>OX104134.1:94609376-95006347 GCA_944470555.2 Heterobilharzia americana
ACAAGTTCATATCATCTGTGCGCACGATGTCCTTGGTGTTATTGAAAAGGATGGATGAGAAAACATTTACGTCTTGATCGACAACGTTGTCTTCGGAGTGGAGACAGAGTTGGATAGCAAGCTTCTATTCCTGAATATTTTGGTGGTTAGAAACGATGTCCACAAATTGGAAACTCAGAAGTGAGGTAGCTCATCACATACCGGTTACATTCTCAGCCACAGCAGCAACAATCCAACTCCACACAAGGTAACTTGCTTTCGGGCTTTATTCCAAAGAGCATTGCAACCCTGTAGTACAACAGCTCCAGTAGGAGGTGTAAAAAATTACTTGGTATCTGCGCTAAAAAGAACGTCCATCCACGCAACCTCATCAAAAGATGCCCGTTCGACTCATTATCAATAGCAAAATCACTTATGGATATCGGCAGACGTTTCATCAAGAAAAGTATCAGAGACCACGACAAGATTACTAAGACCACTCGGAACCACTGTGGCCCATACACCAACAGACTTTGTCCGAAGTATACTATTCACGCAAGAGTGAACAGGAGCCGAAAGAGACGAACTAAATATTATTTACCAAATCGACTGCGATGACCACGGTCAGCGCTTCACTGGTTGGTGGTTGCTCTTTTTGTATTTGTCTGTGTGGGTATCAGTTATCTATTTAACGTAACGACATTTCATCACTGAATGCATGTAGGAGACTACGAGGCGCAAATTGTGTTTCGAAAAGTTAGAGACATTGAAGGCAGTGGATATGAGGGAATTCCTGGAAGCTTGGCATTCGGGTCCGTCAGTGGTCACTTGATAAGAAAAATGATCGACAACCACTAAGTCGAGGCAATGGTTAGAAACGGCCAGAGGGAAAATCCGCATGACAAATGACACAAATTGTAGCGCAAATCGTTTGGAATAAAGCGGGTTACTATCACTACTATTATTGATACGAAACTGAAAGGAAACCGCCGATCACACACGACTTCGTCAGGGCAAGCCACTGAATAGCTGGTGAAGAAACCCTCCTTTCTTGCTTCATACCGAAGAAATTTAACTGCCGAGGTATTTCAGAGGGCCAAAATGAGTTTTACAGAGTGGATTAGGCCGGATGTTGACGATCGGGTTCCCACTTCCGTGATAGTCATCGAGCAAGTCAAAGGCATAGCAAGTTGATCCTAACAGCCCGATAAAAATTATGCTTTTGCATCTTTAAGGACCGTACATCAACGGCAGACGAATACTTCGACACTCCGAGTAGTCGTATGCAAGATGGAAAGGCGAATATGCCTAGGGTCTTCTGAGAAATGGCTCTGCGTATGCAGTTTAGGTTCACAGTTAACTCAAGTGAGGAATGAAAATTCATACCGTGACATGCCCAAGTGGTTGTTATATGAGAATGATGACCTATAGCGCCGGTCAGCGGGGATCGGTCTAGATATGCAGAGGACACATTTCCTCATCCTTTGGTCATTATGGTGCGAGCCACACTGAGTCTGTTATCGTCTACAGGGGGATAAATTTCTGGGTTCGGTTGCATGCTGGCCAGAGTATTCATGGTACGAATCAATAAAGATTAAAAAGTATGAAAATTGTTCCGTTCTAAAAAGCGACAAACTCATAGGCTAAAAATCCCCACATTCAATTTGGACATGCTCGGACCAACCGATTATCCACCTTACTTGTTGACTAACAAGTTCCCACTTTTGGGATCGAGGCAACATACAGATATGACCGTGGCGGATGTTTAAGGAATTGTTAACGAGAAGGATACATCGCACGGTGTACCGAATCGCACTGGTCCTAAAGGCCATCGTAATCACGACGCTAAGCGTAACCCTTCGATTGTCTTCACGTTTGAACAGCAGGTAAAATAATTTTTTTGAGAACTTTTACGGAAGCATTTTTCAAATCATTCCCTTCAAAAAATCCTTCGTGAAGAACTTCACTGAATGGAAGATAACTGCGACAAAAGCCGTCGTTCATTCTGTCGTAGGCTGCAGTTGTCTTCAACCAGTACACACGCGCTCTAAACTGTCTCACTGGAAAGTAAGTTCGCCGTTGTAACGGCTGATAACAAATTATTATATTATGGTTCTTTCTGTGTCAGACGAACGATATGTGTTCTGTCAACAAAAGGTAGAAGCACAAACTTTATTGATGATTAACACCAAATTTGCACAAGATATGCCTTTTTAGGGCTAGGACCGATGCATTTCAACTTTGTTGCAATTTTAAAGTAATTTTAGCATTTACGATATGGTTACTGTGAGCGTGACGGTGCAAGACTTGAAGTTGCTGTGATGGGCCAGTGTATATGTGGAGGAGTGAACGTATTTCTTAAGTGAGGGATAAAGATAAGGCCAAGGCAATGAGTTTTTCTCGCCGGATGGGCACTGCTTACATAAGGTGGAATGAACACCAAGTGTATATGCTTTTTCATAATACCTGAGGGTTACAGTAATCGTAGAGTGGCTTTATGCTGGCCTCTTAGTGTCTCCAGGTCTCAGGGAATCCCTTATAACTGAAGAGTTTGTCTCCCTTGAGTCCTGTCACATATCTGCAGCAACACTGTTTGAAACCCAAGTAGACTCCTCAGTGTTTTAGAACACTGAGTCTATGGTCCCGAAAACGCTGTTTATTACAACCCCCCTTCGAAGTCGACTTCGGAAGAACGGTATCCCTTTTTCATAGAAAAAATGACTGTTCTTCATTAGTCACGATGTCTAACGTTTGTGCTTATGCTCATTCTGCACGTTGGATGGAAACACCATGCCTCATCTTCTGGCAATAAAGAATCCACGATAAAGATCCTCAAGTACAGGCTGAAACCGTCTAAATCCAAAACGATAAAATGTTTCATTGGCAATGGTGGGATGCACGACGACCCTAAGGAAATTATCGAGATCTTCAGTAATCACTTTTCCGCCCCAGGTATAAATGAGAGTAATGTATTTGGGCTACAGTGGTCAACAGTATGCTCCTCTAAGATTGAAAAAGTGAGGTTTGTAGTACAAAATATTTATGCGGCAATTAACAACCTAAAACTTCGCTTACTGATAGCTCAGATGGAATATTTGCTGTTATCCTTAAAGAAGGAGGTAAAGACATACCCCTGTAGCCTCTGAAGTTATTTTCTGTGTCACTCAATAGTTCATGCTGTCCCTCCCATCTGAAAAACTACCTATGTCCTTCCCAATCATTAATCAGGACCAACTGCACATTTGGATAATTACCATCCAATTAATTTCACACCAGGAGTTTCCGGAGAGACGGAGAAAAATGTAAAGAATGGTGTTGTGGATTACGTATTCGATGACAACTTTTTATCGACTTCGCAGCATGGGTTTCTAAAAACCGAATTCTGTGACACCCGCATTCTAGAGTATCTTGAATATATCGTACGAAGGCATGACCAAGGCCTTTTCGTTGCTGTGTCGTTTTTCGACTTCAAGAAGGCATTTGACAAAGTGCCCTACCGGGGAAAGCTCATGAAGCTTAGGTCATTTGGCGTGGAAACCCCCCCGCCCCAAATAACCGGCTCGAACCACTTCAAACTTCGAGCTTCCTATTGCAGAATTAGTGAACGGCGGTTCTTTGGGTTCTATGCCTGTCTTATTGGAATGCGTTCTGGGTTGGAATGGTCACAGTTATCTTACGGTTCCGAGAAACCCTGATAAATAGAGATAAATGCTTATTATATAATCTGATATCAAGGTAGTGTTACTGCACCTGATCCGCAGGTGACGAAAAGCCTCTAGAGTACCGCCCATCGGTACCGTAGGACTCAAGGTGTGCGTCTATCCTCCTTTTGAAGGTATCGGAGGACGGAGCTGTAACAACTGCCGAAGGGAGGGAATTCCACAGTCAGCGGACCGCAGCCGCAAATGAGTTAGCACGGATCTTTGTACGTGCTCCCTCATGCTCTGTCCTTAACGGGTGACCCCTCAGGTCGCGTTTCCGGCTAGAGCTTAGAAGGGATCTTTTAGGATGGAGAGGATTATGAGCGATGTGGTACATCAGGATCATATCCCCTCTGATCCTCATGAATTGTACTGGGTGCAGCTGAAGAGCAGCCAGGCGGTCTTGGTACGGTTTGCGCCGTAACCCAATCACTTCTTTTTAGCTCTTCTCTGTACCCGTTCTACGATGGGTACGTCTTTCTTTAAGTATGGGGACATCAAAAGCGAATTTTTTTCTGGATGAGGACAAATGTACAGAGCATACACTGTGGTGGAGGAGGAGGAGGAGCTAGACCCCTAAAGTTCGCGAGGGAGATCTGAAGACTCCATGGGCCTTGTTGGCTGCAAGGTGACAGTGGACTGAGGTCCCAGTGAGTCACTTTGGGTGACTCCCGGATTTTGTTCCATGTTAGGGTGACAGATATTCATTTCACCTAAAGAGTAAGAACCGGGACTGCCTTTATGTTTGTCAACTATCATAATTCGACACTTCGAGTTGAGAGGAAGCAGGTTTTCTGTAGTCCAGTTAGGGATTTTCGTAAGGTCCTCCTGGAAGATCGAAATATCCGTTGGTTCCTGTATCCTCCTCCAAATCTTCAGATCATCGGCATCTAATAGTGGATTGAAATTAAGGACCCCTTGGTAGATCATTGATAAAAGCAAGAAACAATAGTGGACCCAGTATAGAACCTTGAGTCACACCACTCAGAATCGGGAACCAATTAGATAGAGAGGAGCCAACTCTGACTGCACCCCAAAGTGCAGATAATCTCTAAGCCAGATAAACAGTTTTCCGTGTACACCCATGAGCCGGAGTTTCTTACATATCATGATGTACCCCGTCAAAGGCCTTAGAAAAGTCAAGTAGACCATTATGTACAGGCTTTTTTCTTCTCGACAGAGAGTGTCCAGCTATTCCAAGCTATCGACAGGTTGGTGTTACATGAACTTCTGGGTAACAAGTCATGCTGACAGTTGTTTAGGATTGATTTCTGAAGTGATCACGAAGTGAGTCATTTATAACTGTCTCCGTGACCTTTACAACTGAAGAGATCAGGGAAATCGGTGTGTAGTTGGAGGTGAGTAGTGTGTTTCCACCTTTATAAACTGGGATGACAGCCGCCCATTTCCAGTCAGAGGGTAACCTGCCTTCTAGAAATGAGCATTTGACGAGGTTTGCTAGTGGGGCACACAGAACTTCAGCACATTCTTTGAGTGCTCTTGGGTGAATCCCATCGATTCAATGAACGCCATAGCAAGGGAATTTAGTAAGGAAGAAACAAGAACACAGGAAACCGTCTCCCTGTTGGAATTCCTGTTTCCTTCTCTGCCAGCTGCCTTGTCTGTGTTTTATTCCTGCCATATAAAAGCAATCGAGTTCGAAATGTCTTGGTTGTCATTAAAAGTTATTTATTTAAGGAACAGACCTTAGGTGAAACTACCGTCCATGGAGAGTAGCCAGTGTTACTGGGTTTGCAATACCTAAGAAAAACAACAACAGCCGCATTACCACTGTTATTAAACAGAGTGGAGGCCAAGGGGGGAAAGCAATGACAGGATACGACACAGGTAAAGTAGCAATGGGCTAAGATGGTGCAGAAAAGGTAAACACAAGATGGCAGAATTGATGGCGAGGACTCATGAAAACCACCCTTATCCGAAGCCATTAGATCCAGTACATAGCCTTCACCTCCCTTCCTTTAAGATTATAGTAACCATCTTTCTTTAACCCTACGAGTGCATATCAAAGCTCTTACTGGTATGCAGGTGCGAAAAAGTCACCATCTTGAGCATTTGTAATGCGGCTTAAACTAGGACGCGAAAAATGTTCTATACAAAGCCTCAAGGGGATTCCACAATCAGAATATAGACCTGGATAGCCTCTCACCCCTCGTATCCTCTTTGGATACTCTAGCCTTCAATACCGCTCCCCAAACTTCACTTCTCATGCCTTTGTGTTTCTCTTTATCACTCGATATGCAGACTGTGATGATGGATCATACCAGCACACCGAGCACCGAGGTACACTTCGGACTTCTTTTCAACAGCTGGGAACTATCATCTTTTACCACCTGGAGATGCGAAATCTCCGGGAGCTGCACAATTCATCCCGGACTGCAACCTCTCCCCAATACATAGCTCCAACTGGGAGAGAAACAAGAAATGTTGGTATAAAATGCCACTTGCATTTAAACAAACAGGTTCTTTCAGTCCTGAAAAACCGCTCACCTGAAAAGGAAGCCACCCAAAAGTGACATCATGTGACGCGCCGACCTTGAAGTCTTATTGAATGGTTTGATGGCGAAAGCTCTTGTATTCTCCACCGTAATCTGAAAACAGCTGCTGAATAGAATTGCATCCCCGGCTTTGGTTATTCAGATGACTCTGTTTACAACATCACAGACCTAAGCTATTGCTACACTCTACATGACACTATGCCCTACAAAACCTAAATTTTCCCCCCGTCCATCCCAGTTTCGCCTGCCATCTGTAGATAGTACGAACTTCTTGTATATAGACATACCTCCGGATTCTCAGCATTCAATATGCAATATACTTTCATAGATTTCATGATTCGCTATTGCTTCTCATACTGAGTGATTGGACCCTCTTTATTTTCACTACTGTTGTTCAGCGATGTCACTGCTATCCAAAATTTGTGACATTCAATATCTAAACAATCGTTTACTCCGGAGGACTTTCTATGGCACGCTGGTTTGTTTCTTTCTTAACTTTTACAGCTTCAGTAAGGAAATAACATTCAGACATTTCCTTTAAAAATGTCTGTTCGCATAATTCATTATTCGAAATATATTGTTATCACAGGCAGAAACAAAGAGTGTTCACTGTGCTAAAACTTCGTAATTATCAAAACCTGGGATTTATTCATTATGAAACTGACCAGGAAGGTCCAACAATCAGAAAAATGAAGATATTCGGCTCTCAGTCCTAATGTTCATCAAGATTACTAATCTCTGATGCAAAATGGCATTAACATATATGAATTATGCATTTCTGGAAGCATAAATGAAGCACAGGTTGTGCAGACATTCCCTCAAACTTTTCGTCATTATACCCAGCAAAACGTACAAAGTTACAATGGAAGTATTGGCTACAAGCCTTATTTTTCCGCAGCTAATATATTTGATGTTGAGATACTAACCTGGTTTTTTTGTTATTGCGAAGATAATACTTCCGCTCACCCAACTTATAAGTTGTTGCACACTTCTGCTGAAATATTCCACCATGTGAACATCATATGTGACAAGAGGTGAGGATTGAGATTACCTGCCATAAAGCTGCATGTAACTTTTGTAGAAACTTATTCACACCCGTAAAAATGGAGTGTGCTTGCATTTTTAGGAATAACTATTGTTTTATATCAATTTGAAAAGAAAGGGTTCTTCCAAATGTGCTTCACCTTACCCGGCCGGAGAAGAGACTCGCGTTTTTAAGTTAGCGTTGATGTCAGGGCGTTGCTTCTCCACTACGTTATCCACCTCGATTAACTGATTGTGAAGACTAAGCTCATTTTTGTAGTAGGAGTTAAAATTATGTCAGTGATTTTTCCTGCTATTCATAGGTGCTTCCGCATCATATGTTTCTGCCTCACACCACGAAAAAGCACTAACTTTGGGTCACTCGCTCCTACTGCTATTCCAGATCTCAGATTTTCCACTGACCCCTGCTTTTTGGTCTCATCAGCAAGAAATAAATTCTAAGCATGAACACTGCAGCCCCCTAAATTTTATGAGTAATCCGGGGAAAAAGATCTTTATCGTCTATCGACCTGAACATGGTTTTAAGTAGTCGAAATCTGTTTTTGTCAGTTACTGCCTCTGATTTGAATATTTTATTTAACTGGTATGTTTTTGAAATAGCTTTTTCCAAGACTTTATGCCTAAACAATATCATTTCCGGGACTATCAGGTCTGCATGGGTGCCTACTTTCATCAAATCTTTGGGAGATTACAGACGTTTCACAGAGTTCTACGTGGCTCTAGGAATATAGCTAGTTTTGGGGGTCTCCCTTAGTTTTGACTTATTGCAGTCTGTCAGAGATGGACGAGGATTACTGATCAAGATCTACTTCAGTGATCTCGATGAAGTCTCAGAAAGCAGTCTCATCCCCTTTTGTGCGCTTGTTTCTACCATGTCAGACGAGGAACTAGGTGCCACCTGCGGAACTAATAGTGTTCCCCCTATCCCGCTTTAGCTTTGACCTGATCTGTTCACACGGCCAAAAATTTTCCAACTGGATCTGGTAGCTCCGGGACACAAGAACCTGAAGGTACTTGTTTCACCTTGCTTTATGCGGCTTTCTTGAAGTCACTACCAGGACACCCAAATGGTCCAGTCCCATGACTTTCGGTCGACCATGCGATATATCAAAGGTCCTACAAAGCAGCCCGTATGTCAGCAGGTATTATGACACCTTCACTATTACCGTTACTTACTTTGAATGCTATTCTTTTTCGCGAAGGTATTTAACAGATTTGCGACTGAGAATTGCTTACTTGAAGTTCAGTGAAAACGCGTGTGGTGCAAGTGGTAGTAATACCACTTTTTCTTATTTATTTTGCGTAAGCGGCATGCTTTGCAGATTGTAAATGTGGATAGGTGGACGTTACTTTGTTTGAATATATTGCGTTTCATTGTGTTGCCAAAAATCTTGCTTTCAAACCAGTTGGTAAGGCGCCACACTTGGCTGCACTTTCTGGTTGGTACGTCTTATTGTAGCTGTTTTGTTAGCATTTATATCATAGCGGTAGCCGTAGGGTTGTTAGATTTTGACAAGGTTTAGCATCGCTGGCTGGCAATAAGTTACATGTTGGAAACCAAGTAACTCTCTTACTGCTTTTGTGTATTTTTTCTTGAAATACTAGGGAATATAGTTGCATTTGAGTTAACAATATTAGTGATCCGAAGACGTTTGTGGCTGTTTTTACTTGCTAACCACGTAATGCAGTTATGTTGCGTTGTAAATTCGTAGTACCAACAGTGAGAATTAAATCACTCGAGTTAAATGGAAACGTCATGTTTACTTTCTGGGGAAGATTCAAAGTAACGTGACAGTTATTCCATTTTCTCCGAAATTCACCTATCCCCATTTCCAAGTGTTTCCCTACAATTTGGCCGACATGCGTTAAAAATTCGCCCAGCCTATCGTGGACTGCTGGGACTAGCTTTCATGTACAGTACTTTGATTTGAGTTGTTTCCTTGATATCCAGTCATTGCTTTACACAGGATACTGAATGCGATTTCTTAACTACAATAGAGTCAAATAGCCATAGTTGACTGTGAGCAAATAAATTGCAGGACTGATGTGCGTGAGGGGCGGCCTTAGTTCATTTTGCGTTGCTTTATTATCATTATCAAATGTAGAATAAGAATTTCGAAAAATCGTACGTGACTTTTGTTAGTATGATAGTGCGTTTCAAAACTTAGCCAAAAGTAATTCTTTGGTAATGTACTTTCCACTACTCTCTCTAAGAATAACAGTTACATCGTATATAAAATGACAGCTCTGGCAGGTTATTAGGTATATGAGTTCTTTTTTCCGAACTGAAGAATTAGAGAGGCCCTGCTGTGCTTAAGGTTATTCCATCGATTGCGGCTTCATTGTGATTAATCCCTTGAAAATTTGAATGTATATTCTCGAACAACGTGCTTCTTTATTGTAGTTATAGACATGAATATGCACATGTACATGAACAAAATTAACTTATGACCTCGCGCAGAAGTGCAGATAGATATCCAAATCAAGTTGGGATTTGATTTGAAAATACCTAAATAATGCGTCAGTTCGAGTTACCAAATTTCACACCACTATGCAACGAGCAATCAGATAACAGAAATCTGATGTCCGAGTTGACAAAGAAGAATGACAATAAAATGAATTAGAAAATGAAATCTAGTTAAAACATTCAAGATTCAAAAGACACCGAAAAATGGATGCATTGAAGCCATCGTGATCTATTAGAACATTTCACCCAGAATCTCCAGTCATTCGTTCTTATAGTCTAGGGGATCCCAACCGTGTAGCCTACTCATCTCTGCAGGACTTACCAAACGTCAATCTTCATGAACTGGTGCCACACCTTAGTTTAGTCCCTCTGAACCTTCTTTCTTACTTCGACCAACACTGCATGTCGAGGTAGACAGTGGCTAGACATGCGTGACATATGTTCAAAGTCGATCAAGGTTCACAACCTCATCGACTGACTGGTCTCTATTGCCTAGTACTCTTTGTCTAATCTCCACATTGGTCACGCGGTGATTCCGTCATACGTGAGCAATGCTGCGAAGGTATGTGTGTTAGAAAATCTGTTATCTCTTCATTGCTTCTGCTTTCAATGACCATCTCACAGTCGCATAAGAGGACAGAATAGACTGCAGCGCAGTATACTCATTCTTTATTAGGTGGTCGAATATGTCACCCAAACCAGAGATGTCGCTAATTAAAAAATACTAAACGACTTTTGTGTTTTTAAGATTTTGTCAGCAACCAGCTCGTTTGGGCTGGTGCAACTCCTTGGACATGTAAAGTGGTCGACAAATTCTACCAATTCACTCCCTGTCCTTAGACTGGGAGTAGTCGCACATCAGTCCTGAAGTATTATCTCATAATTGACAGGTGCGAAATGGACACCAAGCATACTCAGATTTCTGCGTTCAGACGATTCTGCGTCCGCGTCTTCACGTCTCACAAGTGTTGTCTGCTTATCGTAAATCAAGGAGGTCTCCTCTTGGGACTAGATTGATCTCTTTGAAGTCACAAGTACCATCAACACGTATATGACGGAGTTAAGTAGGACAGCACACATTCCTAGTGGACACTTTTAGTTGTCGTCAATTAAGATGAAAACTTCATTACATGAATTCAAGGAGAGAACTCTGATCAGCACTACGTACTTGCTTGGTATACTCCCTATACCGTTAAGCACTACTGCCACAACCTCACAGTCGACAAAGTCGGATGCCACCTTCAGGTCACGAAACAGGGCAGTCATCGGCCTCCGGTAAGTAGTCATGTGTTCGTTCAATAACCTGATTAAGGATGAGTTGCCACACCTCATATCAGCACATCAAGTAAAAAGGTAGTGAGGTGAAGGATGAAGATAAGTGAATGCAGTCAAAAGAAAAGAAAGAGGAGTGACAAAATAGTGAGATTCGGTATAGCGTTGTTAAGATGAGGATAATGTGTGTATACATCTGCGCCACTGACTTCGGTTCTGAGCCATATCACCTAGGGTCTCCAACCACTGGTTCCTCTTGTCCCGTGGACCCCAACCACCTAGTCTGCATCGTCCTACATGGCTTAAACCAACAGTCAGAGACTTCATACATTGGTGCCATGTTTTAGTCTGGCCACCTCGGGCCTTTTTCCAGCCTGAACCCACCTCAGCCAACATTGTGTGACGAGGCAATCGGTGACTAGGCATACGTAGTACGTGTCCCAACCATCTCAGTCGATGAAGGTTCACAACCTCGTCGACTGACTTACCTCTTCTCCCCAAAACTCTACACCTAACTTCTGCATTACTCACATGGTGACACCACGGAATACGTCCTATACTACGAAGGCAACGGTGGTCAAACACCTGAAGCCTTTCTGTATCTTCCACTTTCAATGGCCATGTTTCACAGCCATACAGTAGAACAGAGCGGACTGCTGTGCAGTACACGCGACCCTTAATAGACAAACGAATATCACGGCGGCGCCATAGGTGGCGCAAATTGGCAAAAGCCAATCGAGCCTTTTGTATCCGTGCAGAAATCTCATCGGCAACTAACCCACCGGGTTGATCCTACTTCCCAGGTAAGTGAAGTGGTCAACACACTCAACCACTTCACTCTCTATTGTTAACCGCGGTACCGCTGAAGACCAGTCCTGGAGCAAAAATTTGCATTTGGGTGGTGAAAATCGCATCCCAAACATTCTCAAATTCCCACTCAAAGTGTTCAGAAGACTCTGCATCTTGTCAGCGTCTTCACCTAACAGGACTATGTCATCTGCATATTCTAGATCTAAGGAAAATTCACCTGTGATCGGTCAACGTCTTTGTAATTAGGTGACGAGAGGGAAACCTCCATAAGAATATCTATGATAAAATTAAATAAGAATGGGGATAGTGGGCATCCTTGACGGACACCACTTGATGAGTATAGCTCCCTGGACAACTCACCATAGGCTCTAACATGCCCACAAGTGTTCGAGTAGAGAGCTTTCAATAAGGTGATGTACTTACTAGGCACGCCTTTCAGTGACAGACACTGCCATAAGACTTCTCGATCAACGGAGTCAAATGCCGCCTTCAGGTCGAGAAATACAGCTATTGTCGGGCGTCTGTAAGCATGCCTATGTTCCAGGACCTGGCGCAGTGTGAATATTTGGTCGATACATCCACGGCCAGGTCTAAAGCCTGCCTGGTTTTCTCGGGCTTGCTGTTCCCGAGCTCCACTCAGGCGTCGGAGAATTATAGAACTTAGGATCTTAGACACTATGTTTGTCAGGCTGATTCCTCTGTGGTTATCACAAGAGGACTTCTCGCCTTTCTTGAAGACTGGGATGATGAGTGACTTAGACCAGTCGGAGGGGATCGTATTTGATTCCCATATACTGGCTAACACTTCCGTTAGCCTGACTAAGAGAACTCTACCACCATTCTTGTATACCTCAGCAGGTAGTCCGTCTGGTCCTGCTGCCCTTCCCCGTTTCAGGCTACCTACCGCTTTCTCAACTTCTTCTAGTGTTGGGGGACCTGTCTCTATGTCCCATTCAGGGTCCGACTGGATAGCGGGCAGCGCAATGGTGGCTGGAGGCCAGTTAAACTGTTCCTCAAAGTGTTCTGCCCATCGTCCCAGTCGCCTTCCCTGCGAGTGAATCGCCGATCCGTCCTTCTCCGCTATAACCTCACTAACTGTTGTTGACCATTTCCCCCCAGTCTCCTTAATAAGTCTAAATAACTGTCTACTGTTACCGATCGCCGCTGCCTTTTCCATCTCTTTAGCCTTTGCTGCCCACCACTGTTCACGATCGTTGCGCAGACTTTTCGTCAGTTATTTTTAAGTTGCGCTCGCTCTTCATTGTACTCAGAGCCTGCAGGGATGCATTCACGTGCATCCATTAGTTTGGAAGAAGCTGCTGATATCCACTGGCTCTTTTTAGCCATTATCTTGGAGTCGGCTACAGTCTCCAGTGCTGCTTTTACAGTAGACTGAAGATGGCACCAAGCTTCTTCTGGATGAGTGACAGTCTTTTGTTCCGATAACTGCCTAGCCAACTTCTCACTGAACACGGCTTTGGTGTTTTCGTTGTCCAGCAGAACTCGTAGTGGTTTTGTTGCCAAATTTTTTCTACGTCCATTGAGACGCAGGCATATACGTGCTCGGACCAACGCATGATCGCTGTCCAAACACGTACTCCAGAAGGAGCGGCAGTCTTCCACCGATCCTCTCCAGCGATGACTAATAGCAATGTGGTCTATCTGTGTCCATCGCTGAGTCGAGCTCGGTGGACGCCAGGTCAGACAGTGCCTTTCTTTATGTCTGAAATTTGTGCTGGCTAAAAATAGGCGGTTATCTGAGCATAGTTGTAATAGGCGATCACCGTTATCTGTACGTTCAGCTGGGATTCCGAAAGTGCCACCTAAGTGCCTTTCTGCCTCACTCAGTCTACCCACCTGTGCGTTGAGGTCACCTGCAACAACCACTACGTCCGAACGTTTGGCTTTCGAGAGGAGGTTAGACAGTTTATGGTAGAACTCGTCCTTCACTTCATCCGAGCTACAGTCAGTGGGTGCGTAAGCAGAGATTACAAAGAGACAACGGCGAGTCTCACTATTCCTTTTAGTTCTCACTGTGCCGTTCAGCCTCATAGCGCAGAGGCGACTATCAACTGGGATCCAGTCTAGTAGTGAGTTTTCTGCCCTGGTGCTTAATGCTATACCTACACCTGCAAGACCACGAGAGCTAGCTATCGAATCTCCAGAAACTCGAAGGGTGAATTTTGCGGATTCACCAGATTGGTCAGGAGAGGTCAGGTGAATAACCACACTTGGGTCCTGTATGCGTGTCTCACAAACACAGCACACATCCATGCCCGAGTTGCTAGAGTCTTTGCCAACGAAGCCTGTTGGCCAATTTGACGGAGGGTGCGGACATTGAAGGCTCCAATATGTAATTTGGAGCGTGGTTTAAGGAGACCAGGGATGCTGTTCTGTGGACTCAGATCGTTGTCGAAGGCTGCAGAGGTAGGAGAAATTGAAGATGATGCAGCATCATTAATTAAGAGACGTGAAGGAAGATTAGAAGGTAATGATGGAGGAGGAGGATAGCAGTCAGAAGAAACTTGGGTGCTGACAGAGTTGTGAGGGCGGTTGACACTTCCCGGCTGCCCACACCGTGGAAGGCTATTTCTTCTTAAGGTACCTGAAAGAGATTTGTGTGACCGCAGAGCCCATCGGACATCTGCTTGAGGCCTGTCACACCCAGCCTTTTGAGTATGATTATTTTGAATTTTTGTATTTTTGGGGCCGGATGGTCGAAAGGAAACGACAAGTGAACCAACACCGCCGGCCCGGCAGACCGTGGGGCGTGGTGGAGTGTGTTATTTTTGGGGCCGACCTTTTCTAACCCCCCCTTCCACTGAGAAGGCAGCATCAGCATGGCACTGCTGGTCATCCAAGGGAAACACCTTACTGCTGTCACACCCCATCCAGCTAGCAGCAGTACGACTTCGCCCTCAGACCCCCATCATAGTGTAGCAATTTACACTATAACGGTAACTGCTTTTCGTCTAACCACTACCCAACAGACCTTTCTGGTATGGTAGGACCTCGAGGGAACAAGCGTTCCACCAGCATAGCTCGTTGGGTCATTGTGATATGCAAGCCCGACCACCACGTCAAGGTAGCAGCTATCGGTCGGGTACTCTGTCCAGTGCCTTCATTAATCCACTCAGTAATTTCTTACCCTCATCCCTACAAACTTCTGGTGGCGGACCGTTAGGTCCTGTTGTTTTGCATTTTTTTCACGCTGGAGACAGTCTTCTTAGCTACGAGAAGAGATGAAGGATCGGTATCTCCGTCCAATTCAGTTTCGATGTGCATACTGGGCAACAGAGCCGTTACTGTGGTTTAGTTGGACTGTGCTTCAACCAACACGCTAAGCGCCTGAAAAAGACAAAATCGGAACTGCGTGATAGGCACGTCAAGTGAGAAATCTCCAAAACAAAATATGAAGAAATAAAGTAGAAAGCAGTCTGAAGCTGTAGACGGCCCTAAAAAGGAGCTAGGAAAAATAAGAAAACACTGAAGTTCAGCTTTGCGATTAAGTTGAGGATAATGTGTATATACATTGATTCTCACCCATGTCAAAGGCTTCCGCATAACATTCTAGCCGCCTATCCTGGAAGGTTATCAGGGTTCCATCCTTTCACTATACTTCTTCTTGTCAGTATCCTTAATAAGCCGAGACAGTTGTCGGGTATTAATCAACGTATATACTTGCTCCATATTTCTCACTCGCACCACCTACTACCACTCGTGATCATTGTGAAAACTCTTAGTAAATTTACTTTGATTTCATTTCTGATTATGGTCAAGACCAGACGGAATCAGTCTTTTCACATCAGTCAGTTCGAATGAGGTTGCGGAAATCTGTTGATGTTTACTAACCTTAGGATGTAGGTTGCCAACTGTCTTTACCGCTGTTTCTATACCACGCCGAACGCTACACCAGATTTCCACCGGATGACAATCGCCGTCATGTTCAGATAAATGCTTAGCTATACGCCTCCAAACTGCTCACTTGACGCTCTCGTCTTACCACTAAGCAAAGGTATGCCTACCTGCTACATGTTATCTGCAACCAATAAGGCGCAGACACACACATGACCGTACAAACACCTGATAGGAGTTCAAGCAGGTACTTCAAAAAGAGCAGCAATCCTCCACCGATCATTTACAACGATAGCTTGTAGCTATATCTCTCTGCGTCCATCATTGGTTGGACGTTGGCGGATACCAAGTGAGAGTGTGTCTTCCTTATGCTTGAAGTCAGCTCTTGTCAAAAACAAGTGATTGTCAGGACGAAATTGCGACAGATCACCGTTGTCGGTTGACTGGCATAGGGTCCCGTGGATACCTCTAAGATGTCCTTCCGACTGACTCCGCTTTCCTACTTGAGCGTTGGAATCCCCTGCAACCATGACTATATCTGAACATTTTGTTTCTTGTAGTAAAGTTGCAGTCGTTGATCGCGTAGATGAATAGTCATCAGCAAATCTCACTATCCTCCCTAGTTCTTACAGATCAACTCAGTAAGGCAGCATAGCACACAAACGGCTGTTGCCTGATGTCCAGTTACCCTATTTATTGGTGCTACCTTAACATGATCTAGTTTGGATATCACAGTGACCTAACGAGCCACATTAGCTGGAACTCTTGTTCCCTCGAGGTTCTGCCGTTACAGATAGAGATAAATTGCTACGCTATGATTGAAGTTCGACAGCGAAATTGTACTGCTGCTACCTGCATGAGATGTGACAGCAGTAAGAGGTTTTCCATAGATGACCAGCAGTGCCACACTTATGCTACCTTCCCAATCGGAAGGCCGGCCTCAAAAATAACACATTTCTCCCTGCCCCACAATATTGCTGTGCCTGCTGTATAGGAACCGGTACGCCAAACACACAGATTTCTGCTCAACGCCTCCAGAAGACCCTGCATTTTGTCAGCGTCTTCACCTACCATGACAATATCGTCTGCATACTTCAAGTCAACGAGATAACCTCCATGCAGTAGGTCAATCCCTGTGAAGTCAGACTTACCCAAGGTTATGTCCATAAGTACATCTAATAAGGAAGCTACATGGGGACAGTGACAGTGGATATCACTACTTGTCGTCGATTTTGATGACAACCCTCCATAAGCCCTTATGTGGCTGCATGAATTCGAGTAGAGAGCTTCATTAGCGTTATATACTTGCTCGCTACTCCCTACACAATCAGACTCTGCCACAACACCTCACGATAGACAGAGTCAAATGCTGCCTTCACGTCGAGGATTCAGGCAAGTGTCGGCCACCGGTAAGTATGTCTGTGTTCCAGAACTTGTTGTAGGGTAGAAATGTGGTCGATGAACCCTCGTCCAGTTCTGTAACCTGCCAGGTTTCCTCGAGTTCGGTTTTCTCCAGCTCCAGTTAGTCAGGGGTCGGATAACTATGGATCCTAGGATCTTTGACACAATACCATTCGGAGTGATTCGCCTATGGTTGTCGCAGGAAGATTTCTCTTCCTTCTTATAAACTGAGATGGTCAGTGAAGTAGACTAATCTGATGGCACTACCTCTGATTCTCATGCGCCACCTAGAACCTCCGTCACTTTAAGTTAGAATTTCTCACCTCCATCCTTGAAAACGTCTGTTGGTAAACTGTCAGGTCCTGCTGCTTTGCATCGTTTCAGATTCGATGCAGCTTTCTCAACTTCAAGGAGGGTTGGAGGATGGACGTCAACGTTCCATTGACGTTCAGGCTAGATGTTGGGCAACTGAAGCGTTGCTGAGGGCCAGTTGAACTGTGCTTCAAAGTGTTCTACCCAACGTTATAGCCACTCGTTCTATGAGGTTATCAGGGTACCATCCTTTTCGGTGATTGTCTCACTAACCATCATCTTCTTTGCAACATCCTTAAGAAGCCTAACTAATTGCCAGGTGTTAATTAACGCTAAAACCTTTTCCATTTGCCTCGCTTTCGCCACTCACCATTGTTCACGACCGACCTGAAGACTCTTGCCCAGTTTACGTTTAATTTGCTTTCGCTTTTCATCATGGTCAGAGACAATCATCTGGAATGAGTCTTTTCGCATGAATCACTTTGGTTGACGTCACGAAAGTCGAGTGACATTTGCTAGCTTGTGGGTGTGGGTTTCCAATTTTCTGTACTGCCGTTTATACAGCAGACATAATCTGACACCAGGTGTCCCCATGATGAGTATTTCTGTCATGTTCCTACAAATGCTTATGCATCTTCCCCTAAATGCCTAGTTGACGTTCTCATCTTCCAATTGACCTCAGACAGGCTTTACCATCAGATTCTAAACATCCGGGCCATAGTTGTTACGAATTTCCTTAAAGAAGTTGACCGCCGAGTCAGGTTAAATCATTATATCAGTAAGTTTCAATGTAATCCCAGCGTGTTTCGGAAATCTGGAACACGAGTTTTCCTAACGTTTTGCTGTGTATGCCACAGCTTCATCAGCAGAATATTTGGATAAAGCGAAATCTCCAGAGAAATCTTGTTTCCAATTTTCTTAACACACTGGAATTATATTAGAACTTACTTATATATAAGGCTTTACTATCGCCTCTTTTGTGCGACTAATATGGCGTAGACATTCACGTGCTTGTACTAACGCGTGATCGGAGTCCAGACTGGTACTCCAGAGAGAGCGTCAATCCTCCACCGATCATCCATGATGGCTGGCCTATAACAATATGATCTATCGGTGTTCATCGTTTGTTTGTTGTCGGTGGACGCCATATGAGACTGTCTCTCCTCATGCTTGATGAAGTTAGTGCTGGTCAGAAACTTGTGATTGTCAGAGCCTAATTTCAACAGAGCAATATCGTTGTCGGTTTATTGTTGCGTGATTCCATAAACACCCTCAAGATGTTCTACCGATTTACTCAGCTCGTCTTCTTGAGTGTTAAAGTCACCTGCAATTATGACTATATCTTATCATTTTGCTTTCTGTTGCAACGTTGACAGCTTCGCATAGAATTCATTCTTTGCATCACACAAACTTCAGTCTGCGGGTGCGTAGGTGGATATTATGAATAGGCATCGGTTGGTCTCACGATGCTTCCTAGTCCGTACATATTCAGTCAGTCGAACGGCATATAGATAGCTGTTGATTGGTATCCATTTGAGAACCTCACGTTTTGTGATAAAACTCAATGCCTTGCCTACACCAGCGAGTCCACGAGAGGTAGCCACTGGATGTTCGGATACTCGTAAGGTGAATTTTGAATATTCACAGCACTGGTCGGGTGAGGGGAATCTAATAGGCCCACTCGGATCCTGTATACGTGTCTCATAGGTATAGCACACGTCCACAGTTAGAGATTTCAGGGTTTTGGCGAGCGATGCTTGCTGTCTGATTTGGCATAGAGTTTGGATGTTGAAAGCTTCTACATGAAATTGATGGTGGGATCTCAGAAGACTAGGAATGAGGTGTCTATGGATTTGGTCGTTGGGAATGGTTGCAAAGTGAGAGGTTTGGTAGGCTGTAGGAGGCTCAATATTAATATCAGGAGGTGAAGACCGAAGAGGAGACAGAGTTGAGTAGGATAGGTTGTTTGTTTGGTTTTTGTGGACTTTATATTTCTTTTGACTGCATTCACTTATCTTCATCCTTCGCCTCACTACCTTTTTACTTGATATGCTGATATGAGGTGTGGCAACTCGGACCGTTACGCAGTAATGCCTGGTCCTATGTTGATAATGATGATGATGATGATGTACTACTGGGAGGATGTGGGCGGTTGACACTTTGTGGCTTCTCACACTGCGGAAGGTTATTATTTCTTTAGGTACCTACCTGGCAGAGAAAAAGACTTGTTTGACCTCAGGCCTTTTGGGACATGTGTTTGGGACCTATCACACGCTCTTTTGGGGGTTGTTGCTTTGAGGTTTAGTTGTTTTAACGCCCACCAGAGAGGATGCATACCACTGGCGCCGGAAGATTGTAGGTCGGATTATTATTCGTCCTTTTTGTTCCTAGTGGGACATTGGGCTTCAGTAGCACGTCTCCAGTGCACTCTGTTCTCTGCAATCTTTTGAACCCGGCTTCACGACAGCCCACAAGCTCTCATTTCTTCCTCGCACCATCTCCTCCATGTCACCCTCGCCTCGGATGCCCAACTCGTCATTTCCCATCTGGGTTCATGTCGAGGGCCTGCGCGTGATGTCCCCCAAATGGTCTTCTCAGTGCATGCCCAATCCATCTCCACTTCCTTCTGCACATTTAGTGAGCGACAGGTTGCTAGCCAGCCAGAGTTCCTTGTTACTTATTCTTATTATTCTGGCCATCTGATCTTCAGTAACGAGCCAGCGCAGGCAGTTGTTGATGAATATCTATAGTTAGTAGGAAATGCCTTTCGTAACGCACCAAGTCTCTTAACCACATAGAAGCACTGACTTGACGTTGCTGTTGAAAATCCGGATCATGCTCTTTATGCTGAGTGCAGAAGATCTCCACACTGGCTTCAGGCTAATGAACGCCTGTCTTGCTTTTCCAATCCTGACTTTGACGTCCTTGTCTGTGCCACCTGTAGTTGAAACAGTGATTCCTAGATAAGTGAAGGAGGTTACTTCCTTTAAGTTTCTCCCTTTCATGATGATTGGAGTTTGTTGTTGTTGTTGGTGGTGTTGGTTGGGTATTTTCATTACTTCTGTCTTCTCTACGTTCACTTGAAGTCCCGTCTTCACTGCCCTGCCTCTTCTGTTAACTTGTTGGATTTTGCTTGTGGATCTTCAAGTTTGTGTGACATTAGACACAAGTCATTGGCGAAATCTAAATCTTCTAGGATCTTTTACCCGGTCCTGGCGCGATTCCATCTGGTCCTGCTGCTTTCCCGCATTTCAGTAGCTTTATGGCATTCAGGACTTCGACTTTCGTCGGAGGGCTTGTGTTCGCTTGTCCTTCTGTGGTTGCAGGTGGTATTTCTGGATGGAGTGCAGGTGGTGGCCGATTCAAGAGTTTTTTGAAGTGGTCAGCCCATTGTTTCCTTTGTTTCTCTTCTTTGGTAGTTAAATTTCCTCCATCATCTTTTATTGGTCTCATCTGTGTTGATCTCTCCCCTCCTAGATAGTAACCTGGTTATTTGATAAAATGTCAGATCCTTCCTACCAGCAGCCTGTTCTACTTCACTTGCCAGTGTGTCATGGAAGTGTCTTTTGTCTTTGCGCGTACTCTTCTTCACTTCTTTGTCCAGTGTTTTATACGTTGTACTCAGTTCCTCTTCTCGTCGTTCTTCCTTGCACTGGTTTATCTTCTGCTTCACCATCCTCCTCTCCCTGCTCTATCAGCTTCCATGTGTCCATCGAGACCCATTCCTTATCTTCTTTCTTTTTCCTTCCTAATGCGGTTATGCAGGTTTCTTTCCATATGGCTTTCAAAGAGTTCCAGTGTTCATCCACACAGGTTTCTTCAGCGATGTTGCTCGATATCTCCCATTTTGTCCTAATGACTGATGTGAAGATGTCCCCTGTTGTTTCGTCCTTCAGTTCAGTTCAGTTTCTGTTCTGGGTGTTCAACTTGGACTGTGGTCCATCACCATCTTCCTTGAAGGCTTTCAACTTGATTTTGAAGGTAGGTTCCTTGCACTAGACGGTGAGTGGTGTGAACCACCTACATCTGCTCCCCTTCTTGATCTTGTGTTCAGTAGGCTGCGACTCCACTTTCTTGAGATTGTGATGAAGTCGATCTGATTTTCAGTGTGTCCTGGTGTCTGGTGAATTCTACGTCGCTGCTTTGTAAATATCCTTGTGTTTGCACACATTGCCTCCGACCACCAAATCGTTGAATGCGCAGAAGTCTGTACACTGTTCTACATTCTTGTTCATGCTTCTCGACCCATGATGAGTTGTCTTCCTGTGTTGTCTGCTCCCAGTTTGGCATTCAGGTCACCCACCCATTAGAATTTCGATGTCCCCAACTGGGTTGGGGTCTTATCCATTATTGATTGCAGTTGTCTATAGAATTTCTCCTTCTTCTCTTCATCTGCATTATTTGTAGGTGCGTAGCGCAGCATTGTATGATTGTGACCTTCCTTCCTTTTGAGTTGAATCTTGCTGTCATGATCCTGATCCTGCAAGAGGAGATTTGTTTCCACTGCGTGAGAGAGAGTCTTCGATGCTGTTGTGGACATGATGATAGCCATGCCATAACTCGTGGCTCGTGGTTGTCGTCTGGGTGAGAGTATCGGAGTAGATTATTGATTCCTTTCCAGTTAAGAGTTTGGAGAGTCCATTTCCATCCCATCTGCTTTCGCAGATTCCTAGCCTAGCACTTCTATGCTATATCTTATCATCACTTTTACAATCTGGGCAGCCTTATCAGCTAGCTTCAAAGATTGTTCGGACATTCCGTGTCCCCATTCTTACTTTTGCTCTCATCGAGAGAGGGGTGACACATCGGCCAATCGGCTTTCCGAAGGCTTTCACCAACCGGCGTGCTTTCGCCTCCGATTCCAGTGAGGAATAATTTTGTTTTCATGTTTTATATTTTGTCTGTGCTTTGAAGTTTCTTTAGCGGTTGGATTGGTTTTACGAGGTAGTGTTGCTAGCCTTATGCCCAACCTTTCCTCTTTACCCGGGCTTAGGACCGGCTAGTGAACTAGTTAACCAAGAGAGGTTTAAAAAAGTTGGCAACACCCAGTATTCCCAGCCGGTCACCCATGCAAGTACTAACCGGGCCTAACGTTGCTTAATTTCGGAGTGTGTTGTTTTAGGGGTGAACGTTTTCTAAACCCCTTCCTGTTGGGAAGGTAGCGTCAGGGTGGCACTGCTGGTCATCCATGGGAAACCTCTTACTGCTGTCACATCCCATCCAGGTAGCGGTAGTATGACTTCGCCCTAAGACCCTTATTATATTTTAGTAATTTGTACTGTAAGGGTGCTTGCATTTCGTCTTACTACTATGCAGTGGATTTTTCTAGCATGGTGGGACCTCGAGGAAACAAGAGTTCCAGCTAATGTAGCTCATTGTCTAATTGTGATACGCAAGTCTGTTCACCACGTCAAGGTAGCAGTTATCAGTTGGATATTAATCGAATTGGCCGCTTTATGACCTTCACGAGAAGTCTTCTCTGCTTTGGTACATAATAACATTGCTGTGGACCAGTGTGGTGGCACTACTTCTAATTTCCAGTAGTTTCCTTTCTCCGTCCTTGCAGACTTCTAGTGGCCAACCGTCAGGTTCGTTCCAGTCAATGAATGACAGCATGAAACCTTGCGATACTGCGTAACTGTTCAAGTTGCCACACCTTATATCGGGTCTTTCTGCTTTGCTTTGTCTTAGGTTTAAGGAGTGTTGGAGAACTGAAGTCTACATCGTATAGGGGTTCATTATATGTATACCATAGAATCGTTATGCAGAAACTTCACTGTTAGATCGGATCTCAGTTAACAGTGTTGTGTATGTTGTCCAACTGAATGGTGCTGGAACTCACCTACTGACTGCAATTTAGATGAAGTGAAAAATGAGCACTATAGAAAACTGTCCGTCTTCTAACTGGAAACCAGGCGTTCAGATGTCGTTATCGTTGCAGATGGTTTCAGTACATATGGAGGGAAACTACAACGGAGGAGTCTAAGTCGCTCTTTCGGAATCCCAGACAAACTAATGGATAACAGTGATCGCCTTCTACAACTGGGTTCAAACTGCTACGAATTTGAAACCAGGAGACATCTGATGCAGCATCAAATCAATGGTGAACTAAGACAAACCATATCACTCTTATCGCCAGTGTATCGGTGTACTATTGCCGCTCTTCATGAAGCACGTTTTCAAGCGATAAACTGACAAAGTCTGCACAATGCAAGAAATAGAAGGTGGCTTAGGCTAAAAAATGAAAAAGGCTGCGCTGATAGGTAGCGTTAGACAGTTGTCTAGGTTGAGATTAAAGGTCACTGGTCAGTAAAAGGATGAATCTGTGGTTCGCTCGTAGGATACATGACTGGAGCGATCGGTGGAATAAGTCGAGAAACATTTTAACCGACCAACTATTATTTCGTTTCCCACTATCCAGTAGAATCTTGAATGCAGTACCTACACAGGCCCTTCTACCTCTTGCAGAAGTCAAGACTGTAAGTAACCTGGAATGGGGTGGTGAAGTAAGGCCAGGTGAATGAGTACCGGAGGTAATTAGGGACAGACAAGATGAGTTGTCTGGTGTTGCGAACGTGGCTAAAATATGGTAAGGTATGTGTGTTATTCATCCCGCTGTCGCTTCGTTTTGGCTGAAGTATGAAAGAAATCTAAGAATTAGCTTATAGGAGCACTAAATTGAACTATGAGATCACCGCGTGTTAGTCTGAATATCATTTGGGAGCGTAGACTATGCTGTCGGTGTTATAAACCCGCAGTTGGGAACTCGATGACTGCTTAAATCCTATCATGGTAGTGTATGTTTACTATTGATCTTGTTAGAAATTCTAAACACTATTATTAAGTCACTAATTTGTTCCTTCTCATCATACAATTCTTGTTCTCTTAATATTGTTCACAAAACAACCAAAACCAAAGGTTGGACATTCCAGATGGTATGGGTGCAGTGTTATTTCATTGGTGCATATGCATATGCACCATAACATTATATTGACCGTTACGTTATGTTTGGTTATTTGCTCTCATTTCTGTTTTTCCCGCGTTTTATAACATTCTACCACTCAATTATCTTAATTCTTTGAGAGTAATTTTGATTATGGATTCATGTTAGGTGGAAAACCGTTGAAAACCTGGGAGCACTGGAGAACTTTCCCATCCTGGTTAACGATTCCTCAGCAATTCACACACAGGACCCATCGAGAGGTCGATTAGAGAACCGTCAGATTTCGTGGTAAACACTTTTCGGTTCAGCCACTGGGTTGTCATCCAATGGTCCACTGTTTTCAACTCCTGGTAGCACTATTTCCCCGTTTTTGATGGTTCGCCAGTTGTCATGGAATCTATCAGTCCCTATAAGACTTGTGATTAAATCATATTGCTTTCACGCTATACCTTGATTTGGTAACGTGATTTGTAGCGAATTGTACCGTTACGCTAATGATGGGTCCCATGTTACTAATAACTGGTTGATTGGGTATTTACATTGATTCTGGTTTTCTGGTGCTGGAGTGGAGTGCAACTTCAGTCACTGGACCTTTGTGTGAGGTTTTATCTTGGTTGGTGTCTCTTCCACTTTGCTCACCAATGTTCATATTGTGTTCATTCCTTTGTATTTCTTCTTGGTTTCGTCATTTTTCCACTGGTTTTGATTCCAACAGCTAGAATCATTTTCTGCTTTGCATTTTACTGATTGACTGAAGTGGCTGTTGAGCACGTTTTCATATTTTCTATGCTTGATAGCTATGTGAAGGCTTATAATGACTGTTTTATGGTGACGATGAATAATGTTCGTATGTCCACTTGCGATTTTGGCTTCTTACCTTACGTTCTGGTCACACCTTTGATATGCATGTATTTTTACTCTAAAACCTGGTCACCTTGCATTGCCCAGAGAACGTAGTCATACTACGTAAAAACCTTGAAAGGAAGCAAGAATAACTAGATTTGGAATTTTAGCCCTTCTTGCTTTGTCCAATTTTTTAAATGGATTTAAAATATATAAAACACTTGGTCTGTTGAATGTCTAAGCCTATGTGTATGCATTTGTTCAGTTTAATCGTAGGTGTTTAAGTAGTTCATTGGTAGCTACCAATGAAATCTTGACTACAGAAAGTCTTTTTAGCATTCATTAGTAGTATGCACTACTTTGGAGCAGTTTCACTGTGTTCTTATGTGCAATTGAACTGTAGATAACATTATTTCGTGTGATTAACTTTCCGAGGTATCATATGTGGAAGAAAGTATTACCTTTGTTAGCTAATTGATGACCTTTTTTCGTGAATTTTTGGCACATTTAGAAGCTCTTATGTCTCATCAAAAAACGAATTTTATTTCTCATTTGGTGGTAAAAGTAGATAGTGTGGATGGAAAGCTGTTACACAAAACCTTGTCATGATTGCGAGATTTATATTTCTTATGCACTTTGCTTTAATGTAGAATAAGTATTAAAAGGTTTTTGGGGACTATCACTATTTAGAATTTGCATTATCTCATTAATTTTGCAGGAAGTTTGCAAATAGTCCCTTTTATATTACAGTGAAACTGGGTTCTGTTCAGCAACGCGTTTTTGGAGGGCCCGCTTACAACGTCCAATATAGTTAGCTTCACAGGGGCATGTGAATTTGTAGATACGCAGAGATGTGGACATAAGTGGTAGGCTATCCTTCACGCATTGTCGAATCAGATGGCAGATGGAGAATATCAGTTTCGGTCTAGCAGAATAGAAAGTACTATTGAAAGACTTATATTGCAGTTGTTTAGGTCAGTAGTAACTTTAGTCATTATGTGTTAAATCTTGAAGTTACATACTTTTCAACAGTTATTTGATTTCAGAATACTGAAACCTAACTTATTTTTTTGGATTGTGTTTGCTATTGTGAAAGTTTTAGCGAGTGTTGGCTTATCATGTCATCCACACCAAGAACACCTCATCGTGCTTGCAGGAAACTGACCATTGCTCGCATAGCAGCTTGTTTAAACTCACCCCAAGGCTTTGAATATAACCTGAGTGATAAGCAGGTTTTATCTTCAAAACCGGATTCTCGTCCAAGACCTCGACGAGCCACATGTCTTGCTACTTTGAATTCACCTGGTAATACTACTTTCTTGAGTCTCATCGTTTTCAGTCAGGAAATTGTCAGCCCTTCACTTATCTTCACCTCAGAAAACTCCTAAACCATCTATGCAAGCCTCCTGTATCAAGATAAGTAAGCCACTTTTTTGTACTAAGACGATTTTAACTGGCTCAATAAATAGATGGTCTATCGGAGAATTGAGTTTCTGTTTTGCTTTTAATGTTCCTCACTTTCTATCTCTTAGGTCGTTTTATTATCTGATCCCCTTAGTTATTTATGTGATTTCGGAAAACATTTTTCTTATCAACAGTGTTCAGTATTTCATTTTCTATTAGTAGATCTCTTTGATCATAATCGTTATTTTAAGAATACTGTTTCTGTCCTGAAAAAACGATGTTTAAAACCAAGTGTCTTAACTAAAAGCTTTCTTTGGACATTGGATTTTCAGTATGGCACATAAAACTTACCTGTTAGTCAAATAAATTGTATGGATTATTCTTTTTTGTGTCATTGGGATTGGATTTATTGGAAGAAATCATTATTGCTCTACATTTATGTGATCTAACTCCTCAACTCATGAACTTTTGTGCGTGGGACCGTGGCATGAATTATTTCGTTTTATAGGTTTTCCATTGTCGTCTTCTTCTTCTTAAGATGCTAACAGATGAAGGTGTCTATATAAATCTTTGTTTACTCATCTTTGAAAGTAATCAAACTTTTATTTGTCAGTAGTTCTGAAGTACTGGAAAGTGTATGGTAGATCACATGGAGTTGGTTAATATATCCATCTTTGATGTATCCGCCGAATTCTCTAAGTTGTAAGATGCTGGGAGTGTAACGGTGGTGCAGAACGGTTTAACTGTGCACTCGTGACACACAGTCCTCACTTCAACCTGATGCTTGGCAATTACATGTCCAGCCATCTATATTTGCTTACATAGTCGGTCTGGAAGAGTGGGTGGTATCGTAAGCCCTCACAAGGGTGGCTCATAGGCTAGTACGTAGATGTGTTCTAGTTTGAGTTACATTAAATATTTTAACTCTCGTAGCGTTCCAATTTGCTAGAAACACCACCAGATAGTTAAAAAATAAATTTACTCAGCAATCGTGCGGTAGACAATGGGCCACTCCTGTTGTGTGACGTCTAATAATACTACCTGGCTCACCAGATCTCGGTAGGTGGAGAGAGGTTTGAAACCGTGACGCACTAGCAGAAAGTTGAATGTCCAGACCAGTGAGCTACAGCTCCACAGCTCAGAATTGAAACCAGCCAAGATCTTTAACGTAAAAGTAGGAGAAAGCTCTGTAAATTGTCTTCAGGTGACTACTTACTTTTTAAGCGTTGTTAGTGTCATACTTTACTTTAATCTTTCCAATGTTTTTATTTATTTTATTAACTTCCTCTTTTTTTTGTCTTCTCTTACCGTGGGGACTTGTTCAGAGATACTTCTTTTCGTGGTTCTACTTCGATTGGTTTTTCTTTCTATCTTGCCTTCTTTATTTTTTTTTCGGTGCATATTTTGATGTTCATCAGGATTTTGCCATCAAGGTTTGAGTACTGAAACTGGGGGACTCTTATTTCAGGTTCTATGTTACTTGATTTCCACACTGTTTCTTCAGACCAATATAAATTCACATTTTTCGAACAATCAATCGGTTACACTTCATTTATAGGTTATTAGCGGTATATATATATATATATATATATATATATATATATATATATATATATATATATATATATATATAATTGTGCTGTTCAGATTTCTAGTTTCCAGAGAACTGCGTACTCTGATTTCGACGGATCTATTGATGATCACTCTCAAAAATTTGTTTTTTTAGGGAAGGGAGATGCCGTAAATAGAAAGCTTCAACGGTAAGCAATACAAACGAAACTTACTTTTTCATGTTGTGTTTTTGGTACTAGTTGGTGCATGTGACATGTATTATCAAGAGTCCTTTTGCATAGACGTTTTATCTTTATATATGTGTCATGTCGATTGACAAACGTGTTTACATTTTCAAACTTACTCAGTTACGAGATCGAAAACGACTTGCTTTTGGATAAACTACCGAACGAACGAATTCACTGTAAATCTTCAAAGTGCATATTAATAGCATAAAATTTACTTGATATTTCATATCTCTTATTGTTGTTTGACTTACTACTTTCCTCTCATTTATTTACTTTGAGGTCCATTGGATACAGTTATGGTTACTATTTAGGAATGTTTTATTTTCAGAACATTCATAATTGAGAAAGAAAAATATGTGTGTTTACCTACAGTCCACAATGTAGGGCGCCACACTTCTCAGCTCTGAACTCCATTCTGATTACTGTCAATATCTCATATTATCACCTAATCTTTCTTCACATCTTTTTGATAACGATCAAGAGATATCATCCCTGTCCTCCTAGATTCGCGCTTCAAACTACATATCAAGGGCTTTCATCGGTTTCATATTGACGACGATCTTCCCTAGCTGAAACCTTGGCATGTCGAACCATGAATGTATGTTGTGTTTGTGAGAAACAAGTGTGGTCATTAACCTAACTTTACCTAACCATTATGATAAATCTGTTGAATCCGCCCTCCAAGTATCCAGGGGCTCCTGATTAATGTCGGCGTTGTGGTTATGGGATTCAGTCCGGGGGTAAAAAGCGCGCTGCTCGACTGTATTCCGCTTGACAGTCGCCTATGAGCTGTATGAGTGAATCATACCGTAAAAGTCCAGAGCAGTAGTAATACACGTTTTTTATTACTTCAGCACATACACTGAATGACTGCAGTTCGGATGAAACGAAATGGAAACCTCTAACACAAAGCTTTATTGGCTGGAAAACCCCTTAGGCACCATTTCTAGTTCTGGAATCTCAGTCGAACGAATGGTAATGGCGATCGTGTGCTACCATTGTCCTTCAAGCAAGTTCTATCCATCTCGTGCGTGGCCACACCGAAATAGATATTGGAACGCTACAATCGAGGGAGAGTTCGGAACGCAACTCGGTAAAAGTAAGACTGCTTTGAAAGAGAAACTACCTGGACATATCAAAACTGGACAACGACACTCATCTTGAAGAAACCAGGTGCCATGACCGATTTGTTATAAGAGAGATCAGCTTTAAAGATTATAAATGACTCCCACTAAAAGATCTGAAAGTGCAGTTGAATGTCAGGGGCTTAATACAAATTGATGTATGCACGCAAACGAAATCCTGCAGACTCCTAACAAATTGGAGCGCAGAAGCAGTTCAAATGTAGACTGATATAGAGTCTGCTGGGTTACTGTGAACGGTGGTAGCTGGAGGAGTCTGAATAGATGGAAAAAGCAGTAGCCACTGGTTACAATAGACAGTTATTTAGACTCATCAGAGAAACTAGGGTGAAAAAGGAGGTGATTAGTGAAATTATGAGGAAAGATTGGTTTGGGATACAGTCGCAGGAGGGAGGGGGGGGGTAGGCGTATGTTGGAACAACAGGCGTAACGCTTGGGAAGAAAATTCATCCGACCTGCAACTCAGTCACTCAATATCAACATATGAGCAGATGTTGCTGCGTATCATTTTCAGTTGGGTCCAGAACCTGAAATAATTTCGCCTACTCCTCATGGATCAGGTTTTTATAGATTTTGACGAAAAAATGGAATGAAACTGATTAAAGTTTGGTATGACTACTAACCTATTTTACACTCAACTTGTACGTAACTAATATTGCTGTTCTACGACTCTGCTTATGCAACGAACGAAACAGTGGTCGAACATTTAAAGACTTTTGATGTCTTCTATCTTTAGTGACCGTGTTCCATAGTTATACTGTAGAACGGAGCTCACCTTAACATATCACACTCCACCCAAATAGGCAATCGGATATCTCGGCGGTGCGACAAATATCGGAAGGCGACAAAAATCAGTCGCCTTTTGTGTTGAGATCTCATCGGCCACTGTCCCATTGGAACTGATCTGACTTTCCAAGTGAGTGAAGTTATCAGCGTGCTGAATATTTTCACTGTTTGTTGTCAGACGGGAAAATTAACATTTGTGTGATAAGAAACGCATCCTAAACATTCTTGAATTGCCACTGTTGCTAGTGTCTTTATGTAAAATGACTAGGTGTTTTAAGGAATTCTCTGTGACCATATCAGTCTCTATGTAGTCAGACGGTGAGGAGAGGAAAACCTCCATCTCTATGTCTATGATAAGGTTGAATGAGAATGGAAAGAATGTATGTATTTGATCGCTACCACGCGGTGTGAACAACTCACCTTACACTAGGCGTGGATGCACCCAACATTGCTGGAGTACACTCCGACCCTTAACTGTTACCCTGACACTATGATCACGGTTGCATATCACAATGATCTGACGAAATACACTGGCCTGAACGCCTGTTTATTTGGAACCTGTTATACCAGGAAGGTCTGTCGAATAGTGGTCAAATGAAAAACAGTCAACATTATAGTATAAATTACTATGTTATGATTGGAATTCTATGGCGAAGTCGTACTGCTGTCTGAAGGGGTATGACAGCAGTAAGATATTTCTCGTGGATAACCGGCAGTACCAGCACCATGTTGAAGCTTTCCTCCCTATAGGAAAGAGCGTTGGGTTAGAACAGATTGGTCCCAAAAATAATACACTTACTGTCTTGTAGTCATCCGGTGCCAGCGGTACAGCTTTTTCTCATCCGGCGTTAGAACAACCAAATCTCAAGCCAACAATCCTCAAAAGGGTCTGGGACTGAACTCAAGCAGATGTCCCATGGGGTCTGCTGTCACATAAATCATTCCTTTTTTTCTCTTCCAGTTACTCTTCAAACATACCTTCCACACTGTCAACAGCCTTAAAGTGCTAACCAGCCACATGCTTTCAGTAGTATATAAGACCCAAGTTAATATGAATTACCCTCTTTACTTTTGTCTCATCTCTCGTCTTTACTTCTTGGTACCAACACCAGACCCCATACCTTCCTCAGCCTCTCATTCTGGGACTGTTGCCAACGTTCCAAGCTATCCAGATGTATTAGTTCCCTGAAACCCCACCATCAGTTTCACATTAGAGCTTGCGATATCCAGACCATATACCGATGCAGACAGCAGAAATCTCATATCAGAAGTCTGGAATCTGAAGCCATGGATGTGTGCTGTGTTTCTCAAACAAGTAGACAGAACTTGACCCCATCTGACCAATACGGTAAATCTTCAAACTTCACTTTAGTGTCCAACGGGATAATAGTAGCTACCATAAACACACTGGTATGGGTTTTGCATTAAGTTGTAAAGCAGAAGGCGCACTTATATCAACCAACCAATCAGTTATTTCTAACATAAGACCTGGCATTATTGCGTAATGGTCCAAGTTGCCATGCCTCTTATCAGCACAACAAGTAAGGAAGCAGTAGGGTATAAGATGAAGAAAAGTCAGTCAAAAGCTGTAGAGATCAGTAAAAGAGGATGGGACAATGAGAAAATGCTGTATTCAGTATAGCGGTTCATATTAAGATGAAGTGTGGATACATCTGCGCCGCTGACATAGGTTCTGAGCCATATCATCTAGAGTCTCCAAACACTAGTTTCTGTTATCATATGGTCCCCAACCGACTAGTGTGAATCTCCGTACACCAACAGTCAAAGATTTCATGCAGTGATGCAGATGGCCACCCCGAGTCTTTTTCCAGCCTGAGCATACTTCAACCAACGTTGTGCTACAAGGCATACGGTGGTCTTGGTATTTATAACACATGTTCCAGCCTTCTTAGTCGATGAAGGTTTAGAACCTTATCAACTGAGTTTCCTCTTTTCTCCAAAACCTAACTTCTGCGTTTCTGACGTGGTGACACCATGATACATGACCTATAACTACGAAGGTAACGGTGGTCAAACACCGGAAAGCTTCTCATATTCTCTACCTTTAATGGCTGTTTTTCACAGCAATACAGTAGAACAGAGTGAGCTACAGTACCGTGCACTAGACTCTGAATGGGCAATCGTATATTGCGGTGGCGCCACAGATGCGAAAGCCAATCTAGCCTTTTCGTTGGCCATTGACATTGACCCATCAAGGCTAATCGAACTTCCCAGGTAAGTGGTGTTCAACGCACCCAACCGACTGCCTCCCAATTGTTAGCCGGGGTACCGCTAAAGATCTGCCTTGGGGCAACCGTTTGCATTAGGATGAGGAGAAACGCATACCAAACCTCAAATTGCCACTCAAGGTACTCAGAAAACTGTTTCTTGTCAGCATCCTCACCTAACATGACTATGTCATTCGCATGCTGTAGATCTGCCAGGGATTCTCCCGTGATTAGATCGACCCCTGTATTTTCCGATGATCAAAGGAAGACCTCCATTGGAACGTCTATAATAAAATTGAACAGGAATTGAGACGATGGGTATTTTTGACGTACACTCCTCGGTGTACATGACTCACATGTCAACTCACCATACGCTCGAACACGTCCACGGATGTTTGAGTAAAGAGTCTTTGACAGAGTGATGTACCCTATAAAGTGAGAGACATTGCCATAAGACTTCCCGGTTGATCGAGTCGAACACCGCCTTGATGATGAAAAATACAGCTAGTGTCATGCATCCATAAATGTGCCTGTGTTTCAGAATCTGGTGGAGTGTCATCACATCCGTTGTCTGGCCTGAAGCCTCTCTGGTTTTCTTGGGCTTGGTGTTCGCGAGGTTCACTCAGAATTCTAATAATAACAGAACCCAGATTTTTAGACACTATGTTCATCAGGCTGTTTCCCCTGTGATAATCACAATTACTCTCATTTCTTGAAGACTGGGACAATCAGTGATTGAGACCAACCAGAGGGGATCGTATGCGACTCCCACGCTAGTCAACACTTCAGTTAACTCGACTAAAAATTCCTGACCATCGTCCTTCAATATCTTTAGTAAAAGTCCACCCTGGTGCTTTTCCTCTTTTCAGGTTACCTACTACTTTCTCTACTTCTGCGAGTTTTGGGGACCCTATCTCAATGTTCTACTCAGGCTCCGACTGGATAATGGGCAACACAGTGGTAGCCAGAGGCCAGTTGAACTGTTCGTCGAAGTGTTTTACCCATCGTTTCGGTCGCGTCCGTTGCAAGTGAAACGTGAACGCATCCTTCTCCTCAATCGCCTCACTATTCATCGACTTTTTTGCGACATTTTCCGTAATCAGTTTAACTGTCTTTTGTTGCCAATGACCGTTCCATCTCTTTAGCCTTCAGTGCCTATCACTGTTCGTGGTCATTGCGTAGACGTTTCACCAGTTTACATTTGAGTTGCTTTCGCTCCCTAATGGATCCTGATGAGATGCGTTCGCATACATCCAGTAATTCAGTAAAAGCTGTGAAAATCTGCCGGCTCTTTTTAACCACTCTTCAACGCTTTTATTACGGCAGACTGCAGACCGCCTCAAGCTTCTTCTGGATGAGTGATATTGCTCTATTCCTCATAACTACCTAGTCAGTTTCTTACTGAAAGCGGCCTTAGTGCTCTCATTGTCAAGCTGCACTCATAATGGTCTTGTTGGTAAAGTTTTCTTACGTCCATTGAGATGTGCACGTGCTCGAACCAACGCGTGTTCGCTTTTCAAACACGTGCTGCAAAAGAAGCAGCAGTCTTTCACCGACCCTCTCCAGCGATTACCGATTTGAGCTCAGTGGACAACACGCCAACCAATGTCTCTCTTGATGTCAGAAGTCCGTGCTGACCAGCTATCAATGGTTGTCTGCGCCCATATGTAGCAGGCAATCGTCACTATCTGTTCGTTCGGGTAGGATTCTGAAAGTACCACCCTCCCATCTGCCTTTCTGTTTGACTTCGCCGACCCACTTGTGCACTGAAGTCATCTGCAACAAATACCACGTCTGGGCGCTTGGTTTTCAGTAGGAGGCTCTGGGGTTTCCGGTAGAACTCATCTTTCATTTCACTGAAACTGCAGTCAGTGGGTGCGGAGATTACGAAGAGGCAGTTACGTTAAGTTTCAGTATTCGTTTTGTTCATTCTGCCAAATTGCGCGTAAAGCACTGTCAACTGGGATCAAACCGAGAAGCGCAGTTTCTGCCTCGATGCCCACTGCGATAGCTACGCATGCAAGACCACGAGAACTGGCCATGGAATTTGCAAACTTGTAAGGTGAATTTCACGGATTCACCATATTGACCGGTTGAAGTCAATCGAGTCACCACACTTGAATCCTGTATACATGTCTCATAGGTATAGCACACGTCCACAGTTAGAGATTTCAGGGTTTTGGCGAGCGATGCTTGCTGTCTGATTTGGCATAGAGTTTGGATGTTGAAAGCTTCTACATGAAATTGATGGTGGGGTCTCAGAAGACTAGGAATGAGGTGTCTATGGATTTGGTCGTTGGGAATGGTTGCAAAGTGAGAGGTTTGGTAGGCTGTAGGAGGCTCAATATTAATATCAGGAGGTGAAGACCGAAGAGGAGACAGAGTTGAGTAGGATAGGTTGTTTGTTTGGTTTTTGTGGACTTTATATTTCTTTTGACTGCATTCACTTATCTTCATCCTTCGCCTCACTACCTTTTTACTTGATATGCTGATATGAGGTGTGGCAACTCGGACCGTTACGCAGTAATGCCTGGTCCTATGTTGATAATGATGATGATGATGATGTACTACTGGGGGGATGTGGGCGGTTGACACTTTGTGGCTTCTCACACTGCGGAAGGTTATTATTTCTTTAGGTACCTACCTGGCAGAGAAAAAGACTTGTTTGACCTCAGGCCCTTTGGGACATGTGTTTGGGACCTATCACACGCTCTTTTGGGGGTTGTTGCTTTGAGGTTTAGTTGTTTTAACGCCCACCAGAGAGGATGCATACCACTGGCGCCGGAAGATCGTAGGCCAGATGGAGTGTGTTATTTTAGGGGTGAACGTTTTCTAAACCCCTTCCTGTTGGGAAGGTAGCGTCAGGGTGTCACTGCTGGTCATCCATGGGAAACCTCTTACTGCTGTCACATCCCATCCAGGTAGCGGTAGTATGACTTCGCCCTAAGACCCTTATTATATTTTAGTAATTTGTACTGTAAGGGTGCTTGCATTTCGTCTTACTACTATGCAGTGGATTTTTCTAGCATGGTGGGACCTCGAGGAAACAAGAGTTCCAGCTAATGTAGCTCATTGTCTAATTGTGATACGCAAGTCTGTTCACCACGTCAAGGTAGCAGTTATCAGTTGGATATTAGTCAAGTGGATTGACCTGCTCCCTTGTTACCTTCGAGTGTGCAGTTAATGTTGTTTTGCTAGGTGAAGGCGCTGATAAAATGCCGGGTCTTCTGGACGAGTTGAGTGGAAACTTGAGTGTGTTTGCAGTACCCATATCCAAAATCGCAGGTACAGGAATATCGTGGGGTAGGGAGAGATGTGCTTTGTTTGAGGCCAGCCTTCCCATTGGGAAGATAGCATCAGCGTGGCACTGCTGGTCATCCATGGGAAACCTCTTACTGCTGTCACATCCCATCCAGGTAGAAGCAGTACAATTTCGCTGTCGAACTTCAATCATAGCGTAGCAATTTATTTCATGATGGTTACTGCTTTTTTTTTCCTGACTAGTATTGTGTCGAAGATCCTAGGATCCATAGTTATCCGACCCCTGACTAACTGGAGCTGGAGAAAACCGAACTCGAGGAAACCTGGCAGGTTACAGAACTGGACGAGGGTTCATCGACCACATTTCTACCCTACAACAAGTTCTGGAACACAGACATACTTACCGGTGGCCGACACTTGCCTGAATCCTCGACGTGAAGGCAGCATTTGACTCTGTCTATCGTGAGGTGTTGTGGCAGAGTCTGATTGTGTAGGGAGTAGCGAGCAAGTATATAACGCTAATGAAGCTCTCTACTCGAATTCATGCAGCCACATAAGGGCTTATGGAGGGTTGTCATCAAAATCGACGACAAGTAGTGATATCCACTGTCACTGTCCCCATGTAGCTTCCTTATTAGATGTACTTATGGACATAACCTTGGGTAAGTCTGACTTCACAGGGATTGACCTACTGCATGGAGGTTATCTCGTTGACTTGAAGTATGCAGACGATATTGTCATGGTAGGTGAAGACGCTGACAAAATGCAGGGTCTTCTGGAGGCGTTGAGCAGTAACCTGATTGTGTTTGGCAAGGGTTTTGCTTCTCCTGTTAAATGTCAATTAACCTCATGTCATTATTTGTTCGGAACAATTTCTCTTTGGCGTGAAATTTCACATGCGACCCGTCAGCTTCGTGGTTCCAACTTACTTTTTGTAATGATAAATTATACTGATGAATCAGTTTTGAGTTGTCGGTTGCAGCGTTGCATAGGTTATGTGGAGGAAACTGTTCAGTGATTTATTGTGAACAAACCCATATTATAATTTATTCTGCTTACGCACTCGTGCTCTGATTGTGAAAACTGTGTAGCCATAGTTGGATTTCATCCGTGGTGTTTGTTCTTTACTAGTCATTTCCTGATATTGGGATTATGTCCTCATATTCTTACTGATAACTATTACTTCCTAATTACAATATAGTAGTTTAAATGAAAGCGAAGATTCATCTGATGAAGATTTTAGCCTAACAAATGAATCAAGTTTTACTGAGGATGAATCTTCAGATTCTTCAGGATTTAATGCTAAGCTGCGATTTAAAGTTCGGAGTGTATCGAGAAAGCCTCCATTGAAGCTGTTTTCTACAAGGAACACTTTGTTTGTAAGCTAAACACCTACTATATTATCCTTTTTATTATGTTATTATTATTATTATTATTATTATTATTATTATTATTATTATTATTATTATTATTATTATTATTATTATTATTAACTGGTCAGTTTATCTTGTTATACGTCCTACAACGTACACTATCTGATATCCGCAAATGTGACCTGGAAACAACATGTGACGTTCTGCATAAGGACTGTTGCTTATGCATTTCATCCTCCGTAAATCTCCCACTTACTTCACAGTTATTGGGCCAGAGGATGCTATCTATATTTTTTGAAAGAGATGAGTTTTCGATTCCGGTTGTCTGCATTTTAACCGTAGCTTTGGTTGTCAGTATTCTGTACAAGAATGTATATCAAGTTAAGTTCAAAGAAACTGCAACACCTTTCGATAAGCTAAGGAGTTTTCAATCCAGTCATGAGGATTGAATATTACATTGGGAGCCTTATCGTAACCTCACCAGACAAGTGCACTAATGCAGAACCTTGAGCGATGTAATTTACTTTACAGTAATCTGAACCTTATTCTAAACGAACCTAGTTTTCAATAAATTGACTATAATCTAGCTTCACAGTAACCCGCTTTTGGATCTAAGTAATTTACTTCGACAGTAGAATACAAGTTATATGCATAACACTATCTTCTGTGTACAATTATGGCAATAATGAAGCAAGCAATGAATAAAATAGCGTTAACAAAGGGAACCAGAAGACAGCGTCATGCACGGTGATAAAATTGACTGATACATGAGAATTTGAACTGTGGGTAGATTCAAACCAGGAACCATCGAGTGGCAGAGCACCCGGCCGGAAACCGGTCCGGTCCAAATTTTCATTTCACCTTTGATCATCACCCAGTATAAACACTAGTCTGGCAAACTTCGGCTCTCTCAGACAGTCAAAATGATAATACATGAGAGTCTTGAAAATATGTAATTTAAATTCCAAATATAAGAAATTAAAGTCATATCACTAAGATTTCCCAGTCAACGATTTCTAACATTTCGACCTTGAGTGTGTAAACCTACGGTCTGTGGCTACATAAGCTGACACAATTTTGTTTTCAAACCACTCGTGGTTTTTAAGTAAATAATTTTACTCCAGCTCACTGTACATATAATTATTTGTTAACATGAGTCGGTATTTCTTCACAATCTCATGGACTAACTCAACTTTCATATCAACAGCTGTGCACCAGATATCATTCAGTGGTTCCGCAAAATATGGGTTGTGCCAAAAATTACCTGTAATTATAAATGCATCATACTATGTTATCCTATTTGAACAACCATCTTACAACCAATCACGACGTAAGGGATATACTGCACAGTTTGGCTGGTCAATTCAAAATAAGTGGAATCTAATGTTCTCTGAGCTTTATCATTCTCACCCAAAGCCATAAACTTTCTCTAGTAGATACACTGTTTTTTATACTAATCCATATATCACTCTTTCTTCAAGTATGTTAACATTGTGCATGTCGTCTTTTATTTTCTTCTCCATTGAAGGCAAACAAAAAGAACTCTACGCCCGGTCCTCAAAAGCGTACGCTTAGTCAAGTGCCTGTTTTTAATTTGGGGTGGGTCTAACTCTTAGACTTATAACGTCTTTGTAACAATTCCGTTACATTTAATGTTCATCTTATGTGATAATTTCGCGTAACTACTACATTTGGATTCTCGGTTTTTCTTCATATCAAAACGCATTATACGTTAACATTAGGTTACCACAAAATTACCTAGTTGAGTACAAATCTATTAGTGTATTTATTGACCCGTATTTAATGTTTCTCTAATGGTGTTTCTGTTTGTGTGCTGATTAGAATTGCTGTTGCCTTTGGTACATGGTTCTCCATTGTTTTTTGGGGTTACCTTTGTGATATGTTATACATCTGCAGTTATAGCGCAAAAATATTCCATAAAATTGTATTTTATTCAGGAAATGTTGTTCATTGGCGTATTGTGCTTGGTATTTTTAACCACATTTTTTGATGTTTTTAAACAGTTCTAAGAACTCAGAATATGGTTGGCTACCTGGTCGTGAACAAGAGTTCGAAAACATATACACGTTTATATTTAATAAACTGTCACAGAATTCTGGTGGGTACGTGTTCTTTTCGATTTATGTACTGTCTTTGTCGCAAAAGATGTGGTTTAGTAAACCAGTTTTTGATGATCTCCAGGTGCTAGCCTATTTTTCTATTTGATAATGCGGCTATGTATACTAAGTTAAAGATAGACAAATCTATCCAGGAATCCACTTTCGAGGATTTTAAGGATTTATTGATTTCAAGGTGGTGATGGACACCACTTTTATATCTGGAAATCTATAGCCCACTTTTCTGAGACTGAATCAGAGCACTTTACTAGTCAACAAAGAGTATGCTTTCTCCTCAATACCTAAATCCTTATCAGGTCAGTGAAATGATTTATCATCATCCTTAAATTATTTGTTCTTTCGTTTGTGCACTTTGAAAACATCAGTAGGGCACTGCTAGTTGTGACTGACCAACAAAATCGATGTAAATCCTCGCACACAGGTGCTTTGACTGGAATTACCACGTTTCACAGTAGTACACAAAGAACAGGCGGATAAAGAAAGAGCGATATCAAAGTGGAAAAAATTACTTGCGAGAAGTAACAATCTAAAGACAACAGATAGGGCAAACGATCAATCTTCATGAGATGTCAAGGAGTGAATATATATATCCCATTGTCACCGATTTTCAACCATGCCACCAAGTGGTCCACCACTGATTCTTTGCGTCTTCGGGACCCCAACCAAACAATCCAGATCTCCTCACATAGATCAGGCCAACAGTAAGAGACTTCACCGACTGTACAACGTCTTCGTCTGGCAACCCTGAGCACCCCCTCCTCCAACCTAATCCAACTTCCCCCAGCATGGCACATCGAGGTAGGAGGTGGTAATGAAGTGGCGTGACATGCGCAGTGCTTGTCTAAGCCATCTCACTCGACTAAGGTTCACAACTTCATCAATCGACTTGGCCAGCTTGCCTAGTGCCTTTTGCCTGACTTCAGCATTGCTCATACAGTGATGCCACCAAACACGAGTGCTGTAACCAAGACATCTGTGACTAAAATCAGGTAACCACTTCATGTCTCTTACTTTTGACAACCATGTCTCACAGACGTACAACATGACAAAGAGGACTGCAGCTCAGTATACTCGTTCTTTGATAGATATTTGGATATCTCACCAGTCAGGGCAGCAGGTGATGTGAATGGTAAATGCCAAACAGGCCTTCTATATTCAGGTGGTATTCATTATTCTAAATCCCCACAAACCCTCAAACGTCTATATTCAACCTGAGATTTTTTTGTGGGCTGATGTAACTCCTCAAGTAAGTGAAGTGGTCGACACATTCCACCACTCCACTTCCTATCATTTTACTGGAAGTACTTACAGTAGACCAGTCAGTCCTGGAGCATCATCCTACATTTGATGAGTGTGAAAAGCATGCCAAACATACTCAGATTTCTGCTCAACGCCTCCAGAAGACCCTGCATTTTGTCAGCGTCTTCACCTACCATGACAATATCGTCTGCATACTTCAAGTCAACGAGATAACCTCCATGCAGTAGATCAATCCCTGTGAAGTCAGACTTACCCAAGGTTATGTCCATAAGTACATCTAATAAGGAAGCTACATGGGGACAGTGACAGTGGATATCACTACTTGTCGTCGATTTTGATGACAACCCTCCATAAGCCCTTATGTGGCTGCATGAATTCGAGTAGAGAGCTTCATTAGCGTTATATACTTGCTCGCTACTCCCTACACAATCAGACTCTGCCACAACACCTCACGATAGACAGAGTCAAATGCTGCCTTCACGTCGAGGATTCAGGCAAGTGTCGGCCACCGGTAAGTATGTCTGTGTTCCAGAACTTGTTGTAGGGTAGAAATGTGGTCGATGAACCCTCGTCCAGTTCTGTAACCTGCCAGGTTTCCTCGAGTTCGGTTTTCTCCAGCTCCAGTTAGTCAGGGGTCGGATAACTATGGATCCTAGGATCTTTGACACAATACCATTCGGAGTGATTCGCCTATGGTTGTCGCAGGAAGATTTCTCTTCCTTCTTATAAACTGAGATGGTCAGTGAAGTAGACTAATCTGATGGCACTACCTCTGATTCTCATGCGCCACCTAGAACCTCCGTCACTTTAAGTTAGAATTTCTCACCTCCATCCTTGAAAACGTCTGTTGGTAAACTGTCAGGTCCTGCTGCTTTGCATCGTTTCAGATTCGATGCAGCTTTCTCAACTTCAAGGAGGGTTGGAGGATGGACGTCAACGTTCCATTGACGTTCAGGCTAGATGTTGGGCAACTGAAGCGTTGCTGAGGGCCAGTTGAACTGTGCTTCAAAGTGTTCTACCCAACGTTATAGCCACTCGTTCTATGAGGTTATCAGGGTACCATCCTTTTCGGTGATTGTCTCACTAACCATCATCTTCTTTGCAACATCCTTAAGAAGCCTAACTAATTGCCAGGTGTTAATTAACGCTAAAACCTTTTCCATTTGCCTCGCTTTCGCCACTCACCATTGTTCACGACCGACCTGAAGACTCTTGCCCAGTTTACGTTTAATTTGCTTTCGCTTTTCATCATGGTCAGAGACAATCATCTGGAATGAGTCTTTTCGCATGAATCACTTTGGTTGACGTCACGAAAGTCGAGTGACATTTGCTAGCTTGTGGGTGTGGGTTTCCAATTTTCTGTACTGCCGTTTATACAGCAGACATAATCTGACACCAGGTGTCCTCATGATGAGTATTTCTGTCATGTTCCTACAAATGCTTATGCATCTTCCCCTAAATGCCTAGTTGACGTTCTCATCTTCCAATTGACCTCAGACAGGCTTTACCATCAGATTCTAAACATCCGGGCCATAGTTGTTACGAATTTCCTTAAAGAAGTTGACCGCCGAGTCAGGTTAAATCATTATATCAGTAAGTTTCAATGTAATCCCAGCGTGTTTCGGAAATCTGGAACACGAGTTTTCCTAACGTTTTGCTGTGTATGCCACAGCTTCATCAGCAGAATATTTGGATAAAGCGAAATCTCCAGAGAAATCTTGTTTCCAATTTTCTTAACACACTGGAATTATATTAGAACTTACTTATATATAAGGCTTTACTATCGCCTCTTTTGTGCGACTAATATGGCGTAGACATTCACGTGCTTGTACTAACGCGTGATCGGAGTCCAGACTGGTACTCCAGAGAGAGCGTCAATCCTCCACCGATCATCCATGATGGCTGGCCTATAACAATATGATCTATCGGTGTTCATCGTTTGTTTGTTGTCGGTGGACGCCATATGAGACTGTCTCTCCTCATGCTTGATGAAGTTAGTGCTGGTCAGAAACTTGTGATTGTCAGAGCCTAATTTCAACAGAGCAATATCGTTGTCGGTTTATTGTTGCGTGATTCCATAAACACCCTCAAGATGTTCTACCGATTTACTCAGCTCGTCTTCTTGAGTGTTAAAGTCACCTGCAATTATGACTATATCTTATCATTTTGCTTTCTGTTGCAACGTTGACAGCTTCGCATAGAATTCATTCTTTGCATCACACAAACTTCAGTCTGCGGGTGCGTAGGTGGATATTATGAATAGGCATCGGTTGGTCTCACGATGCTTCCTAGTCCGTACATATTCAGTCAGTCGAACGGCATATAGATAGCTGTTGATTGGTATCCATTTGAGAACCTCACGTTTTGTGATAAAACTCAATGCCTTGCCTACACCAGCGAGTCCACGAGAGGTAGCCACTGGATGTTCGGATACTCGTAAGGTGAATTTTGAATATTCACAGCACTGGTCGGGTGAGGGGAATCTAATAGGCCCACTCGGATCCTGTATACGTGTCTCATAGGTATAGCACACGTCCACAGTTAGAGATTTCAGGGTTTTGGCGAGCGATGCTTGCTGTCTGATTTGGCATAGAGTTTGGATGTTGAAAGCTTCTACATGAAATTGATGGTGGGTCTCAGAAGACTAGGAATGAGGTGTCTATGGATTTGGTCGTTGGGAATGGTTGCAAAGTGAGAGGTTTGGTAGGCTGTAGGAGGCTCAATATTAATATCAGGAGGTGAAGACCGAAGAGGAGACAGAGTTGAGTGGGATAGGTTGTTTGTTTGGTTTTTGTGTACTACTGGGAGGATGTGGGCGGTTGACACTTTGTGGCTTCTCACACTGCGGAAGGTTATTATTTCTTTAGGTACCTACCTGGCAGAGAAAAAGACTTGTTTGACCTCAGGCCCTTTGGGACATGTGTTTGGGACCTATCACACGCTCTTTTGGGGGTTGTTGCTTTGAGGTTTAGTTGTTTTAACGCCCACCAGAGAGGATGCATACCACTGGCGCCGGAAGATCGTAGGCCAGATGGAGTGTGTTATTTTAGGGGTGAACGTTTTCTAAACCCCTTCCTGTTGGGAAGGTAGCGTCAGGGTGGCACTGCTGGTCATCCATGGGAAACCTCTTACTGCTGTCACATCCCATCCAGGTAGCGGTAGTATGACTTCGCCCTAAGACCCTTATTATATTTTAGTAATTTGTACTGTAAGGGTGCTTGCATTTCGTCTTACTACTATGCAGTGGATTTTTCTAGCATGGTGGGACCTCGAGGAAACAAGAGTTCCAGCTAATGTAGCTCATTGTATTATTGTGAGACGAATCCTGTTTACGACGTCTAGTTAAGGTTTATCGGTCATTTCTCCTGATTGTACTTCATCTTTTATGAGTGTTAATGTTAGTTTTACTTTTTGAGGTGTCTGTTACAGGATATCTTGCTGTGAATCGGTTATTTGATATTACTTCTATCATAATTCTGCTTTAGGTGTATGTATATATCTGGTGTCCCCGGTACTGGGAAAACTGCTTCAGTTCATGCTGTGTTATCCACAATGCATAAATTGGTTGTTGATTCTAGTTTAGAATCTCAGATACCTGCCTTTCAAGCAATTTATGTGAATGGCATGCGTGTCAATGATCCTAAACAGATATACATGCAAATATACGAAGTAAGTTGTATTGCTTCTCAATCATTGCTTTTATTTCTTTGTATTTTGTAGTTTCTCAGTAAATTCAATCATTAATTGATACTCTTAATATGCAGGTGTTTTGCATGTTGATTCTGCTAAAATTATTGTGTGCCAACGTTATTAGGTGTTAAAAGCTTCACAATGTAATGTTATAATTAAGTTTGATAGGTCAGGAATATGTGGATATGCTAGGAAGTGGTGCTGTTACAGTTTATAAAGGTGACTGGGACTCGGAGTATTTGCCATCTCAGCCGGCTTGAGTGACTGTACAAGTCATGACTTCTCATTAGATCTTCGGGAAGATCTATCTCCAGGAGTATCTCTTGTAAGGGCTACACAGTATTTCAGTTTTGTAGGTTTGTAGGGATTGAATGATTTCATTATGTTATGAATGTTGTTTGTCACTGATTCTAAGCACTGCTGTGTGACATCTACAGATAAAAGATCTATTTTACAAAACAGGTTCGACTGTTGAGAATAGTAAGGATGTCGTTTGGTTCTAGACCTAAATTTTTTAAGTATTATTAGAAAATAAACATGGTACAGAAAGGGCACCAAGAAATGGGTCACACCAAATAATTTAACTACATTAGCAAGACGTAGAGCGAAGGGAAGTGAATAAAAAGAAAAACACAATACGAATAGAATTATTAAAAAGGCAGTCCAGTAAGATACATTCAAAACAAAACCTTTGTACTCACTATCCTCTGGAATAGTCCGATTGGTGTCAAGAAGTTGCATGGAGCTTACGGAGACGGAGTGTTTATTAGCGGGACGTTGTTCCAAGCATCAAGCGGCTTTACTTGCCATTTTCATGGCGTCTTGCAACTGCAGCCAATCCTCGTCTACAATTTCTGGAGGACCGGTAGCTAGCCTTAAATCTAGCTCGGATTAGTATTTAGCTACAATATTATGTGCAACTAATATGCTTACATCAACCTACTTAGGACGACGATTTTGATGACCACTAAATTTCAAGGCAAGCTCAGCACCCACTTAAGCATAATCAGGGTCTATACAAATACTCCATATGGAGCGGCAGTCCTGTATGCACCCAGGCCATCGGTAACTGATTGGGGTATGATGTGTTCGAGTCTAGGCTTGAGTGGTAGAGGGAAGACAACAAGCAGTACAACGGCGATAGCTGTGCTGGAAGTTGGTACTGGGTAGAAACAGGTTGTGATCTGTGCAATGCTGCAAAAGACCATCCCCATTGTCCGACCTGCGAATAACTAGTTCTGATTGGCCACCTAAACGATTCTTCTTTGAGGCTAAACGCTTAATCTGTTAATTGAACTCCTCAGCCAGCACTGCGATATCTGTCGAGCGCACTCACTTGGTGATGGGATTCATCCTTGGTTGCATCCGGGCCGCATTTCATCGGAGCATAGGCGGAGATGACAAAAAGACATCGTTTGTCTTCCTGGTTACATTCTACTAGACGTTAACCTTCTATCCTAACTCCACAAAGACAACTGTTGGTGGGGATCCAGTTGACTGGTGCAGCTTCGGCTTGAGCGCTTAGTGCGACACCGGCACCAGCAACGCCGGTTGCTTATGTCATTGGGTCCTTCGATAGACACACATGAAACACTCTTTCCGAGCTGACAGTTGAAGAAATAATTCGAAGCACTTCACTGGGATCTTGCATGTGGGTTTCTGAGATGCTGCATACATCAGTAGTGAGGCTTTCCAGAGTCCTAGCCAAACCTGCCTGTTGTCTTATCAGTATCAACGTGCAAACGTTGAAGGTGGTGAGCTTAAGCGGTAAACGATGTTTCAGGATAGCTGTGTCAAAGGTTGCACTAGGGGGCAGCTTTATGGGGACAACTGTTTAGTGACTCAAAAAGAATACAGACAAACTAGAAGTCCGAGAAATGGAGAGCGTCTGAGTGAAATGAAGATGAACACAAAAATGATAATCATAAAAAATACAGTTCATACGTAAAAACAATAAATTGAACAGTCGGTTATAGAATTCGTAGTGGGGATATTCGTAGGAAAGTTGATTAATTCCTTCAAAATCTTGACTTTATACTGTAAATTCGTATTTTGTATCAGAGCTAGGTTACTGCCCGGGCACCCAGACCTACTCAGGTGGTTGTCTTAGTGGACCACTCCCCGAGCCTTTGACTAGAAATATAATCCACAGGACAGTAGAGCAACATCGAAGCTGTACTCCTGTGGTCGCCGGTGACCAAAATGGATTCATTTGCCATTTGTTTTATGTACACCATTGGTTTGGGTTCTCCAACTCCCCCAGGTGGACCCTCAATATCCACCAATCCGAATACTTACTTTCGCCCTTTCACTTCTGTGGAAATGTCCCCTACCTCCTGAAAGCAGTTAAGAAGAATTCCCTAGCAGAGGCTGTGAATGCATACCAGGCCACTTGGGGATAGGCGTAGATTATGGTATTGTTATACAGATGCACTGAGGCCTTAACCAGTGGACTGTATCGAGTGGTCTGCACGTGATTGCATATTGAACGCGAATGTTATGGAGTTGTCTTCGTTGAGCATTGCACTAATTGTCGTGTACGTACAAAGGTGGGTCAAGACCGTAGCCAAGCAGTGTTTGATGAAAGCTTTAGGAGCCATTCGTTGTTTGGTGAGCAGTGTGCGCTTTGCAGTTAACTTGGTGTCCTAAATAGATCTGGTGATTTGCGTTGAGGCTTGAACAGCTGTTGGTATTTCACAGAGATGTTGGTCGCTGTAACTTAAATAAGTCATACTGATGTCAGGAAATTTTGGGAACAATGAATTGCATGGTAAAATAGGAGTCATTTGAATTGGTTAGGTATTTGGTTCGAATCGTTCACATTCATGATTTACTATTCCCGACATGCGTGAGAAAGTGTAATACCGAAAGTAGACCCATACTGGATTCAAAACAGCGACGACAAAGAATGGATAGAAATTCAGAATATCATCTGATGAATTAAAGTCGCCTATTCAAAGTGATCATGGAAGGTAAGTGAACTGATTAAGTTGACTCTGTTTATCTGCATACTTTTCGAAGAAAACATGGTCTATGAAGTGCAGGATCAACTTAACAGTGCAGTGAACTTGGTTAATAATGTTGCACTGGTTAAAAAATCAACTTACAGAACTGTCGGTTGAAAGTTGAAGAAGCGTTTCAACTTGAAAATCCTTTAGCGCAGTACTCCAGAATTCAGTTCAGAAGTTCGCTGTTTCCGAAACTACATTTTCACAATGTTTTCAAGAAGACAACTTGCAGCAATCTAAGTGTAGCTCTCTCCACGTATCCTGATAGTTTTAAAAAGCTCAGCTAGTTTGAGTTGGAAAGAGATACAAATACCAACTTCTGTCATTGCATGCAGCAAGCGCCGAAAGAACTTATTTCATTCTCAACTAGTGAAGTGGTCGCAACCTACAATTGGAGATGCAGTTAATGATAAGTAAGACAAATGCAAATGAAACAAATCTCCAGTTGAATTGCATTTTCGTTACTATTAACACAAAAGGATCCAACATCATGTCCTAACGGATATGAAATTATAGGGAACCCCACGTTCATTGGAAGGCAATCACTAGCAATGTTGTGCTCTTCGCTTCACTTATTTTTCCATTTATTTAAAGCGAAGCAGATGCAAGATGCTCAGCTGAAAATGTGCCTTGTAAATTAATACTACAACATTATTATTAGTATATATTACTTGTACGTTGGGTTCCTTGGGGTCCCTAGTGGAACATAGGGCTTCAGCAGCACGTCTCCACTTCACTCTGTTCTCTACAGTCTTTTCAACCTGGATCCACGGCTGCCCACAAGCTTTCATTTTTTCCTCACATGATCTCCATGCGACCCTCGGACCACCAACTCGCACTTTCCCCTTTGGGTTCCACTCGTGATGTCCTCAAGTGCTCTTTTCAGTGTATCCCCAATCCATCTCCACTTTCTCCTAATACTTGTTGGGTGATAGGTTCTTGTTTGGTTCGTTGCCAGCCAGCCAGAGTTCCCTGTTGCTTATTCTTTCTGGCTATATGATCTTCAGTATCGAATGAGCGTAGGCAGCTGTTAATGTATGTCCGTAGTTTGTTGGAAATGCTTTTCGTAACAACAGTGTTGAAAATCCGGATCTTGTTCTTTGTGCTGCGTGTAGTAGATCTCTACACTGATTTCAGGTTAATGAAGGCCTGTCCTGGCTTTGACATCCTCATCTGTGCCTGTGCCGTCTGTAGTTGAAACTACACTGGCTAGGTAGGTGGAAGAGACAACTTCCTTAAGATTTTTCCCGTCGGTGATGATTGTTATTGTTGGTTGGGTGTCTTCATCACCTCCGTCTTCTCTATGTTCCCCCTGGAGTCATGTATTCACCATCTCTTCTGTCAACTTGTTGGCTTTTGCTTGTAGATCTTCGAGTTTGTGTGACAAGACATTAGACATAAGTCATCATCGACGAAATCCAAATCTTCTCCTGGGGTCTTTTCATCGGTCCAGCGTATGCCCCTCTTCTCAAAGCTCCTCACGGTCTGCTGCATGATCCAGTCGACCACAATCAGGAAGATCATCGGTGATAGTAGACTGCAGCCTTGTCTTACTCCTATCTTCACTTCAAAGGTATCACTGAACTTTCCATTGTGAATCACTTGGCATGCAGCACCATATAGCATATATCTATTGAATGAGGTTGATAAAGGTTTGTGGTATTCCGTAGTGTTGAAGCAGTTTCCAAATTACTTCTCGGTTGACGCTGTCGAAGGCCTGTTCAAAATCGATGAAGTTGAGGTAGAGAGTTAACTGCCATTCTATGATGATGTGTAGGGTTCCAAACCTTCTGCAGTAGTGGTGTGAGCATATCCGCTGCTGTCTCTCCATTTGTTTTCAGTGCTTCTGGAGGAATTCCATCTGGTCCTGTTGCTTTCCCGGATTTCAGCAACTTCACAGCGTTCAGGACTTCGCTTCTACTTTTGTCGGAGGGTTTATGTTCACTGGTAGTTCTGCGGTTGCTGGTGGTGGTTGATTCAAGAATTTTTTGAAGTGATCGGCCCATTGTTTCTCCTCTTTGGTAACTAGGTTTCCTTTACTATCTTTCATCGGTTTCGTCTGCGTTGATCTCTTCCCAGATAGTAGCCTGGTTATTTGATATATTGTTATCCGGTCTCTGTCTCTCCTACCTGCAGCCTGTTCTGCTTCATTTGCCAATGTGTTGTAGAAGTGTCTTTTGTCTTTCTATGCACTCCTCTTCACTTCTTTGTCCAGTGTAGTGTTTTATACGTTGCACTCAGTTCCTCGACTCGTGAACAAGTTAACCTAGGCGAGGTTACTCCAACATTAGGAAGACAAAAGACTGATACGGAGGGATTCAGAAGAAACAAGTGCATAAACAAAAGTGGGGATGAACGATTTCGGAAGGTTCACTCGGAGGAGGATTTAATAATTCAGTTTTACCCTTCATTAATGAACAAAAACTGTCAGGAACAGTATGCTCATCATTGGTCTAGGTTCTGAGCCACGTCTGGTATCGTTGTGTAGCTCCTTGCACCCTGTTCACAATACAGTGATACATCTATGTATAATAACCCAAGCCAACCATGTCTCATCTCATGGCACCATATCATGCAATAGCCATCTCTTCGCTTCTCCCAGCTATTCCTATCGCAAACGATCATTAATAACACACATCACAGGTATCGCAAACAGGTGTTTGAAGATGACCACACTTAGTGAAAGACGAACTTCGTGCCCAGGAACACTTCACATCACCTCAGGATTACAGAAAGCGTTTGTGCAAGCAATCGAACATGCGGAACTGTTGGACACCTTCAAGTCAGAGAGACTAGGTTTCACAAACATAATGCGTAACTGCCTGCACCTTTATGTGTTGTACATCTGACCCTTTACTCTATGGCTTACTTCACGATGGTGCAAATGTTGACTTAGATTGGTGTATACCACTCTGTGTTTCTATAAGCGGTCGGAAATCAGATCAGTCATACTACTGCTAACACACATAACTATTCAGGTACATAAACTTTGAAGAGTTTTAGCTGTTCAGCAATGGTGAGTAGAAGTACAAACAGAATTCTATCAGTCTTATAAATGCACTTTGGACCGATAGCTTCTACCGTTATCTACTGTTCGGGGTTGTATATCACGTTGACTCAACAAGCTACACTGGGTGGAACCCTTGTTGCCTCGAGGTTCTGCTATGCCATGAAGGCCTGTCGGATGGCTATAAGACGAAAGGCAGTTACAGTTGTAGTACAGAGTGTTACACTGTGGTAAGAGGGGCGTGGAGGAAGTCGTACTGCTGGTGGTGGATGGGTTTGCGACGGCAGTAAGGTGTTTTCCTTGTATGACGAGGAGTGCTACTCTAATTCTGCCCTTTTTATGGAAAGGTAGGTGGCAGAGGTTAGAAAAGCCAGGTCCCTAAAACTACTATGGGTTTTCTGTATCCATGGTTAGGATATCCAAACCTCCAAAACAGCATCTCACAAAAGGCCGTGGGTGAGAGGCCTCAGGCAGATCTTCCGTGGTCTCTATAGTCACACATCTTTTTCTCTTCCAGATACCTTTATAAGAAGTAGTCCTCCACTGTGTAGGCAGCCAAGATGTGTCTGGCACCCGTACGCTTCCAGTAGTATTCCAGACCCATTTAAACATAAGCTGTACTCCTCAACTCTGTCTCTTTCTTAGTCTTTACCTCTCACCGCTTCCTCAAGCTCTCACTGTAACCATTGCCAGTCATCGAAACCTCATTGATCGTACAAAAGCTGTTTAATATTGACCACTATATTTAGTGAGATGGCAAATACTTTTGTTTTGCGCAAAAGCCGACTAAGTTTAGCTGCTGCTTCTCTTCGCGCTGACTCGTGACCTCGGTAAGGGGCTGAGCATGTTAAGTGTGTTGGAGCGGCATCTCTGCTTGTTTAACGTTTTCACGGATAGTCAACATATTTTGATTAAAACATGATTTTTTGCACAATTTTCTTTTTGTCTAGATCCTTGTTTCATTTGATTGAATACAACTTCACATAAGTTTCTTGTCTTAGCTGACATTTCAGAGCACATTCCTCAACAGGCCTTATATAACTAGTTTGACTTCTTCTTTAAAAAGAACTGTAACCTTCTGTCATTTCTGAATTGGTTTATTCTTTTCGATCCTCAAAGCTCCTGGTACTTATAGGTATACTGAAAATGTTTATTGCTATTCTTCACTTTTTTTTCAGATTCCATGCACCCTATGAAAATCCTACAGGATACAATAACGCCATCTTTTTCTGTAAATTATGTTTTCATTTCGCTATTCAAGTTTATTAGGTCTTTAATTGCAAATTAGCAGATCAAGCACAGGGTTATCCTTCTTTATACCGATGTAGCATGATTCATCATATATAAGCTTCTAACATTGAGGAGACAGCTGAACTTTGCCTTTTTTGAGGAGTGAAATCCAGTTGGAAATGAAGCTATCTTAGAGATTTTGGCGCAGATTATTCCACTTTGACCCTGTTTTTCAACTTACAGGGGTGCAACTTTACTGACCGAAACCCATTTTAGTTAGCTTAGAAATTTCGTAGTGACTGGATGGTGATTTCATACTACTCTCCTCTGTAATCATCCTATCGATGTGGTTTGTGTTTGCCTTCTTTGTCCATATAACTCACTTATCCTTCCCTTGTTTCCACTGCCTAATGGTAATATAATAATGATTTTTATATCAAATAATCTTAAGCTGCTTAGGAAGGTGGAGAAAGATAAATTCTTTAAGTATTGTTTCAGGTTTTTGAAAATGCTTTCAGTAAGCAAGTTAGATTCTTGCAACTAATCAGATTTTGTAGAGGGGGACTTCAGATTAATATGATGGTAATGTTAGAGTATTTCTTCAACATGTTATTGAAGCGCTCGCCCTGATGCATCATGTGGTATGGTTTCTATAAAGAATCAAGAAGTTTACGTTAAGGTGAACTATATCAAAAATCATCAAAAATGCAAACCGGTTAGCCAAATGCAATTCGAAATGATTGCATTTCTTGCAGTAACCAAAGACAATGATCGTAGACTGAACTAAGTTATGCAGATATCTGAAAACTGTTGAAGTAAAAAATTACCCATTAGTTTAGGTTAAGTATTTATCCACTTCACTTGTTTTTTAAAAGTAAATCTGTATTTTTTTTTCGTTTTAGCAATTGACTGGTTTAACCGCTACTTCAAAGTGTGCATCTGAATTACTAGAAAGAGAGTTCTGTCATACCGTCATTAGGAAAACTTCTCATGGTGAAGATTCTAATAAACCTGTTATTTTGGTCATTGATGAGTTGGATCTACTGTGTACTCGACGACAGGATATACTTTATAGTCTTTTTGATTGGCCTACAAGACAAAATAGTCGTCGTACTTTGGTAGTACTTGCAATAGCTAATACTATGGATTTACCAGAACGTTTACTTCACCCACGTGTGGCTAGTCGTTTGGGCTTAACTAGGCTTACTTTTGCACCCTATTCTCATGAACAGCTTACTCGAATTGTTCGACACCGACTTTCTTCTTTATCAGACTTGTTTCAAGTTAGTGTTCTGTTAGTGATTATATAATATTTTTAAAAAAATGTCACTGATTTTATTTTTCCATACCTCTGCGTATTTAATTTCTAGTGAGTTGTGTACTATGTTTAATTAGATGAGACAGCCGGCAAAATATTTCAAGTTATGTCATGCAAAGAGTGCTGCCTAATTTCGGAATGAGCAGTTTACGCTTACTATCTTTATTGAGCATCTGCAACTCATTATATTATAATTCAGCAACCATCTACACTTCCATGCTATCTTCAGGTTGAGAAATACACCTAGTGTTGTTCGTTGGTTTGTGTGCCTGTGTTCTAGAACCTGGTGAAGTGTAAATATCTGGTTGATACACGCACGTTCTGCCTAACTTCCTCAAGGTTTCTCCTCCGAGCTACAATCAAAAGCCTGGTGATAATGGGAAATTGAGTCTTAGACACTATGTAGCTCAGTGCTTTACGGAGATAACTACCAACCATTGGGTGACAGGTTCAAACCTCGCTCCACCCACTGAAGCTTGAACAGCCAGGTTAATAGCACCAGCCCTCACAAAATAGGTGTGGCTCATTGCCTACTGGGAGAATGTGCACAAAGTAGCTACGTGCGTTTCGTTTGGTTCAACACACTACGTTCTTCTGACTGATTCCCCTGCGGTTATCACAAGAGGTTTTCCCCCTGCTTATAAACTGAGACAATCAGTGATTGCGACCAGTCTGAGGTGTACGCCTAATTCCCATACACCAGCTGCCACCAACATTAAGTACCTCTGAAGCTAGTCAATATGACTATGCTTCCCTTCCTCGCTTCACGTTGCGTTTAGCGTAGCATTTTTGCTCTGACAATCACAAGTTTCTGGCCAGCACTAACTTCATCAAGCATGAGGAGAGACAGTCTCATATGGCGTCCACCGACAACAAACAAACGATGAACACCGATAGATCATATTGTTATAGGCCAGCCATCATGGATGATCGGTGGAGGATTGACGCTCTCTCTGGAGTACCAGTCTGGACTCCAATCACGCGTTAGTACAAGCACGTGAATGTCTACGCCATATTAGTCGCACAAAAGAGGCGATAGTAAAGCCTTATATATAAGTAAGTTCTAATATAATTCCAGTGTGTTAAGAAAATTGGAAACAAGATTTCTCTGGAGATTTCGCTTTATCCAAATATTCTGCTGATGAAGCTGTGGCATACACAGCAAAACGTTAGGAAAACTCGTGTTCCAGATTTCCGAAACACGCTGGGATTACATTGAAACTTACTGATATAATGATTTAACCTGACTCGGCGGTCAACTTCTTTAAGGAAATTCGTAACAACTATGGCCCGGATGTTTAGAATCTGATGGTAAAGCCTGTCTGAGGTCAATTGGAAGATGAGAACGTCAACTAGGCATTTAGGGGAAGATGCATAAGCATTTGTAGGAACATGACAGAAATACTCATCATGGGGACACCTGGTGTCAGATTATGTCTGCTGTATAAACGGCAGTACAGAAAATTGGAAACCCACACCCACAAGCTAGCAAATGTCACTCGACTTTCGTGACGTCAACCAAAGTGATTCATGCGAAAAGACTCATTCCAGATGATTGTCTCTGACCATGATGAAAAGCGAAAGCAAATTAAACGTAAACTGGGCAAGAGTCTTCAGGTCGGTCGTGAACAATGGTGAGTGGCGAAAGCGAGGCAAATGGAAAAGGTTTTAGCGTTAATTAACACCTGGCAATTAGTTAGGCTTCTTAAGGATGTTGCAAAGAAGATGATGGTTAGTGAGACAATCACCGAAAAGGATGGTACCCTGATAACCTCATAGAACAAGTGTATAGTGTATATTTATTTATTATAATTTGTGTGGACATAATCAGTGTGAGGGTGTATGTCTTTAAATTTGTGAAATTCTGTTCTTTTTTCTTTTGTAGCCTCGAGCACTTGAGTTGGCTTCACGTAAAGTAGCTGCTGTCTCGGGTGACGTTCGACGTGCTCTTGATATATGTAAACGAGCTGCAGAGATTGTTATATCAACTGGGAAGTCTAACAAAGAAATAAACATGTCTCATATCAATGCTGCTTTGAAAGAAATGTTTGCCACGACAAAGTGCGATGCTTTACGCAGTTGTTCAGTGTACGAGAAATTGTTTCTTCGTGCTGTTATAGCTGAGTTTCAAGCCCGATCAACAGAAGAAGCTCGGCTAGACCGGTGCATTCGTCAAATGTCAGCACTGTGTCGACTTGAAGGTTTGTGAAGTTGTTGCATTAACTTTGACTATTGAAGACGGAAGTTGACAATTTAGGCGTTACCCAGGTTAACACGAAGGAAGTGTATGTTACTTTTTACTCTTTGTGAAGCATCAGTTTTCCACTCACGCTCCACGAGCACAACGCTGTATACCTCACATCCGTTTACTAATACTACAAAAATTTAAAGTCCTTAGCTAAAACGTCGTGGATGGAATTCCCATCAGAATTTATTATGGGAATCGAAATAGGATAACTGAAATGCGTTCAGCAGGCTTGTGCGTATTCGCGCAGTGGACCGCGAGTCACACTTATTTTGTGGTCGCTAGTGATGCTGAAAGAAACTAGAAGACAGATAAAACAACAAGTGGGACATTAATCGTTAAATATGGTACACCTTGCACTAATACCGTCATTTGCAAAATGTGCTTCGTTTCCTCTTCTGCTTCTTTCTTGGCTTGTTCTTCATACGCCTGCCTTGTCTCTTGGCCGAACCCTCGCCCATTGCTGGTAATTCTCTATGATTTCTGCCACCCTCAACATATCATCATCATCATTATCAACATAGGGCCAGGCATTACTGCGTAACGGTCCGAGTCGCCACACCTCACGTCAGTTCATCAAGTAGAAAGGTAGTGAGGTGAAGGATGAAGATAAGTGAATGCAGTCAAAAGAAATATAAAGTACGAGAAGAAAGGAAAGAGGAGTGAAAAATTGTGAGATTCAGTATAGCGTTGTTAAGATGAGGATAATGTGTGTATACATCTGCGCCACTGACTTCGGTTCTGAGCCATATCACTAGAGTCTGCAACCACTGGTTCTTCTTGTCCCGTGGACCCCAACCACCTAGTCTGCATCGTCCTACATGGCTTAAACCAACAGTCAGAGACTTCATACATTGTTGCCATGTTTTAGTCTGGCCACCTCGGGCCTTTTTCCAGCCTGGAGCCACCTCAGCCAACATTGTGTGACGAGGCTATCGGTGACTAGGCATACATAGTACGTGTCCCAACCATCTCAGTCGATGAAGGTTCACAACCTCGTCAACTGACTTACCTCTACTCCCCAAAACTCAACACACTTAACCACTTCACTCTCTATTCTTAGCCGCGGTACCTCTGAAGACCAGTCCTGGAGCAAAAATTTGCATTTGGGTGGTGAAAATCGCATCCCAAACATTCTCAAATTCCCACTCAAAGTGTTCAGAAGACTCTGCATCTTGTCAGCATCTTCACCTAACAGGACTATGTCATGTCATCTGCATATTCTAGATCTAAAGAAAATTCACCTGTGATCGGGTCAACGTCTGTGTAATAAGGTGACGAGAGGGAGACCTCCATAAGAATATCTATGATGAAATTAAATAAGAATGGGGATAGTGGGCATCCTTGACGGACACCACTTGGTGAGTATAGCTCCCTGGACAACTCGCCATAGGCTCTTACATGCCCACAAGTGTTCGAGTAGAGAGCTTTCAATAACGTGATGTACTTACTAGGCACACCTTTCAGTGACAGACATTGCCATAAGACTTCTCGATCAACGGAGTCGAATGCCACCGCCTTTAGATCGAGAAATACAGCTATTGTCGGGCGTCTGTAAGCATGCCTATGTTCCAGGACCTGGCGCAGTGTGAATATTTGGTCGATACACCCGTGGCCAGGTCTAAGGCCTGCCTGGTTTTCTCGGGCTTGCTGTTCCCGAGCTCCACTCAGGCGTCGGAGAATTATAGAACTTAGGATCTTAGACACTATGTTCGTCAGGCTGATTCCTCTGTGGTTATCACAAGAAGACTTCTCGCCTTTCTTGAAGACTGGGATGATGAGTGACTTAGACCAGTCGGAGGGGATCGTATTTGATTCCCATATACTGGCTAACACTTCCTCAACATATACTACTTATATCCACTCTTATCAGCAACGCTCACTACAATACTTCACTACTTGTCTGGCCAAACCGTGGTAGATGAAACGCGATTCGGACTCGTAACCTGTGGGTTGAAAGTCAACTGCCTAAACGAATGAGCCACAGCTTGCTAGTAATCACACATGAACGATGATGACAGATTCATACCAGTCAAATTATCACTGTTTGTTTCTTATGATGCAAAGGGTATAATTTGGATATTCGTTCACTCATTCTTTTTAAAGTTCATAGAATAATAACTCGCTGAAATTCTACAAGCCATTATGATAACGTTATTGTCAACTCTTCAATGCTTCAGTGATAGGAATTAGTATCATTGACTATTTCTGGATAAAGTAACTTGTGACCTGTAGTATCATTCATCCCTGCTCATACCACTTTATGTTTTTTTTAGGTATTCTTTCCCCCTCTACATTGATGGTGCTCAATATTTGCGCGAGTCTAGGAGCTCATAAGCTGTTGTTAACTGAGAGATCGCGGTATGATATTGCAATGCTGTTCGTTTAAACTGCACAAAATCAGATGTATTATACTGTCTAGGTCAACAACGAAGTAAATAAATTTGGAATATTTGATCGAAGTATTGTATATTCTCCTTTTCTTAAAAATTTTATAGATGACGTTTTAGTCCCTTTCATACATGAGCTCTTTACCTTACTATATTTTTTAAAACTACTTACGTTTGGTTTTATTTTACATGAATTTGCAGTTGTGGTCATCAGTTTCTGTTTTATATTTTGATACTTCATCACTTTTTGTCAATTACTGGGAAATATTGATCACCCTTAACCAAAATCATAATAGTCTGTGCCGAAACGTTTTACTGTTATATCAAGAACAGGGACAATAATAAATGTATGATAAATCTTTATAATTGACCAGTGTAAGTGACAAGAGGAAGGAGAAGAACATAGTGATTGTTCCACAAGTTCCTCCAATAAAAACTGGAGGTCGTTATCTGGAACAGCAGTTTATCGTGGCCGGACGAATTAGTGCAAACCACTTGAAGTTATTTGTTGGTCGACTAGTATGATTTCAAGTCAATTATTAAGTGGACCCATTAAAACCAAATAAAATTAGGTATTGACTGGTTCAGTGAAACTAGTATGTATATGACTTTTGGGTACTGCTAAGAAGCAGGTACTTTTTCGGCGTTTACTGACTGAAGGCTGAAATTTTTGCAGTCAATTTGTGATCAGTAGTTATGGCAATGAGTAATCGGTTTCAATTTCTGACTAGTATGAAAATTGCTTCAGGTTTGGTTTCAAAATGATCGATGTATGATAAGGCTTTGGATGTTTCAGTCGGCCACTGATTGGAGCTGAAGTTGTTTGTATGTTATAAAGTTTTGTCTTCACATATGGCTTCCTAGACATCGACAACAGTAGTTGAACGAGCTCTGATAACCTTTATAAGATACATGATTTGATCTTTTACGGAAACTGCTACTATGACGACAGCTGGATTCAAAATTGGGTAGTCACTTATCGGACGTCATATTGGTTCTACTTATTTAAACTCATTTAGAGATCAGTATTAGATCTTAAAGTCATATCACTGGATTGAAACCAATCGTTATAGTTGATTTCTGAATGAGCTGTAATTAGGCTTTAAAATGTATGAAGACAGCATATAATTTGTCAGGAATTTAGATCATTTGAGGAGTAGCATCGACATTGTGCGATATTCTACAGTTCAGGATTAAAAAGAAAGCGATGTTTAGTGAAAATTATGGTGTTAGTGAGAAGCTTGACTACATATTAAGGACGAGCACAGTGCGTTCTGCTTTGTTATTTGACTGAGTCATGGTTGTTGATAGTAAACAATGTGGGACAGTTACAGGTTTTTGCCCATAGGTGCCTTCGCAGCATTACTCACTCGCTGTGTGAACAGTGCTGGAGTGAGGCAAGCCATTCGGTGACTCAGCTCCCTTCTTTTTTCCCCATATGCAGCTTGAACTCTGTCCAACTCTTTTATTAAATCCTGAGTTCGCTTAAAGCATTCTTTAAGGTTCAGTTGGTGATAGAGCTCCGACGCAATTGAGTAGGGTGTTTGTCAATTAAATTTGTTAAATTAGATGATAAATTTTGTTGGTGTTCAATTATAAATTGGATCTAGACATATCTCAAACAAATTGTCACAGCCTTGATAAACTGATGGTAATTTTTTGTCTGGCTGTATTTTAAGTGACTTTTTGTAACTTAATGATAATGTTTCGGAAAATATCAGCCATATCTGTATTAACCACGGTTGGTATTTGACAGTGATAGCGCTCAATGATCAGTTTATCGACTGAAAAATCATCCTGGCTAGTTCCGATAACACTGAGTAACGTTTAATAACCTAGAAGTCTTCGTAAATACCATAAGGACTGGTGGGTAGCGGGAACGAAAGAGACAGAGAAGATATCAGTATTCAGTCCTACTCAGTAGTTAATTAGGGAACAGATGCGAAGAATGTGGTGTTTAGTAGAAATATTATCGAGAAGGATAGTTCGCCACTTACCATTAACGACAGGCGGCTAGAACTGTAGAGGGTAAATTTTAAAAACACTTCAACTACCCAACAACCACGGTTCAGTTGCCCAGTATACAAACCCAAATAGAGCGTTGTTATTGATCTTCCTACTCTCCTCGAAGTTGAGAAGGCTTTTTCGGATATGAAGCGATGTACAGAGACAAGATTTGACAGTTGCAAGTTTGAAGGTGGGAAATTACGTAGCAGAGAAACTGAAATACTTAATAGTGTTTGAGGTCGGAAGTAGTCTTGACAGACCGGTGTAAATCGCTGATTATTCCAGTTTATAAGGAAGATGAGAAATCTTTGTGACAAACAGAATACTTTTAATGAACGTGGATCTAAGATACTAGGGTCTGTGGTCATGTGATGCCTAGAAGGAGCTTCAGAAATACATGTAGGTTGGTAGTCTGATCGACGTTTTACCAATCAGATCTTCATTATTTAACGGGTTCTGAAATAATAACCTGACGTCACCTCCGAGAACACAATACCTTCAAAAGTATATTTTGCTAATATAGTCACTACGCTAGCTCGTGGAACTGTTTCAGGACTCACAGAGAACTGTCATCTGTACTAACGACAACCAATGGTGTCCACCAAGTATGTCGAGTATTACCATTTTTACTCAACTTTTTTGTGGATATATGTCGAGCGTAGGGCACTAGCCAATTCCGTGTGTGAAATTGTGAATCTCAACTGACGAAAGTGACTTGGACGTGTTGCGCGCAACGAGCCCTGTGAGTTGACGAACAGTGAGTAGATTTCTACTGGTGAGTTTTCCGTCCACTGGTTTAGACACATGATCTTTATCCCATGCACTGAAAGTTCGAACACTTTTCCAGGCTTCCTAGTTGGTCAACATAAAAATCGTTTTCAGTTCTCGAAGTTTCGTTGCACAGTATGTTAATTTTCAGAGATAATCTTTACACAGATAACTCAGCAGTGGTCTAATAATGTGCATCGGTGAGAGAAACTGGGACAAGCGACTGATATGACCAAATGAGGTACAAATGTTTTACTTGCAGCATCCTCTGTATATCATTTACTGATGATCTGAAACAGCCATATGCATCCCTTGGCAAGTAAATGTGTGACCGGACTGTTCGAAATGTATTGGGCGAATACATCACATTTCTCAGAAAACCTCTGTCTTCTAATTACATTATGCAAATTCATCAAGGAGGCTAATTGTTTCGAATATATGAAACTGCTGATTTTGGTGAGTGCAGGCGAAATCGACATTCTCTAGGACTCAACCAGGGTTGTTTTTTAGGGGGATATGAAATCTAAACCAATGAAAAACAACAGTAGTACAATCACTTAGATCAAAAGAAAAGCATTATCACTTCATAACGGTATTTAACAGTTTGTGTATGAGAAATATAGTATCAAGTGATTGATGATGGGTTTACAAAATAGAGAAGCAAGTTAGGTAGATTTAATCTATAAATTATAATCGGAGTGATTTTTACCATCAATGATACTTAAACTAGTGAATGACTCATTTGTCCGTTTGTGATGCATTATCACTATTATGAAGAATAATAAAATTAACGAAAGGCATAAAAGAGATATAAATAATATCGATCGTAGACGGAATGAAATCCATCTCCATATTGATGACCATAGACGAATATTTAAAATACGATTAGCCACTTCAGTTTTCAGTATACCTGATATGCGTTCTAGGCTACCATTGTTAGGATTTGGTTGAATGTTAAGAATTCCACATAAAAGTGGATATATATCTACAGCATGAACAATAGGTACACTTTTTCCAACTTCGAAAGAAGGTCCACTTGCAATGAAGAAAGCGTGCATTTCAGAGAAATTTGTTGCATAACCATGATCACCAGCTAATGAGAACAAGAAAACATATTGCCAATGTTAATGTGAAAAATATACTTACAAATATATATACTTACAGATATACTTATAATAAAAATATGGGATTTTAAAGAATCTAAAAACTAATAGTAACAAATAAAATGTTTATTAGTTGGTTGGAGGCGAACGCGCTTGTCGGGACTCGTCAAATAGGTATGTTTGCAACCTCGAGGGGACTGATATCCTCCGTGAGCTTCGAACCCTTGTCACCCAGCGACTTTACCGTTGGAGCCATTCTGTCGGCGACTGATCTCCTGTAGGACTGCATCAGATATGTTGACTGGTCATTGGAGAGGAATCGATCAGGGCCGGACAACATAAAACTGTTTACTCTTCGGTGACTAGTCACTGGGAAATGATGATTATTCACTTTAGATCTAACAGTTTTTTATCCTATGAGATACAAAATAAAGCTTTAAATTTAGATATATGGATAGAAAGATTCATGAAGTCACAAGCGGATAGACAAACAGAAAACTGAATGCTTCGTAATAACAAAATGTCAGCAGCCAACTTCCGTGCAAAAAATAATTGTGAGACTAATAGTCATCAGTAAGACAATAAATAAGCGTTTGTTGTCGAAAATGTCTCTTTGTGACGATTTAAAAACAATGAGAATGAGATTATCGTGAATAGAATTCTCTTCGCTGAAATCTTTAGTCAGTTGAAGGTGTACTTTTAAATCTATCGACCAGGCTCAGAGTGCTGAGCAGTATTATAAATAAGTGAATAATTTAACATAAGGGACGCTGATCTAAAGTAGAATACGGGCTACCCTTAAGAGCCCTGGGAATAATAGTTCGAAGAATAATAAATCGCAAAAAACAACGTTGACCAAGACTGAAGACGTATCACATTTTTATTTAGTAAAAAACAAACCAGAAGGCACTAAGACAACTTTGTGCGGTAGGAAATGAGCCACTCTAACTGTATTAGGGTCAGTGTTATTGCCTTAATCTCCATAGGTGGAGCAGGGTGCTAACCCGTAACCCATTGGTTGAATGTCGATTGCCAAAACCAATGAGCCACAGCTCCTTATTTTGATGGTAGTATGTCTTAACAAAACTTGAAGGTGCTAATATAACATCAGAATAGAAACTTAAGATAGATAATCGGATCATTGGTACGAGATGAATAGAAAGAGTGAAGCAGTTCACACTAATCCTTTCAAGTTCAGAGGCTGAAGTTGACATATCGAAAGAAATTATTGAAATACATAAACTATAGTCCTCTGCATACTAAGCAAAACTATATTAACAAGGTTAAATCATTTCGAAAGAGAGGACAGGTAAGGAGGATAAATGGAAGATTGAAAGGGAAATTGAGATGTCTCTTTTTGTACAGACTGCAGCACTTTCCTTACAGAAAACACAGGACTTGAGACCTATCATATGAAGATTTTAAAGCGATATAATTCTATGGATGAAGTCGAAAACCAAAGTAGTATCTAGAAGGCAGCATCGAAGTAGACCGGACAAAATATTGCACGAAAGTTTCTTCTCTTTGTAAACGCATTCGCTAGCACTACTTTGTCCGTTCAATGAAAGTTAATGTATGATCAATAAGAGTTTTTGTATTGTTTCTAGAAACCAGAAAGCTATCACAGTTTCTATAAAACGAGTCACTAATCTATCAACGAAGAAACTGAAAACGATTGCACCTTTGTTCCCTTTTATTTAACGAATACTTTTCCGTGAAAAAGATTGTTTTATTTAAATAACGACAAAAGTACGTGCCATGCCTCCGCACCCCCGAATGTAGTGAATCCAATGTTTCTAGACATTGTTATTCTTGTGACTAGTGAAAACGATCTCCTGGAATAAAATAACAAAATTAACTTCAGCAATCAAACGAAATGATGTTAGTTACTTTAGAAATCATCGACAAATGTAAACAGACCAACTTACAGACTTTGCGTATGGATGGGAAGCATTCCTTACAATTTTCCAATAAGGTTTAGCAATGAGTATCAGTGGTGGCATACGAGAGTTGGTTACATTGAAATTCAGATAAGCAGGAACTTCATCTCTTCGATAAACGTCTAACTGAGGATGTGCATTCTTCAATTTCTGATAAACATATTCAAATTTCCCTAGAAAATAAGTCATATGGAATTCGTATTTTTTTACACATACTTAACAACTGGAGTATACGCCATCAATGCCAAAAATGCATACTGATAATTTAGTTTCATTATCTAGAAGTTGACCGACAGTTTTTTTCAAGTAGAAGTCGTGACAACCAAATTAGTTGTAAGTATGAGTTTAGTAGACAGGAAGTAATTTTATTTCAAAATGAAAGATGGGAAAATTATACATCACTTCAGAAGTCTTCTCTGCATAAGAAATGTTTTGGAGCAACGATTACGAAAGTACGCAGCACAATTAAGCTGTGAGTACCTTATCATGAATATATGCAATCTCCTAAACCAACCAATAACATTTCGTAAGCATAGGTGTACAGCGAAAATACAGATGTTGAATACAACTGTAAAACCTGACACGGAAATGCATCAGTTCAACTTGCCAAACTTCACAGCAAGATGAGAAAAGCAAGTAAACAGAAAAAGAATTGCATGTGAATAAACGTATGTATTAAAGGAAAGCAAATTAATAAATTAGGATCGTGAAAGGAATGTGACAAGGAGTGTCTCCATCCGCGCTAATGTGATTAACTTTGAGTCTTATCACAAAGTTTCCAAACATCCATTCTTAACGTCTTGAGCACCTTAGCTAGATAAACCTACATTTCACTATACAGCACGGACCAACAGGGAAAGACTTCATAGACTGGTGCAACGTCTTGGTTTGGAAACAAATAGCCTTCCTCCACACCAACCCTACTTCGGCTCACATAGGGGGTGGCTAAGTATGCTCGACTCATGTCTAAGCTGTCTAAATCAGCGAAGGCTCACAGTCCCATAGAATGACTTGACATCCTTACTTAAAACTATATACGCAAAACCGACATAAGTCACACGACAGCCTCATCATGGACGAGTAATGAACAGTGTGATAGTTAGACTCTTTTTTTAAGTAGTCAGATTCGACCTCTTGAAAATTGACGTATCTTCAGGTGATAGTAAACAGTAAATCATTTTCTTATCAGTTAACGCAATTAGGCTAGAATTACAGTCTGCGTTCAGGAGCAGAGAATGATAATGGAAATGGTTTCTAGTACTATGAACCATAGTCTTGCTGAAGCTAATCCGCTCGAAGCACTCTGACTGATTATCTTGTGATGGCATTTTAGCTATCAGCATTACCATAAATGTTCAGATAATAAACATTCAATAAACTTTAACTAAATGGTTCAGTTTCACGATATCTAATTATGTTATGACTGGTTGACGGTAAAAAGTTATTCATTCGTGTCTCAGATGAATATTAACTGCGGTGAAATAGATGGAATAAAACTTAGGGTAACAAGACTAGATTATGACATCAATTAGTGACTTCTTTGCCTAGTTGATCTAAGAAGTATAGGAAGGTGTAGGCTATTTGATGATAGGAATTGAGAGTTGAAGAATTTTCCGGTAACGCCTTATAAATGATCACAACAGCAAAGATGTACACACTCTTTATCATCTTTAAAATTTGGAACACTTCTACTAACCTTTGTGTATTTACTCCTTCTCCTTTCATAAACTCTTGTCTACCGTGATATATTTCTTTTTCTACTCACTCCTCAACATGTGACATTGTGAAGTGTGGCAACTTGATCTGATGAATGTTTGTGCAAGGATCTATGCTTTGTTTACGATTGCTAAAATCACGAAGCTTTTATTTAGGCTTCCGATATATATGCTCCCATTTATACTACCTATTTTCCTATCAACGTTTATTCCTTTATCTACTGCACAGGTAAAGGTAGTGAACATCACTATATTATGTACCGATTTGCCGTTGGAAATGAACTTCTATACTGTCTAATTCCTATTGTTAACCGAATTTTAGCCATTGCTTTGCAAAGCAATCACCAAGATTGGGAACGTATCATCACGATGGACTTTGACTGATGCTACGTGGTTGGGAGCAACGAGCATGTAGAATTCATCAACAAAGCGTATCTGACATTCAATACAGAGTTTGCGAGGAACAGCTGTGACCAACAAACAATATTAAATTAGAGTGATTAGTGAGGTAACTTGCCGACTACCACTTATTCCAGTGATCCGTGGTTAACTTACACAATGAGTCTTCATCTAATCTAATAGTTCTCTGCCAAATTGAAGTGGATATAGGGAAACTGGTATGCAATCTTTCGCTTAAAAGAAAAATCTGGATAGGGGAGTAGAGAAGTGATATCTAAAACTCTGAAAGGAAATTTTATACCTTTTTTATAGAAAAGATATGTCATGAGATGAAAAATTTACATTCTTTAGATGACATAACAACAGAATTACATGAGTGAGACAGAACTGCCTCTTCTCCTCATGAGACCTTCGATCCCATTGTTTCTATTCCTCTTTCTTCTAGGTGGTTGTATCTTGATCTGCTGATGTGACATGTGACAACTTGTGTTTCTAAACACCAAACCCAAGTTTCGTGGTAACACTGACTGACTGATAACAGTCAGTTCAATAAACTGACAACAAAAAATCACTACTCAATCAGCTGTGAAGTGAAATGAGTCATGAAATGACTAGTCATCACATAATGAAATAGTTACTTGAAAACAGAACACACAACATGCACTGATTACAGAGATGTATTTAATATTATCAAAAGTAGAGTGAAATTTAAGGGTAGCGGCTAACTATCTTAGTGGGGCCGAAATTTCAACATCCAGTTGGTCGGAAAGTGATCTACGGTTTAATTATGCAACCCCCGTAGGTTGAGCGTCAACCATCCAAACCAAGGGGCTCAACAATGCAATGTCAAATAAGCTTGTATGGCTTATATATATATATATATATATATATATATATATATATATATATATATATATATATATATATAATGAGCAAAACACCGTGCTTTAAAACTTAGAAAAAGAAATTTATAAAATTATTAACAGGGAAGGCTAATAACTTACCATGAGTAGGATAAAGGAAAGCCGTAGTTGATAACTGAGTATAGTTGTACAATGAACTGTCCACATAATCATTCAGTCCAATAAGTCGAGTATTAGATGTTTCTGACATACCATGATCAGCAGTTAGAATGATATCTACTTTTCCAGTAAGGCCCAATTCTTCAATGCCATCCAGAAGGGAACCGAGTATTTTATCTAGGCTTCGAACTGCTTCTGCAACCTCTCGACTGTTTGGGCCATAGGCATGACCAGTTTCGTCAGGTTCATCAAAATAAGCCAGAATAAGATCTAAGTGAAATCTAGGATTTTTAAGCCACCATAAAATATCTCTAATTCGTTGATCGTAGGCATAACGACTACCATAATTATTGAGCAACGTGAATTGGGAAACGTGTTGAAATGGTAAGTCTTTCATCACAAATTGATCAGCTAAGGGCCACAAAACTGAACCAGCATATCCACCATTCTTTTGCAATGTAACCCATATGGGTTCGGACCATCCAATTAACCATGGATCATGATTCAGGCTTTCTTGATCATCCATACTAAATGTTTTATTCGGCCATTTCTCATCTAATAAATAATTCCCCACAACTCCGTGATTTTCCGGATATAAACCGGTCACTAAAGTACGATGATTAGGAAGCGTAATAGTAGGATAAACATTATACGATTCCATAGCCCGTACACCTTTAGCTACTAAGCGATCAAAGTTTGGTAGTGAATTCGCACCGAGACGAGACTTCACCATTTCTAAATAATCGTGACGAAAACCATCCATACTAATCAGTAAAACAGTTCTATCTTTAACAAAGAATTTTGATAAAGGTCGATTGATATTCCAATTATAGAAATTAATTTCTTGAGGGACAAGTATCATGAGAACAAGATAACCAGATAGCATCATCGTAATACCTGATATAATTGATGAAATGTAAATACAATGACTTTTACGTCTGTAACGACGAGCATAGTCATGATTTATGTGATAATATGGAGGAGGTAAATCTCTTTTCCTTGGAAGTATATGTTCTGTTGACATTGTTACTGTAATGAGAAAGACAAAACAAAAAAGGAAGGTTTAACTTCAAAAAGAAATTTCTACTATCTTCAAAAGAAAATAAGCTCTCAGTAATTTTAATGTAAGCATATAGCAAATTGTGTGCATTTTGTTATATATTTTACCGAATGGTAGGAAGAGAAATGTGTTTATCCATGTAATGGAAAATATGAGCTTTAAATTAATATAGCCGGTTACCAAAAAGTGAATCTGAAACGCTGCTTTCAAATTTTTTATTTAACTTGAGTTTGTCATATAAGTGACAACTCTATTCCTTTCCTTGCGTACATCGCAAATCATCAGCGGTAATTACAATGTATTCTCTAGTACACAATAAGTTCAACCAGTCAGCACCAACATGGGACTTGGTATTACTGCACATGTTACCACACCTTGTAATAACACATGAAGATAGGAGGCAATAAGATAGAAGTTGTAGAAATAAGGAAAAAAGTAGTCAAAAGAAGTAAGAATTCGTGAAGAAAGAACAAGAAGGAATGAAGTGATAATGACATTCGGCATGATGGTAAAAAACATATGTGCATGCATCCGTAAAACTGATATCGAGTCTCAGCCACATCAACTTTAGTCTCTAGCCACCTATTTCGGCTGCCATGCAGACACCAACCGAGAAGTTTTCATTTCCCTACTTAGCTCAGATCAGCAGACAGAGAATTTATCAACTTATTCTACGCTCAAATCTGATCGACTTTAACGTTTTTCCAACCTGATTCTACTTCAAGTAAAATTATATGATGGGCAGGACAGTAACTGGGCATGTGTAGCAAGTGTCCCAGACAGCCAATTTGATAGAAGTTAACAACCATATCAACTGGTTTTCCTCTTTTAACTAAAACTCAAACCTGACTTCTATAATACCCAAGTAGTGTTTTCACAACTCAGCGCCTATGCGATGAAATGAATGGTGACTGAATACCTGAAGGCTACTGATGTCTTCTACCTTCAGTGGCCATTTAGTGAAACAGAGCGAACCGTAGCGTTGTACGATAGGCCTTTAATAGGCTATCAGAGAGCATGTGGTCACTAAAGATGGTGTACACTAACGAAGACTAAGTGGACCTTTTGTGTTCGTGTATAGATTTCGACACTTAATGATCCAGCAGGGCTGGTCATACTTCCGAGGTAGGTGAAATAATTAGGGAGCTCAACCACCCATCTGCTTTTTTAAGACAAGGTGCCCTAGGATATCAGCCCTAAAGCAAAAAGCAAGAAACGCATCCTAATCAATCGCAAATCGCTACTCAAGGTGCTTAGAATACTTCTCATTTTCACCTAACAGGACTTTGTTATGAAAATCCTATAGGTCTACTAAGGAATCTCGTGTAACACGGTTAACGCATGCTAAGATCGACCGGAGGACAACACGAATGAGCACATCAACGGTTAAAACTATTACGATGGACATATGGGATATTCTTAACGAGTGCAAATCAATTTACACATCACTCCATAAACTCCAACACATCCACGGATGCCCGGGTAAAAGGTCTTCAACAAAGTAGTGTACATACTCGGCACCCATTTCACTGAGACTGCTGTAGGATCTCTCGATAAACACTAGAATTTCTCCCTGGGTTTGTGAAATACAGCAAGCTTCAGGCGTCGATAAGTGTGTGTTCCAGAACCAGATGGAAGGTGAATATCTAGTCGATACACTTGCAAACAGGTCTGAAACCCGACTGATTAGCTGCTCATGAGTTTTCCTAAGACATATAATGCTTAGAAAACCCAAGACCTTAGATAATATGTTCAAGTAACCGATTCAGCCGTGGTTATCGTGAGAGAACAACTTTGTCTGGTTAACTAGTTCACTAGTCGCTAGCATGCCCTAAGCCAGGATAAAAAGGCAAGGTTGGACATAGGGCTAACAACCCTACCCAGTAAAACCAATCCAATCGCTAAACATACTTCAACGCACAAACAAAATTAAACTTATTCCTCGCTGGAATCGGAGAGGCGACATGACACCAATTGGTAAAAGCCTTCGGGAAGCCGATTGGCCGATGAGTCACCCATCTCTCGATGAAAGCAAAAGTAAGAATGGGACACGGAATGTCCGAACAATCTTTGAGGCTGGCTGGTAAGGCTGTCCAGATTGCCAAAGAGATGAAAAGGTATAGCATAGAAGTGCTAGGAATCTGCAGATGGAATGGAAGTGGACTCTCCAAACTCTTAACTGGAGAGGAATCAATAATCTACTCCGATATTCTCACCCAGACAACAACCACGAGCCACGAGTTATGGCGTGGCTATCATCATGTCCACAACAGCATCGAAGACTCTCTCTCACGCAGTGGAAACAAATCTCCTCTTGCAGGATCAGGATCATGACAGCAAGATTCAACTCAAAAGGAAGGAAGGTCACAATCATACATGCTGCGCTACGCACCTACAAATAATGCAGATGAAGAGAAGAAGGAGGAATTCTATAGACAGCTGCAATCAATAATGGATAAGACCCCAACCCAGTTGGGGACATCGAAATTCTAATGGGTGGGGTGACCTGAATGCCAAACTGGGAGCGGACAACACAGAAAGAGAAGCAATCAGGGGTCGAGAGGCACGCGGTGAAATGAACGAGAATGTAGAACAGTGTACAGACTTCTGCGCATTCAACGGTTTGGAGATTGGAGGCAGTGTGTACAAGCACAAGGATATGGTTAGGGTTCCTAAAATGGAAGGAATAGGTAGATATGGCTGAAAATCGATCACAATGGCGCAGATTTGTTCATTCACTATTTGACGTCTTCTAAAGCTTTAATATTTTCACTAACCTTCATTTCCAAATTTCTTTCTCATACCACGCTTCTTTGTTTAGTTTTATATTGGTCTTTTTGCATACACTTGTTCTTGTTATGCAACTCTGAAGTGTGGCATCTTGAACCGATGCACTTCTGTGTGAAGTTCTACGTTTACTTTGTCTGTCTATTAGCTAGTCACAACAAGTGATTTCAGAGAGCAAGTGGTTGGGCCTAGTCAGGCATAAAGGCACTAATGTGACACTTTCGGAATCCCAATCGAGCTATCGGATAAAGGCGAGTTGGGATAATGATATATTTTTGGGATGAGAAACATTCGCTGTCGTTAGGTCCACCAACTTCAACACCATGGGGAACACAGATCATTTTATTAGCGGTGATTACCGAAGAGTGATGGTAAAAGGTTTCTGCTACTTCTGGAGCACAAGTTCGGATAGAGATAACATACTGGTTCCCATACACTTGTGTCCGTACCTAAGTGGACATAGGTAAACTACAGCAACAAAGCCATTCCGAGTGCATCTCACTGATGGGAATACCGAGGTTGCTTCTAGCAAGAAGCTGATGGGATAGTCATCGGAACAGAATAATATCACTCATCTGGAAAAAGCCTGGCGCTGTCTCCGTTCTCCTGTGTGAATAGCTCTAAAATCGGTGACTTACCGTCAAAAAGAGGTTCGAGAGTGTCAGCGGATCTCAGCACCTTTTTCTGAATTAATGGATGCATATGAACGCATCCTCGCAGGCTCCGAGCAAAATGAGGAGCCGAAGCAACATAAATGTTTAAGAATGTGTTTTCGCAGTGGTCACAAGCTGTGGAAGGTAGCGAAGCTCTAGAGTATGGGAAAGACAGCTAAAATAGACAAGAATAGATAATGTTTTCAGTTTAAAGGAAGCTAAAACGAACGGTTACTTTTTAGTGCGACCATAGAGGAGAACGACGGGTCAACAAATCATCCACTGTGGAACAGTTCAGCAGGCCTCCATGTACTATTTATTTACTCGGTACCCACTCTCATCCTCAGTGAAGCTCTTCGACGAATCTCTTCGAATGTTGCGTAAATTGAGATAACTGTAAGTAGCTTTTTCTAGGATCGTCAGATTGGCTAGTATTAGACGTATCTGAGTATTGCGGTCTTTGATTATTTGTGAGGTAAACTAAAGTGTTGGGGTTTTAGAATCACATATGCTCCCCTCTGACTGGTCTCAGCCACTGATTGTCCGCACTCTTCAAGGAAGGAGAGAAATCCTCTTACAATTTTATGATTATATTATTTGACCCTTGAGTTCCTAGTGGAACATAGGGCTTCAGCAGCACGTCTCCACTTCACTCTGTTCTCTACAGTCTTTTCAACCTGGATCCACGGCTGCCCACAAGCTTTCATTTTTTCCTCACATGATCTCCATGCGACCCTCGGACCACCAACTCGCACTTTCCCCTTTGGGTTCCACTCGTGATGTCCTCAAGTGCTCTTTTCAGTGTATCCCCAATCCATCTCCACTTTCTCCTAATACTTGTTGGGTGATAGGTTCTTGTTTGGTTCGTTGCCAGCCAGCCAGAGTTCCCTGTTGCTTATTCTTTCTGGCTATATGATCTTCAGTATCGAATGAGCGTAGGCAGCTGTTAATGTATGTCCGTAGTTTGTTGGAAATGCTTTTCGTAACAACAGTGTTGAAAATCCGGATCTTGTTCTTTGTGCTGCGTGTAGTAGATCTCTACACTGATTTCAGGTTAATGAAGGCCTGTCCTGGCTTTGACATCCTCATCTGTGCCTGTGCCGTCTGTAGTTGAAACTACACTGGCTAGGTAGGTGGAAGAGACAACTTCCTTAAGATTTTTCCCGTCGGTGATGATTGTTATTGTTGGTTGGGTGTCTTCATCACCTCCGTCTTCTCTATGTTCCCCCTGGAGTCATGTATTCACCATCTCTTCTGTCAACTTGTTGGCTTTTGCTTGTAGATCTTCGAGTTTGTGTGACAAGACATTAGACATAAGTCATCATCGACGAAATCCAAATCTTCTCCTGGGGTCTTTTCATCGGTCCAGCGTATGCCCCTCTTCTCAAAGCTCCTCACGGTCTGCTGCATGATCCAGTCGACCACAATCAGGAAGATCATCGGTGATAGTAGACTGCAGCCTTGTCTTACTCCTATCTTCACTTCAAAGGTATCACTGAACTTTCCATTGTGAATCACTTGGCATGCAGCACCATATAGCATATATCTATTGAATGAGGTTGATAAAGGTTTGTGGTATTCCGTAGTGTTGAAGCAGTTTCCAAATTACTTCTCGGTTGACGCTGTCGAAGGCCTGTTCAAAATCGATGAAGTTGAGGTAGAGAGTTAACTGCCATTCTATGATGATGTGTAGGGTTCCAAACCTTCTGCAGTAGTGGTGTGAGCATATCCGCTGCTGTCTCTCCATTTGTTTTCAGTGCTTCTGGAGGAATTCCATCTGGTCCTGTTGCTTTCCCGGATTTCAGCAACTTCACAGCGTTCAGGACTTCGCTTCTACTTTTGTCGGAGGGTTTATGTTCACTGGTAGTTCTGCGGTTGCTGGTGGTGGTTGATTCAAGAATTTTTTGAAGTGATCGGCCCATTGTTTCTCCTCTTTGGTAACTAGGTTTCCTTTACTATCTTTCATCGGTTTCGTCTGCGTTGATCTCTTCCCAGATAGTAGCCTGGTTATTTGATATATTGTTATCCGGTCTCTGTCTCTCCTACCTGCAGCCTGTTCTGCTTCATTTGCCAATGTGTTGTAGAAGTGTCTTTTGTCTTTCTATGCACTCCTCTTCACTTCTTTGTCCAGTGTAGTGTTTTATACGTTGCACTCAGTTTCCTCTTTTCGTTGTTCATCTTCTGCTTCACCATCTTCCTCTCCCTCCTCTGTCAGCTTCCATGTGTCTGTGGAGATCCATTCCTTGTTTTGCCTCTTATTCTTCCTTCCTAACACGGTTATGCACGTCTCTTCCAATGGGTCCTAGTCTTCTTCCAAGCAGGTTTCTACAGCGATGCTGCTTAATGTCTCCCATATTTTCCTGATGGTTGGCTGACGTAAAGATGTCCCCTGTTGTTTCGTCCTTCAGTTCAGTTTCTGTTCTGGGTGTCCAACTTGGACTGTGGTCCATCACCAACTTGCTTGAAGGCTTTCAACTTGATTTTGAAGGTAGGTCCCTTGCACTAGACAGTGAGTAGTGTGAACCACCTACATATGTTCTCCTTCTTGATCTTGTGTTCAGTAGGCTGCGACCCCACTTTCTTGAGAGTGATGTTTTCTCTTCATATCTTTTACTTCATCGAGCATGTCTCACAGGCATATAAGGGGAGAGGATGGAGTGTAGCAAAGAATACTCGTCCCATAACAGGCAATCATATATATTTTTTCGGTGCCAGGGATGATGTAAATAGACAAAATCAAAAATCCTTTTTGTATCTAACATAAGATTTTGTTCACTATCAGTCCGGTCGGACTGATGCCACTGCTTTATTAAGTGAAGTGATCAGCACATTTAACAAATTCACTTCCTAAAAGTAAATCAGTCCTGAAGTATCACATTACGATTGATAGGTGCTAAACGCACACCAAGTATACTCATACTTTTGCTTAAGGCGCTCAGAAGACCCCGTCAGCGCATATCAAGACAATGTGGCCTGGTTACTCAGAGTCATCCAGTTGCCCGCCAAGAACTAGATCAATCCTTTTGAAGTTTTAGGTAGCTAAGGTTATTTTCATAAAGGCATACATAGCAAAGTAAAACAGGACAGTGACAGTGCCAATCTGGTGGACGCCACTGATAGCCATCAATTTTGAGTTTTGTGGCGGGTTCATTTATTGAGTCCAAGTTAGTATTCACCGCTCACTGACATCATCTGGAGAACCATTAAAAGACTTGGAGCAATGGAAAACCGTTTCCCCATAGTATGGAAATGTTCAGGTGACAGTCCCCGATTAGCCTTCACATGGCTGGGTGAGTTCGAGTAGAGAGCTATAACTTGGCTTACGTACCTACTCGGTACCTCACTTAGTCAGATACTGTCACATAACATCATGGTTGACAGTCAAATACCGTACTCAGGTAAAAAACACGGTAAGTACCAGCCGCTGGTAAGTGCGTCTGTGTTCAACAAACTGACGATGGATGAAGACCCGATTAATACAACCTTGCTCAGAGCTGACACCTACATGGGTTTTCTCGAGATAAAGTTTGGCGTCGGATGACTACGCGTCCTGGAATCTGGGGGACAAGCTAGTTAAAGTGATCCCTGTATGACTCTCACAAGGCTTCTCTTCTTTCTCACAAACTGGGATGATACTGTGGATCAACTTAATTGCAATTAGAGTCCCCAGGGTAATCAAAGAGAACAGATTGAGATCCATGGGGACATACCTTAAATTGGTACGAGTAACGCATACACATATATTCCCTCTTCCACATCTGAAGCTTGAATATAATCACTAACCGTCAGTTGCCAACTACTTTCTCCTGCCATACTTTTCCCAGTCATGGTATCAATCAGTCTTTTCCAACACAATTGCTCTTTGTATGCTCTCGTTAAGCGTGGCAACTTGTCTCCGTATCATCCCTTCCTCATAACCTTCCAGTGGTTAACCATCAGGTCCTGATGCTTTGCATCCTTTTAGGTTTGAAACGGTCTTCTGAACTTCTAGGAGAGCTGGACGACCAACTTCAACGCCTGGCAGATGTTGTACAACTGAAGAGTTGCTGTGCACCAGTTGGACTGTACTTGAAAGTGTTTTGTCCAACCTTCTAGTTGCCTGTCCTGAGAGATTATCTCGCCCCTATCCTCTTGGTGATGGTTTCACGAATCATTTTCTTCTTTTTGCCAGCCGTTCTAACAAGCCGAAGTAGTTGCTGAGTATTACCCAATGCGGATGCCTTCTCCATCTTTTCCGCTATCACTACGCACCACAACTTGTGATCATTAAGAAGACACTCTGTCAATTTTAAATTAGGCTACTTTCGCTCCTGGTTGTAGATGTGGTCATCTGAGATGAGTCGTCTCGCGTTAATCAGTTTGGATGAGGACGCAGAGATCCATAGACGTTTGCGAACCTTTGACTCGAGGTTTCCACCTGTTTTTTTACCACTGTTTACACAGTGAAGGCAAGGCCTGTTATTCGATTTGGTATAGGCTTGGTGGATTGAAAGTTCTGATACGAATTCGGAAGAATAATTTTAGGTTAGGACAGTTGGTTTCCTGTTTGGATAGCCAGCACTGACAACGATTTTGTTGCATCGGTAGTCAATGATGTTGTGTGATCAATTCCACCTCCAGAGACTAAGGCTCACAAAAAAACTTGGGAGTGAAGTAAACTGCAGCATGGTAGGGAGTCACCTACAATCCAGAGACATCATACATAGTATAGAAATAGTATTCAGAAGATAATAGTTGAACAGGTTAGAGAAATTCGCCTTAGCATTGAAAAAAGCAAATGGAAATTCAACGAGAAAAAAGGCATCAGTTTTGAATAATTTACAAATTGACAGCAGCACAATTACTGTTTATTCCGATAACATAATTCAACAGTAATTTCGGGTGAATAGGATTATTCCAAAATTGACGAACATAAAGAGATCAAGAAATCTATAAACATTGTCATGATAAGACTAGGAAATTTACAGCCGATGTGATATGCCGACTGAAGGCATCTCCTGGCAAGCAAAAATGGTTTAATTTGATGCCTAAAACTTACAATCCTAGCAGAATACACAGTAACATTAAGATTAATAAAACGGGTTCCCGCATTTCAGACCAATGACTGACTTGAGAAATGCTCCAACATTTGAACGATTCAAATATCTAACATACATATTACGTCATATTCCGAACTAATTAATTCCTACGAATTGATAATATGAGCATAGATAATGAAACACTAGGTTATGATGTAAAAGGTTAGTACACTAAGATAACAGTTAATATGGCACCAGAAACGGTCAAAAATCAGCTTAATATTACCATATTAGATTTGTTTATTTGATATAAAGCGCACAATGATACAGTATTATTTAATTGATTACGTTTCGAGCATAAATTATTGCTCATAATCATATCAATGTAATCACACTTCTTTCGACATCTGATTTTATAGTCCTGTCACCTGATCTCTCTTTGTTTTTTTTTGTTTTTTGATTGGTAGTAAAGTTTTCCATATCTCTGGTCGAAAGAAGTGTGATTACATTGATATGATTATGAGCAATAATTTATGCTCGAAACGTAATCAATTAAATAATACTGTATCACTGTGCGCTTTATATCAAATAAACAAATCTAATATGGAACTACATTCTACCACAGTGCCCAAGTTTTTCACTTATATCAGCTTAATATTAACTTGGAAAATACCCACAGAAATAAAGTGAAAGATATACAGCTACGTCTGACCTCGAGTCTACAAATTTCAGGACAAAAATATAGACAAACAAGGAGTGGCAATGGGATCATTAATCTCCCCAATTATGGTATACATATTTAATGGATACTTGGAAAAAAAAGCTTTAAGGACTTTTGGTCCTACTTTGAGGATATGATGGAGATATGTGGACGACACATTTACTGTGATGAAGTCGGGACACACCGATAGTCTCTTCACCCATAAACTGAGTAGCAGGTGCGACCCAGTACACTTACGAATCACAAAGTTAACAAAGGAGATGTTTGCAAACAAACACGAGGAACAGATAGTAAGTTAAGATACTAGTGTTTACAGGAGACCAACATACTTTGAATTGCATCTAGATTTCAGGTCATCGCATCCATTATCAATCAGTTTAGTGAGGTATTTAAATAATTTAGTTAGAAAACTCACTAAAAAAATCAAAGCATCCAAACAAAAAATTGAAAACATTACACCATCGACCAACCATTAACCGAAAGAGTTAAAAAATTTGTAAGAAAAGGTAGGAAATAAATAGTAATAGTGGTATTATGAATAACAGTGGCAACACAAACAGAAAATATATCAAGGCTTCTGTTTCATTACTATACAAAGAAGGAATGACATAAACTTCACATACCATTCTCAACAAGGCTGGAATTAGAGTAGCAATCAAACCCAAAAAACTTATTCAAAGACAAACCTTGTCGGCTTAAGGAATGCGACTAGACAGAACTACAAAAATCAGCTGTTGAAAGTTGTGGTTACTTTGAGATGATCCGGAGCAATAAATTATGCTATTAATGCCATCTCGTAAATTATCCGGTATCACTGTGTGCTATAATAAGGAAATTTAATATGGAATTATATCCTAAATTGAATACGTTTTACACTTATTTGAAGTGAAAGCAAGGAAGTAAGGTTATGGTTAGTTGAGTTTTGCTTGCTGCTAGAAGCATGCAATTGATCGGTAATTCCTAGCAGCGGACACCGTTCAAGTTGTTTCCGTGAGGTAAATGGCATCACACAAAAACTCAAGGGATTTCTCCTTGCAGCGGATAATACACGGCCTTCTTCAAAATTTGGGTTTAAATTTGATTAAAATTCACCTAAGAAACCCATAAGGAGAATACACTGATAAGATACAGGATATTTTGAATGTCATGGGCAAACTGTACTTTAAATATATTTATCCTGAATATTTACGCAGAATGATAAGTCTTTTGATTCCGTTACTACTAATACTACAAGCAAATATTACAATATTTATGAATGCGTTTTGAGACAAAGATGATAATTTAGTCAACGACAGGATAAACCTGTCCTAAGGCAGCTAAGGGATATATTACCTATACGACACTACTGGTCGTTTCTATGCACAACGATAGAAAAAAGTCAAGGCTGACATGATCTAATTAAGTATGATACCATCCATGAAGTCTCTCACTGTTAACGCAACCTATTCAAGATATCAAAACTAACATTTGAAGACTATCGGTGACATACATCAAAATGAACACAAAAACACAGGTGTATTTAAACCTTACAACCTTCAAAATTCCCAGCATTTAACCAATCTTTTCTTATTTGGTCGCTGTTATCATATCATTTGTGTGTACTGTAACAAAATTGTATTTCTGTTTACCTGTCATTTTAGTACTATTAAGAAATAAGTCAAGCTGACCCAATACATTCTTCTATGAAGTACCAAGTTGGGTTGAATAATACTAGAAATCTCAACACAGATGCGAAACTAGATCCTGAAAGTAGGAGACAGTGTGTTAGTTATATATCATTTATGTAGAAAGCAAGTTCAAAAACTGCAGTCGGCATGGATAAGACAATTTCACAATATACTTACAAAGACATACAGATACAATTGACCATAGCTGGCAAAATTGTTTCAGACAATATAAAACAGAACCCAAATGCCACTGGCTTTTATTAAGTATTACTCCACGGGAACGTTTGATAGATTTAAAATGACTTCTCATCACAGACCAACACCAGCAAGAAATTGATTAAAAATAAAGAAGACCTGGACAATTGTGTCATACCGGCTTGGAACTATTCACGAGTTCGGATCAATGACCGAGTAAGAAACCAAACAAGAAACTGTCATGTCTTAGGGTGAGCGTGTTAGCATTCAACTTATAGGTTGGAATCCGGTGATTCACATCTCCAGTTTATGTTAGGAAGTTCCAAACTGTGATGGAACTGTTGTTTAGTTCTAACTTGCTTTTAATATATCCCCCGGGTCGATGTTAATTCGCAATGAATACCTCGTAGGTTTGCTAAAATTTAAGTAACACAACAAAATGTAAAGTGAAATCTGTTCACAACAATAAAAAAAAAATATGAGGATGAATTGTCATTACTGTATACAACAGCAAGAAGTTAATCACTTTTGGTTAGTCCGCAAAGTGCGAAAATCCCTACGATATCTTTCTAGAATACGTCACCAAGCTTAGATAACTACTCTTCATATTTGATGCCGTGGGTGGAAGAGGGTTTCTACGAAGAATCCGATAGATATGAAACTGGTCTAACATAAAAGGTGGTTGAACATGGAAGTAAAATGAAGAAACAAAAATACCATTAAAAAAACACAATGTGAAACTAAAAGAAGTTCAATGGTTACTTAGACAGCGAAATGGGAGAAAAAAACACCAACAAGTATGAAAAAAAGTGTGAATAATTCAATATAATATCTTTGATTTAATATCACCAAAATAATAAATGCGAGAGAGTAATTTGCACTAAATTTCTTCAGCATTACTGCTGATAACAAAATCGCAATGATTAAGACTATAACCAGAAGCATTCCGAATATTTCACAAACCAGTGGAAACTTAATATCCACATACTTGTTAAAATGAAAGTCAGTTGCTTCGGTTCGCACAAACGTAACAATATAACATGCAGCCTTCAGAGTATGGTGTAATTTTTATCGGCCGCATAGATGACCACAATAACTGATTCTTACAAAATGAATGAACCAGACAAAGACTAGATGGACTACTGTACCTAACGATGCGATAACCTCGGTGACGATAACAATGAACCGTTTATTTACTATGTGTGCGCCATGCTGCATAGTGTATTTAGGTATAAAAACCAATGATTAGACAGAGACAGGCAATATAGGACCAGGCAATAATGCTTAACGGTTCACGTTGCCACACCTCACACCAGCACATCAACCAAGAAAGCACTGAAGTGAGAAATGAAGAAATTGAAAAGAAAGCAATCAAAAAGATATAGGAAGTCGTAATAAGATAATGAGAAGGAAGAAGAGAATACTGAATTCAATATGACGATTAGGATGAGGATAATGTGTGCATAAAACTGCTATACTGAAATCGACTCTAAACCACTGGTTTCTGTTATAACACAAACCATAACCAGGAAATATGCATTACCCCACATGACCCAGACAAACATTCAAAATCTGCATGGATTGATGCCATGTTTCAGTCTGACCGTCCCTGACCTTTTCCCAGCGCAAAACTACTGCAGCTAACATTGTGCGACGAAGCAGACAGTGACTAGGCATGTGTAGCACATGTCCCAGTCACCTGAATTCGTGTAGGTTCACAACCTCATCGACAAACTTTTCTTTCCGCTCTGAAACTCTACGCCTGACTTCTGCAAAAATCACATGGTGACACCATTATACTAGGCCTATGCTACGAAGGCAACGGTGGTCGAACACTTGAAGCCTGCCTTTTCATATCCTCTACTTTTATTGGTCATGTTTCACAGCCATGTAGTAGAAGCGAGAGAATTGCAGCGCAGTAACTCAACAATCGGATATTACGGTAGTACCATAAGCGGCGTATGTCTGCGAAATTCAAGCGAGGCGTTTATATTGCGCAGAAGTATTCCCTCTTTGACGTTTTCTTAAGTTGGAACAATCTCACTAACTACTGCCACAGATTTTGGTCAACCTTGAAAAAAAAAATCAACAATAACAAACGAAAAATAAATCAAGAAATTTTCACCAAAATGAAAACGTATACAAACACATAGATTAGTAAATCACTCGTGCATGACGTGTAAAATGACAATTGGGGATGAGTGGGGTAGTGATGATTTTCAAACAGTAGCAAAAACAATCTATCGAGAAATACATTTTATTTGTGTCCGGCTGTAATCGATGGAAAATATGTAATATGAACAGATGCGGATCTAAATGTCAAAGCCTAAAAGATAAGAAATGTCTTTTTTAAAAGCTTCACTATAATTTATTAGTGAGGGTTTCAATAGCTGTATCCATACAATTTAGCCACCGGAGAAGGAGCACGTCGGAAGAATAGAGATGATCCTCTGACAAAAGCATCCTGTAGGTAAAAGAAAAGAAAGAGAGGGAAAAGCTTTAAAATGTGTCGTTAATACGTGTTAAATGTTAATTCAGTTACTCAATCTCAAGAAGCTTTCGGAAACTGTCTGTAGGGTGAAACTGAATAGAAGTAAATGCTTGAATGAAAGTATCTACAAATAAGTAAAAAGTAACAGTTTTACCAGAATGGCATGGATCCATTTCATTTCATGGTTTCTTATCGGCTGACTACAAAGTAAAAGAATCTTAACATCAACTTGTACAGATGCTTGCATTCTTGAATGAATTCGATAGAAAATTATCGGCTTGAAATAACATTGATACGACATAATTGAAGAAACATGAATTGAGTGAATAAGAATATGCAGAACTAATAGTAGCTTCTCAATATATGGAAGGATTGCACGAATACTCTAGAACAGAAGTTGGATAAGAGGGGGAGACAAATATCTTCAATATATCGTGAAGGGAAGCATGAAATATGTGTGAATAAATGTTATAAGTTTTATGTTAGTTAAGTAATAGGATGAGTGGACCTCTCCCTTTTATTCAGCTTCCGCTCTAGAATATTCGTTTAGTCCTTCTGTATATTGGGAAGCTTTCTATTAGTTCTGCATATTCTTATTCACTCAATTCATGTTTCTTCAATTATGTCGTATCAATGTTATTTCAAGCCGATAATTTTCTATCGAATTCATTCAAGAATGCAAGCATCTGTACAAGTTGATGTTAAGATTCTTTTACTTTGTAGTCAGCCGATGAGAAACCATGAAATGAAATGGATTCATACCATTCTGCTAAAACTGTTGTATTCGCTCTGTATAAATTTGTTAAGAAGAACTGTACGAAACGCAGTTGAAGGTTAAGTAGATAAAAACTTAAGCGCGCAATAGGATCATAAAAAAATCCACAAACTGAGCTGGGAAAACCGATCACTGTATGACAGTAATGAAAAAGTTTATCTCCTTCTCTGTACAACTAAGTTTGCAGCAAAAGCGGAAAACTGCAGTAATGTATAACTTGATGTCCCATCAAACTACATGGATGTGAACTAATTATCACTAACATGGTTGTGTATCTAGTTGCGTAATTTGAATGTTGTCTTCTTCAAACTAGGTGGGACTGAAAGTATGATGTTAAGGAGACTCATTCATAGATCTGAACCTTCTGTTACAGACTATCACATAGTAGGTAGAAAAAGCTCATAAGGTTGGACAATACGTGTGGCACTATAAATTCATCCATTTGTAACTACTCAGCTTACGTGTAGTCAAGACCTGGTACTTGAATTCTGGCCAGGAATGACGCTAGGCTAGTTACTGATCATATAGAGAAAAAATTTTCTGGTTCGAGATGATCAAGAAATGTAGTATCACATAAAGAGCATATCAGATTTTATTATTCAACTGGCCTTAGGAACAAACGTAAAATACACTTGGGAGGATTAATATAAGTTCGAAACGTCGGCACTATGGCAAAGTTTAGTTCCATATTCGATTTGGTACAGAAGACAATGATATAGTAGTATTTACTTGGTAACGTTTCGAGCACAATAATATAGAAACAACTTATGAGCAATATTTTGAAATCAAAACACCACAAAGCAAACAAAACTGTATTGCTGTGTACCATATCAAATAAACAGGTCTGACGCGGAATTATATTTTGAAGCACACTGAATATGCTGTGAATTGCAATCCGCTTCATCGTGACGACATTATACAGAATGTGAAGAATAGAAAACAAACAGATCAATGTGGATCGAGAAAAAAGGGCATCGATTCAAATTGCCACAATAATTGATTTCCATCGTCTGCAAGACCCCAACAAGGAAGTCAACAATTCAATACACGAATCAAAGGAACAATCAATGGCATATAAACTGGTTCAATGTGTAAGTCTAGCTAGAAGCTCTTAGCTCCATTCTAACCCAATCCTGCTTTGGTTAACATCAAACATCCAGGTACGAGGTAGATCATTATGTGCAATAAAAGTCTGAGCTACCTTAGTTGGTGGAGACTCTCACTTCATCACCATACTTGTCTTACCAGCTAGTACTTTCACTTAACCTCGACAATACCCGCAAGGTGAATGTAAAACGTGCTAGCAATGCTGCGAAGGTACCTGTGATCGAAAACGCATGATCTCTTCATATCCCTTGTCCTTAGTAATGTCTGACAGCCAAACAGTAAAACCCAGAGAACTGTTGCGTAATATACTACCTGTCTTGTTGTTGACTAGATATCACCAAATACCTAATGAGAAAATGTTCATAATCTTTGGATATATTGTTGTTAGTGATTACCTAACTAGAAAGTATGGTGACAGTGGTATGCTTAATTTAGTCCGTGAGAGTTTACCAATTCTACTGGGAAACTAGCCGTCATCGTCCCAAAGAATAATAAACATTTAACTGTTAAAAATGATAATCTGTAGGGTTGACCAATAATAGCTAGCCTGACGTTGTGGTCGGGCTTGCATACAGCAATGACCCATCGAGCTTTACTGAGTGTGGTACGCCAGGTCTTACAATACCGGAAAGGTTTACTGGATGTTGGCAAAATTAGGAACAGTTATGAGCACAATGTAGTTAGTTACGCCCATGTGAGGGCTACATGGTGAAGTCATACTGATGGCTGGATAAGCCATGACAACTGTAAGGTATTTCCCGGGAATGAATGGCAGGCCATGGTAATGTCATCGAGGTCCATAAAACAACCATTGCTATTCCACTTTCTTTTCAAGGTACTTCAAATAGTAACCTTGGATAATGTTGGCAGTCGAGAAGCGCCAAACACTATCACAACCCTGTCAAGATTCAAGTCCCGTATGATCCCTGTCGACCTTCCATATTGCCTCCTTCTAATCAGTCTTCACATCTACCATAAATATTCCAACATCGCCTTAAATTACTTTCGGTTCTGAAGCCAAGAAAAAGCACATTCCTACGCATCCAATTGTCTTCTGGAACCGGTGATACAGGATTACCTTCTCCAGTGAAAGCGCAATCGATTATCAATCCGAAATCCCTAGATAGGTCATATCTGATTGATGTTAGGCATAGGTCCCATACGCTCTGAAGTGACACAAAAACAATCCCTTTTCTCTTTCAGGTATCTCGATGTTGGGAGCCGGGAAGTGAGAAATGCTAGCACCGTATCGGCAGTATGCTCAACTGACTATAACCTATTCTTCCAACACTTATCACCCATCTTAGCTTCACTACCTGATGCCAGTAAATAGCCTTTTCCAACATCCGCAACCTCTCACATTGAAATCATTGCTTACAACAGAGCCAGTGAAACACCACTACTAATCTACCGAAACTACGTTGCCGAATTTATATTGAGGCTTTCAACTGCCCAACCCTGTGCCAAGTCTCAAAACATGAGCTACTTGTCAAAACTGGAATGTCCAGAGATGGGTATGTGCCATGATTTTGAGGCCATATATTACATAAGCGTGGCTGTTCACTTGACCTCTCTTGGTCAATGCGGTGAATCTTCTAAATTTCCTGTAGCCAGCTTTCGTGGATTCGCTGGTGTAGATATAACAATACGATCTCGAGTAGAAAGCGCGCTTCTCGACTTGATATACCAGGCAATAGAAGTCTGCGTCCTGTCCGATTGATTGGATCAGTAAGAACTAAGCATCATAATTTCTACTTAAATAGTTCTATGAAAGCTAATTTTGCTGCGCTGGGCTGAATGTTCAGATACAGTCATAATGGCAGATGATTACAACACAGCCAATAGTAATGGCATATTAAGAGAACCTGCGGTATCTCTTGCCAACGAACCAACAACAGTGATCCCCTCTTACAATTTTGTTCCAACAATCACCGGTTTTACGACAGCAAGAAAGAAAACGTTTCGATGAGAGTGCAATAACACCAAAACAATATTAGAAACAGACATGATATTGTCCTAAGTCACTCTTAGAGAGGATCATTGGAGGAAAACTGCTCCCTTTAAAGTATCTGCACGGATTCCGACCAAAAGACAGTAAAAATACACATATGTTTCCACCCTCACTGGTAGCACAGAACAAACAAAACTGAAGTCTGTGTGCGCTAGAATGGAAAAAGAGAACTTCGAGAATGTATTTAAGGAGAATTCATCTGAATGAAGCAACAAATCTCTCCCTGATGAAGCCTTGCATAGTATACAGTGCTCTGTGTAAACAGTGGTAAAAAACAGGTGGAAACCTCGAGTCAAAGGTTCGCAAACGTCTATGGATCTCTGCGTCCTCATCCAAACTGATTAACGCGAGACGACTCATCTCAGATGACCACATCTACAACCAGGAGCGAAAGTAGCCTAATTTAAAATTGACAGAGTGTCTTCTTAATGATCACAAGTTGTGGTGCGTAGTGATAGCGGAAAAGATGGAGAAGGCATCCGCATTGGTAATACTCAGCAACTACTTCGGCTTGTTAGAACGGCTGGCAAAAAGAAGAAATGATTCGTGAAACCATCACCAAGAGGATAGGGGCGAGATAATCTCTCAGGACAGGCAACTAGAAGGTTGGACAAAACACTTTCAAGTACAGTCCAACTGGTGCACAGCAACTCTTCAGTTGTACAACATCTGCCAGGCGTTGAAGTTGGTCGTCCAGCTCTCCTAGAAGTTCAGAAGACCGTTTCAAACCTAAAAGGATGCAAAGCATCAGGACCTGATGGTTAACCACTGGAAGGTTATGAGGAAGGGATGATACGGAGACAAGTTGCCACGCTTAACGAGAGCATACAAAGAGCAATTGTGTTGGAAAAGACTGATTGATACCATGACTGGGAAAAGTATGGTAGGAGAAAGTAGTTGGCAACTGACGGTTAGTGATTATATTCAAGCTTCAGATGTGGAAGAGGGAATATATTTGTATGCGCCACTGTTACCGATTTTTAGTGATCTGTCCAAGGGCTTCATCCACTGATTTTTATCATCCGAGAGACATCATCTAGGTAGTCTACTTTCTTTCACGGATGAAGCTAACAGTCAGGGACTTCATGACCTTGTGACGTCTTGATCTGGAAGCTGTGGCGATTCCATCATACATGCGAAATGCTGAAAAGGCAGCTGTGCTCAAAAATGTTCGTTCTACTCACACATTCTATTTAGATGAAGGAAGTAGCAAGTTGCTGAGCAGAGTGTCGGAAGCTCTCACTAGCTAGCATATGGATGTTCGTGATATTAACGCCCAGACTGATCAAGATCACAAACTATCTCAACCTATACAAAGAGAGAAATGTCTTCATGAGACAAATGTAGAGAGATCAGTTTGACTAACATCGTGTCCAAGGTCTTAGGGTCCATAGTTATTAGATGCTTACTTAGAGAGCGACGCCAGTACAGTTGAGAAAACGAAACTTGCCATATTTCTTGACCTGATGGTGGCATTCCACTCTGTCAATTGTGTCACTGTCTCATGAAAGTACCGCGTAAATATGTAAACCTACCGAGGTTTCACAATCCTTGGCTGTTTCCTGGTCAGCTCAACGTCACCTCCCAATTAATCGTATATGCGTGAAAACAGTATACGCAACAAACCACGCACTCTTACTAAAGTAAAGCGCAAAGTTCCAGGTATTTACCCGTAACTCATTAGCAGGAGCGGTAGTGAGTGCCTAGCCTGGAGTTACCCCACTAAAGCTGACCACATCGCACACTCACCACATACGAACTTCCCTTGAAACGCTGTTAGAGTGACGGTATTCAGGTATCTCAGCTTTTACTGCCTGCGTGGTCACCAGAGAAATGAACAGGTTCAGGAGTCAATCGATAACTAATAAGCAAGACACGATGGACGACACAAGCGTCATCACTTTAAGCGCTCGATAGCGACCACTGGTGCAGTCACCATGGTAGACCCCATAATTGACCTTCAACTCGTACAAAAATACAGGCAAGCATGCTAGCCAACTCTGGGGCAGACAAATAACCTACTGCCTTTATCATATCACACTCACCCGTCACCCATGACATGTTACGTTTACCAAAGTTCCCTGCTCGAGCTCACACAGCCATGTAAGGGCTTAAGGGGAGTTGTCATCTGAATTGACAATTATCAGTGGTGTCCACGAGGGATGGAGGCTGTCACCGCTCCTCTTTGAATTTGTCACAAATGGATTCGTGGCTACAACCTTAAGCACCGATGACTTCAAAGTAATTGTTCTTCTCCGTTGAGGAGTTCCGGTTGTCTTGGAGTACTTAGATGCGACTGCCTGTTAGGCGATATTTCGTGAAACAAGGTGTCTTCTGATGTTTTGAGCAAAAGTCTGAGCATGCAGTTAATTTATTATCTGGAACAACATTAGTCAGATAGCGTCGGTTAAGAGATTTTCAGAGATTAAAGACAGGGAATGAAGTTGTAGAATGCGTTGATCACATCTCTCTTGGGAAGTTGTATCAGCCTGAAAAGGTTGGTTACTGACAAAATATCAGCTCGGTTCCAGAAGGCCCGTCAGGCATTTATTAACTTGCATCATATTTGGGGTCGATTGAATATCCGACTATCTAAAAAGGGGCGATTATAGTGCGTTGTAGTCTGGTCTGTCTTGTTAAGCTGTCGTGAAACACGGCCTATGAAAGTAGAACTCACAGGCTTTTGAACACAGGTGCCTTCGGAGCATGCCTCACACATGATGGGATAAACCATTGGTCGATGTTCAAGTTAGGGGAAGGATACTAGACAAGGCAGGAAGGCCGGTCGATAAGATTGTAAACATTCACCAACTAAGATGGCTTGGGGATAGGTTGCACAAGGCAAGGCACCATTTACTATAATGTGTAGTGTAAGCCGAAGTTGAATTACGTTGGAAAAACGTTCATGCCGGGAAAACCGAGACGTAGCACCAGGTCATGAAGTTCTTGACTGTTAGTTTCAGCTGCGTTCATTGCAGAATGCTTGGTTGAAGTTATCCAGATAATTGGAGTGAATAGCTGTAAACTCTTGGAGATATGACTGAAAATCGGTCACAATAGCGTACATTTGCTGACACCTTGACGTAGTTGGAAGTTTGGACATTTTCATTAACCGTCGGTTCTTAAGTACTTTCTCATGTCATACACTTTTGTCAGCTTCAATTTAACTCTTTTTCTGTCTACATGTTCTGTTTTTCATCATGTGACTGCACAGGATTCGACCACGTTGCAAAAGATCTTTCAGTAAACCTAAAGTAAGTAATGATATAGTCGCTGAAGATGTAGAGTCTTCTGGACAACTTGGGCGATAGTTTAAGAATATTTAGAATGTTTCTTAGCACCCAAATACAAACTGTTTCATAACTGTTTCGCTGAGCGCGAAAATCGGCTACGAAGACTGCAGATGAGTGCATTCTTTGAAATCTTTGAAAGTTTGAAGACTTTTATTAAGTCATTTATTTCGTCTTTTTGCTCCCGTAAACGTTTGCCTACATTAATATCATTCATTTCATATCCATCGCTTAGTTTGTTGCTGCGAAGAATGGCATATTGAACTAATGAACCACTGTGGAAGATTTTACTTTGACCAACTCATTTAGCAACTAAGAGTAGCTCCGGCGGGTCGGTGCTAAACGAGAACTCGGAATACTTACAAAAGGATCATCTGGCTCAGGCCAACTTACAATAATTACGGTGGAGCTATGGCTGTCCAGTATAGATCGAGTGTAATAGGTAGCAGTTTGCTTCATCCATCTACAAAATTGTGAAATATGGTGACATAAGAATACTAGGTGTTCGACCACTGCAGGCTTCGCAGTGTAGACCATGTTTCGTGGGACCACCATGCCAATAACCGAGATGTCAGGTACAGGCTTCCAGACAGAACAGGAAAGCCAGATGATGAAGTTATAACCATTAAGCAACAAAGGTGATTGCTAGTTCACATCTTACGCAGGTCTAACCATCATGTGAGCTGATACTTAATGATAGCCAAAGGCGTTTTTGGCTGGAAAAGGTTAAAAGCAATGAGACTAAACTGTAGCATCAGTCCATGGATTTTAAAACTGTTAGTTTGAGCCAAACAGGGAAATGCAGACTTCTCGGTCGGGGTCTGAAAGGTAACCAAAATCGTTAGTTGAAGACAGTATATGATATGATTAAACTCGAATTCAGTGAAACAGACACATCTGTATCTTATTTATACCCTTACTCAACTTCTTCGTCTTTGACTTTTCCGGCATTTGATGAGATTGTTTTCATTTCTGTCTTTTATCTTGTTTTGTTGATGTGAGCGGTGGTAACTCAGACCACTATGCAATATTGCTAGGCCTCATGATGAGTTCGATAGACCGATACCTTTCTAATAAATTTGGAACGTTAGTAAATGTTTACTTGTAGCTGCGATATAACCTTGATAACTGAAATGAATCGCAGAATATTTTGGGTTACTAATGATGGGTTGGAAAACCTAAGGAACTTAACAGATTTGGTGTAAAGGTATGCCCAGCGTTGTAATAACGGAATGAAAGTTACAATTGGGTAAAAAAAGTTCTGATTCTGAAGAATGGAAGCGTTTCATATAAATTTATTTGTATAAACAATGTCTAGGATTGTCCAATTGCATAGGAATATCATTATTTTTAGAGAATTTAAAAAAACTTCATGATTATTTCACCGAAAAAAGACTTACAGATTGGTTGAGGTAGGAATAACATTGCCACCAATTGTCGAATGCAGGTACAATGTTGAGTCTGTTTAGTATATAGGAAGCATAAGAAGCAAATAGATCAGCACTATCTCATGGAATTGTTAACTCATCTAATAGTCAACATATACACAGATATAAACTTGAGACAGATAAAATGTATTCAGTGTAGTTTCAAATTAACTACATAGTAGAAAAGGCAGACGATTACGTCATGGTGTGGTATTTATCCGTTCAGTTTTAAACAATGGTCGGAAATGTGTAGGGAAGTGTAGACTGAAATTAATAGTTGGAGACTCTTAGTGATGACAGACTCAATTACGGTAACACAAATGTATGTTTATCATATATCCCCTTAAATATTAAAAATCTTGCAGCTGTATATCCTTATCTCCTAAAATTCCTGTTCTTTTCTACAGTTTAATCTGTCTTCGTACTGATTTCGCCTCCATTTGCTGATATGGTTTCATTGCCTGACAGTTATGGAAAAGAAGCAACGTTTGATGACGTTCATAAGTAACTCTTAAGCTACCTTCATCAATATTCTTTGTACAGCTATCTGTTAGTGAATAGCGTCAAAGAATAAGCACTGTGGAATATGTTTAAATTAAAATGTAACCAGCTCCAAAAATAACCGTTTTTTTAAATAGTTTTTGTTACTCTTTTCCTTACTATTTCAATCTGTCTACTAACGAGCTTAAGTGAAGTTTGAGCAAACAGGATAATGGTGTTCATGTAAAGACTAACATTGTACACGGTTGTTCAATGAGATCACTGTGAGACAGAAAAGGACTTAGCAAAACGAGGACACTGTAGAGACTAGATGATAAAACGACTGGAACTATGCATTACTTTTAAGTTATATCCATATAGTGCACTTTCATGCAGTCTACAGGAATTGAGCCTGAAGATTCAGTGCACCCATTCTCCTATGTATGCTTGGATGAGATGAGCCCCTTATGATCATAGGACTCAGTTGATGAACAGATACACTTCTCAAATGAATAGAAAGGATCTTTAATGTTTGTAAGTAGTCTCAGATGACGGACTTTATAAGAGTATAGATTATACAGGAAATATCAATAATATTGAAATAATCCATGGTAAATAAACGGAGAATTAAGACAACTTACAAGACCCTAATCAGCTTCTAGTCAATCACCGCTTTTATTCAATCATGAAACAATAAACCTTGTAGTATTTAAAATTATGAGTCAACTTTATAGCAAACATTCATTATGCTTAGAACAGCTGTTGAATTGATTTCTAAAATATAACTTTGGCATATCCTTGAACAGTACCACCAGACAGCGAATCGCCCTAAACAGGGCCTTTCTAATAGCTTATGCAATGATTAGTGTGAAAAAAGAAACGAATAAAGGCATCGGTTGAAAAAACACCCATATAGTCTGTTGAATTAAGTGCACCTAAATATCTAGTCATTTGCGTAAAATGAAAATGTAAGAAATTTTAAACACAGGTCGATTGTGTTTCAAATAACATGATCACTTTTAGGGCTACTAATCGAAAAAACACTGTGGCATTCCCCGATCATCAATATAAATAAAGAACAAAGATAATGAACTATATCTATTTGACTTGCATCGACACTTTTCATGATTTAACTTCAACCACCACTGTATCCATAATTTAGTTTAAAATGCACTACTAATAGGAATCAAATGTTCTGAGTAAACCAGCAACAAAGCGTTGACCAGCAAATGAGTTTTAGTTTACAACAAACAGAATACAGCTCTTATAAATTATGTGAAGAAATGAAGAATTTATGTTTGTATGCTATTTTGCCATTAATTGTTTACTATTCAACGTCATCTACAACTAAATAGATAATTATGACATAGACCAAGTAAAACAAAAATGAAATAGAGCAAACACAGATATATGTTATAATTTTTTCAGTGAACTTCGGATGCTAATACATATATTTTGGAAACAATTCAACGGAGTCGATTCAAGTGTACTGCTTATGACGTCAGTTCCTAAGGAATATGGTAGCTGTTTATTTTTGTTGTTAGTGGTGAAATTGGTCTTGTTAACTAGTTTTGGAGCACCAGTGTCTCCCAAACTAGTCACATACATGGTATTGATTTACTGCTTGTCAGCATCACTGTTGTTAATTGGTACAGAAGAAATCCACAATTATAAAATGCCCAGCTTGTATTGTGAATCTTCCTACTGCATCTTGGGGTTATTAAGTATTCGTTTCATTTTGTTATTCGCAAAAATTAAAATAATATCAGCAGTTAAACGAAGTCAAAATGCAGATAGACAAGGTGATGCATGATGACATGAAGTAATACAACTTAGATGTTTATGGGAACCATACCGTCTAGTTTAGATGTCAAATAGAACCAACCCGAAGGACTGACGCTTTTCTACACAATTTACACCAGCAGTAAAAGGCCTCATAGACTTCCACTAAATCATTGTTCAGGCATTCTTAGCTTACTAACTAATGGTACCACAATCACATTGTTGGAGTGAGTAGAAAGTAGATACGGGTAACGTGTTTCTGACTTATAAGTCAATGGAAGTTTTCAGACATATAACCTGATTTGCCTTTCTTCCCTGGGACTCTACACTACATGATGGTTCTACCGAATGTCAGGGGTTTTACCAAAACAAAAGGGGCAACATAACTGAAGCATTCGTAAATTCTCTACTCATAACAGGCACGTTCCATAGCTGCGCAATAAACTACAATTATTATTTATTATTAGAACACAAACGTGGTGCAGAAAGGGAACCAAGAAATGCGCCGGAAAAAATAACATAACACTATTTTGAAGATATAAAACGAAAAATACAATAAGAATAGAGTGATTAGAAAGGCAGTCCAATAAGATACATCTAAAACATAACATTCATTACTTTTCAGCAGCAGAAGATAAAAGAAAGCTACAGCATGACCTCCACTGGTTTCGATTTTAAGCCATATCTGATTACGTCTCTAGCCAGAGTTGCGTCACCTCTCGGGCGCCACTCAGGGAGTCGTGATGCACTAACAGATGCTAACCCGATACAACTATTCTTCACCCCATGGCGTCACTGACCAGACCTCCACTTTTTCCATCCAAATTCACGGCTACCAAACAATGAACGGAATGTAAACCGTGTGAACGACATGCGTAACACATGCCCAAGCCACCGAAGCCGATATTTCCCGATGACTCCCCTCGCTGAATGACAATCTCTATCAAGCCGAAACACACGCTACATACCTCAGAATTACTTAGATGGTGTTGCCACCGGATATGAGAAGTCCTATGGAGGGAACAATGATCGAAAATATACATTCGTCCCATATCCTCAGCTCCGAGAGGTCAGGTTTTACAAGCTTAAAGTATAACTGATCGTAGCGAAGCGTTGTCCACCCAACCTTTTACTGTCAGACTAACATCGTGACGACGCCAAAGTTAGCCAAGATAGGCATCTGACACTCTGGATTTCGATTTGCGACTAGAAATCTCATCACTCACACCTCCACCAGCACTCACACAACTACCCAGATACATGAACTTTTCGACTACTTCCAACGACCGACCACCGGGGTTAGGGACAGGAACAGGCTCCTGCTAATCTTGCAAAAGTACTTTGCACTTCGATGGTGTAAACCACATGATATACTTACGAAAACTGCAAACTACTAAACGGAGAGAGGACCCTGCATGTCATAGACATTTCGCCAGGTACCTCACGCAAAAAAGACTCGACCAATAAATGCTACCTCCATATGGTAATAGGATTTGCATATCACAAGAACATAACGAGATATGCTGTTGGGTCGCTTGTTCAGGGGGGAAGTTGTACTCCTGGCTGGTCGAGAGCATCCGGATGACCGATAGTAATATGCTGTCCTCTCAGTGGAAACGAAGTGTTAGAAAAGGTCGACCCCAAAAATAGCAAACTCTCATTTGACCCACATGATATAGACGCTGACGGTTCACAGTTGCATTAGCAAAAAAACAACTATGAAATTTCTAAAAAGGCCATATGTGACCTGCATCTAGCAGACATCTCGTTGGGTCTGCGGCTACACAACAACTCTTTTTTTCTACATACCTTAAGAACCAGCCTTCTATGATGCGGGAAACGTGGTGTCAACCGCCCTCACAATTCTGTCAACACTAAACTTTCACCAATCACTTTTCACCTTCTACATCATTAATTAACTTATAATCTTCATTCACGTCTCTGAGTCGACATTCCTACACCTTTTTTAGTTTCTTTCTGCTCTGCCCTGTTGATAACGATCTGAGTCTAAAGAGCAGAATCACTAGTCTCCTAAAACTGCGATCTAAACTATATACTGGTGGCTTCAATGTCAGCAACCTCCATCAAATTGAACAACAAGCCTCTCTAGCCGAAAAACTCTGGCATGGAAAACAATGCATATGTGTTGTCTTTGTGAAACGCATGTATAGGACCTAAGTATGCTTTTTCACTTGAACTCACTCGAGTAGATGCAGATTCGACAGCCAACTCTCGCATTCTTGCAGGTGTACGTATACGATCAAGTTCAAAGGCAGAAAGTTCACTGCTCGACTGGATTCTAGTTGATAATCGTCTGTACCCTGTTAACCTGAGCGACACACTGAGGACTAGAGCGAGTGGTGAAACTTTCTAGTGTCTCTTTATAATCTCTGCTTATGTACTCACCTAGTGCACGTCAAGTGGAGTGAAGGATGGTGACTTCTACCGAAAACTGTCTGGCCTCCTACTCAAAGTCAAATATTCACACGTGCTGGTATTTGGAGGTTACGTCAATTCACAAGTAGATAAAATAAGTCAGGCAGAATAGCACCTATATGGAACTTTCGGAGTCCTATCCGAAAGAACAGATAACGGCGATCATCGGTTAGAACTGTGCTCAAACAACCATTTTTTTCTTATCCAGCACAAACTTTGGACATAAAGAACAATTATGTTTGACGTGGCACCCACCAAATTCAACTCAGCGGTGGACACAGATAGACCAAATGGCTATCAGTTATCGCTGGGGTGGGTTGGTCGGTGACGGATTACTGTCCCTTCTGGACCATGTGTTTGATCAGTGATCACGCGTTTATGAGAGCGCGCGCACGCCTGTACCTAAGTGAACGTAAAAAAGCTGCAGCAAAAAGACCGTTGCAAGTGCAGCTTGACGATGAGAACACCAAGAATGCTGCTGTAATCGAGAAAGTGGCTAGACGGCTATCGGAACAGGATACCATCACTCATCGAAATGAAACCCGGAGCTATCTTCAATCTGCAGTAAAAACAGCAACGAAGACCATCGCTGACTCCCAGAAAGTCGTAGGAAAAGGTCAGTGAATCCTTGGAACTTCTGAATTAGTGGATGTACGTGAAGGGATTCCTGTAGGCACTAAGCATTATGAAGAGTGAGAGAAACTCAAAAGCGAATTGAGATTCAAGGCAATAATCGCGAGTACTGTTGAGTAGAGAAAAATAAAGACATGGAAAATGTAGCGGAGAGGAGTAACAACCGAATTATCCAGACATATCAAGGAAACTGGGGAAAACGATCAATAGTTCGTGAGACTACGGCGGAAAAGGATGGGTCTGAGGTTCACTTTCACAATAAACGACTGGAACGATGATTGGAACACTTTGAGGAACAAATAAACTGGACTATATCTACTATATTGTTGCTCACTATACGGTCGAATCCTGTGTAGAACATTGAGATAGGAACCCTAAAGCTTACGGAAGTCGAGAAAGTTATAAATACTGTGAAAGGAAGAAGGGCACGAGGGGCAGACGGACTAGTTACCAGAGGTATTACGGACAGTGATAGAGAATTACTAGTCAGGTTAACTGAACTGCTAACTATTGTAAGGAAGTCAAATACAAACCCCTCCGACTGATTCCAATCACTGAGTGTCCGAGTCTTCAAGAAAAGTGAGAAATTCTTCTTTGATAACCACGGTTGAAGGAGTCTGACGAGTCGTGTCCGAAATCCTAGGTTCAATCCCTACCAGACATCTGAGTAGAACTCTGAAACAGGGAACATGAAAAAACCCAGATAGGTTTCAGACCTGGCCGTACATGTATCGATCGGATATCTACGCTCCGTTAGGTTCTGGAAGACAGATACTCACCGATGACCAACACTAGCTGCATTTATTGACATAGAGGCAGCATTCGACTTTGTCGATTGAGGAACCTTATAGCAATGTCTGTCACTGAAAGGGCTACCGATTAAATACATCACACTTTTGAGGGCTCCGGTAGTCAAACATTCGAGGACGTGTTAGAGACTAAGGTGAGTTGTGTATATCGATTGGTTTCTGTCAAGGATGTCCACTCTTTCCATTCTTATTCAACTTTATCATGGAAGTCTCTCTCTCACCGTCTTACTTTACAGGGATTGGTCTTATCACACGAAAATCCCCAGTATATCTAAAGTACCCGAATGACATAGTCCTAGTGAGTGGAGAAAATGACAAGATAAAGAGATTTCTGCCCACTTTAAATGGTTACTCAAAATAATTGGGATGGGCTTCTCCTCACCCAAATGCAAAGTGTTGCTCCAGGACTAGTTTTCAGCGGTGCCTTAGCAAGCAGTAGGAAGTGAAGTGGTTGAGCGTGTTGATCACTTACTCACCTACCTGGGGAGTAAGATCAGGCATGAAGGCTGAACGAAAGATGAAATCTCTACAAGGATACAAAAGGCTCTATCGGCTTTCGCAAACTTGCACCGTTTATAGTGCCGCCGTAATATCTGACTGTCTATTAGGGGTGGAGGGTACCGTGTTGCAATTCTCTCGCTTCTACTACATGGCTGTGAAAAATGACCAATAAAAGTAGAGGATATGAAAAGGCAGGCTTCAAGTGTTCGACCACCGTTGCCTTCGTAGCATAGGCCTAGTATAATGGTGTCACCATGTGATTTTTGCAGAAGTCAGGCGTAGAGTTTCAGAGCGGAAAGAAAAGTTTGTCGATGAGGTTGTGAACCTACACGAATTCAGGTGACTGGGACATGTGCTACACATGCCTAGTCACTGTCTGCTTCGTCGCACAATGTTAGCTGCAGTAGTTTTGCGCTGGGAAAAGGTCAGGGACGGTCAGACTGAAACATGGCATCAATCCATGCAGACTTTGAATGTTTGTCTGGGTCATGTGGGGTAATGCATATTTCCTGGTTATGGTTTGTGTTATAACAGAAACCAGTGGTTTAGAGTCGATTTCAGTATAGCAGTTTTATGCACACATTATCCTCATCCTAATCGTCATATTGAATTCAGTATTCTCTTCTTCCTTCTCATTATCTTATTACGACTTCCTATATCTTTTTGATTGCTTTCTTTTCAATTTCTTCATTTCTCACTTCAGTGCTTTCTTGGTTGATGTGCTGGTGTGAGGTGTGGCAACGTGAACCGTTAAGCATTATTGCCTGGTCCTATATTGCCTGTCTCTGTCTAATCATTGGTTTTTATACCTAAATACACTATGCAGCATGGCGCACACATAGTAAATAAACGGTTCATTGTTATCGTCACCGAGGTTATCGCATCGTTAGGTACAGTAGTCCATCTAGTCTTTGTCTGGTTCATTCATTTTGTAAGAATCAGTTATTGTGGTCATCTATGCGGCCGATAAAAATTACACCATACTCTGAAGGCTGCATGTTATATTGTTACGTTTGTGCGAACCGAAGCAACTGACTTTCATTTTAACAAGTATGTGGATATTAAGTTTCCACTGGTTTGTGAAATATTCGGAATGCTTCTGGTTATAGTCTTAATCATTGCGATTTTGTTATCAGCAGTAATGCTGAAGAAATTTAGTGCAAATTACTCTCTCGCATTTATTATTTTGGTGATATTAAATCAAAGATATTATATTGAATTATTCACACTTTTTTTCATACTTGTTGGTGTTTTTTTCTCCCATTTCGCTGTCTAAGTAACCATTGAACTTCTTTTAGTTTCACATTGTGTTTTTTTAATGGTATTTTTGTTTCTTCATTTTACTTCCATGTTCAACCACCTTTTATGTTAGACCAGTTTCATATCTATCGGATTCTTCGTAGAAACCCTCTTCCACCCACGGCATCAAATATGAAGAGTAGTTATCTAAGCTTGGTGACGTATTCTAGAAAGATATCGTAGGGATTTTCGCACTTTGCGGACTAACCAAAAGTGATTAACTTCTTGCTGTTGTATACAGTAATGACAATTCATCCTCATATTTTTTTTTATTGTTGTGAACAGATTTCACTTTACATTTTGTTGTGTTACTTAAATTTTAGCAAACCTACGAGGTATTCATTGCGAATTAACATCGACCCGGGGGATATATTAAAAGCAAGTTAGAACTAAACAACAGTTCCATCACAGTTTGGAACTTCCTAACATAAACTGGAGATGTGAATCACCGGATTCCAACCTATAAGTTGAATGCTAACACGCTCACCCTAAGACATGACAGTTTCTTGTTTGGTTTCTTACTCGGTCATTGATCCGAACTCGTGAATAGTTCCAAGCCGGTATGACACAATTGTCCAGGTCTTCTTTATTTTTAATCAATTTCTTGCTGGTGTTGGTCTGTGATGAGAAGTCATTTTAAATCTATCAAACGTTCCCGTGGAGTAATACTTAATAAAAGCCAGTGGCATTTGGGTTCTGTTTTATATTGTCTGAAACAATTTTGCCAGCTATGGTCAATTGTATCTGTATGTCTTTGTAAGTATATTGTGAAATTGTCTTATCCATGCCGACTGCAGTTTTTGAACTTGCTTTCTACATAAATGATATATAACTAACACACTGTCTCCTACTTTCAGGATCTAGTTTCGCATCTGTGTTGAGATTTCTAGTATTATTCAACCCAACTTGGTACTTCATAGAAGAATGTATTGGGTCAGCTTGACTTATTTCTTAATAGTACTAAAATGACAGGTAAACAGAAATACAATTTTGTTACAGTACACACAAATGATATGATAACAGCGACCAAATAAGAAAAGATTGGTTAAATGCTGGGAATTTTGAAGGTTGTAAGGTTTAAATACACCTGTGTTTTTGTGTTCATTTTGATGTATGTCACCGATAGTCTTCAAATGTTAGTTTTTGATATCTTGAATAGGTTGCGTTAACAGTGAGAGACTTCATGGATGGTATCATACTTAATTAGATCATGTCAGCCTTGACTTTTTTCTATCGTTGTGCATAGAAACGACCAGTAGTGTCGTATAGGTAATATATCCCTTAGCTGCCTTAGGACAGGTTTATCCTGTCGTTGACTAAATTATCATCTTTGTCTCAAAACGCATTCATAAATATTGTAATATTTGCTTGTAGTATTAGTAGTAACGGAATCAAAAGACTTATCATTCTGCGTAAATATTCAGGATAAATATATTTAAAGTACAGTTTGCCCATGACATTTAAAATATCCTGTATCTTATCAGTGTATTCTCCTTATAGGCTTGACTGCTTTGTTTTCAATTTCTTCGTTTCTCACTTGAGTGCTTTCTTGGTTGATGTGCTGGGGTGGGGTGTGGCATCTTGGACCACTAAGTAATGCCCAGTCCGATGTTGATTTAAGTTATCTCTCCAGAAATGTTGGTTTTCAATATTCTATGCTAAAAGGTTTGAACTACATCACTAAAAGCTATGGAAGGAGAATGGGAGAGCTATCCAGTAGTTCTCAGTTCATAACGATGAGTATATTGATACACGAAAGAAGATAGGGAAGTGTGAAACATGTAGGTATTCGATATCTCTACTTAGGTGTCATCTGCTGTGAAGGGTGCCATCTATGAAACCTTTTGTGGACACAGCCTTCTGTTTGTTCGAAATTACACCTGCTGACTGATCATATAACGGTAAAGACAAACAGCCTGCAACTAGCTCCTAACTTTAAAACACCAATAATTATATTCAACCCTAATTAAAAGTAAAACACCTAGCAGTGTCGGAAATTTTACAACCATTGAATTATTATATAAACCACAAACAAGAATTTGATAAATAATGCAAACCTTCTTAATTATAGAAAAGCACAACAGAAAAGTATGAGGCTATAACCAAGATAGTTACGGAGCACAGTACATAGAGCAACAAATGACTAAATAAGTATTTTGAAGTGGTTTTTGATACAAATCAACATTAATCAAAACAAAAAATCAAGAAATGTAGTGATGAGGAATTTCCCTCAATTTCGAAAGCTGGGATCTATTGCTTTAGGTAATCGAATACTAAACACTGGACAAAACATTTGAACTCTTGTTTACGTACCATCTTTAATCAGTCAGGTAGTATCTTCAGCCATTACACAATCGATAAGGTTGATAACCACTCTGTAATTAGTTTCTGCGTAGCTTCTATTTATTTTATTTACTATACGACTTCTCTGCAGTACACTAGTATAAATAATCTAAGAAAAACAGTACTGAAAAGGTCTGCATCTAAGATTTTTCTTAGTAAAATTAAGGCTGCAACAGGAAATGCAGATGGCCACTACAGTACAATCCTAAAGCTGAACCAATTAGTTGTCTGGTGCCTGTTGAAATCAGTGATTACTTCACATACTTTGAATAGTAAAGTGAACCACACCTTAGAATTTGCTACACACGTAAAATACATTGACTAAAAAACTACTTCATTCAGGAAGTCTATACACGTAGGTAAATAAAATGGCCGAAACTCCAAAAACTAGAAAGAATAAATGTGACATACCGTGAATCACACGCAGCCATAACCGTTGAAGTAACAGTTAATCCATGGGTGCTACCAGCTACCAGTACCTGAAAAAAGATTCCATAAGTAAATCAGGTAGGCAGCTAGATAGACATCAAGAGTCTGTGAATTACAGTTTATGAAAAGTATTTGGTAAAAGTTATCGGGAGATGTATTTTTTATCGAATTTCCAGACACCTTTTACCTGTCGATCATCATTTATCTTCAGAATTTTATCATTTTTCACAATAGTAGCGATTAACTATTTAGGCAACTTTTAAATTTAGCGTAAAGAAGAAACTAGATTCCAATCCGCTCTTTTTGTTGTGAACAAATCACTTAGCCTTGAATTACAGTGCCACAAGCTTTACTTATTTATTAAACTTTAATTATTTTATTCCAGTACAACCTACCCAACAAACAACTCGGTTCTTACCTTAGTAAAAAAAAAATCATATTTTTAATGCAGTATCTAACTTTTTGTAACGACAGTGAATACTACAGTATTACTGAAACACAATGCATTCGACGTTTCCGGGGTATTTCGATTAGAAAATTATTAAATAACTAGTGACTAAATGAAAAGAAACAGAAAATCCTACTGACGTGACATTTCTGCTCACAACGATTTTACAACTATCGGTGTTGATCATCTACACGAGTTGGGTACAGTTTCATCTTAGTTATTCCACACTCAGTAACACAGGTCGAACGAAAACTATCTTTTCTCGATATTGTCTGTATCTCCATTACATTATTCCCATGAATCTACTACATATTATCGATTGAAATTCATCTGACGTCAGCAGCCTTCACCTAAGATGAACGACCCTTCTGGATATTGTTATCATTAAGGTCAGACTAACAGCGTACTAGGTGGCACAGATGAGGATGTCAAAGTCAGAATCGAAAAAGCAAGACAGGCGTTCATTAGCCTGAAACCAGTGTGGAGATCTTCTGCACTCAGCATGTGGAACAACATCCGGATTTTCAACACCAACGTCAAGTCAGTGCTTCTGTATGGTTCAGGGACTTGACGCGTTACGAAAGGGATTTCCAATAAACTACAGACATTCATCAACAACTGCCTACGCTGGCTCGTTACTGAAGATCAGATGGCCAGAAAGAATAAGCAACAAGGAGCTCTGGGAACGAAACAACCAAGAAGCTTTCACCCAACAAATATGCACTGGAAGGAAGCGGAGATGGATTGGGCATACACTGAGAAGGCCGACTGGAGACATCACGCGTCAGGCCAGTTGCTCGAGTGGAATCCCCATGGGAAGCGACGAGTTGGTTGTCCGAAGGTGACAAAGAGGAGATAGTGCGAGGAAGAAATGAGAGCTTGTGGGCTGTCATGGAGCCAGGTTGAAAAGACTTCAGAGAACAGAGTTCACTGGAGACGTGCTACTGAAGCCCTATGTTCCATTAGGAACCCAAGGGACTAATAATAATATAATAAAACAGCGTACTAATGCGGAAGACAGTAGCTCTCGATGATTGTGTCATTTTCAGTTTGCTTGACGAAAATCTATATTTACATACACGTGGTTAATTTATTTGTCAGAAATAAGCAAACAGAAATAAACAAACTGTGATGGAAAATCCAACACTATTTTAGGGTGCAAAATTTAATTTAACCCATAGAACTGGACTATCTTCCATGCTACCACTTTCTAGCTTTCGCATAACACGAATTTTATTCATTAAAACACAGGAAATAACCGCTTTTGTAAAATCGATACTATCATATATCTAAATACTTTACCGTGGTATGCCTGCTGAGATATGATTTTATAAATGACCACCATAATTTTTCTATTTCTACTCTCAACTTATATAGTCAGAATACTATCTAAACAAGTCATCAAAACCTGGAGTGCCGAATTTGATCACTACCTGATTGCTGCTAAAGCGTATGGATGAAAGCTGTGAACAATAAAACAAGCACAACAAGAAGCTGAATTTGAACGACCCGCTATACTTACGATACAACAGTAGTCGAGTGGCTTTCTAGGATAACTAGGAAAACTGCAAATACAACAAGAAATTCAGTACTGTGGTTTAGACACTTATATCAGACATCAAAAATCAACATATATGAACGAAGTAATCTCACTATTTTATCAAGAACACTTCAGTTTTTCTTACACTATAAACAATGTTGCTTAACGAACTAGGTGGTTGAACCAAATGGAGAACAAGTGCATCAGTCAGTGTCCTTGAATTCGATGGTACTAGATATGAGATAACAAATTAATTCTGTAGCATCTATGAAGGAAGTGCTCATTATTAATGATTTTCTTGTTTGAATAAAAACATCATTGTTATAAAGGATAAAGAGACTGCGGAATGAAAGCATTGGCATTACGCATATATGAAATATTGTTTTTCGCAGTACTAGAAAACTAGCATTCAAATTAACTTTCATTTCATTTAACAGGTGATCGAATCTTTACTTTGGTATTTGTATTTCCTAATGAATGTAAAACAAAACAATTTTGTTTCAACTGATGTTTCGCTATTTAGTGCGCTAATAGCTTCATTAAAGTTCTAGTAAACCGAAATTTACAATACCCAAGCTTATATAATAACTTGACAAACGTTCTGCATACATGATTCTGGGTTGTCAGAGTTGTAGAATAAAGGTGATATCCATATGTAGTGTGATGTGTGTGAAGAGTGTATGAATTACAGATTGAGATTTGTATGTTCACATGCGTTGATAGATCTTATCGCCTAGATGTATGTTGGTTATGTCAACATGTGGGGGTGGGTTGAGACCAAGTCAAACTACGTTTTACTCCCTCATTCACATTTACCTAATTTTCAATTCGCTCAATGCGAAGAGATTCTGCTATGAGACGTTCTTTATAATTTCTAAAGCTTCTCTGAATAATTTCGATACTGTCAAAATCGGCCTTGTGACCTGAAATTATAGCGTGTAGAGCTATGGTTGATGTATTTTCAAGTTTTTACACTTCCACTGAATTTCTAGGAGGTTGGATGGAAGCTTTTGGTGTTCATTTTTCCTAATCTTAATTTCACGGGAAGTATGTATATTGCATTGCAGTCTAAGCATTTTATTTTGCAAACACAATTAGATTGTGAACCTAGAAGAATCTCGTCCTTCAAGTGAACTAAGGTGCTCTGCAATGTGTCCTGTATAACACTGATATTGTATTTGTTGAGCACTCTTCTAATTTCATCCAATGTGTGTGATTTGTATGGGGTAACTTCTGTTGAGACCCATGATTTAGGAGTAGTTTTACGATTTAATTTAGTGTTATTTTCTTTTTTGCAAATGAGTTTTACAGGGTATCTTGTTCACACATTCTAATTCCTTAACTCTTTCATTTCCATCCGTTATTAGTGTGTGCTCTCCTTAAAAGACTGCTGGCAACAGAAACTTTCGCACTAATTGGATGTGATGAGTTGAAATCTAAATGTTTGTTCCAATGCATTGCTTTCCTGAAAACAGTTATACCTAAATGTCCATTTTCTTTCCGCTTAACAAGACAATCAAGGAAAGGGGTTCCCGTTTACCAGACACATCATTGACAGAAAGGTGTCCACTGAATACGAGTGACATTGTCAAAGCCCTAAATTCTGCTTAGAGGAAAACTATGCAACCAAACTAACGGTGTTGTTATGGGTTCACTTATTTCACCCATAGTAGCTAACTTATTTATGAGCAACTTCGAAGAATGTCTTGACTCACTTACTAAAGCCAAAGGTTTGGCTGATAATGATGAAACATTCGTAATTTTAAAACGTGACTTGAACCAGACATTCTTAGATCAGCTGAACTCTACATCTATCAATATTAAGTTCAGCTTAGAAAAAGAGACGGATAAGTAATATTAAATTCACAATTGAGGGCGAACATTTCTGTCAGGTTGATTCAGTTGTCGTAGGAAGTCCTTTAGGTCCCCTTCTAGCTGACATATTTATGTCACGTGGAAAACTTAGTCGCGAACCTAACCAACCAAGCCCATCGGTATAGAAGGTATGCTGACGATATCCTGGTTGTTTACGAAAACTCAAGTCAGTCTACTTCAATCTAAACCGACTGAACGAAATACAGAACAACATATCCTTGACATGCGTGGAAGATGACAGCGTGTCATTCTTGGATATTAAGTCGGAGGCAGGGTGGATACAAAAAAAAGACCTACCTACAGAAAACCTACATGGACAGGGCAATATTTGAACTATCATAGCTTTTATCCGGTTCAGTACAAGTGAGCGTTAGTTAGGTGCTTATTCAGTAGAATTCAACGAATATGTACAGAGGATACTTCGGAAAACGAAAGAGGAACACTGAATGAAATATTGTTGGGAAATAACTATCCATCAAAACGTATTAGGCAGTACAAGATGATTACAGCGCCAAAACTAGATCTTCAGTTTGTCTCAAAGAAGGATGTCTTTATCAGTCTCCCGCACAAAGGTGACTCTTATAGCTCAAACTTTAAGCAGAGACTTACCGCTGCTGTTAGGAATTTACTATGCAGCCAGAGTTCGATTAACAGAAACCACCATGCCAGTATATTCCCCCAGACTCCCACAGTATGTGAACGATAATGTCACATCCCATTGCATCTACCAATTCAAATGTATGTGTGGTGACTCAGATCCATGCAGGTATGGGCCTCGGAACATATTCCAAAGTGGCTCCAGAAGCAAATTAAATCACCTGATCCATAAGCGTTGGTAGCAAACGTCCAAGTTCTTTGATAGAAAAACATATCGTAGAAACAGGTCACAGGATTGACGTAGCTACTTCCTTTACACCTATTTACAAAACGTGTTGGGACGGATCCTTAAATTTCTTGAGGCCTTGGCTATAAGGAAGTTAAAATCACCTTTGTGTGTTCATAAACAATTTGTGGCTATCGTGGCTCGGTGGTGCAGTGGATTACGCGCTGGCGTTTGAAGCGGTCGCTCCCGAGTCCGAATCCCGGTGGGTACATCCAGCTGACGAGTCCCGAATAGGACGAAATGCGCATCCTGGATTCCACTGCTAGCCACGATCCATCATTAACATAATTTGTTATCACATTCAATCTTCCTTGGTAAATTCAACTATGAAAACCAGGTTGGATGTACTATTATTTTCGCTCTATAGGTTTTCATTGTTATTTGGCCTTTAACTCAGCCTTCCTACTTGACCTCCTTTCATTTTCTCACCCCTTATCCTCATGAATTTTCATATAAATACCTATGACAAGTAAGTGTGACTAGATAGTTTTAAATGTGTTGCACAATCACATTATACGGTTCAGATAATTTGAGTCTTCTTATTGTTTTGTCAGTTTATAAAGGGAACTAATTGTTTTAAATATTACTGTACAGATTACGATGAAAAAAATCAATGTCACAATTTGGAAACACTAACGTAATACAGGTATAAGTATTAAGAAGCTGAAATATCGAGAAAAATACCTAACTTGATCGTTGTACTTCTGCATAAAAACCGTGAGAGGAGGGTGGACAGGACTGAAAGATACATTATCACTACAGACTGGATGTAAAAGAATAACGAGTTTGAAGTATCAATGAAACTATAACATTTGGCTGTGAGAGGAGTTTTTACTCATATATGTTCTAAAATTCCGAAAACTCTTTACAACCACAAGAACTTATGATAAACAAATTTCAGGGACTCCTTTTAGTTTGCGATAATTTTTGATAAAAATATTTATTAATACATTTTTTATTGTAACCTTTTAAAAAATGTGATCTACACTTTAGAAATAAAACGAGTATTCTTTACTATGCATCATTAGTATCAAAATAAACTTTGATCTTTAACAATCACTAATCTCCTTCTGTTCCTTGAACACGTTTGACAGACGACAAAGCGAGTTTTTACTGTTTCAATTGATTTACCACGATTTGCACCACTCATAGTATACTACTTTTCAAAAAACCTAGATATACATTTCCATTAGCCTGCCTCACATTCTAGATAGTCAATGAAATACAAAGTAAGTCAGTATTTCGATATGAAGACCTTGAATCGATTTCAAGGGGAGAGGAAAGTTAGAAATACAACAAACACCTAGTTCCGAAATTTCAAGCGAATATTTATGCACATGAAAATTTTAAACAAATGAGCAAAATCATTTGCACTCACCCCAGTCACAAAAGGAGTATGCTTCTTCAAAGAGGGATCGAAGCGATTTGTAAAAATATACTTGTTGAAAAAGTATGCGAGACAGGCAGTCAGCCAAACTGTAATCACTTCGCCAATTAATCTAGGTGTTAAACCACTAAAAAGGAAGAGTTTATCAATACATCTTCCAGACTTTCACATACCTGAAGAAACTTAATAACCCTTCATGTTTTAATAGACTAGGAAAAGCAACAACAATACAACTGGGGGGAAAGATATACTAATTTAATTTAGTTTGTATTCATACTCGTATAATTGTGCTTTGTTGATAAACTGAGACATTTGACGAATCATAACAACTTTTTTCCTGCAATACAAACAAATGAATTAATTAAATACCTTGGAATGGATAGCTAAGGACTGTACCAACTACACGGGCGACAGTAACTTTGCTAGTCTGCAATATAAGCTTTTTAGTAGGGGGTAACGATCAAACTCACACTAACAAGAAAATTTCTTATCCCTTCTTCAGTCTCGAAAAATGTCTTCTTTTCAAAAAAGTTAGGAGTTAGACGCTTTTAGGAATAGTGAGTATGGATTACGATATCTGTACCTCCATAATTCTATCAGTGGAATAGGACTTTACAAATGAACCAATAATACTAGCAGGAAGACCGATTGTAAAAATCCCGTACAGACCAACCTCTTTACGAAGTTTATGACCTTCAAACGCAATGAAATGACATTTTTTAAAAACTTACAGTAAGCGAAAACACTTGGGTAGTAGTATGCTTTATATTCAGGCTGGAAGATGTTGCGCAAAGCAAATCGTCGAACAGGAGGAAACGGTTCATAACCCAACTTAAAAACTCGAATTAAATGAAAAAGCTTACCAACATTAACGTCCTGGCATAGGTCAGTGGGTGAGTTACTGTTGATATGAATGAAGGTACTAAGTAATCGTACGTTATCTGCACACTATCCATCGTATGTTATCTATATAGGATAAATGTAAATTGTCAAATGTAGCGTTACCGTAGTAAATGAACGAGACTCGGAACATTTCACAAACATATAATTGCTACACCTCGCTAATGTACAAACGTACAAAAGTATACAAAGATGAATAACAGAACTATGAAATCTTGACCATAAACTCATGCGATTACCACGATAAATAATGAGCAATACATTTTGCTCGAAATTATCTAGTAAATAATGCTATATCACTATGTCCTACATCAAACAATAATCTAATAAGGAATTACATCCCACCATAGTGCCCAAATTTGATACTTACACTAATGGTATTAAACAGTTAGGGGAGTAAAAAAATAATATATTTTGCTTCACTGAAGGCAGTCTCACATAGTCAATGAGGTTTGTAGACGTCAACACAACCAATATTAAGAGGGAATCAAGCCGAATATGTGGCATGCAAGTGTTGAAAGTGAAGCAATAACCAGCTTCGTGTTGACCATGCATTGAGTACAACAATATTGGACAGAGAAAAAAGATCCCAAAGACTATATATATAGTTGTATTGACTGACTAAATTAATGTAGAAACCGGCACGCAGGTGCATTGGTTCACGTTACCACACTTCACTGTAGTATACAGAACACAGGTGGATAGGAAAAGTGATATCAAAGTAGACAAGGTAGTGTAAGAAAACAAACAAACTGAACACGACAGATAGTGCAAACGACCAATCTTTAGATGTCAAGGAGTGAATACATTTGTCCCATTGTCACCGATTTTCAACCATGCCACCAACAGTGGTCCATCACTGATTCTTTGCATCTTCGGGACCACAACCAAACAATCCAGATCTCCTCACATAGATCAGGTCAACAGTAAGAGACTTCACCGACTGGTACAACGTCTTCGTCTGGCAACCCTGAGCACCCCCTCCTCCAACCTAATCCAACTTCCCCCAGCATGGCATATCGAGGTAGGAGGTGGTAATGAAGTGGCGTGACATGCGCAGTGCATGTCCAAGCCATCTCACTCGACTAAGGTTCACAACTTCATCAATCGACTTGGCCAGCTTGCCTAGTACCTTTTGCCTGACTTCAGCATTGCTCATACAGTGATGCCACCAAACACGAGTGCTGTTACCAGGACATCTGTGACTAAAATCAGGTAACCACTTCATGTCTCTTACTTTTGACAACCATGTCTCACAGACGTACAACATGACAAAGAGGACTGCAGCTCAGTATACTCGTTCTTTGATAGATATTTGGATGTCTCACCAGTCAGGGCAGCAGGTGATGTGAATGGTAAATGCCAAACAGGCCTTCTATATTCAGGTGGTATTCATTATTCTAAATCCCCACAAACCCTCAAACGTCTATATTCAACCTGAGATTTTTTTGTGGGCTGATGTAACTCCTCAAGTAAGTGAAGTGGTCGACACATTCCACCACTCCACTTCCTATCATTTTACTAGAAGTACTTACAGTAGACCAGTCAGTCCTGGAGCATCATCCTACATTTCATGAGTGTGAAAAGCATGCCAAACATACTCAGATTTCTGCTCAACGCCTCCAGAAGACCCTGCATTTTGTCAGCGTCTTCACCTACCATGACAATATCGTCTGCATACTTCAAGTCAACGAGATAACCTCCATGCAGTAGATCAATCCCTGTGAAGTCAGACTTACCCAAGGTTATGTCCATAAGTACATCTAATAAGGAAGCTACATGGGGACGGTGATAGTGGATATCACTACTTGTCGTCGATTTTGATGACAACCCTCCATAAGCCCTTATGTGGCTGCATGAATTCGAGTAGAGAGCTTCATTAGCGTTTTATACTCGCTCGGTAACTCCCTTCACAATCAGACTGCTAAAATACATCACGGTCCACTGAATCCAATGCCACTTCTAGGTCAAGCAATATGGGAAGTGTCGGCCGCTGGTAAGTAAGTCTGTGTTCCGGAACCTGTCGTAGGGTGAAAATATGGTCGATGCACCCTTGCCCCATTCACATCTGAAACCCGCATTGTTATCCCGAGCTTCAGTTAGGTATCGGGTAGTTATGGACCCTAAGATCTTTGACACAATACTACTCAAACTAATTCCTCAATGGTTGTCACAAGAAGACTTATCCCCCTTTCCATAGACTAGGATGATCAGTGAAGTAGAATAGTCTGAAGGCACTATTTCTGATTCCCATACACTATATAGAAACCCCGTCACTTTAATCAATAATTTCCTACCTTTATCCTAGAAATGGTCAGGTGTCAAACTGTCAGGTCCTGTTTTGCATCATATTAGGTTTGATGCAACTTTCTCAACTTCAGGGAGAGTTGGAGCACCGACAACTACGTCCCACGTAGGTTCAGGCTGGATGTTTAGCAACTGAAGTGTTGTTGAAAGTCAGTTGAAGTGTACTTCAAAGTGTCCTACCCAACTATGTATAGTAATGATGGGCAGTGGATAGCGGTGGAATCCAGGATGCGCATTTCGTCCTATTCAGGACTCGTCAGCTGGATGTACCTGCCTCCCAGTGAGTGATGCTGTTCCCACCGGGAATCGGGAGCGATCACTTCAAACGCCAACGTTCTAGACACCTATCATGAGAGGCTATGAGTGTCCCATCCTTTTTGGTGATGACTTCACTCACTATCATCTTTTTCTTGCTAGTATCCTTAGTAAGTCCAAATAGCTACCGAGTTTCACCCACCCCAGATGCATTCTCCATCTCTCTAGCTTTCGCTACCCACCACTGCTAGCAATCGATGCAAAGACTCGGTTAACTTACGTTTAAGTTGCTTTCGCTCTTAGTCGTGGTCAGTCAGTTGGAACTAGTCTTCTCGCACCAATCAGTTTGGATGACGATTGAAGAAATACAATGGAATCTGTTAACCCTAGTGTGTAGGTTAGTTACGAACCGTCTTGACCGTTGTATCTATAGTAGACTTAACATCACACCAGGTTTCCTCAGGGTGAGCATTACTGTCACATTTAGATAAATGTTCATATAAAAGATTTCAGTGACCGCAGAGCCCATGGGACATCTGCTTGAGGCCGGTGACGCGCAGCCTTTTATTTATTTTGAGATTTTTGCTTTTCGTTTTGAATCTAACCATGAATCCCTTTTGGAAGCATCGGTATGTCACGAGGGGTGAAGTGTACTATTTTGGGGGCCGACCTAACGCTTTTTCCCATTGAGAAAGCAGCATCAGCGTGGTACTGCTGGTCATGCGAGAGAAACTCCACCCAGCTAGCAGCAGTATGATTTCTCTCTCAGACACCAATCATACTGTAGTGATTTACACTACAGTAACTACTGTATTTTTACCACTATCCAATAGACCTTTTTGGTATAGGAGGACCTTGAGAGAAGCGTTCCACCAGCATGGCTTGTTGGATCACTGTGATATGCAAGCCAGACCACCCCATCGAGGTAGCTGCTAACGGTCGAGTATAACTACTGTAAAGTGAAGATCAACGATTGATGGAAAATCATGTGAATACGATAACCAAATGCAGGGATATAACGTGAGTCACTGTAAATGGTTGTAACGATTGGAAAACTAGAGACTTGTTTCATAAAGAAATGAAAAAAAGAGAATGGGGTAGCGATGTGCAAGCATATTCTTTGCTCGTAAAAGTTGCCTTGATCTTATAGTAAGCTATGGTAAATAAATTGTTCATACATATTTATTCTAAATTCATAGGCCACGTATTATTGCATCATCTCCTAAGTCTTTTGAGTAACATGGGTACATTTGCCAAGTAGGAGACTTTTAAATGGATGAGAAAACTGCTAAATTAATCTCATGTCCACGGTCTACGAAATGATAAGTGATATTACTTCTGATGGACCCATTTATATCTTTTCCCAACGGTGAGGGTCTGCGGTAACGACACGTCATTCGTAAGGCCCTCTAAGTACATCCAATGTAACTGCATCATAGCAGTTAAGCCAACGTGTATACTGACGGTGCCAACATCCATAACTTACGCCTGACTCGTTGTATTAGTACCAGTTGCTGGCACTGCATTTTGCTTTAATGGCTTTGCACAAATAGCGCATGAAAAACTTCACGAGATATTGCCTTTGAATTTTGACTGGTGATTAGAATTCCCCAGAAGACTTCAACTATTTTCCAGATAAGACTGGCTATGTACTTACGAAATTTTTTGTGAACCATTTTGTTGCAATTGTGTTCAGATTTCCTTTACTAGGGAAAAATAAGTTTCATTTCATAGCTGACATTTAATTAGGTCTTTATGTAGTGCACTCTTGCGACATCATGCAATGGAATGCCATAGTTTTTTAAAATTAGTTTATCTAAAATTACCACCTACAGATCTACGTCCTGATACCCTACGTACAATAAATGGTCAAGAGCCTGAGTTTCTTTAAATTAGACCAGGTCGTATCGTAGTGGTTTGGGATGACCAAACTAATGTTCAAGAGAGAGGTATCTACTCTAATAAACAAACCTTTCAATAAAACCAATACGCAGTGTGAAAAAATACCAATGCTGACTGAGTTCTTAGCAGGTTAATAAGGCAAATTATTAGGTTGTAATACCCAAGTATGTTGAAGCTATGGATAAATCCCATGAAAAAAGGACTATTCACCATCATCTTCGTACAAATCCAATGTTAACAGAGGTCTAATTCTTTTATTTACAGTTTAATTATCGCAAGAAATACAGGGCAACTTTTGTTGTTTGGTTTGCCTTCTGTTACGCATGGAAACAGCCGAGAAAAACTGGTTGACCATGATGAATACAAGGTGAGACCAACCTTTAGAGGGTGATCTCATGAGCTCGTCTTTGTCAGTAAATGTCAATCAACCTTACGCTAACTGATATGGCAGTGAAGACATTCACCGAGCAATTTATTCAAAAAAAAAGTGAAGAAAACCCAAATTATACTTTAACCTACATTGAGGAGGTCTACTACATAAAAATACACGATGACCCAAAACGAATTAGGCTGCTTTCATTTCCAGTCGACCTTGAGCAACAAAAGTGAAGCGGGTCTGTCATATTTGATCGTGTTCGGGTAGTTTCTGTCTAGAATTGGCTAGACTGCACCTAATAAATGGAAATTTTTGTGGTTTAAGAGGTCTATATTACCACCAACTACCTATTGGAGACATGTTGTTGATTTATTTTCTTTTATAGGCGAGTTTGTAACGGGAAATCGGAATGTGTCCAAAACGCTAGTAATTGTACATCAAGATAAGTGTGAGGGGCTCCGATCAAGTGGGTTTCCAGTCTTTATTAAGCACCAGTGTGCACTGAGAAGTATCAATCCTCCTGTATTATGCTTGCTACTTGATTTTCCCGCTGTCATTTACTGAGTAATCTGTATTTTTAATTCGCACTTCCCAAGCTTCTGAGAATGTCGTGGTCTCAGTAGACAGAACCAAGGCATTTAAGGAAGTAATACTGTCAAAATCATTCTTCAGCTGGAAAGCTGTTGAGGATGCAGTCAGTGAACTTCTGAAAGTATATGACTGTCGTATTTTACGATGAACACAGGTTACTTGCACTCACTATATTCATGTGAAAAGCAAGAGGTCAGCAGATTCTCGCCTGAAGCACAAGGCTGTCGTTTGTAGGTGTCCTTTCGGAGTGAACCGTAAACCCCAAGGTCTAAGGTTGATTAATAAACGGTAATTCCTCCAATCTGTGAGAATAGTCTTAGGTCCAAATTTCAAAACTGTTCATCAGTGTTTCCGTTTGCATCGGAGATGAATGAGTGTACTGTTAGATCTTATACGATGGTCCACAACTATCCTTGTACTCAGTCGTTTATGGTTTGTGATGCATGGAGTAGACGACTAACAGGAGAAGAGATAGAGAATTTGAGACGTATTCTGCAGCAGTCATCCGCTGCAGATGATGTTGTTCTACGTATCATGGATGAGTGGAACAAGGTTGTTACCGCCAAGGATGTAAGATATATGAAGTTGAAAGCCATTAAGGGTGGCTTTGCAATTATTATTGTAATTTTTTCTAGACAGTAGGACGCAATCCGAAATATTAGACTTTTTGAGTCAGAAGGGAAGTTTAAGGCAATTTTCGGAGAACGGTGGTTCCCAAGTGTTATCTAGAGGGTGTTTTTACACAACTGAGCAGATATAATTATATCACAGACATCCGGTAGTCGGGATCGACTCTGTTTACAATACCAACAGGGGGGGGTAAAGTCTCAGTTTAACGATTATTAGATAGGTACCGGTCGTTTTAGCTGGCGATTACTGATAACTGCGGTCATGGACGTCCTGTGCTGCTTGTATGGATGACGAAAGAGTTAAAAAGGATGTTATATGGGTACCAGATAGTTTCTGAGACGTCGTGCTGGGGACAGGAACGACACAGACTTTCCTTATGGATTGTTCACGCTCAGAAGTTGCTGCCGTCCAAATGGTGCACAGACAAGCCAAAATAGTACTTGTCCGTCCCACATATACACGGCCTTGTGTAAAAAATAGGTTGAAAAAATTTTGTGACGGAACAATTTCCGGACCAAGAATTTTATGGTCAAAACTTACCTATGTCTCTTGGTGTCATGTGAATCTACTGGAAGGTAATGACTGTGTTGCTGTAATTTCTCAGGTTCTATGAGTATTACAAAATCATCGGCAAATCAGACCTCAACGTAGCCGATTATGCTGACCAATACTGGCTGGGTGGAGAGAGTATATAGAGTGTGGTATTTAACGACGATGTTCTTACTCTTGAAGGTTCCCATCGACAACTGAAGAGGTATCTACGGCGAGCAGATGCTCTGCATAAGAGTACGCTTAAGGCTTACAGCTGGAATGAGCGCAGTCCGTACGCGAGGAACACTAAAGCTGCCATGGGGCAGACTCAATCTCATAAATGTGACCGCCCAAAGAAATTAGTTACCCTTCTTAGTGGCCTTGTAGTGCCCAATAAACTTAGTTATAGTTTCTATCTGTTGTAAACTTTATATTCACTGTTGGCTGCAGTTGAATGATGCATAACTTTTAATGTACCCATGTGATTTTGCCCGCTTAACTCGCCCACTAGAGTGCCTGGGATAAACGCGTTATACCTCTACTACTGCCTTCTTATTTGCTACGTTGTGGTTGTCTAAAGCAAATCGTTCATAGCGTTAGTCATAAGCCCCTGGGTCCAACAGACTAACATCATTCACGGCCCGCAAAGTTGTCCAGGATTTTGAAAGAGGAAGAAACATGTGCATAAAATACGAAGGTTGTGGCTACGCTTTCTCCATGGACAGCGATCATACATTGAAGTTGACCTGCTATCATGTGGATGGTCTGAAGGACACTTACAACTTGTCGATACCCACCCAAACACATACCTCTGGTACATTTGAAGAAGCGTAGTTTTTACAGGCGAGTCATACTTATTGCCTGTTTGAGTTTTGTAGCCAGCAGTGTTCTTCGGCATTGTAAATGATAATTGGGAGATTCTGGTAGACCATCGGTGGCAGCAAGAAACGGTGGTGAACCCAGAATAGAACCTTGAGGAACACCATTAAGCACTGGGAACCCCTCACACAAAGAGGAGCCAACCCTGAGTGCAACGTAGTGTAAAGACAATCTTTAAGCCAGACTAGTAACTACCGAGGACACGTATAAGCTGAAGTTTCCTACACAGAGCATCATTCAAATTATCAAAGTCCTCACAAAAGTCAAGTAAACCACCGTCCATGGGCTTTACTCCACAACACAGAAGGTACAACTGTTCCAAGTTACATGACGTTCAAAGCAGAAAGCCATATTGATAGTCGTTTAAGATTGAATTCCCAAGTAAGTAATCACAAAATTCGTCATTTATCACCCTCTCCATGGCCTTCGCAACAGGTGAGACCAAGGAGACTGGATCACAGTTACATGGAAATAGACTGTTCCTACCTTTGTTTATCGGGACGACAACCACCCACTTCCAACCGCAGGGTAACCCGCCTTCCGAAACGAGCATCTGCACACTTTAGCGTGAATCCCGCCACTTCCCGAAGACTTACTCGGGTTCAAGTTGCTTAACATTCCTTTAATAATAGAAGGTTCGCTATTCATTACAACACGGCAGAAACTACTAAATATGCGCACACATTTAGCATAAATTTATTCAGACATATAGTTTCTGTATAACCCCCTTCTAAACAGATTCCAAAGCAGAAGTTCACCGACTTCATTCATCCGTCGCGATTTCCACAGACGCATATCGGCAATGAACCATCTCTTGGTAAGTATAAGTTCATGGGATAGTCTGCAAAAGAAGGAAGGGAACCACATTTCAAGTTCACTTCCATATACCCAACCTTTTTTGCTTGCTTGTGTGAACCAGTTGACCCATTTGTGATCGCTTCTACGTCCTGCAGGACAATTCCAGGTCTTCGATGCAGTACGTCTCCTTACTTAACACAGTAAAAGGGTTTGTCGCTTAACCCTATGTAGACGTTTGCGACAAAAGCACCTGAGCCTCTCTTAATCCCTGTGCTATATTCTTAGTAGCATGCAAGAAGAGTGTGTGGCTTTTAAAGAGCTTGTGTAATTAGCACCAAAAGTTGTAGTAATCCACCTAATAACGGAAACGAACGGAACTGGGCCTCTTTCTGTTCCTGCATAACCCTGTGATTTTCGGCTACTTACTATGTAGACTAATGGGCGTAACTCAACTTCAGGTAGCACTTTGGATTTTGACGGCATACTGGATGGATCCGGAACAGTAGGGATAAACAGAATGATACCTCAGTGTAAACCGGTCATTGGGAAAACCTCGAAGAGTCGAGTCCTAGATTTCCTTCTGACCGACTATCACCATATCTGTTGTATGCCTCTTCAATGCTGTTTGCTGATGATGATCTAGAGGGCAACTTATAATGGGGAGAATAAATTGCAGTTGTAGCTGAACTTGTTAGAGGAACCGGAGGATCGAATTCGGAAACGAACTCCGGTATTTGGTAGCTCGATAATGTGGATCACCTTCACTCTGTTTCTCTAGAGCAAATGAATGGTGTTGTCACAAGCGATGATTTGATAAAGCATTTCAATAAGGATTTCCATATTATTGTGTACAGCAACTGCATAGTGCCTGATGTATAAGTATAAATAAATAAATATCTTTGTTCTCAAGTTATGAAGTTAACATGAGAGAAGCCAGTTTATAGGCCTCATCAAACTGACAATTGCAGAGAAACATAAAAGGTTTTTGTAGTAGTGAATGATACAGAGGGACGATATTAAACTCTATCATGATACCAAGTGTCCAAATGTTATGAAAATAGTGGGAAAATATCACTTAACGGTACATACACATCGTTCTGAGTTTAAGTCATTTCTGCCCACAATTTTTTCATTACATCAAAGGACGCAATATTTGGTGTTTTGCGTTGTGAGTAGTCGACATGACTCAGCCATCCGCAAGACCAAGTTTTTTCGTCAGATAAACATCCTTGGGTTATTCTATTCATATCTTGTTACTCACTGACTTAAGTACACGATAAGTTGTTCCATACCCACGTTTCGCAACGAGATCGGTGCACAACGATTAATCTGACATTTCATCCCAATTCATGCCTCTAATTGGGATTGTATCTAAAAATGTTGGCGTTACATCTAAACATGTAGGTTCTTCGACTAATAACAGCCACTCACCCCATAATGAAGAGAACCGAAACTGACCTCATATGAAGCGCCAACCCCTAAGACATGTTGTTGAATGGTTTAACGATGAGACGTTACACTTTGTGGGCCGCAAAATGAGAGGAGCTTCCTGACTGAGTTACAGACTTTAGCTTAATTTATTGCAATGCGTTTGTTTTCGGTGACACGGAACAAAGTAATCACTACACGTTGCATGATACCGTGTGACACTGGTTCCAAGCTTTGTCATCAGTCCATACCATGATTTAAATCTAGTTTGAAATACTCTGTGTAAACAGCAAAAACATATTGACTATTCGCATTTTTTTACCCTCACTTATGCCGGCATTTAGCATTCTATGTACTTTTACTGCTCATTAACTGAAGTGCAGGGGGCCTAATCACAGTTGCCTGGTTAAATCCCAAGCTGGGTGATGCTTGTGTTATTGTTTACCATTGTTATATAGCGAAAGAGTTAGTATCTGATATTTTTAACCAGCGAGGTGTGAATAATTGCATCTTGCAGACTATATATGGGGCGGCAATGTATTCTTTCTAAATTTTCTCAGCCTTACCGACAACAGTGACATTTAGACATTGCATGTAAAACGGCATGTGTTCGTATAATTTGTTATTCGAAATATATCATTATTATCATCCAAAGGAGACGATTAACTGAACATGTTTGAATTTTAGACACGACTGTCTGCTGTACCTAAGGAGAATAAGAAATTCATGCGACTGTTAAGAAAGATGGATGCCATATTGACATCACATCCAAGAGAAAAATACTTAGCCTCAAACAACCTCGGAGAATTAACCATGGAAGCGTTTTTTCGTCGGGAGCTCCTTAACTCATTACCAAATCAACTACAAGTGAAATCATGATTCTTCTGTGAACCGCGGGTCTTTGTCCTTCTAACGATGGAAGGTTGTCGGCACAGTCATCATTCCATTCAGCAGTACACTACGACAGTTAATCACTGTGTATTTAAAAGTCATTCCACGTTGATACTGCCTTGCGGTTTCTTATTCTGTTTCCTTGCGATCAACCCTGTCATGATTCAAGTGGAAGGAGGAACTCGATAAACTAGCTTCGAATTCACCCCCGAAAGTCATGTTTAGCAAAATCAAGCTTTCTGCCTCCCCACGGTGCAACGAATAGAAGACTAAACTCTCTAAGGTTTTCTTCGACCTTTCAGCTCTCCATCACATGCAGTAAACGTGTGACTCTCCAAGCACTCCTTCCAAAAGATCCGGGTGACTTTTTGAGTCTGATTATTCTTCCACAGTTTGATCGTGATGGAGCCAATTTAGTAGTAAGTTTACCCGCCATTGCTTGTTTTAAGTAAAGTACCACTTACTACTTCTGGTGCCCTAGCAATCATCGGTCGGTGGTATGCTTCAGAATTGGCGTTTTGGACCTTAAAAAGTGGAGAGGACATGTAGCTCACGATGGGGATGACAGTTGTTTGCCTTTCTCCAAGCTATGAGACAAGCTTTTTGCAGCTTCAGCACCAGCTGAGCAATCTGATCGGCATTCATTTTTTCATGAAACATCTGGGGACATACTCCATTGAGTGGAAAACAGTCTAGACTTATTTTGATTCATTGACAGTCGATTTGTGGTTGACAGCAAAGTTGCTGGGTTTGTTGCGTCATCTCTCTGAATGTGCATTTATTTGCATATTAACATCAGTGTAGGCAAACCTTTGCGACCTGGTTATCCATATGTTGACTTTGGTTGAAAGTCGGTGCATGTCATTTTCATACTTCATCTCTCTCATGGTTTCTGCAACATGAACTGAAGTGATTTATGATACCCTGCTACTACGCACCTTTCTACCACATATCAGCGAGGGTATGAAAACCCGTACTTCATCCCACGGCGCGTAACTCGTGGCCGGTCTCCCCAGTGTGAAAACATGTTTTGCATTGCACCTCCCAAAGAGTTTTACCACGGTTTCATAACTTTCAGCCGCACAGAAAATCTGGAGTGAGGCGTGTCATTGAATGGCTGACTGATGAAATAAAACCTCTCTGCAGCATATGAACCACAGCAGCGCATGATGTCATGAACCTAGCACAGCTAGAGCCATTTTTTGAAATAGCTCTTGTTTCATGTGCATTGCTGTTTACCAATTGGTTGATTATCAATTTAGCTTAGATGTACCTTTCTTTCTGTTTCCTGAAGAATGAGCTCTGTTTTTAATGGGTAATAGATGCTGCATACTCACTTTTGTCCTTTATTTTGGTGTAATCATCCATCCAAGACTCGGTCACTCCGTTTCAGTTATTCACCTTGGTGGCATCTTTTCTAGTGTCTATCATACAACACTCTTAAATCCAAGCCAGCAAAGTGTTCGAGGTTCCCTTTTTTGCGTTGGACTACAGTTTATTACGGTGATCGTCTGTACACCTCTCCCTTACAAACACGAAATCAAGGTCGCAGGCTATTTGGACATCCGTTTGTGCCACAAGTCACCTTCGACGGGGCAGTAAAAGCTCTGATAATGTTTGCCAGGCGATAAAAAAAGCGTAGTGATTTGCCCATGTGTGTAAGAAAGCTTCGTGCTGTTCCGAGTATCGCTCTAGGATATTGAATTTGTTCAGACTTTTGAGAAAAGCGGTTTTCATTTGGTCACCATACCAGCGTTTTGGAGAAACGCTCGAACACAACCTGACCCTGATTCCGCACCAGATTGTTTATTTGGTAAGGCCCAAGGTGATGCAGTAGTGTCCACTCACCCACTCACCGTGACACGGGCTTAGTATTTCGCTATGACGTCACACCAGTGGCGAATCCTCGAATAGCGATTACGGAATAATACTCTGTTGTTTACCTGTCCCAGCACTAAGTGCGCGTAGTAAGCAAGCCCTACGGACTCTTGAATACTGCAGCTACAAACACACACATATACACATACATATGAGCACATACTGGAAACTGCCCACAGAGCCTCTAAGGTTCTCCACTTGGGACGACTGCTTTACCACCGACTCACTGACAACCACAGTATCCCTTTTTTTACGGGAATGTTACACAGTGTCCAGATGTCCTGTGGAAACATTCCACCTGTATCCCGCCAAAAGCTTAGGCGGCTGCCTAATCTGTATCACTCCACTAAGGAGTATTCCTCGCTGCACGTAATCCATGGTACTCTGGACTCAATCAAAGGCCTGCGTGCACAGGGAGCTCAAAATAAGGAGTAAGAAGCCATTGGAAGTAGCTCCAAGAAACAGTAGATATGCAATACTTGCTGCATAGCGAGGTAGTCTACAGCAACACAGTCGTGATTTGCGAGCTATTCAGTCACTGATTTGGGAATTTCAGTTGTGAAACTCATACACACATCAGTAGTGTGCCACTCACCAGTAACCATTTCGTGGCTGTAGAATTTACCTGCAAATTTATAACTGAAGCAGCAGAAAGCCCAAGACCTACACACGGAATGTGCGTGGATGGCTTCGATTCAATTGCCCTAGGGAATAGTGGACAGGACCTTTACTTGGTTCCATTTAAGTTGTTTACCCTTCCGGTGGAAAGTGGAACGTATCCAACTAAGTGAAAAACTAGCTACGTACTTCCACACTACAAGTCTGGGGACAAGGCTAGTGTCAGCAACCGCATACCCGTTGATGTAACCACTGTCCCATAGCGAATTGTGGAGAACGTTGGAAAAGATAGTGCGTCCGAATACCTACTTGCGGAAGATTTTATAACAAAGTCTCATCATGCCTTCACGAAAAATAGATTCAGCATTACGTGTCATTTCGACTTCTTCAACCACATTATCAGTGGTCGTGAGGCAAGCCAAATAGCCCTCGTCGTGCACTCCGTATATAGAAGGTATTTGACATGGTTTCGCATGATACACTATTTGAAACGCGTTAGGTACTAGCAAACCTCCGCTAAGCTAGCTGAAATCATTTCTCAGTGATCGCACTCGACTAACAAAAATCAATTCTGTTCTCTCTACTTCGAGGTACATCACAGATGGAGTTGTGCAAAGTAGCGTTCTCGGGCCCATTTTATCATAAACATTAACAACGTTTGCAACTGCTTTGTTATGTGCCGACGACCTAAAAGTCATTTATATCGTTATTATATTAAAAAAGTGCGTGAAAACATGCGAAGATGGTGATACCTGACCAAGATGCGTGATGGTAGGCAGATAAACCTGAACTACCCTTGCCTCTATGACGGTATCTTTATAAAACCTACGGCTCATGTACTTATGGCGACAAAATAGTAGCATAAAGAATGGGGTTACCAAGAAGATAGTCCTCCAGGTCTGCTAGCTCAGCTCACTATGCACCACCACATTTTCTCTATAGCCCTGATATGGTATCGCTCAACGAGCGACACCATGATCATACCCATGACCATGTAAAGTGTGGTTACCATTACAGCGAAAAGCATGAGTTCTATTTAAATGTTTATAACTTCATTAAACTTTTGTACATAGGTTTTCTACACATAAGAGAATGCCTGGTCCTAAATCTTCTGTTCTCTCTATTCCATAGTTATATCTTCGGCTCCAGTTTACTTTCCGCTACTTTCATGTCCACCTTCATCTTCTTCCCCACAAGCTTATCTACGAACAGTAGGTTTTGGATACCTCTTCAGGTAACTCTTGTAATCAGTACAATGAACTCACCTGCATGTATCACGGTCAATGTACTTCTGCGCAGTATTTCCGTGCTCTTGTTGCGAATTTTGTCTGCTGCTCGCTTTTGTTATTCATTTTCCAGGTTTACCCAACCAGCCCTTCATCCATAAGGAATCCTAGTAGTCTAATTTGTCAGCGTGCACTATGCCATCAAGACCTTATGACGAACGCATAAAGCCCAAAGCCACAGCTGTACCACCCACCCTACCCTCAAGAATATTGGAAGATTCAAACAACAGCCGAATGTTTCCTACTTTCCAGTTGAGCTTGCCTCAGTATGATGAACAATTATGCTGGTGTTTATCTGTTTCATTGGTTGCCGTCTGCAAAGCATTAACGTCCTTGCTCTAGACGTATCTTTTATGTATCGGAAAGAACGGTGTCTATCGTATAGCTTCATATTGCACATAACAGTCAGTTCATACTACCAAAAATTATCAGACCCATAAACTGTATGTTTTCATGTAACCTATGTTGTATGAAATATATTATTATTATCGTCTCGTCATTATCCCGTTGTAGCCATGAGCCAGGTGTCACTATGATTGCTACTCAATATGAACTAGAAGAGGTTTCTCCTTGGTGTGCCGATACCCTTCTACAATTCAACACCAATAAAAGCGGATGGGTCTGCATTGGAAATAATAACCTTGACCAGATATTTGAAGTGTCTGGGCAACCGTAACCAAAGCTTAGTTCTGTCTCAGATATTCCGGTGACCTTAATTTCTCGTAACAGGAAGCGTACAGCTAAACTTAGTCGCTTAGACTCCAGGGTGCATCATTCGTAACTTGTATAGTACTGAATCAAGGGTCGGTGCACTCACACATTCCAGAAATTAAGGTGGTTATAACATCGACTCACGATATATGAAATCAAAAACCGCTAGCTGAAACCGAGTATTGCAACAGCAATACGAGGGGTGATTTTCTTCTCGCTAAGTTTTCCCGCATATGCAACAGACTTCCTGGGGAAATACGTACTGCAGGTTCATTACGTCTTTAGCCCCCCACTTGATAATCACCTCACGGGTGGTGGGTCTATTACTCATTAGTCGCCATATGCATGTTTTGGGCTAATAAAAACATACTTGGACCCCTAAATGTGTAAAGTAAGGGTGTCAACAGTCCTACGTGCTTTTAGCCCTGATGGACTCAAACATTTTTGCACAGGGCATTTGATAAGTACTCCACTAGCTTAGGTCGTTTAGTCAGTAAAGCACACATTAGTAAAGTACATATCACCTTGATATAGAGCCAGTTTTCCCCCTACGTCTGCAAATAAGCACAGAATATCTAAAAACTTGTACGAACTTTACATCGGTAAATCATTAGAGTTATTTTTACATGCATAAGTTAAAGTGTACATATGGCTCCGGTAGCTCTAAGAAGACAGGAATTTCTCTCTCTCGATTTGTCGTGTGTGGTGCATCGCTCTCCGGTTTCTGCCTGTGCTTCCCTTTTCTATTATTTCTTCAGCTTAAGCTTGAAGATAAAATCTTGAGCATAATTTCGTCAACTTGCTACACATATTACTTAGTACGTGATACCACAAATTAGCAAAAGAATTGGTCTACTGGCTTTTCCCCACTGATTTCCAGTTTTTTGAAAAGTTACACAATAGACTCACCTAGTTACCAACATCCTAGATACCACCAAATACGAAAACTCAACTACGATAAATGGTCTTAGGCTTTTGGATGGTCGTGATGGCAGCGAAAATCTGGACAAATATCTTAATCTCAGGAACAAACTCACTAGGTCAGTCATAGTGAGACATGCACGCAAACAGACTTCTCCAGTACTTCATCGCATTCGACTCCTTCTGATGGAAGACAACTAACTTTCGACATACCTCCCTGATAATGCTGCATGCTTCAATGTGAATTCTATGTGCAAACTCCATTGCTGTTGGATAAAAGCCCTTCAAATGCCCACTTATTTTTACCGCAACAACAAATTCTGGCTGCTGTATTGCTGTTTGAGGTAACACTGCGAGTGGGAAATGCTTGGACCCAGATATTCACGTGGATTAGATAGTTATGTTACACTTACTGTTACCTGAAATCGATGGAGGGAGTTTTGTTGGCCAATAATACCATAAAAGTGTGAGTCGATGATGAAACAAACGTTTATCCGACGAAACGCGGACTAAACCCCCAGATCAGGCACCCCGGTCGCATGTAACGCAAAAGTTGAATGTTGAGCGATTTTAGTGCCGCTTTATTGTGAAAAAAGAATGGTAGGTGAAAACGATCGAAACTAACAAACAACCTGCGTATACTGTAAAGTGGTATTTTCCTGTTCTTTCCATAGCCTTAAGACACTTATGGTATCATGATAAACGTTGCTGCTATGCCTTCCGTATCATTCAGGACAGCTCAACTAATGGAGATTTCACCATTACCGATCTGATGCCGTCCGTAAACTAGCTTCCCTCATGTCAAACTCCTGAGTTGAGGATAAAATATTTGTTATTTACTCATTTATCTTTGAGTTGATATTGAGAGCGTAACTTGTCGTTCATATTAATACGATTTTTTGAAATCTCGAGCTGTGAATTATACTTGAGGCACCATCCAGTGCGTATTACCTTGTCAATATGTCATGAGCGGTCATTGCTGAGGCTTCCTATACTGAAACGAAGGAGTTACCCTGAGCCCCCAGTTTTCCAGCGTTCCCACAGCTCATGCCATCTTGTGGTAGGTACCACCTTGAAATCTGCCGATCCCTGCAAATCCAGTGGCCAGGCCTCTGTAGTTATACCTCACTAGAATGCCAAACTTTTATCCGTGCAAATAGGCAAGGGTTGGTACGCAATAGGTGATGTAATATACCACAGATTTCTTACTGTTAACTTCAGTTCATCGCGATCAGTTTCACCTAGGAAGATAAATGGCAACATTTTGTATACTGAGTGGGAGGACATCAATGAAGTACTTGATTCTGATTAAAAAGTGTGGTGCAGCCCCTTTGCAAAAAATATCACGCCGGTGTGAACGGTAAAAAATCTTAGTTATCGTTAGAAGTCTTGGAAGGGAAAAAATTAAAAGGCCTATTTAAGTATTTCTTCAAAGGTTCCGGTGATCTGGTGGTTGCGAATGAACTTATTTTTCCCTGCGAAGTATTGTCATGTGACTGTATTTTTAGTTTTTTGAGGTTTTTAGGCGTTAGTAAGTCTTCTAAGGACCGGCTATTTTGAACAGCAACATCACTAACCGTGGGGTTACTTTTAGACCGAGCTTGTTTCAGGCGGTTGGCACTGATGGTGTATGTACGTCTGTTTGACCACTGGCATTAAACAAATTTTTTGGTTTCGTGATTCTCAGTAGTCTGTTATGAGATAATTCAGTCGACTGAAGAATGGGATCGTGGCGAATAAAGGTGTAGGGCACTTTCTGTAAAACGAAAAATACTAAGACATCAGTTGCTTATTAGCGAATAAAAGCAGACCTAGCTGAACCTGTGACTTTTGGTGGTGTGTCGACGTAAGGCACTTTTGCAGGATCGAATGAAGAGCTAGAAAGGGGGGAAATTTGTACGGTAGTTCTAGCGCAGTTCAATAAACTGGTCCACGGAACTGCTTCGGGTATCAGCTCCCATAGAATTTTGGATTTCTAGTAGCATAATAGGAAGTGTCTCAGTCTACTTCCGTGCGCCATCGGTTGAAAGCGCGCCTTTTAAACCGTCCATCCTACCTTTTCCCTATGCATGACAGACCGTTACTTGGAGCTGGGTGTAACCTAATATTGCAGATAAAATCAAAATCCATTGTAAACTGATATGGCAGAAGGATATTTTAGTGGAAACACAAACGATGGCCTATGGATTAGTACCGTCAAAAAGCACTGCCTTTAACCATGGCTGTTACCGGAACTTGGGGATAGGAGCTTGCGTCTGGTGCTATAAAAGTTCTTGAATAACTCTTAGTGCAGTGAGTGATCAAAAGCTTTGACAGAATGGCTTTAAAAGAGCTGATTTTGTAAAGTGTATGTTCATGGCACACAGGCAAAATCCTTCGAGGCAATCCAGTTAGTGGCGCATGCAACTAGATATGATAGCTCGTGCAACGTACTGTAGCTGTTGAGACGGAATTTCATTGGGGATCATCGTGAGTGGTCGATCAGCAGATACGTTGCATAAAGTTGTATCTTTCCAGGCAACAGAATGCAGCATTAACTTTGTGAGTGTCCGAATGATAAAAAGTAGTTCAGCCCAGGGCCTCTTCTGCGACAGGTCATTGTAGGAGGGTAATTTTCTTCGTGCAGTTCACTGAACGCATTCAAAGATTGCGGTAGCTGTGGTGTTTTCCGTTCCCGATATGTGATGAATATTCGAGACCAGCTGGATGGGGGTGTGGTGCAGCTGTCGTAACTTGGATGAAAAGCAGTTTTCAGGTGCTGGCCCAGAGGAAAGGCTGAGCAGCTTACGAACTCTAAAAGTTGTGATGTCGCAATGCTTCAAGAAATGTGGGGGGGGGCGGCGAGTGAAAAGGTTCACAGCCAAGTTTTCCTCACCAAACTTGCCGAGTCCGCCCCTCACTTCTTTCAGATACACCAAGTAGAAGGCCAGCGACTGCCCTTAGGTGCTGACCAGTAGCTGTGAAAAGACAGATCGGTAGGTAATATGGGTCGATGGCCGCACCTGAAAGTAATTTTAAGTAACAGTGCAAGAGCATGGTTCTGTCTGCGTTCGCTTGGTTGACCCCAGAGAGTTCAGCCCATGTCTTGATTCATAAACTTAGTCTTCTGACGAGGTCCTGTGAATGGTTTCGTTAAAAGACCAGACTGGAGGACAAACCCTCGCTGATAGCTAACCCGGCCACTGAAAGTGCCGATTCGCTTCACACTGGTTGGTTTTGACGAGTGATAAATAAGAACCACTTTTTGTTGGCCGGAGTTAACCCGTTATGCTTATGGCATGCTCAAGTATACTGGTTGATCCAACTCGTTTTTGACACTTCTGAATATCAGTTGACATGCCGTGCTTTTCGGTTTGTCGAACGCATCGTCAATTTCTTTAGGCCGATTCTTCTTGTCCGAACTCACGTTGAGACGGCCGTAGATGCAATCATGGGCAGGAACTAGTTACCAAAAGATGTTGTTCATGAAGTGTTGGGAAATTTGTTGTTTATTTCGAAGAACAAAGGGCGTGTGGAAACTCAAACGTGACTGATGCGTCTTAATAGCCGTTTTCTGGATGCTTTCATTTGTCATGAGCATCTCGTTGTATGGTTTAAGTGTGCTGATCTAGGAAAACATGCTCACTCTACATGAAGTGGCAGATTCTAAGTATGCAGTACTGGATGGCGGTCTGCCTTTGTTTTGGTATTAAGTCAACACTAGTCGCTGGCCAGAAGTCAGTCGTTGGGACCCTTATCTAGGTGTCATTTGCAGTAGCTATGTGCATAGACTACTTGACAGTCAGACGATGTATATTTCAAGCACGCAGTCAGGCTCGTTCTTCCATATCCTGGGCTTATCGAGGGCTGGACAAGACTCACTGAATGTCGCTGGTTGTTCCTTGGCTGTAGTGTCATACATAGCACTACTGGTTATACATGGTAAACTATGTGTGGACTGCGTTGTTTCCAAATATCTTTCTGACATACTTTTGATGGAAAGATCTGGAGGAATGTTCAAACATCATCCGGACCAAACTCCCTCCCTTGTGATCGGTCACAACAGCAGATACATGAGTGCAGTCATTATCCACTGGGACCCATGAGTGGGTTGTAGTGAAAATCTCTACCACCAATAGGGACTGGCGCATCAGTTGGATGAGAAATCTATCGGTTAAGTTCGTGTTGAGATAGGCATTTGCTTTACGAAATTTGAGATTAGTTTACTTTCAGCCTTTTGGAAAAAGAGAAATGATTCGGATGGCGTTTGCGGTTTCAGGAAAGGCACAAGGGTATTTTTCATTATCAGCGTTATAAACAAGTCCCGTTTTGCGTCAGAAATGTGTGAGGGTCGGCGGTTCTCATGGGTGCCAGTGGTGAGTGTTATATAACCAATAGCATCACACCGATGTTTCATTATCAGACTACCACCTGAACTGCGGCGGTGGGGTGAGGGAGAGGGGCGCTACCTTGTATATCACGACCTCCATACAGTTTTCTGCTTCGTTGAGTGATAGATGGAAGCAGGTCTAGGCAATTGTGTTTGTATTTTACCGGTAAAACCTACCGGGTTATCAGTCGCCATGGGTTAGAATAATCCAGGCAAGGCTTACATCTTATTACTTGGTCTACTAGATGTATCTTACAGTGAAACAGCACTATATACTGGACTGCCTTTTGGGCCCAATTTATCGTCCACGGTCATATCTTGATACAGCTATGAACAAATGGGGACCACAGTGCCCAACCTCTACCTTTGCACACGGTTGGCGCCGTCTGTTGACGTTCTTGAAGGAAGAGCTGTGAGGGAGACTATTATCAAGCATGCAGTGACCGACCTCTTCTTTTGTTCATGTGACTGAGTTGCAGGGGAACTACCATCTAACTAAATGTAACGAAGCGATAAGTCTAGGTGTTGAGGTCACGCTTTTTAAGAATGGCGGTCTCCAGTAGTATATGTTAGTCACATTAGGATTAAGCATACTCACGGTGACATACGCTTACGAATTCTACAGTGGTAGTAGTAATAAGGTAGGGAGTTGAGAAGGATGATCTATGACGCAGGGTTTGCGGAAAACAGAGCTAGCATATAGAAAACATGTTTTGGCACTGTTTGGTTAGAACATTGAGAACTGAATTAGGTGTGTGCTTAGTGTGAATAAGTCTGGGAGCTGAGCTGCAAATGGGTATGAAAAATTGCATTGCGATCGTATACATTAAAAGGTGAGATGAATATACTGGCACATATAAGAAGCTCACCAGTTTGAAGCTGTATTGGGCAGATTAGGAGGTCAATAACTTATTCCTCCTACTCTTTGAATGTCAAAACTTTGAAAGTCGAAAAGGACAGTTAGTTGATGGGTATGAAACGACCAACGTAGCGTCACAAGTATCGAATGGGATGAGTGTTTTCTCGTGTCACTCCGGCTTAAGAAGGCAGTAAAAAGTGTGAAGTTCAGGACTGATGTTGATTATCGTTGCATGTAACACTGTGGATTGCGGAAGATTTTACGAATACATAGTTGATCTTAAAACTGTCGATAAACTACTACTTGAAATTTCTGACCATAGTGTAAAAATTTCTTGACATCAAGTATGTAGAAAGTAAAATGCAGTCGATTGACACAACTCTTCCAGAAATGGTCTTGAAGGCTAAGAATGGACGCAACAAATGAGGCTTAAACAAGAAGCAATCACACTTGTTTGAATTTAAAATTGTGAAGCGAATGAGTCGAGTTGGGGCGTATCTAGTTGGCTTTGATGCCATGCGGTGACAAATGATCCCCCTGAGTCTATAGCCTGGGGTTCGACGTGATTCAACATTGAGGGTGATCTTTATAGCTTTATCGGACCTGCTAAGGGGAGACACACGGTCAAGCATCCACATCAGCTGGCACACAGTCGTGTCACGTTGTATTGCTCGTATGCTATCCTCTAGATGGCCAGTTGGAACGTCTTGGTTTTTCGGCACAGCTGATCAAATATACTATTTCATCTGACTACTCTATTGTGTTCTCCTTGGTCTGAAAATCGGGGCCACAAAACAAGTATGAATAGATAGTGATTGACCTTTGCATGCACTCAGTTTGCTTGTGACTGATTCCTAAAGCCTCACTAACAGAGTGGTTTAAAATGGTTCTGGACAGTGCCTGAGTCATTCCGTTCCACTCAAACTAATGAGTTTGTGAATGGGATAAGAGATAGCACCTTTTTGCAAGCTTTCAAATGTCCACCTAACAAATCACTGTGTTGCACTGTCAAAAAGTAGTTAAATAACAATAACCAGCTGTTATACCGCATTAAATTGACGCTTTCAACATGCATGTTTCAAGCGTGAAAGGCCTTTAGAAGAAGCTTAGGCAATATACTCGAAGGAGCTGTTTTGCCACATAAAAAGCCTAACTGACGGCATTCCTCATACTTTAAGGTAGCAAATTTATCACTTTGCTTTAATCTCCTTCTACTTGTTGTTACCACTGTATTCTTTCATTGCTTCGTCTTCATTTTGCTTACTTTTAAGAAGTGACATATTTCATGATCTTTCGCAACCTAAGCGTATCCAAAACTTTACTTATTCATTTCTATCCGAATCTTACGTCAGTGATGATTTTATCATTGAAGCGTATAGGTATCTTTCCAAATCCGACTGTTTTGTGTTCTCTGCAGTTGTTTTTTCATACTTCGTCTCCTCTGAGCATTCGTCTGCATTCAATTTAATCCGTGAATTTGAATTCCAGCGTCTTGCTTAACGTTGCCAACAGTGGTTCGCTTCGAACACAGCGTTGATATCTACCCTGCTGGTGCACCTTCTGTGGACTGGATCCAGCGTTAGTCAACTTATGGACAGTTCAAAGAGTTGGGCTTTTATTTCACTAATTATTACTGCGGTCTATTATCACAGTACAGCATCCCAGATATATTCTGTTTTTCGGAACTTTAGTGTCACCAATGCGCTTGCTTTTTTACTAAATAAGCAAACGACAATTTGGTTTCCTCGTGTCCGGAAAAGAAAGCCACACATTGACTGGGTTGTATTCAACTTCTTCTGTTGCTACAAATCAGAAGGTTTCTTCTAGGCGTAAGAAACTTTACTTTTCTTACATTAAGAAAGGGGACTGGCTTTAATTATATCTCAAAGTATTTCACCTTCATATATTAGATAAACTTTTGGTTCAACTTTCAGTTGTTTCCGTTTTTCCGCTCAAATAGTGCCGCTTTTAGAATGACTTCCTCATGGTCATTTCTGTGCTTCATGAGTAAGATCAGTTTGAATCCTCTAAGTGCTAAAACGCTGCTATCTTGTCATGGTTATTTGAACTTAATTACTATTTTGGCCAGACATATTCACCTTCTGTGAATTTTCCTAGCTCGCTACCATGCAATCATTTATGCTTCTGGTCTTGAGATTCAAAGATATTCTCACGACTACCCATGATGTAAACAGTAAAACAGTTGGCATTTGTCAGTTTAGTCCCCTGATCAACACAAAATGTGATCCGTTCGGAAGTCCCAGTAGGGTCGCTCGGGAGTGAAAAAAGTGTTTGATAAATACCACCACTGCATTTTTCTAGATAACCGTCACAGAAATTTTCCTCTATCTCCAACTATCCGTTTTACAAAGAACTGAGGGAATTGAGTAGGGATCTCATACAGGCTTCACCGGGCGTATAAGAATTTTTAATTGAGAGGAAGTTTTACTTAGGACTGTTTTAATGGCGGTATAGCATCACTTCTTTGAAGAGCTTCCAAGATATTTTTCTCCCACATTGGTAACTCTCTACTGGCTTCTATAAAATTATCAGTTTTAAAATAGCTGCATAGTGGATGAGTGGGTGATTTAATTTTTATGAACTCTGATGAGTTGAGGTCATATGAATAAACTGAATTTATTCCTGACTCAAATCTCACAAAGTACAAAATAAGAGGGCTACAGTATTTGTCTCCTATCCTATGATAGGATGGAGAGTAACTGCCAGTTATTGGGTTGCGAATAACTCTTCTTGAGTTTGACTAGGTGGGTGTCTCATAGGTGTGGGTCAGCCGTAGAAAGACGGAGCCTTATTTGGAAAGTCAGACATACAGGAAAGACTGCACAACTATATCTGGGTTGTGTATATTCTACACAGTATCGAATTATAGACTAATGAGTAGAGGATAGTTAGAAAACTTGAGAGCAGCTCATGGGATCGGTTTCTGCGTCTTTTTCTGTCTACAAAAAGATTAATTGTAGGTTAACGTCAACGCAATCTTCGAAAAAACCCCTGTTCTTGTGGATCCAGCCTTCTGCTACTGAACGGAGATCAACAGACATAGTCAGAATCAATGGATGGAGAGTTATGGCGGCGGGGGAAATATGAAATCTCAAAACAAGGAAAATCGGCCTTAGTCAAATGAAAAGACGTAAGTCCGGTGTTTTAAAAGCGTTGACAGTCCTAAATCAATAGGAGGTCCATCATTTTTTGGGAATGACGATGTGAAAGACCTTCGATTTACATTTTAATACGAATAACTCGTGCTATATATGAAATCAAAAACAAATCTAAAGCGTAGGAAGTCCATGGAACTACACTAAAATAGCCATACACATACGTCAGTCTTCTTTGTAGGTCATCAGTTCTGATGTGACATGGTAAATTGCAAAGCAGATGCGTCAAGGGATAGGAAGCAGGTAAACATGTATCTTGTTGCCAAGATGCTTCAGCTAGTATTTGTGGACTCTGCATCCGATTCAGTGCAGATAGTGTGACTGTGCTAAGTTCCTATAATCATAGAGAGCAGTAAGGTATGCGCATTAACTTCCTGTATCGACAAAGATTCATTGGACAACGTCTTATAATAACAATGTGTATTTCTGAAATAGAACCAGTCCATTTTTATGGGTGGGAGCATCAGTCAGATTTGGGTAATTAACATAAAATGCATATTCACGTTCACAATTTCCAGTGGATAAGACTTACCTTGCATACACTGAGTATTTGCAGTGAATGAAAATCGTTTGGTGGGTGAATTACTAGTTAATACGGAATTCTTGGAAAAACTGATCAGCACCATATTCCAAGGCCTTGGCTCACAAATACTTAACACTCCCATCAATCATAGATACTGAAGTTAACCCTGAGCAATACAAATGATCCCTTCGCCCGTGACATAAACCTTACATATTTGGCACTGGCAGGAATCGGCCTCCAGTGTCTTCTGCATGTGTTAACAACACTTACAAGGTGGAAACTCACACCATATCTGTGCCGTGCTATGTCATGTATTATATTAGATTAGGCCTGAGAAATAAGAAGCGCCCAACGACAAGCATACTAAGAGTTTACATTTATCGATAAATATTTGAGTCAATGTCTTCTGGAAGAATAACTACGGCTTCTACTAAGCCCCTAAACAAACTGTTTATTTATCATTGCCTGACACTAATTACCATACTTTAAGCGCGTACTTTATCTGGCGACGCAACCATCAAACATGAAACACAGACGGCTTTATATACTGCTTGCTTAGCCTTCTACTCCATGTCATAGATGCCTGGATTCGCAATATTTTAAGCTTCTCTGGCGTAACTCACCCTTTGATTTTTAGAGCAACTGGGTCTACTTAGTGAAGCATGTCCTGTTCGTTCAGTCCTTGATTACTAATACAAAACGATAAGAAATGGAATGAGAAACAGATATGGGGCATATCCATAGCCGAATTCAGTGGACATTAAATTACACGTAAAACACGCTGTGGCTGTTTGGTCGAGCCCAATGAATGAAATTGAAATCGGTGTCATCCAGTCGATTTCTAAACTGCTAGAAGCTCAAACAAGATCAGTAACATCATCCAAATATCGTAGCATGATAACCTCAGAAGTGGGTCATAGAGCACCTCAAACTGAAGCACAATTCACAAAAAAGTAACATATCAGTATGTAACTGTGACATCCGTCCATTTTGATAATGTATCTACTTGCACGAAACGTGATGTAATTTACTCTCCGTTGGGACTAAATTGTTCACGAAGGTATTCTTAAAAATCCTCATGGATCAACAATATTTGCAAATGGAAAAACTGTCTACAGTACAAAATTACCGGTTTCCTCCTCCTGGCATCTTAGGAGGAAACATATCACGACTGTAATAGACATTTCACCGTTACTAAGGTAATCATATCACTACTATCATCATATACCCCATTATATCTATTTTTTCTGCAATCCCCGAAACAACCCCAATTGCCGTCAACCGCACAAAGCCTATGAACACCACTGCTGTTGGACTAATGTTCACGAATAATGAAATCAATTCCCATTTGTAGAAATTAGACTAGGAATGTATATTTACAGGCTTTGTTTAACTGTAATTATCCACCCTGTCACCAAAACAATGAAAAAGATAGAATAGTCAGCTATAGTCTTCATTTGAATATACCTGTAAAATCATAATGAGAGGGGGGAAAGTTCCGACGTATCACAACGTCGAGGGAGTCGCTTCTTTAAGGAATAAAACCTGATGAAGTCACCGCATTCTTAAATGGCAAGTAGTGACTACTTAAATCTCACGGTTCAGACATGCACATAAAACTGATAACAGTGTGGGCGTAAGTGTTATCGTTATCAACGATAAATCTGAGTTCAAGAGGAAGATGTATATAAGGAAGAAAAGTGAAGTATATGAGAAATTCTCTTTCTGGGAGCGAGGGTGCATTTTAATTATGACTGTGTGTACAACTTGTAAATCGGGGATACTGTCTAAGTTAGCCTTCCTTTATATTGAGTGCATTACAGCTCAACACAATTGGAAATGCCTCAGCCATCCGTCATTTTCTGCAGTTTGAAAATCCCCTTTGAATATTTTAATATTTTCTACATCAATATTACGGGTGTGAAGGATAAAGTGAATGGTAATAGCATGTTTATTTTGTAAACCCTCTTCTTTTACAGGATTATTTCAAGATGTTGTTTCGCAGTTTGAATGACCTTAATCATGCATAAAGTTTTCATAGAATGATATCTCAACTTATCTGGCGTTATATTTGCCACAGGTGTATTTGTAGACACGTGTTTGTGTGAATTCAAAAATATTTTGTCTTCTATGTGTGCTTCATCATTCTTAAGTGCTGATTGTTCTGTAAAATACTTCAGTTAGTTATTTTCTTAGAATTCTCTGTAATCTTTCGGAGATATCTTGGTGGTACGATAGAAGTATTGTGCTTGCCTGAGGCTTCCTATCTGATTTTCCGTTTGGAATTTTTCTGTTCATGGTTTCCAATCAACTGAATGACATCCTTCGGATGGTCACTTGAATGTCAGACATCTGTTTCGTTTCTTCTTTCTGTTTTACCATCTTCATTCGTGATGAGCTTTATTGCCCCCCCCCTGAATACGCTCAGATTAAGTGAAAGTGTAGTACTAAATTGACATGCTCAGTTGAAATAAAAGGATTGATTTCAATGTGGTGTTTCATGACAGACTGATTAAATTATATTTTCAGTTTCATTCATTTTGACGAAACGAAACACAAAAATGGTAGTTCATCGTCTTCATTTTCATAGTAATTAAATGTGGAAAGAATGAACATTTTTAGTTTCGTAAACGTCATCGAGTATGATGTGGTCAAAATTACGAATTTATCATTGATATATCTAAACTGGGTGTGTGGTTTGATAGTATTGACAAAGACCGCCCTATCGATCTCAGGTACAGAAAAACCCATCGCTACTCTATTTTCAGCGTTTACCCCAATCCTGTAGACTGGAGAAGTGTCAAGTTCAAGCAAAGTTTGAATGCTCTATCAGTGAGGCTGGAATTTAAAGGAATCTGCTCGACGATGCACAAGCACCCTTTAATCGGTAACCTGTGAACTCTAAAGATTAGTTAATTAGGGTACTAGTTATATAGTAAAACATAATTATAGCTTACAACTGCATCACTTTTCAAATAATCCTGTAGAAGAAGAGGGTTTACAAAATAAACATGCTATTACCATTCACTTTATCCTTCACACCGTAATATTGATGTAGAAAATATTAAAATTATTCAAAGGGGATTTTCAAACTGCAGAAAATGACGGATGGCTGAGGCATTTCCAATTGTGTTGAGCTGTAATGCACTCAATATAAAGGAAGGCTAACTTAGACAGTATCCCCGATTTACAAGTTGTACACACAGTCATAATTAAAATGCACCCTCGCTCCCAGAAAGAGAATTTCTCATATACTTCACTTTTCTTCCTTATATACATCTTCCTCTTGAACTCAGATTTATCGTTGATAACGATAACACTTACGCCCACACTGTTATCAGTTTTATGTGCATGTCTAAACCAGGCAATAATTCAGGAATTGTCCTTATGTGAACTTGACACACCAGAGGCCAATCGGTAATTATTCGTTTTTGTAATATATTCACTAATACAAGAGCAAAAAAGAATGCAATAGCGTAGACAGGTGGAATAGTGTATTTGCGGGATCGTACTAAAATACCGATGCTTTTTGACTGGCTGGCTAAAGGGTCGATTACCAGCCGTGAAACGCAACAAGACGGCGTGCCAAATGGCGTGGATGCTTGCTCGTGTGCCTTCAGCCTAGCATGTCGGATAAAACTATGATGGTCAGCATCAGTGCTGAATCTCGTCAAACCCTATGCTATTGATTTTATGGAATTGTGTTCCGCTACAACCTAATTTGTTTCCATTAGCTATTTTAGAATGCGGTAACTTTATCAGGCTTTATTCGTTGGAAAAGCGACTTCTACGAGGTCGTGAAACGTCAGCATATTTACCCCGATTCATTTGGACTTTACGAATATGCTTCCATTATCAATCATTTATGCAGTGGTCAACAAGTTCAACTCTGCCAAGTAGAATTTTGATACTGAACTGAACACTGGGGTTAAGTTTGTTCAAGTGGTGATTTTCTAATTTGATTTTGAGACAATAGGATTAAAATGGCACCAAATACAACGCTATTTTTACTTTCACCTTATCTGTAGTAATTTACAGCCCATACTGTTATATATTATTTAGACGGATTTCTATGTAGCCGGCCTTTTACTGAAAACTATAAAATTGTCTGTACATAGCAAACAGATGATCCATATCAAGGTATCATAAAACTTCCAATACATGCTGTGTGAATGCATGGGTATGGGGTTAAAATGTGTAGTCTGGGATTTCTGGTGAACAAGCAGTAAAACAAGGACAACATTCCCATTAACTGCAAAACAATGACTTTGTAATACAGCATATCACCAATCGACAGCGGTCATATGTTCAAAATTTTGCAATGCATCATATGTGTGATATCACAGTAGAAGCTGTGCATTTTAGTCTTTACGGCTTTTTAAAGAAGATTTGGTGAATGCACGTTAATTTACCGCTGGTCTTAAAAGCAGAAAACATGTGTTGAACTATTAGGTGAAGGTTACTTTGGCTATAACTATCTAATGAAGTGGAACAGTTAGATATTTAAATTGAGTAAACAGTAACACGTTTCGATGTTTAACATTTCTAACGTATGTTTGGGTGTAGTGCTGTTACAAAAAATATGAACTTGTAACGACTTACCATAATTACCCACTCTGAATGACAAATCACTCATCCAGTTACTTACATACACTAGACATTTGATCTACCATTTGACCATATATTTTGGTGCTATTAAAAACATACGAATATTCTGCTGAAGAAGCTGAGGCTAATGCAGAGAAACGTTTAGAAAAATCTTGTTTCAATTTTCTGGACATGCTGGGATTATAACAAAACACACTTATAATTATTGTATCAAACTGGGAACTTGACTTTATATAGGACATTCGTAATAATTGTGATCTGGAATTTTAAAATAGTTGTACTGTTACATATGAGGTACATTTATAAACATCTCGACTCATTAGACCATAGTGTAGACCCACAGCATTTAGACGGACGTGGTCTACTTCGTTTTATGATCCTGTGTTTTCCAGATGTTTGATACTGGTACAGAGCCACACTATGTTACACCTGAAATGCAACTACTGATATATAAAAAGCAGCAGTACAGGAAATAGTCCGTGTTTATAATTGATCCATACGGTATACACTTATCGGCGTATATATCAATCAGTGTAAGGCTGAAGTCAAAAAGTGAGTGGATTTGATCAAGGAAGAAGAGTAACTGGCAGGATGAAGTGTAAAGGTAAGTCGTAGAGAAAAGCAACTTCGAAAAGACGAATTTCTGCGAACTCATATCCTTTTATTTACTATTTAACTAACAGTACGTTCTCTAATTTTGTAGCGCACATTTTGTCTGATTTTTTACATTTGTAAGACTCATCGTTTTCATATTCATATTTACATAGTGGATTTAAACAATAATTGACCGTAGTATTTCATTAGTTTGCAACAAGGTAGACATTTCAAATTGCCACTATTTAGGAAATGCTACAAAAAAGAAATGGCTGAGTGCTTTCATGTATTAACATACATTAATTAAGCATGTGGAAAAGGTTACGTGGAGGTAAACAGTTACAAACTCGAGATTATAAACATCCAGGCCATAGTTGTTACGAATGTCCTGAAGAAGCTGTGATATACATTGCAAAACGTTCAGAAAAATCTTGTTTTATATATTTTACACACGCTGGGATTATATTAAAACTTACCTATATAATGAGTTGCAGATACTGTTGAAACGATCTATAAATAGTAGTAGCTAAATAACAGTTCCTTGTCTGACACCAGTGTTTGCTATTTGAACATTGGAAAGAGGAAACGTGTGCCTAGTAATTTCTTGATGGCGACCTAGAAAGGAGGTCAAGCATGTAAGCTATGGGTCTTTAATGTAGGGGTGATAAGTTAGTGGCTGACTATCTTAAGGCCTTTGAAACATCAAAGTATCAGTTGAACTAATTAACTGTCACCACTTTTTGGGATCAATGGAGAAGTCTAAGGAAAAAGGGGCTCAAGAGCTAATTTTTTAAAAATCGTGTTTTTTCTGGGTGATATCGTTTACTTTAAGAAAGAAACTGAGCATTCCGCAGGGAATTCTCTTCATAATCCTGGAAATAATTTGTTTGATGTGTATAGGAAGTTTTCTAAAATATATAAATGAAAGCTCTACTTCTTATCGCTATTTTTATCGCAAGATTTTACGCACATATAGTTTTTATTAAAAGTGGGTGGGTATAGTATTTTTATACTTTTGTGCTGTAGGTTGAAGGCATGTCAAATGCTTTTTTATGTGGGGTTTTTTAGAAGAAAAATCTTTATCATATGGGGTATGAATTGAGAGGTCGTGTGATTTATCTTTTCTGTAGCAAGTGGTACCACCAATGTGTACTGGGTTTTTTGAACAACCAAGTTTAGACAGGTGATTAAAGTCCCTGTTTAATGGTTAATCAAAGCTCATGTAACGTGAATAATTGATTGGAGTCAGGGAACATTAGTATGAATTTTTTTTCAATCAGGATAAGTGCTGTTCTCTGAATAAGTGAGAAATCTTAGAAACAGTAGGGGGATATCACTTCTTCCATGTTTGTAGAAGATGATGCCAACCCATCCAGTCCAGGTTTATTAGGGTGGTGACTACGAAGTGCCAATGTGTTACTGAAGAGGTTAGTAATGGTTCTTGGATCACTTCTGAATACACCTTTATGTGCTAAATACGGCATATCTGACTCCAGGTTTACCCAGTTGTTGAGTAGGCCAATGACACTCTTTAGTTTTGTGCTCCTTTTCAGAACTAAGGTTTTTGTGTTGATTGTCCTCACTATGCGCGTTTTCATCATTTCGTCAAACATGTTATTAATTTATAGAACTGCAAAGAAATCATCCTGAGCTTGTAACGACATTTTGCCGGTATAAAAAGTCAGTGTTTGGCCTAACCTTTAGTTATTTTTAAAGGTGTAAGGGTTCAAGAGTTAGTGTTTAAATAGAAAAAAGTACTTAGCATATCTGTTTTAATTTTGCTTACAAAGAAATCATTCCAGACTGAATACCTTAATGAAGTTGTAAAAATGCTCCATTCCTTATTCTTTAAGTTGTAATACCGGTGGTTCACCGCTGTGTTGCTTTTATGTTTGGCTGGAGAGGTAGTTTTGCATAAAAAAGCTTAATTGATCATTTGAATGGTCACTTGAGTAGCCTTTAGGATAACTCCCTTTTCTATTTGCTAAGTAGTAGTTACCAAGAGGCAGTTAACTGTACTACATCGCGTTCGTTCAGTTAAATCCTATTGTCACAGTTTACAATTGGAATTATTTGTTTTCAATTTGAAGAAATCTTAGAAACCTAATAAGTTTAATCAACCCATCAGATATGAAGGATCAACTTTCTGGAGGTGGGATATATAATATCTACCCACTGCTTGGTTTACCCAATTATTTAAGATAGTTTCATCTTAAGCGAAAGGAGTAGACTTGAAAAATAGAAATTTTCTTGATAATATTTAATCGTCTTGTACATATGTGAACTAAGATACGTTTTTCAAGAGCTCATTCATAAATAAGCTATTCACTTTATGTTGAATGCATTGTGACAAAACAGACAGAAATCCAAAAAGCCAATATTCATTTCAATACAAAGATAGTATATACTGTGAGAAGTAAACAAGACAGAGTGGTGCACTACAAAGTGAAAAATAAGGATAGAAGGAAAGTTACTTGATAAAAATAGTTAAATCCTGGATGCTACCAGTTTATTCATGCAGAAATATTGTGGCCTTATACTAAGTGGTAATCACGTGACCGAATAACTACTCTACTTAAATAGTTGCGAAACTGCAACGAGGAGGGCAATTCCTTTAAGGTTCACAAATACTTAGTAGTCCACTAAAACAATTTGCAGCGACAAAAGAAGATGCAAAGAGTAGAAACGTTGGCTGTTCTTATTGAAACAGTTGGTTTGCTTGCATTAGTAGGAAACACTAGTTCATAAAAGTAAGACTCTTTTCAAAGGTGTTCAAGCAACTATACAATATGAACGGATTACAGGGTGAAATAGTATTTACATTTGGTAATGAACAAAGTTAGTTTTGTAGTGTCTGCAGCTAACTACTTGAAACTTCTTTCCTTAAATAAAAATATTGGAAGCACCAATCTAGTTGTAACAGTCACCTTTAAAGTACGTAGTTAGCTTGTCGAGCTCTGAAATCTGACTCCAAATTTATGTACGCGTCCAGATACACTGTCACCTGTTTATTATTCCCGACACTGCTTATCCACCTGCGTCAGATAGTGTAAATATCAGAAGTTAACGCGAAGTGTATATCAGGATATTGTATTAGTCAAGGAGCAGGCAAAAGTTTTTTTAAATCAGTACAACTAAACAAAATGTTCAATAATGAGTAGTAAGCTCGCACGAGGTCAATCTTGGAAAAAATATTTACTTTTGTCATAGAGTTCATAAAATCATATATGTGAGAAATTGGATACTTATCAGGAACCGTACGCTTATTCAACACTCGATAATCACCACAAGGTCGTATTTCACCTGATGTTTTTTTAGGCATCATTTGCAGTAGTGATGACCATGGGCTCTTGGAAGGGAGTATAACTCTCAACTTTAAAAGTTTATCAAATTCCTGTTTTGCTATTTGCAGCTTTTTAGGATCTAAACGTCTTGGTTTTGATGAGACTGAAAGACCTTTTGTAAGAGTGTGGTGCATCACCGTGTTTTGGCGAGGACTTCGTGTAATCCGTCCGCGTGACATATGGAAATTCTCGCGGAAGGATATCGCACTCGGAAGTGCTATTTATTGGAACTGCGACTACGTTCATTGTTTTTGTCTCTGTGACAATACCCGCTATACAGAATTCACTAATACAGCTAAATAGTCTATGGTGACTACAGTCGGCCAATACTTCGTAGTGTTGTAGGAGATCTATGCCGGTGATAGGCGACGATATGTCAGCGATGATAAATTCCCACTCGAATAGTGTATGAAAACCAATGTTTAGGATCGAAATTCTGGTTCCATATGTGGGTAATAGCAGACCTATTTGCCGCTTGTAGTACCAAGGTCAGGATGGGATGGTGTTTTTTTATGAAGGTGTGGGTGGGACTACGCTCACTACTGCCTCAGTGTCAACCAGAAACTGGTCTCGGGTCTTCCTATCCGTCACCCGAAACAAACGACTGTGTTGTTCCACTCCGGCGACAGCAGACGTTACTGATCTCTGGCTTTTCCATTTCCCATCAAAAAGGTTTTATAATCGCATGGTAACAAGCAACGACGTGCTTTATTGCCAAGCTTCTTGTGATATCAGCACGTGCCACTTTTCAAAGCAGTTCTACTCATGGTTTTATCACGGCTGCAGGATCTGCTTCTTTGGAACTTTGATGATAGTTGGTGTAACTGCAAAGCCGTCAGTTGTCCTGTAAGTATATCGATCATTCTTTCTGAAGCAGCCACTCGGTCATTTTGCGTTGGCTCAGCAATACTTTCAACCGGTTTCGGCATCCTTTCGTACATGCGGTCAGCGATGTCAGCCAACCTGTCAAAGTCAATGTCCGCATCTCTGACAGCCAATATCTGCTGAATGCATGAAATCTCCGCAGCTAGAGCTGGTAGAATAAACTGTTGTCTAATTTCCTATCTTAAAACAGACTTTGTTAATGTCGCTTAAGTAGTGAAGGTGTCCTGTCACCGAGGCGTATGCTACATAGTAGTTGATAGACAGCCTTCTGGTCAGATAACGAAGTAGCTTCCAGCATTTCTTGCTTCAAAACATCAGAAGGTGCGTCTGGGTGGGGCTCTCTTACTTGTTCAGCCACTTCTTCCGGTAAAACAGAACTTGTGTATCCAAATTTTGTGTTTTATGAAGTTATATGATTAACCATGAAGAAATATTCTAGACGGACAAGCTAAAACAGTGGGTCATTAAACTTAAAAGAGGGCATAGGAAGATTATGGCACCCACGGACCGTCCAGTAGAAAAGTCCTGATTATGAGAGTTTAAACACATCAGTACTGGTACAGCAAAAATACAATGTTAAGAACTTAAAATAAGAAGAGTAGGAAAACATAACAAACAAGTATGTTAATGTCTACTACAAAGCACCTGGAGATATTCTCAGTATATATATCCGTATCGTGTACAGTTATTAGTGGCTGTGGTTGCAGTACTCAACTGAAACAAACAATAATACCCACCAGCAAAACTTCAGAGAGTTTAATGACGTCGGGCTCACCAGTTTGTCGAGCTCTGAAATCTGACTCCAAATTTATGTACGCGTCCAGATACACTGTCACCTGTTTATTATTCCTGACACTGCTTATCCACCTGCGTCAGATGGTGTAAATATCAGGATATTGTATTGGTCAAGCAGCAGGCAAAAGTTTTTTAAAATCAGTACAACTAAACAAAATGTTCAATAATGAGTAGTTAAATATATCAACAAAATGCTACAAGCTACTTAAAAAACCATACACTCATTTTCATTCCCTAAATAGAAAGTAAGTGTTCCACTGGTGAGTGAATGAATGGTTTACATGGTACATTGTATGAACCACATAATGTGATGACTCATCTGTTTGTCCTATCCTAACTTCATGGCCTTGTACGGCTTGTCCCAGATGTATTTTTCAAGGACGGAATACGAAATCTGTCGTGGACTCTGTTTTATACACTACAGCAGCAAGACATCACAAGTTACTTCGAGATGGATTTCCTTAAGTTCTAATAAAGAGTTGTCAACCAAGCTGGATATAAAGGCAAATGCTGGCCAACGGCATCAGAGAATGGCGCTATACCGTGAAGTGAGAGGAGTAGTAAGGTGTAGACTGTTGAGAAGTCAGTCCATTAACTAGATAGTAACGTACTTGCCATAAGACCTGCAAGCCATAAGCTGGTCCCCTAACAGGGTTATGTGTGAGCACTTTTGAGCAATCTCAAACTAGCAAGAAACTATTATCGAGTGCTTTAAAGTTGTCAGTGGCTCACTAACTGATGCCAGTTCATAATGAAAACTTCCTTGAAGTCAGTCATTCTCCACAGAACACCAAGAAAAATCAGATAGCCATAAGGCAAATACTGTTTCCTTCTCACCTGAATTTTCCAGATGTGCACTAAGTCCCATAGACCTTGATTAGTCGGAATGAGGAGAAAGACCAGTAAAGACTCGTTGAGCGTTGTAAGGCGAACTGAGACGAAGCTATAATTGTTCTCAGATCCATACAAATTTAGAAGCCTTAAGTATTGTTCTAACCTAATTTCGTCTTTCAGTTGAGAACTTCATTATGATGCAACATTTCAAATGGTCGACGACTCGGCTAGCTGTTGCATTTTTGAAGCAGAAACTGATGCTGTCACTTTTCAGGTTTCGTTTTAAAAGTAAGTCAAAGCCTCGAGAGTTAAACTATCCTGGATTTTTTTGTGAAATCAATGTCAATCAAAGCAAGTTAAGAAAAGCATGGTTTTTTTCGAAATGATTTTATGTACAGAACTTAAGTATCAAAATATTTTCAAATAGTTCACTGTATCTCAAGTGAAAATTTTTCTAAGTTTAATTTGTCCGTTGAATTTGAACGTTTACGAAGCAAAACAGGGGCAAGCTATTTCACTATTTCTACTTTATTGCAGATGACGAGAAAGGACAACTTGAAGATTAAAAATTGTAGATGTCAGTTCAAGAGATACTACTAGATCCTCATTTTCTTGGTTTCCTAAGGAGAGTTCATCTAGGCTTCATCCATTCTTATGTTTATGAGCTCTATGTAATGTAATATCTTCGCTTTCTTGGGTTCTCATAAACACCTATCTTGGTCATATTCAACGACATGAAATGTCGTGGTTTAAAGTTGGCTAGTTCACACTTAATATATCTTCTAGTTTCAGGGCTCGTAAATATTCAAACCTGCTTGAGTAGTGGGGATTTATTAGTTAAGAGACAGAGCCTTCAGGGTTTTCTTAAACAAGGTACGTAGTGGAATAAGTTGCTGAAGAAACTTCGATTATTTTGACAGAAGGCGACGACACACCATCTATCTTAGTATTCTGGAGTGTTGTAAATTGGGACTTCGTTGGATGTAGTAATTTCTGCAGAAGATTAACGGAAAAACATTTCATTAAAGTTCTTCCGATCAGTCACTCTACTTGTTTAAATCAGTATGTCTGTGTCCAAGCCGTCATCTAACTCATTGTTATCAAAAATATTTGCCTTGATGTTTAACTGGATAACACTAACTAAATCTGTTAGACTATGAGCCTAGTAGACCATTCTGAATCATTTTTATCTTACGTTCACATCTATTTCGGGTCATTTTATCAACCTCTATTAGTCTGTAGATGTTTCTATGTAGACACTTGCCATAAGTCGGAGTTTGCAATTGTTACCCGATTTCGACCAGCCTAAATATAAACCAAATTCGTTTTTAATCATCGGTGGACTTTTATATCTGAAGCGAGATGGAACAAGTTAGAGAGAGGTATGTCACTTCGTCATTATTATGAATACGAAACGTAAATATAAGAAGAAATATAGAATCACTTTGCTTCAGCTTGATACTTGATAATTTCTTTTTACCTTTATCCAAAGCCTTAGGTAAAGATAATTTCAACTTCCTATTCTGTAAGTATTTTATAAGTGCAAGTGCAATGATTTAGGAATCAGGGAGGTTATTCACTTCCCAGAAAAATTATTTAAGGCTTGAAGATTTGGTTCTCTGGGGTGACAGCTAAAACCATCCAAATGTCATCAGATAACACAATGATCACCTTAACGATAAGCATATGATAACTCATTTTTCCAGCTTATTTAGTGAGCGTTAAGATGAGTGAATTTACAATGCAGTAAGAGTTTGGCTTACGTATCACAATGCTTCCACCATATTATATTGCTTAGGAAATGTTGACTGCTTTTATATTACACCAGTTATTCATCTGACGTAACATATTACTCAAACTTTGTTGTTCAGAAATAAGTCATTACGGTTATGATTGCTAAAAAGGCGGCAGATGCTGTGGCTTATCCATTGCGCATCATCTTCTTCAGGAGAATAATAGAAGAACCTACTTATTACACTCAGTAGCATAAATAAAGAAAGGTTTTGAAAATATACTTTACAGTCACGTGTCGTGAACGGTCTAGAAGTTACAATCTGTAGCTCAATTTAACTAATGAAAAACTACTAATTGAGTGTAAAAGAACATTTATTTCTCCATCTGTTCACTGAACTAGCTCAATTCTTTGAGGTATATAACTTTTTCTGAATTTTTTATATTCATCTGATGGCCTAGTTCGTTTTTCGTATGGACACTTTACGCCGTAATATGGCATGCAGCTTTTATAAGTCTATCATTTGTAGCTCGGTCGTTTTGTTGCTTACAACCTTCTGCATAAAATCACCTACATTTCAAATAGTAATACTATGATGCTATCCTTTTTTATTTTGCTTTTTGAATAAAATATTAAGGGTATGAGATCTGAAAAGGCCTGACTTTAATCGTTTTTAGGATCCTATGAACGTATTCAAAGTTTATATAGGTGTAAAATGATACGTTAAAGGCGAACACTGGGAAATATGATTAAATATTTTTTGACTGACCAATTAAATATGTGTGATACGTATTTAGATGAGGTTTGTTTGGCATCAGTCAATAGGGAGACTTAGACTCAAATATCCTACTTGTTGACATTCATCACTAAGGTGTATCTGGGAATTTGAAGTAACTGAGATTTGCTTGGAATATCCATCATCCAGTGGTGAAACTCTTGTGCAACTGGATTATTTGCATGAACTAGTGATCAGATGATGTTCAGCGTAGATTTCTTTTTCTAGGTACTTAACTTCAGTGTCAAGTGCTGTATGCTGAAATCTGTTGAAAAAAGTTATTTTTCTGATGTTTCAGGCATCTTTTTAGATGAATGCTACCGAATGCAAAACATGAGCTCAAACGTTTTGAGCTACTGACTTCTAATACATAGAAGTAAGAAAATGTATCATAATGCGGTGTCACTTAGCTAAAAAATCACACTGAAAATGTGGTCGATAAATGTCGATCGCATTTGTTTTTGTGTCATGTTAGCTGCTGCCTGGAACTTCAAGAGAAAAGATAGGACGTCATTGTATCGTAAGAGTAAAACAAGTTGTCAGAGTGAAGTATATCATACTGTGATTTCGTTTAATTTGCATGAAAGAAGCTGTAATTGGAAAAACTTAATCCTTTTTAACAAGGGAAGAAAAACCATCATAGTACTGTCTTCAAATTCAAAATTTATTGGGATTTGGATCAATAGTGCATAGATTCAATGCAGAATGTTTTAAAATAAGAGATATATATATTCCGTGACAATGGTAAATAATTGATGGCGTTGGAGATAGAGTAAGAAATCAATATTAACTAGTTAACTTCTAAAAAACATTGAAAAATGGACACAGAAAGGACATTAGAATGGGTGGATGGTAAAGCTTTCTTGGGATTCGAGGCTGGTGTTTAAAGTGATAAATAAATAAATATAACAATACTATGATCTCATGACAAATGAATACGAAAACATTCTTGAATCTAAATTAATTCTTACTGGAAAATTAACAGAAGGCAATTCAGCCATGAATCATTTTCAAAAGCAGTACATTCGTATTTATAGAAGCATATGTCATTCAGTTGATGGGTCAGTATGGGGTTATTGAAAATTGATAGAGTCACAAGTGGATTATGGTTAGGAGGTCAGCACAAGGTAATCAAAAATTGTTTATAGAATTACGAAGTAATGATGGAAATTATTATGAAAACTTGATATAAAAAAGTAATTCTCCAAACCTAAACACCAGGGTTTTGTTGGTTCGGCGGCGACAATCATCTTATTTATAATCGCAGTAAAGTTGATGAGAAAGTTTCCATTCCGTTTGCTATGATTCAGAATTAATTCATTTGAAGTGTTTACTCATAATGAAATTTTTCACTTCACTTTTATAGAAGCTGAGGGACAAAAGTGGTTCACACTCTTTCAGTTCATGTTTAAATGAAATGCTTTTTCATCCAGTCATTAGCAGTAACTAGTAAATGTACATTTAAACTGCACATTTAGTATTTGTTTATCTGTCGCAGCTAATAATAAATCTAGTAAGATTTCTTGTATGTCGGTAAGTGCTTATTCCAGTTATCATAATAACATAGTGGTTTGTCAGCATTAATGCAAATGTGGATAAATCAGGTGTTTAGTCCTGGAAATTTGTCTGAAGAGGAAATTAAATGCTACTAAGCTGATGGTTTTTGCCAAAAAAATGGGAAGCTCAGTGATGTTTTTGAAGTGAAGTGAAGACAGGAGTGAAACAAGGTTGCCTACTATCACCCATGGTATTCCTGATTGTGGTCGACTGGACTGAATCATGCAACAAACAGTGAGGTGCTGTGAGAAGAGGGGAATACACTGGCTGGACTGCGGAAAAGAACCTAGAAGACTTGGATTTCGCCAACGATGACTTGTATCTGATGTCACATAAACTTGGAGATCTGCAGGTTAAATGCAACAAGTTGGCAGAAGAGTCAGGGCAGCGAAGACGGGACTTCAAGTGAACGTAGAGAAGACAGAGGTGATGAAGATACCGCACCAACAACAAACTCCAGTCACCATCAACTGGAGAAACTCAAAGGAAGTAACCTCCTTCACCTATCAAGGCAGCACTGTTTCAACTACAGGTGGCGGCACAGACGAGGATGTCAAAGTCAGAATCGAAAAAGCAAGACAGGTGTTTATCAGCCTGAAAACCAGTGTGGAGATATTCTGTACTCAGCACAAAGAACAAGATCCGGATTTCCAACACCACCGTCAAATCAGTGCTCCTATATGGTTCAAAGACTTGGTGCGTTACGAAAGGCATTTCCTACTAACTACAGATATTCATCACAACTGCCTACGCTGGCTCGTTACTGAAGATCAGATGGCCAGAATAATAAGAATAAGCAACAAGGAGCTCTGGGAACGAACTAACCAAGAAGCTTTCACCCAACAAATATGCACTGGAAGGAAGTGGAGATGGATTTGGCATACACTGAGAAGACCATTTGGGGGACATCACGCGCAGGCCCTCGACATGAACCCAGATGGGAAATGACGAGTTGGGTATCCGAGGCAAGGGTGACATGGAGGAGATGGTGCGAGGAAGAAATGAGAGCTTGTGGGCTGTCGTGAAGCCGGGTTCAAAAGATTTCAGAGAACAGAGTTCACTGGAGACGTGCTAGTGAGACCCTATGTTCCATTAGGAACCCAAGAGACTAATAAATAAATAATAATAAGCTGATGGTTTTTGGAGATATTGTGACATTGTCGACTAATAGACTAAATAAGTTTGTGATTATTTCTGGTTGTTTAGATGAACATGTAAAACATGCGGGTCATATCATGAATATTGCTTGTATGTGTCACGATTTTCTCATTGTTTAGTGATTTCCTACGCTACTGTGACCAGCACTATGTTCTCATAGACCATCTTTTAAATGCAACTGAGTCTTACTACCATGACGGTGTTACTGTAAATACAAGTACTTGATACTATTTGACTGAGATTGACTGAACTATTTGATGTAACTGCTTTTTTGGTGCTGCTTGGAATGTTAGTGTCAAAGCTATAATTCTTGTTCTTTCTGAGTCATTCTAAATTACTAATTTTAGTGAATACTTATTAATTCTTAGGTGAGTTTTGAAGACAGTACAGTTTGTTATAAATAAGCAATACTTACAAATATATTTCTGATAAACTGATTCAGTCGACAGTAAGTATTTATACTTTGTTATATTGAGTGATTTGTGAATGATTTCAAAGCAGACCAACTGGTCAGAAATAACCTTCTTGTTTTAATATGGTGGGTTGATTGCATTCAAAGAGAATATTGTTCCTCAACTGAAAACTTTGCAAAGGAAAACGAACAACTAATAAGCTGTTATAAATAGGTCTAGTCTCTCATAATTTTATTTACTGTGTAGCCAGTCTGAAGCTCAGGGTAAACTTTACGTTTTGATTTTCAAAATCACTCACAGTCAGATGTCATTGATGTTGCATTTAGCTACCCATATGTCAAATTTTAATTGTGGAGTAATTACTAATCCATGATTCTTTTTAGATGAATAGTTAGTTGTCTTGCTCATTTTGTAAATCTTTTATGGAATAAGTATAGTTCGTAATAGTTTTTGGGATCTCGTGGTAAAGTTGTTTGTTTTCTAAGTAAGCTCCACATCAATCTCTTTCTTAAGTCCAATACGCACTGAATGACATTCATTATGCCTTTAATAAAAGATGCATAAGATTACATTCTATGATATTTATAAGGTTAAGCACTTTATTGAGCTCCTCAAATGTTATGGTTGAATAATTTACGTTCAGTGTTCTGATATTATCTTTAGGTAAATACGTTACTGGAATAAAGAAATCTATTTAATCACCTACAAAATGATCATAGGAATGCATAAAAGGAATATATTTTTTAAGTTTCTTGGCGAAGCTGGGTGGAAGATATTTCTCCATATCTTTCATAGCTAGTGCAATAGGCTCTAGAATTTATTCACTTGAAGCTTGTCAAAAGAGTTGGATAGATTCATGTCTGAATTTAATGGTAGCAGGATTAAAAATAATCCGTACTAATCCAGCCATTAGTATCATAGTATCGGGAATATCCTGTCATCGTTTTTAGATTCATTCGTCACAAGTCTCATCAGTTTAAGTGTTTTAAAACGTTTAATCACACCGTTAAGGTCTATTCGTACAATCATTACAGCCTCATTTCCTTAGAAGAGGTTTTGAGTATTACTTAAAGTTGGAAAAGCCATAAACCTTTAAATACGTAGATCAAACCCAGCTGAAGCCGTATGCGAAGGCTTTTGATGATCCTCTAGATTGCATCTGACTTTATGAAATAAGATAATAATTTACCTTCAACTAAAATGTGTTGCTTACTTTAGCCCTGTTGATTTTTCAAGGATATTAGGTAACGCTAATTCGGTAGACTGGTTTTAATTCAGTGGGGTCATGAATTAATTAAAATTTACAAATAGCTTGAACCTGCAACCTGAGTATCTACAAACAAAATGCAAATACGGACTTTATATCAGGCATTATTTACTGTGTGTTCTTTACTTATCTACAGAAAGAGTTATTTTAGAGTTTCGTTGACTGGTCACTGGAGAGCAGTAAAGTTGATATTGTCTAGTCCTGGATACTGGTCGAATTCGATCAGTCACCTTGCAATTTGACCATCAAACCCAGAGACTCGGATTCGTCGTACACCTGAATCGGTGTTAGTTGGTCGGAGGTAAGTGATAGGAAGACATGAAGTTAGGTTTCTTGTTTGTTGACATTCTTCAACAAGGTGTATCTGCAAAGTCGACGGAACCAGTCTGTGCTTGAAGGTTGGAACTGGCGTCACCCAGTGTTGCAGCCAGGAAAGTTACCACTGAGGTACTCGGGCGGCGACTGACCTCATTTAGGACAGGATAAGACACACTGATTGGTCACTGGAGAGCAAACAACTTCACATTGTCCAGGTGACTCGGCTTCGAATCTCAGAACAAAAGTCATTTTCCTGGTGTTTGCTGATACGCCTTGCCAACAACAGGCAATGTAAGTCCAATGCTTTCTGACGTTCTTCCCTATTCAGTTAACATGTTTTAGAGTTTGTTTTCTGCTTTAAGGTCTCCAGCTGAAGCAATCATAAGTCATCACAGTTTTATTATCCAAGTTATATCACATAACAGCTAGTCTATAGCTCTCTATTTTGTTAGGAGGTGACAATGTTTTCCAATTTCTTTAAATGGACAATTGATCTGTCTATGTTACACTGTTGTCAAACCTATGTAACTTTATTCGAATTTCTTGACAAATATTCTATGTACCAATACCCCTTTGACATTGAGTCCAATTTTGTTTATATACATTAGATATCCAATAACATAATGAATTACATCTTTTCACATCTTGTGGCGTATGTCTTTTGACTAACCTGTAGTTTTCGTGTGTTTTGTTGTTGTGCCGGTTAGGATAGAACCCGTAGGATTCTGGCCGAATAGAAATGATACCTACCTGCGAACTTCGTATTCGCATTGTAACTCATTCGGGGCTATTACCATTAAGTATTTAGAGCACAATTCCATTTTGTCAATGTATCTCTGAAGTTAATTGAAGGCGGGTAGAGTACAAAAAAACTAACGAATTCATCTTACCTTTTTTAAGGTACTGTAGCTTACAGAATAATTCTTGGTAAAGAAGAACTAAGTTGACGAGCTTTTTACTTGGAAAATATCGAACAGAAAGACGAAAAGCCCTCACAGACTCAGCTTAATGCAAAACAGACAGTTAGTTATTTTCAAACATAAATATTCTCTTATCACAGAATTGAGTAGGAAAACTTGTACCTATCACTCGCTTGGTTAACTAGTTCACTAGTTACTAGCCGGTCATAAGCCCGGGTAAAGAAGGAAGGTTGGGCATAGGGCTAGCAACCCTACCCCGTAAAACAAATCTAACCACCAAAGAAACTTCAAAGCACAAACAAAATATAAAAAATAATAACAAAATTATTCCTCGCTGAAATCGGAGAGGCGAAATGGCGCCAGTTGGTGAAAGCCTTCGGGAAGCCAATTGGCCGATGTGTCTTCTCTCGATGAAAGCGAAAGTAAACGTGGGGACATGGAATGTCCGTACTATGTTTGAACCCAGTAAGGCAGCCCAGATTGCAAAGGAGATGAGAAGGTATCACACTAAAGTGCTTGGGATTTGCGAAAGCAGATGGAATGTGAGTGGACTCTCCAAACGGTCAACTGGAGAGTCAATAATCTACTCCGATATTGTCACACAGACGACAACCACGAGCACACTGAGTTATGGAATGGCTATCATGATGTCCTCAAGAGCATCGAAGTCTCTCATACAGTGGGAACCAATCTCCTCCAGGATCATGACAGCAAGGTGGATTCAACTCAAAAGGAAGGAAGGTCACAATCATACAATGCTATGCACCTACAAATAATGCAGAGCAAGAGAAAAAGGAGGAATTCTACAAACAATTGCAATCAACACTGGACAAGACGTCAGTTGACGATATCAAAATACTAATGGGTGGGTGACATGAATGTCAGCCAAACTGGGAGGGGACAACACAGGAAGAGAACTAACCATGGGTCGAGAGGCGCTAGGTGAAATGAATGAGAATGGAGAATCGTTTGCAGAATTCTGTGCATTCAACTATTTGGTGATTGGAGGCTAGGCAGTGTGTTCAGGCACAAAGATATCCACAAAGCGACATGGATTTCACCAGACACCAGATGGACACAATAGAAATCAGATCGACTTTATCTCAATCTGAAGAAAGTGTAGACGCAGACAACTTGACACAAGGTGAAGAAGAGGAGCAGATGTAGGTGGTTGACAGCACTCACTATCTAGTGCAAGGAACCTACCAAATCAAGTTAACAGCTTTCAAGGAAGCTGGTGATAGACCACACACAGTTCAAGTACAACACTCGGAAACTGAAGGATGAAACTACAAAAGAAATCTTCACGGCAGCCAGCCATCAAGACAAAACGGGAGATATCCAGCAACATCCCTGAAGAAAGCTGTGTGGAAGAACACTGGAAGTCTTTGAAAGCTATGTGGAAAGAAACCTGCACAACAGTATTAGGAAGGAAGAAGAAAGAAGATAAGGAATGGATCTCGACGGATACCTGGAAGCTGATAGAGGAGAGAAGGATGGTGAAGCAGAAGATAAACCAGTGCAAGGATGCTCAACGACAAGAGGGACTGAGTACAATGTATAAAACACTACACTGGACAGTTAAGTGAAGAAGAGTGCATGGAAAGAGAAAAGACACTTCTACGAAACACTGGCAAGTGAAGCAGAACAGGCTGCAGGTAGGAGAAATAGAAACCTGACAACATTCAATCAAATAACCAGGTTACTATGTGAGAGGGAAGGGATCAATGCAGACGAAGCCAGTAAAAGATGATGAAGGAAATTTAGTTACGAAAGAAGAGAAACAAAGGAAACAATGGGCCGACCACTTCAAGAAGCTCCTGAATCGACCACCACCTGCACTTCGTCCAGAAATACCACCTACAGCCGCTGAATTACAAGTGAACATAAATCCCCCAACGAAAATGGAAGTCCTGAACGCCATAAAGCTACTGAAATGTGGGAAAGCAGCAGGACGAGATGGGAGTCCGCCACAAGCACTGAGAACAGACACAGAGACAACAGCGGACATGCCCATACCACTATTGCACAAGGTGTGGAAGGAAGAGAAGGTACCTGCCAACTGATTGGAAGAAGGGTTACCTTGTCAAACTGCCGAAGGAGGGAGACCTCAGTGTTTGCAAGAACTGGCGTGGAATCACTCTCCTGTCCACCCAAAGCAAGCAAAATCCTAAGCCGCATCATCCTGGAGAGACTAGAGGATGCACTGGATTCAAAACTACGACCGGAACAGGCTGGCTAGCTGGCTGGATTCAGGAAGTACAAATCATGTGCAGACCAAATTGCAACGCTTCGCATCATCATAGAACAGAGCATAGAATGGCAATCAGCTCTCTACCTCAACTTTATCGACTTTGAGAAGGCCTTTGACAGCGTCGACCGAGAGGTAATTTGGAAACTGCTTCAATACTACGGAGTACCGCAAACCCTTATCAGCCTCATTCAATAAGTATATGAAGACGCCACATGCCAAGTAATTCACAATGGGAAACTCAGTGATGCTTTTGAAGTGAAGTGAAGACAGGAGTGAAACAAGGTTGCCTACTATCACCCATGGTATTCCTGATTGTGGTCGACTGGACTGAATCATGCAACAAACAGTGAGGTGCTGTGAGAAGAGGGGAATACACTGGCTGGACTGCGGAAAAGAACCTAGAAGACTTGGATTTCGCCAACGATGACTTGTGTCTGATGTCACATAAACTTGGAGATCTGCAGGTTAAATGCAACAAGTTGGCAGAAGAGTCAGGGCAGCGAAGACGGGACTTCAAGTGAACGTAGAGAAGTCAGAAGTAATAAAAATACCCAACCAACACCACCACCACCAACAACAAACTGCAATAATCATGAAAGGGAGAAACTTAAAGGAAGTAACCTCCTTCACTTATCTAGGAATCACTGTTTCAACTACAGGTGGCGGCACAGACGAGGATGTCAAAGTCAGAATCGGAAAAGCAAGACAGGCGTTCATTAGCCTGAAACCAGTGTGGAGATCTTCTGCACTCAGCATGCGGAACAAGATCCGGATTTTCAACACCAACGTCAAGTCAGTGCTTCTGTATGGTTCAGGGACTTGACGCGTTACGAAAGGGATTTCCAATAAACTACAGATATTCATCAACAACTGCCTACGCTGGCTCGTTACTGAAGATCAGATGGCCAGAATAATAAGAATAAGCAACAAGGAGCTCTGGGAACGAACTAACCAAGAAGCTTTCACCCAACAAATATGCACTGGAAGGAAGTGGAGATGGATTTGGCATACACTGAGAAGACCATTTGGGGGACATCACGCGCAGGCCCTCGACATGAACCCAGATGGGAAATGACGAGTTGGGTATCCGAGGCAAGGGTGACATGGAGGAGATGGTGCGAGGAAGAAATGAGAGCTTGTGGGCTGTCGTGAAGCCGGGTTCAAAAGATTTCAGAGAACAGAGTTCACTGGAGACGTGCTAGTGAGACCCTACGTTCCATTAGGAACCCAAGGGACTTATAAAAGAATCACTAAAATATTCAACTATTTATTCAAAGAATGTCTTTGGAATTGACGAGAAGGAGGTTTAGTGTGTATATACAAGCCAGTTCATGTGAATGATATGAATTATGGATTTCTAAGTGAAGTGAATTAAGTGACACAGATGAAAAGCGGCTTCAGAAACATCACCGTGTTGCATTTATCCGTTTTTTATGTCCTATCCCAAACTGAACTGTAGGTAATAAAACATTCCAACTATTACTGACTAACCTAAAGATTTCACCTGGAAATAAGATGAGGGAAAAATATTAAGGTTGCATTGCTACTGATTTAATGAAGTGTAATAGATTGATGAAAAGTTCAAAGACATTCATTATGGTCCATGCGTATGCAGAAAAGTTCATTAATTCCTTAATAGATATTACTTTTCTGATAATTAATTATTTGGCATCCTGGATATCAGTTTAAATGATTTTCAGCCAAGAATGAAGCAGCTGGTTGGTATAAAAATTGATTTGAGATCAAAGTGTCAACAAATATATTCATATAATATAAACCACTTTGTCAGACGTAAATACTTAGTTCAGTGGGTCTGTCTGCTTTGAATCGCTCAACAAAACTTTAAAAAATTTACTTTGTCAAATATTATAACAGGGTATACGGGTCATGCAGACAACCTATTTAGGATAATTTACATGAGAAAAAACTGAAATTGTACCAAAGGTGGGCCTGAATCCATTTAGAAACGTTCCTAGTTGAGCCTTATGTCTATGTCATCCTAATTATCTTTAATTTATTCACATCCATACTCACTACGTGACATGTCATTTAAAATAGTAGTGTTCATCATATCGTATAATTCTAGAAATGCTGCACACAAATTATGGTAGAGATTTGTCGGATATCAAACCTATTTTGAGCTGTAGAACATTCTAGCACACTTTTGAAGAGCTGACAGTTTTTATGGAGACATTTCTTTCAGCCTAGGTGAATTTTCTTTTGGTTTTCACTAGCACCGGAGTTTTTGTTAACACAGCAGCAACAATAAGTAAAACTGCAGCAACTGACTTAGGTTGATGTCCACAGGGCGAATTCGGACAGTACAGGAGACCCCGTAAAAGCTGAGCTTATCAAACAATCACGTGTTACATAAACTGTCTCCATAGTATGTGTGATATATTTGTCCTGATAACGGTTTTTTTAATGGTGACTACTGTGAATGATTTCAGCCGGTTGTCAGCAACTGCACTGATAAATTGACAGTTTTCATGCCTTACATTAAACCAGCCGTTGTACAGCTTCAGGTATTACCGCAAACAGTTCGAACAGAATAATAACAGCTTTTCACAATGGAAATCTATTTGTGTAGCTTTAACAAATAGAAAGCGTAGTTACAACTTGCTATCGTTTTCGCTTGCATGGGTCTTGAATGCATCCAAGGCATCACATCTGTTTCAGATTTTTAAAATACCAAAAGAATGAGAAATTCGATCAGGTTGAGACAAAAATAACGGTAAGTTTGTGCTTTACATGTCCAAAACTGTGAAGGCGACTTGGTGTTTGGATCGACGTCTTCTGTTATTCACGGTAGCCCATCCATAGTTGTTGAATGTAAACTGCAACACTTTAGGATGCACAGGTGGCCATCTACTCACTGTGCTTGTCTACAGATGTCAAAAATATCTGTTTTAGTTTAAACTTAATTTGTTAAACTGCAAAATGAATATAGCAGTATAAGATATTCAGTTATGGTGTCTTTAAGTTGGCAAAGAAATCATGCAATAAAAGATAGAAAGTTTACTTACTGTAGTGGTAAAATATACGCCTTTATATTGTCTGGTACTAGTTTTTCTTTTCTTAACTCACTACAAATAATAAAGTCCTTAGAAGATCAGTTTTAGTTATTCAGAAACCAGCTAACAAATACAGAGATTTGAGCAACTGTAGAATATATTGTTATTCATTTGTTTGAAATTTGTCTGAAAATTACGATTTAGCTTTATCTGGAATTGAAGTTGTTCAAGATGTATTTCGCCGATCACATCAAAGAGAAAATGTAAAGTTAACGCTTATTGTGCTAGGAATGAGATGTAAAGACTTCTAATTACAGATATTGCGATCCTTACTGTAATTTACTATAAGCGATTACTTCACGCTATCATGGGATACTTGCTGTTGAAATTTTTATGTTTTTGGAGTTCTGTTTAGTGCACAAAGAATACTGTTTAGGGAACACAAAAAGGAAACATTTGAATGAATCCGTTGAAAATTTGTAAAGTAGACATAATTCAGCTATCCAGTGAACAGCTTACCGATCAGCTTTTTATGCTGTAAAAACACGTAATTGAGAAGTTAATCAATAAAAGTTTATAAGTTCTTTTGAAACAAAATTTACATGTTTGTGTGGGCACACATACACAGGGAGGAGTAATCGTTCAATGCAGACTAGTGTCGGTGATCATATATCCAAATGACTTGAAAAGCAATTCAACACACAAACATTTATAACTGCAGGTGACAGATACCTATGGTCATCTATTGCAAAACATATCACAGGATTAATACGAAAACAGCCTTCAAGATATTATATAGGAATAGTCAGGGCGTATTCTGAAGTTTGCCATTTGTAAACTTAATCCCCCGCTTTGCGTACAAAAACAATTTGTTGTTTCACTTAATTTACATTGGTAATTTTTATCTGATTATATTACCAAGACTAGTGTCACAACCTTTTCATATTCATTGTATTTGACCTTTCATTCTCCTTCATTTTCGTATATAAATTGACTTGACAAGTAAATGTGTGATCAGATTATTCGTAATGTATTGCACAAATACATCATATTTTTCAGATAATCTTCGTCTTCTACTAGCGTTATCGAAATTTATAAAAAGGACTAATTGTTTCAAAAATAGATGCAGTGGAGCAGCGTCTAAGACAATAGTAACAAAACACTTTTGATAATCTAACCGAAGTGAACAGATGACAAGAGAAATTCATTACCACTTGATTCCAAGGCAGGGGCTCGAATGATTTTTGGCAGGCAACTGGTTGTATAAAAGAATGTGCTAGTGAAGCTAGTAAAATTTTCTGTAGGTCATTTCTCATCGACAGCAATCTGATAACTATTTTGTCATATGCAACTATAAACAGAATGTAAATAGTGACGTAATTAACACAGAATATGATATTGTAAAAGGTGTTCACAATTTCTCATAACTCTAGTTCTATAATATTTTATATTCAAGTGTATTTATCACTTAATATGTAAATGTGGTAGCAAGTATGTAGGAAGAACAAAAAGGCAGATATCTACCAGGATTGCCTAGCACATACCAAAGAGTCTACTTCTCACAGGTCCATCCTCGTCTAGTAGTGCAATAGCTCGTCACTTACATGATAACTGACATAAGGTAGATGTGATGAAGTCCTTAATAGTAGTCAACAGACAAAAGACCTTTGAAACTCTCGAAGCCATCACTTTCTGATGAGTTCAACTGTGACTTTTTATCCTCTCATCTCGCCCAAAATATTTCGAATACATTCATTTTGTGCTCATTCATATCCATATTCATTTTCTTTATTGTTTCATTGTTACAGTACTCGTTATTACTACGACAGTTTAATCTCATCCACCTATCAATTTGTTCAAATATTATCTTCAAATGATTACTCATTCTCTTCTGCTTATTTTTGTCTTATCTGACTTATTCGTAAGGATTCCTCACCTTGCCTTATATAACCCTCATATAGTTTGGGTGAATTTATTGCTTGAACTTCCTTTATTTACTGAATCATTATTTGTTCCTGTTCTTTAGAACGTTGACTGGTATCTTGAAACGTGTAGAGGTCGGGCAATTCAACCCTATGTAGAAAAGGAAATTACACTTATCAAAACAATGTGACTTCAATTTACGTCTGACTATTACTTCCAATAATCTTAGTATGCACTCCTGACTGTTTCCATATGAAACTTTGAAGGCTGTTTGAACAATTACTCTGTGATAGGTTTCTATGATATGATATGATAAAGGGGATTGTAATCCACTTATAAAAATCAAAGTTTCATACAAGAGTGGTCTTTTAAGTCGTTTAGGTAGATGTTCTCTCACCCTTAGACTCATGGTTCGAATATTTCTCTTTATGTGAGTCTCCACATATTTACGTCAACTGGTAAATACAAGGAGATGGGAAGCAATTATCTATATGGTGTTTAGGTATTTAATGATTTATTATTATTATTATTTATCCTTTGGGTTACCAGTGAATCATTTGGCTTCAGTAACACGTCTCCATTTCACTCTCTTCCCTGCAGTCTTTTCAACCTGGCTCCACGTCTGTCCAGAAGCTTTGATTTCCTCCTCACACCATCTCCTCCATGTAACTCTCGGATGCTCAAACTCGTCGTTTCCCACGCGGGTTCCACTCGAGGGCTTGGGGCACAATGTCTCCAATCGCTCTTCTCAGTGTATGCCCAATCTATCTCCACTTTCTTCCGCATATTTGTTGGGCGATGGGTTCTTGGTTGGTTCATTGCCCGGCCAGCGTTTCTTGTTACTTATTCTTTCTGGTCATCGGATGTTCAACATCCAGCATAAGCAGCTGTTGATAAATGTCTATGGTTTGCTGGAAATGCTTTTCCTAACGCGCCAAGTTCTTTTCATGAGTCCAGCCAGAGGTTGCCCATCTCCTCGCTTCGCACGGTTGTCTGTTGCATGATCCAGTCCAGTCCAGTCACTTGGCATGTTCTTGCAAAGACATAGGTCTCCTTTCTTCGGAAGTTTGACAAAGTGGACCTTCTTCCAACCAATCTGCTGCTACCTTTTCTCCCTTCTTTCCAAACCTTCTGCAGTAGTGGTGTGAGCATATTCCCTGTTTTCAGTGCTTCTGGAGGAATTCCATCTGGTATTGCTGCATTCGCGAGTCTCAGCAACTTTATGTCGTTCAGAACTACACTTCTGCTTTTGTCGGAGGCTTTGTGTTCACTGATTGTTCTGTGGCTGTGCGGCTCCTCGTGGTATTTGAGGGCGAGTTGCAGATGGTGGTGGTATTCGATTCAGGAGTTTTCTGAAGTGGTCAGCCCAGCATTTCCCTCGTTTCTCTTCTTTGGTGGCAAACAAGTTTGCTTCACTTTCTCATATATCGGTTTCATCTGCGTTGATCTCTTCCTACATAAATAAAATAACCTGGTCATTTGATATTATGTTGTCAGGTCTCTCTCTGCCTCGCCTACATACAGCCTGTTCTGCTTCACTTGCCAATGTGTCGTAGTAGTGTCTTTTGTCTTTGTGCGCACTCTTCTTCACCTCTTCGCCAAGTGTAGTATTTTATATGTTGTACTCAGTTCCCCTTTTCGTTGTTCGTCGCTGCACTGCACTGCACTGCACTTCACTACACTACACTGCACTGGTTCATCTTCTACCCCACCATCTTCCTCTCTCTCCTTGCTCTATCAACTTCCATGTGGAGATCCGTCGAGATCCATTGCTTGTCTTGCCTCTTCTTCTTCTTCCTTCTTGACATGGTTATGCAGGTTTCCTTCCACGTCTCTCTCAAAGAGTTCCAGTGTTCTTCCATGCTGCTTTCTTCAGGGATGTTACTGAGTGTCTCCCATTTATTGCTGATGGATGGCTGATGTCAAGATTTCCTTTGTAGTTTCGTCCTTCGCCAAATCGTTGAATGCGCAGAAGTCTGCAAACACTTCTCCTTTCTCATTCATCATATCACCGAGTGCCTCTCGACCCATGATTGCTTCTCTTCACGTGTTGTCTGCTCCCAGTTTGACTGGCATTCATGTCACCTCACCCATTAGAATGAATTTTGATGTCGTCATCTGAGGTGGGCTCTTCTCCACTACTGATTGCAGTTGTCTATAGAATTCCTCCTCCTTCTCTTTGTCTGCATTATTTGTAGGTGCGTAGCGTTGCATTGTATGATTGTAACTTTCTTTCCTTTCTATTTGAATCTTGGTGTCGTGATCCTGATCCTGTAGGAGTAGATTGGTTCCCACTGCATGAGAGAGAGCCTTCGAGGCTGTTGAGGGGAGATCATGATAGCGACTGCGAACATGAGTGTGCTCGTGGTTGTCGTCTGTGTGACAATATCGGAGTGGATTATTGACTCTTCAGTTGACAGTTTGAAGAGTCCACTTCCATTCCATCTACTTTTGCATATTCCTAGCTCTTCTACGCCATACTATCTTATCTCTTTGGCAGTCTGGACAGCCTTACTAGGTTCATACATGGTGCGGACATTCCATGCTCCCGTGTTGACTTTCGTTTTCACAGAGAGAAGACACACCGGGTGACTGGCTTACCGAAGGCTCTCAACAACCAGCGTCCTTTGGTCTCTCCGATTGCAGGGAGGAATAATTTTGTTATTATTTTTTATATTTTCCTTGTGCTTTGAAGTTTGTTTAGCGACTGGTTTGGTTTTCCGGGATAGGCTTGCTAGTGCTATTCCCAACCTTCTCTGTTTACTTGGGCTTAGGACCGGCCGGCGACTAGTGAACTAGTTAACTAGACACGGTTTGTCCTGTTGAGTCATGCGCTTTTTATGAAAGCGCAAATACTCTACTGATTTCTTTTCTTTAAATATACTTTCATATGTTTACGAATTGCTGAACACTAATTTATTACGTGTAAACATTTTAATTGCAGTTGACTTCCCACGTGACACCAGGAAAATCTTATACAAGTGGATAAACTAGAAAACCTTCGTTTGGTTTTCCGGGATAGGCTTGCTAGTACTATTCCCAACCTTCTCTGTTTACTTGGGCTTAGGACCGGCCGGCGACTAGTGAACTAGTTAACCAGGCTAGGTTCAGACAACCGATGCTGTGCTCTATCTATGTTGTTTATATTCGTAACTTCAGCTTTCCTGTTTGTGAGGACAGTTAATTAAATATATACCTCTGATGTATATATCCCACTTTATTCAGCTTTGAATTAAGTACATCTCGGAAATGTAATCAGTCATGTATCAGGGTGACAGTACTAGTGCGGGAAAATTTTTGGTCACTTAATCATTTGAGCTGCTATCAGTGGTATTTACACTAGTATTCCCAGACAGAATCGTGAGCAGTATGAAACTGAGAACACCGGACAAATGATGTAGACCGTGCCATTTAGGGCGTGGGTTTTGTTACACCTCTAACCTCCTAAATTACTAGACGGCTAACGTCACTTAAAATCCCCCATATAGTTTTATTCAGCTCCTTCATTAAAGGTAAAGCCATTCATGAAACATCTATATATTTGCTACGACAAGCATGTTCGAATACGAATGAATCATCCTGCACCCTTTTTGAATTCTTTTTGAGGTACACATATATCATAGGGATAAAAGCTCGGAAATAATATGCTTTCGGTACTTTGTTAACCTGAGAATATATATGTGCATGAAGTTTGTTTGAGGTCACTGAGAAAATCTGCACTTTATTTTTACTTAAATTTCAGTGCTACTTACATGAAAACACAATCAAGTGTTGTATTCAGAGAGAATTAGTTTTATGCCTCAAGCTGTCAAATGTATCACAATTTTAATAATGTTCTATTCTATTAACTAGATGGTTTAATCATGAAGCTTTCATTACCATACAGACATCATCAGGACAAACTTCAGAAAGAATTGAGCTACAGGGTTTTCTCTACAAATTGTTTAGTAGCTTATTCTGCTTCCCTTACTCTCAAAGTCTTATCACTGTTTCCATATTCATTTTGACTGAATGTACTAGTGATGTTTTCTTTTACCTGCTTGATGCTTATTATTGATCGGTAGATTGGGTCAGTGTCAATGTGTCTGCTGATTATCGACTGATTTGAATAACAAGCTTCTAAAATTTCCCCACCATTCTTTTTATTTCCGGTTGGTATGCATTGTGAACTGACATCAGCTGGAGGAAGACTGGAATCTTGATAGCACTGGAGAGCTGTTTCTTCCCGCCTTCAATCCCTGGTAGGATCATGGATGCTCATTGCTGAAGAGTCCTACACTAGAACAAAACAACTGTCCAGTCCTCACAAGTTTCCCATGTTCCTCCAACTAGTGTCGGTCCATGGTGAATACCAACTTGAAATCAATGCATCCCAGCAAAACCCCAGATTGAATTCTGTGTATTTCCTATATTCAAGATTTCCACACTTCACCAGTCAAATTCTTATCCACAGTTGTCTGTGTGTGCTAGTTGATGTTCATATAGATGGATACGTGAAGAGCGAGCAGTCTGTCTGATGCAGTGGTTTTCGTAGTTTCTACAGTCTATTTTGTAAATAACATTAATATATGCATATGATATTTATAGACTGCAATCTGTCAGGAAGATCCAACCTAATTAATAACCACCATTATTTAGATTGAATAACGTTTAGTTTGTCGTCATTTGCGATTGCACCTTTTTGTCTTCCTGTCAGAGAATTAAGACATTTTGTAGGGTTGTGAGCTACAGCGTTTTCAAAAGGTTTCATCAGTTTAGTCATGATCTCCGAGATGTTTATCATGTAGAGCAGGACAATCGGTTTGTTGGTATTTGAGGTTGATTGTTTTGATTGAGGAAGAATTAGGGAAACAATTTTTGGTGAATTGTGTGGATAGCCGACTGTTCTTCTGGAAGATAGTCATTTATTTAACCAATGTTATGTGTTTTAACTCAACTGTCAAAACTCCTTATATATCGACATCTGTGTAACTAACTCTTAACTAAGTACGTTTTACCGTAATCTGTTTTTCTTCTAATAAGTCAAACTTACGTTTTAAGTTATTTATTTTTTATTTAGATAAATATCTGCTATCATTTCTCACCCCTGTCGAGCTAAACTTTCTAGAAATTCAAATAAAGGACTCATTTTCACTTTTCGGAATATTTTATTACCTTTCGTTAACAAAGAATTCCTTTGATAATTGAGACTTGAACCTTTCAGTACTTTCACCTGTCTGAAGAAAAGTAGATAAGACAAAGTTCAATATAATGCTTTTGAACAAACGAGCCAATTTTAATATACTGAATTTTATCATGATATCTTGTGGCCTGTTTTTCCTAGAATTTATTGGATGGGAGATGCAAAAAATTAAGATGCATTGTTCAGAAAGTAAACATGATATATTCAAACTGCCGTGCAACTTTAAAAGGGTTCTAGTTATAGTCAAATAAAGCAGCTTGAATTAAGTCCCCAATAAGTCAGCTCCATTTAGGGAGATAGTTTTACTCAATCTTTACTTTTTAAAGTATGATTATTATCCAGTGTGTAGAAGTTCATCATTTCCTACTGTTACTAACTTTATATCCTATTCAAGCGTGACTTATATTTTTCAATAGATAAAATTTGTGTATCGAATATTTTTAGTATCCAGGAGCTTGTCTTCTGTGTTTTTTCAGTGAATTTTTTACAAATTAAAAACAAGCATCTTTACAAACTATTTTCATTTTCTGGTTAACCATATGTCCAGGATATATAATTAGAAGTATTATCATAAAATAAGCAAATCCTTTAACCCATTACCAATCAGGTCGTCATTTATATTTATATCATTACATCTCATACCTTACCATAGAGACTTTAATTTATTCCTTTGAGATTTGTGTCCCATAAGTGAACTGCTAATGTGGTTCTTTTTTCCTTTCACTGACTGCTTATGCGTATGAGTAATCTAACGGTGACGTTAAGAAATACATTTTTGATGATGATGATGATGATAAGTTGCTTTTTACATATTTTATACAGCATTTCAATAGTTAGTCAAAAAAATCACTACGTTACCTTGTTAGTGAAATAACCTTCAACTGTTTCAGTAGAAGCATCTACTACTTACTGATCTGATTTTACCTCTACTGGATGAGGTTAACAATGAATAGGAATGCACTTTGCCATGGAAACCTGCAGGCAAATATATAAATGTAGTATTTGTTCAATATTTATTTTACCAGGTCACAGAAGTCAGATAAAATATTTAAGTCTTACTTCTTGAAAATTACATTATTTTATCGGTTAAAGATAGTATATCAGTTAAGCATGAATTTCACTTTCACCCACTGAATAAAAAACTATTCACCTTTTTGAGTTTCAGCCTTGAATCTAAAGTTTTGAGCTTAGTTATTTTAGTTTCAGGACAAATTATGCCTGTCGACGGTACTGAGTGTTCCTCCTTTCTTATTTCCCAAGTAGTTTCAGTGGTGAGATGTGATATATTTTAGGTGATAAGTTTTAAGACATTAAATTCACTTAACTCACTTCACTTATTTTTGAAGATTTCTCAACATAGTACTATATCCGAAAAAGTAAATGTGAATGCTATTTAGTGGTGTAAAAAGCATTATACTGGTCTTCATGATATTCTTCTCAGCATATTTGACGTCCATTAAATATTTGAGCTCAGTCGTTGAATTAAATTTGTACAATAATCACGAAGGTTATTCATCTGTTCCGTTAAATGTGCGGAGGAATACAGGATTCTCAAAAATAACTAAGATATAGAATAGTTAGCCAGTGATTTTCCCTCCATTTTAGCTCTAAAATAACATTCATCAGACTTTTGAGCATTCCTCTGTGTTTTGATATTGAGTTTAGTATTTAGTATATATTAACTTCAGTCAATAAAATTCAAAAAGCAAGACAACATTAACTGGTTCTTATCCAGAAAATTTATAAAAATGGATTTCATGAGACCTATGCAAGTCTAGGGAGTGTGAAAAACTTCATAATAACCACTAACTCTTAAAAGGTGAATTTAATTCAGAAATATTTCAATTTGTTATTCATCGTAGACTGACATCAGTTGGAGGAAGGAAGGAAACCTGGGGCACTGGACAGCTGTTTAGTCCTAGTATGGGACTCGGCAGTACGCATCCACGACCCCTCCAGGGATCGAACTCGCTATCCTCAGGTTCCGTGGCTAACACGTTACCATTGAGTTACTGGGTCAGAATTCGAAATTCAATTTAATTTAGCTCCTCCTTCAGAGGGAAAAATGCTTAGATGTATTACTAGTCAACAAATATGAATATATCCAGACCAATGCTTAAAGTTATGTAGTTCGTTATATGGAGGGTATTTAACTAGTGCAATCCTGGGGTAGTATATTAGTGCAGACAAAGCAAATTTATATTTTTGATCGTTCCCTTACCTTTCTATATTGCTAGAGAGACCTTTTTCAGTCGAATGAATGACCTTCATCCAGATTATTACTAAGGTTTGGCATGGGCGACCTTTCTTGTCATCTTATTCACCTGGAAAATACAATATAAATGTTATAACGAATGACTCCAGTAGGCTAATTCAACGTTAGAAAATAAGGTATAACAAGAATATTGTGTGGAATTTCTTTCAACTGTGAAATACCTGGTGCAGCTATGAAGCTTAAGGGGTTGAATAAAAATGCTGAATATACTGGGAATTAAAGAGTTAGAAGAGTGTGATACCATTGAATTATTATATCTCAATAGTGGTTTTAATCCTAACAAAAGCATTTGTTGGTACATCCTGAGTTCTACTTTTTCACTGACTGTTCAGTGTGTACTCATTGAAATTTGAAGCAAACTTCCATCATGAAGATTAAAATTACTTTCCTCTTAACCGTAAGGCATCTAAGGCGTCCAATAAAAAAAGTAGAATTTGGACAGTGTGGTTGATTATGGTTAATTTATAGTTAATTTTTATATGTATCCAATAGGGAAACAATATCAATTACTGATAACGTTTCGAGGGGAATTTATTGCATTTGTTACATCAAGGTAATCACAACTTTCTGGTCTAGTTTTTATGCTTCCACTCTTTTTATTTTTTGACTTACAGCTTAGTAACATTTTCTACATATTTGGAGTATGTGTAGTATCACACACGAAAAAGCTAAACATAGTAAACAGGAAGCATAAATACATTTAAAATTACGCTATGATTAGTCGGAAACAAAGGAAACTTCTCATAAAATGTGGTCAGAAAGCACACTGGAGAGTTAATATGACCAGCACACCAGCTGCTGTTGGAATAATGATTCAGCGACTGTACATATTACTTTGCATATAATATGCTTTATCAGAAATCAGCGTGGACTCATTGGATAAAGTAAGTTTACTTTGGTGAATAATGTAATTATGTTTCATTAAATTTCATACAGTTAACAAGGTACTTAACCATAATGGAAAGCCACTGATGAGATAACTGAAAATAAAGAATAATCGGCCTGAATAACCTGATCTGAAGCTTTCAAATTAGAATTTTCAGAATAGTGAAATATTCAAATCCACAACTAATCAAGTTAAGTGATATTATACAGAAGTCTGGGAAGAATACTTCACCTAGGGAGAAAACATTCATTGACTGTTAGTTAGAATTTATGCTTTATACGTTTTATAGTAAAGAAATGCATTCATTCTTTGTTATTTGATAAATAAGTGGAGGAAAATGTGGAGCAAAGACATAGATCAGCACATCTTTACATCCTAGCCACTGGACGAAAATGAAGGATGAATTTCACACAGAAATTAAACTTTGACATGAAAACATCTTCACATTTACTATCTGCAATGAATTTTCTTCACTAGGTGTTTCAGTTACTTCGAAGGCAACAAATGGTAACTTAGTATTTAACTTTTTTGTGACATATACATGGATATATATTTGGTGTATAAGTCGACAGCAGATGTGAAATTTCATTCAGTTTATTTTATTGACTTAAGGGTATGGTTTTCGTCAAAACCGTTATTGATAACGAAAGCTATACAACTTAGAAATCAACTTTTGAAGAGTAAGACTAACAAATTACTGATAAAAAATGGGTTGACTATGAAACATTAAACAAATTAGGATTCTAGCACGAAGTTAATTTTTCTTCTACAAATATTACATCGAAAAAACTCCTATTGGGAAAAGGTAAAATACAATAATCACTGGGTTGGATATCTTAATATCGATCGTTGCTTTCAGATCCTTCTCTGCAGCTAATAATTGCTCATAAAATCACTTAGTTTAAATATCACGTTGGGTATGGTTTTTGTTTTCCGAAGCATAGTGTTTTTAAGGTAATTTGTTGGTTGTGGCTAGCGGCAGATTCCAGGACGCTCGCGCAGGTACATCCAGCTGACGAGTGCCAAGTAGGACGAAAAGCCTATCCTGGATTCTTCTGCTAGCCAAAACCAAACAAGGTGCCTTAACTAACATTCAGGCAATATCGAGGCATTCTCATACGAGCCCATATGCCAGCAGAGGTTGAGCGATTTGATCCAATAAAACAACGTAGAATTACAAGTACGTCAATAAATAGTTATAAGATTCTTAGCTGAATAAAACGAATACGACTTCTCACCAAAAAATATTTTCTAACTTCATTATCAGGCTGCGCAGTTATCTATATAATTGGCACAACAGCAGATTGTTGCACCAGAAGTTGCTTAACAAAACTGAAATTTCCTCAGGAACTGAAGTTTGGCGGGGGGGAATTTGCCTCTTTACATTTCTAGTAATAGGTCTCTTCAGCTATCCGTTACTAATAAGTGTATTTTGAGAAATCTGAAGCCCAGTTCTAAAGGTTAATGAAATGTTCAGTCTAGGTTCATTTGTGACTAACTTACTTCTGCTGTCACTCATCACATGTCTTTAATGTCACGCGTAAAAGTGAAACATGAAACTCACTTTTTCTGATTGGTGAATTTTATAGACCGGTGACACACATAATGGTCTAAGTAGTTTATTGACTTAACATGCTTTTTCAGGTCTGTCTGACGGCACCTGACCCGCTTCTCGATGTCTTCTTTTTTAACCTTTCTGCATGTCTCTACGGGAACGAATTCATTAATGATTCTGTCACTCATGGATTGATGAGCAACTTTCCAGTGCGACTGTTTGACATTTTATTAATCGTATAACTGACTATACAGTTTGATGATAAATCCATTGAAAAATATTTCTTCGCTGATAAATCTTGTCCATCTTATTCATGAATAAGTTTTTTCCTTAAGTGATATCTGTCGAGCTAGCAATTTTAATGGTGATAGTTTTGTGATATATATATTCAGTTCACTGAAAAACGTCATCGAAACTGACCAAAACTGAACATTGAAAGCAAAGCTGCTACCTGGTCTCCTACTACCTGCAGTGTAGAATCATTTGTCCTCATTCTCTTCAAAGTCTGTTCTTAAAACACGAAACTGTTGAACACAACATAATTTCAACAGAATTTATTACGAAAATCAATGGGACGTAGCAGAAAATTTTGAAATGCATCTGAAAGTGAGCATGAATTCATTAGGCCATTTTTTATAGCTTAGATTGATAAGTATTCAAAGCATAAACTAAAAGTATATAATCTTTCATAAAAAACGACCTATACAATGAAGGTGTGTTACTGCGTTTTCCCCAAAATATAGTGTCAGTGAATGCTCATTAAATAAGTGAAAAATCAGGTCGAGGTAAGTAAATCATATGACGTTATTCCGATCGCTTTAATTCCTACAACTAGATTTGTGAAAAAGGAGTCTGAAACTGTAAAACATATATCTAGTAGCTGTTTATTACAATGAATGCATGGTCGAAATATTTGTAGAAGCTTGAAAATTTTTAAAAGTTACACTGTAAACTAAAATTTTCCATAGTTGTTGCTTCAGGAATTTTTATTTTGTTTCTCAACTAACCTGCACTTCACTTAATGTTTTTATATATACAAATGATAGATGAAATGAAATCTTAGTATTTACCTACTTCATTATGAACAGTTGCTACAGTTTAGTTGAGTGTCAGTTCATCTGAATCCCTATTTCATAACTTACATATCCCAGGTCTGTTTTATCCTTTAAAAGCGAGCTCAAAATTCATAGGTGTAATTGTTTAATTTATGAGCTGTTTAGGAGTGTAGTTTCATGTCGAATCGGTTTATTTGTCATAGGAAACAGTAAATAATACTGTATCGCAGTATGCTTTATCAAATAGATCAATATAAAATAGAATACATCCCTGTTTAACTAAACGTTTCCTTTGCATATTGTTAGCTTATAAGGCATATTCATTATCATTAGGAAGCAAGGGGATCTGTGTGGAGAAACTAGAGAAAGAAAACCATAAACTGGCAGTCTCTTTGGTTATATGATTAACAGTTGTCACGTGGTATGGAGAATATAATAACGCTAACCTTAAATCACCTTGTATAATACTGCAATGTTTACTGTTATCGGTATGAGCTTCTAGTACCGTCTAAAGCATCAAACGTTAAAATCCAATATATTAAATTGAAAAATACCCAATAACTGTTCCAGTCAGATGCAAATGAGAGACAATGTGTTTACACTGCAATCTACCTTGTCATGGAGGTTATACATGCAGAAAGTATGTAATAACTTAGTTTCCCTAGAAAGAATAGACTCCACATTACATGCCGAATTAATAACTGGAAAAAAACCAACAATTTGAAATGATAACATGATCAGAAAATCTCCAGTTATTGCTGTGTTAAAACATGAAGCCAGTGCTAACAGCTTTAAACGAAATTTATCAAAACTCTTAGTCCGTAGATCCACTGGGTTGTTTTGCATCCTGTTTTCTGATTTTCCTGTGTTCACAAAATTTGAGATCAAGTGATTCTATTTACGGAGACCTAATTAACCTAATGCAGTGATCACTGTTCACTTAGGAGACTTCTGTCACACAAATATGGTAGTTCACAAGCTTTGTTACTTTCTTTTGCTCTCATGTTGTTACACCTTCAAAGAAATGAAGCAGAGAATGAAACTGTCAAATTTCTTTCGTAGAATTTAGTAAATTGTATAACATTTAACTACAAAAGCTCTGCTAAGTGCGAAAAGTGGTGAATTTCATGCACTAAGGAAAGCTTGTAGTCTACCTGCGTATTGAATCTCTTTCTCTCTCTCTCTCTCTCTCTCTCTCTCTCTCTCTATATATATATATATATATATATATATATATATGTATATATGATGGTCGACTTTTACATCCATTCCCTAGAATCGAACTGGATAATCATTGCATAACTCAACGGAGTTGACCCATTGTTGTCGACTAATGCAGCTAACAGTCTTCAAATTATTTCTTCTGTTTCAAATAAAAGTATTTCAGTTTTTAGCTTGTTAACAAACTGTTGGTGGAAGCAAACATAATATTATTAACCAATGATAGCACAAATGTTTCCCCGAATCGCTTATAATTTACTCCCATCTGATTGGGTTAAAAGATTTCTTATTGAGCTTCTTCTCAGTTAATAATATAGCAGATATGTATTAGATAACTGAAGTCTGTGTATAAGGATCAGTACAGTCAAACAACATGATACATAGAAATGAACAATCTCTACAGTATCCTGTCGAATAATACACATACATACTCATAGCTAAAATACATGTCAAGTAACTACCACTTTAGTCTTCTATCACTTACTATTTCAAACAAGTAGCAGCAACATTAAAAACTGATATAGGTATGGAAGAATCATTCATTAAGAGTAACCAGTCAGTTATACCACTGAATATTCAGAATGAAAATGTTTCACAGGATATTCAACTGATATTAGAGTGGAGTTTACGGAATCTCTCCACGACGAATACATCTAGACAAATTTATTATTTCTTCAATAATTATGTGAACACCTTACTAAAAAATCCATACAAACGGGTACTACTCGCACTGTACATATTAATACTAGTATTTGGCACATTTATTAACTTATTGTTGATACATACAATACACAAATCGCGTAATCCTAAGTCGTTAGCCAACAGAAGAATGTTAGTAATACGCGTTTTGTGTGATTTAGCATTAGCATGGTTTGGTGTACCGTATACAGCGTATACAGCAGTCTATAAAAATTGGTTATTGGGCAATGCTATGTGTAAAATCTCTGCATTCCTCATCTACTTCATTGTTGCATTAAACAATTTTCTACTTGTTGCCATTTGTTTAAATCGTAGTGTTGGTATTAGTCAAATGGTAAACATTTAACTGAATCAACGGTTAGTGTACCGTGTCGGGTAAAATGTTTATTAGTTGCTGCTGGATTACTAGCGTTGATCATTGCATTTCCTGGAGGGATTGTCAGCGAACAAGTGCAGATTAAATTACCGAAAACAGTGAAAGTATATTTTGATTTGAATACGGACATTTCAGAAATGATACCCATGATATGCATGTAAGTAAGCGTATTCTTTTTCCATTTCTTATATTTATGTCGTTTATTGTCTGAATAATTTTTTGAATATTAAAATAAAACCCGTTTGGTCATTGGAAAACTTTGTTAATTTTTCTAGTAGTGGTTTGGGGTAAACTTTATGACACGGACTCTGTCTTGTTTAATAATGTTTGGCTGGATGTGCCAGTATCACAATGTGTTGATATTCTTACCATTAACTGAATATTGCATCCCTCACATGTATTCACTAGACTGATCTGTATCCGCAGTAACTGAAAATATCAAAACGAATTTGGTCTCAAGTCCGTACAGCTGAATGTTGGTAAGTTTAGTGATTTGTGTTATATAGATTCCAAAGCTAGCCTATGTGTTGGACAGAATATTATCAACTATTAATAACGAAATCAGTCATGATATTCCTGCCAAAAGGACTGATCAATTCTATCGTAAACTTCACAACAAAAATATCATATCATATACAGAGGCATAGTTATGTATTTGATAGCAGACCCACTACCGGTATGAAATGGTCTAATAATATTCATAAACAGTGAATAAGGTTCATATCATTTCGTAAAAATAGGCTGTGAAGTAAACTAGATCACAAAAGCCACAAAATGCGTATACTGTAATTTTCCCTTTTGCTAACTGCAAAGTTCCTGAAGTCATGTTAGATTAATTTTAATTTAAGGAATTATTTGTAATACTTTTCAATAGTCACTGGTAGTAACCAGAAGCAATTTTGAGACGATTTGTTGTTCATTTCAGTCTTTAAAATAAGCGAAGAACAATCACAACTTCTTATTTCGCCCCGTTTAAAAATTTATGATTTTAAGCAACTACGCTGGTCTGAAAAGAAAATATGTAGATTGAGCACGTGAAACAGTTAGTGATTTCAGTATTTCAATGTCAGTTCAACTGATTTAAAACTCAGACTCATTGTTCTAGGTTAATAACTGACTTGCATAAAAAGTTACGATTTAGTGCATTCGGTTAAAGCTTTTCATTGTGTTAAATACTCTTTATTTCATCATCTCATAGACAATTTAATAGTTATTACGACGGCTTGTCACCAACTTTTGACATCAAACCTTATTTCTCTTGCATGCAAACAAACGAAAGGCAATTGAGTACCAGTGGATATTGAGAAGAAAATACTCGGTACTGAACTTAGCAGCTTCTAATCATATTCAAAAAATTATTTCAACTGATAGATAGCTTTATTACCTATTGATCGGATATTTCCGTTGGCAGTGGCAACCAAGCAAAAGAATTCGATAACAAAAGTTTTAGATAGAAACCGACAAAACAGATAAGCATAGGGGAAACAAGAGATTAAGAAGCATGTTTGCGACTGAATTTAAGGCGGGAAAAATGATATTTAAGCAAGCTGGAATCTAGTAAAGAAATCTTCAGACTATTTAAGACCAACCTGTATATATATCCTGATATGCTAATGTATGTATATAAACACCGTATATTGACGTTTGTTTATATGATATTCAGATGTAGTAACGTTTATTTATGGAAGTTGGTTACATGATTCAAAAAGGCCTTGAGAACATTTTAAAATGAACTGCACAACGCATGCTAGTTAGATATTTATTACTTTTCTTTTTACGGTAATTGTTCATTTCGTGGTCTACCTTGGGATGAAAATAGCATTTAAGCTTGATTGCTTTGACTTTCACATTATGTTTAGCATTGACAAATGTAACGTTATTGGATTATTTGAAGCATTCAGTGCCTATTTGTAAATTTAAAATAAAAGTGAATCTAAGGGAAGCTAAGTGTCTTTTACAAAAACAGAATATAACATGTATCTCATAAAATATTCATGCTTCATTAAAACTAATATTAATAATTTTAGCCTCTCCAGTTTTCCCTTGTTTGTTAAATTGCCGGTAAGGAGAGCATATTATAATAACACATTTTCAAGATACACTTTTGATTCAGTTATCAATGAACCTGTTGTGATATCATTTAACAAAATGAACTGTTATTGCATTGAATCTCTTACTGACCGGATGTTTTTAACTCACAGCTTTTAGTATTTTTTGGACTTTTTTGAACAATTCGTTTGCAGGTTGCAAATATCTGCTGATTAAACATACTGGTAATTAGAAACTAGAACTATATCACTATTGCAAGATTCTGGGCAATATAAAGTTTTACAGCTTGTTGTAATACATAACTGACGTCTTAAAGACACTTTAGAACCATGGAATTCTAACAACTTTATGTATTTAGGTAGCTAATTATATGTAAGATGATAAGTAGCAAATATACACCCACTTAAGGGTTTTCATCAAATAAATGTTTTTCAATGGAAAGTATAAGAAAATATATTTTTCTTAGATATTTACTAATGCTCATTATTATTAAAACTAGGATAATATTTGTTTATTTTTATGGCTATAATGCAAACTTAATTAAAACGTGTTTATTTAAACACAAATTAACAATTAATCTGCTTTAATAGTCTGTTGCTTTTGTTAGTGTAATTACAAACAACACACCCTCTGAAGCATATATATGTATTATGTTTATGCAAATTAAACTGGCATTCTCCTTGTCTTTCTCACTCTCTTTGTGTGTATCACTTATTTGTACACTAAGTAGGTTCTACAAAATATTCTAATTTACGGACACTATGAAAATTTAGTTTAGAGCAACACTACCACCTGATATTTCTAAAGAATTTCTATGCAATATTGTGACATTCAGAGTAGAATATTAATTCTATTTGTCAGTCATAAGGTATTTTTACTATTTCGTTTCTTTTCTAGTGGTAAACTGTGTATACTACAGCCAACAAAGATTGTGAGAGCTGTGAATAACTTTACTGATAAGCCCACCAGCATACTCGTGAAGATGGATAATACCACACAATGTATCAACGAAAATGGTGTTGTTTATGTGAACAATTTAATTTGGACTACCTCTTGGATCAAAGTGACCACCACAGTTGCTGATTTGATACAGAAACTTACCAAGAAAGCAGAAAACCACCAAATTAGAAATATTAAGGTCTTAGGTAGGGAGAACGATAGAGAACGTTGGTCTGTGAGTAAGGTTTGAAATATGCGACTACTAGGGTGCCAAGCACACACATGATGCAGCACCAACTCAAAGCTGTTGATTTTGGGATGAACATTGTCAGATATTATTGGTTTCCTAAGTGGGATGTAAAACAGGGTTAGATAAGAAGTTCCAAAGAGCTGAACTCAGCTAAAATTGAATATAAGTAGTGCAGATAGAGTCATTATTCACTTTCCTGTGAATCTAAAAAATGATATAACTTCGAATCCTACTTTCATGCCTATTAAAATCTTTCTTACTGTTCTCCTCTCAATTCTACTCATCATACTCGTTTCTATTTGTTTCAGTATTTCAGTTTTATTGGTACTAATGATGTTTCATATTCTTATATTTTACATCGAAAATTCTCGCTACTCATCTTGAAATTAAATATGATATGATATTGAACTGTGTCTAAAGAAGGAAGAGAACACCCAAATTACAACAATGAATAAACTAAAATGGTTAGTGTAAAAAAAGATGTGCAATTTAATGATTTGCAAGCGTCAGAATTTTCCTAGAGAAAGAAGAAGAATATTGATGGCTGAGCGTGTAAACGAAGGTTTTCTAGTTTATCCACTTGTATAAGATTTTCCAGGTGTCACGTGGGAAGTCAACTGCAATTAAAATGTTTACACGTAATAAATTAGTGTTCAGCAATTCGTAAACATATGAAAGTATATTTAAAGAAAAGAAATCAGTAGAGTATTTGCGCTTTCATAAAAAGCGCATGACTCAACAGGACAAACCGTGTCTAGTTAACTAGTTCACTAGTCGCCGGCCGGTCCTAAGCCCAAGTAAACAGAGAAGGTTGGGAATAGCACTAGCAAGCCTATCCCGGAAAACCAAACCAGTCGCTAAACAAACTTCAAAGCACAAGGAAAATATAAAAAATAATAACAAAATTATTCCTCCCTGCAATCGGAGAGACCAAAGGACGCTGGTTGTTGAGAGCCTTCGGTAAGCCAGTCACCCGGTGTGTCTTCTCTCTGTGAAAACGAAAGTCAACACGGGAGCATGGAATGTCCGCACCATGTATGAACCTAGTAAGGCTGTCCAGACTGCCAAAGAGATAAGATAGTATGGCGTAGAAGAGCTAGGAATATGCAAAAGTAGATGGAATGGAAGTGGACTCTTCAAACTGTCAACTGAAGAGTCAATAATCCACTCCGATATTGTCACACAGACGACAACCACGAGCACACTCATGTTCGCAGTCGCTATCATGATCTCCCCTCAACAGCCTCGAAGGCTCTCTCTCATGCAGTGGGAACCAATCTACTCCTACAGGATCAGGATCACGACACCAAGATTCAAATAGAAAGGAAAGAAAGTTACAATCATACAATGCAACGCTACGCACCTACAAATAATGCAGACAAAGAGAAGGAGGAGGAATTCTATAGACAACTGCAATCAGTAGTGGAGAAGAGCCCACCTCAGATGACGACATCAAAATTCATTCTAATGGGTGAGGTGACATGAATGCCAGTCAAACTGGGAGCAGACAACACGTGAAGAGAAGCAATCATGGGTCGAGAGGCACTCGGTGATATGATGAATGAGAAAGGAGAAGTGTTTGCAGACTTCTGCGCATTCAACGATTTGGCGAAGGACGAAACTACAAAGGAAATCTTGACATCAGCCATCCATCAGCAATAAATGGGAGACACTCAGTAACATCCCTGAAGAAAGCAGCATGGAAGAACACTGGAACTCTTTGAGAGAGACGTGGAAGGAAACCTGCATAACCATGTCAAGAAGGAAGAAGAAGAAGAGGCAAGACAAGCAATGGATCTCGACGGATCTCCACATGGAAGTTGATAGAGCAAGGAGAGAGAGGAAGATGGTGGGGTAGAAGATGAACCAGTGCAGTGTAGTGTAGTGAAGTGCAGTGCAGTGCAGTGCAGCGACGAACAACGAAAAGGGGAACTGAGTACAACATATAAAATACTACACTTGGCGAAGAGGTGAAGAAGAGTGCGCACAAAGACAAAAGACACTACTACGACACATTGGCAAGTGAAGCAGAACAGGCTGTATGTAGGCGAGGCAGAGAGAGACCTGACAACATAATATCAAATGACCAGGTTATTTTATTTATGTAGGAAGAGATCAACGCAGATGAAACCGATATATGAGAAAGTGAAGCAAACTTGTTTGCCACCAAAGAAGAGAAACGAGGGAAATGCTGGGCTGACCACTTCAGAAAACTCCTGAATCGAATACCACCACCATCTGCAACTCGCCCTCAAATACCACGAGGAGCCGCACAGCCACAGAACAATCAGTGAACACAAAGCCTCCGACAAAAGCAGAAGTGTAGTTCTGAACGACATAAAGTTGCTGAGACTCGCGAATGCAGCAATACCAGATGGAATTCCTCCAGAAGCACTGAAAACAGGGAATATGCTCACACCACTACTGCAGAAGGTTTGGAAAGAAGGGAGAAAAGGTAGCAGCAGATTGGTTGGAAGAAGGTCCACTTTGTCAAACTCCCGAAGAAAGGAGACCTATGTACTTGTAAGAATTGACTTGGAATCATGCTGCTGTCCACCCCAAGCAAAACATTATGTATTATCATACTGGACGCACTGTGAAATGAGCTGTATCCTTATTACGACCAGAACAGGCTGCCTGCGTGGCTGAATTCAGGAAGAACAAATCATGTGTGGATCAAATTGCAACGCTACACTGCACTACGCATCATCATAGAACAGAGCATAGAATGCCAGTCAACTCAATTCAACCTCAGCTTCATCGATTTTGAAAAGGCCTGCGACAGCGTCAACCGAGAAGTAATTTGACAGGCTGCTGCTTCAACACTACGGCTTTTGTGCCACAAACCCTTATCAGCCTCACTCGACAGCTGTATGCAATGTGACAACGCCACATGTCAAGTGATCCACAATGGAAAGCTCAGTGACATCTTTGAAGTGAAGATATGAGTAAGACAAGGTTGCCGCCCACTATCACTGATGATCTTCCCGCTTGTGGTTGACTGGACTGGACTGGACTGGACTGCTTTGGAGTGGATCATGTAACAGAAAACTGTGAGCAGCGAGGAGATGGGCATTCGCAAGCTGGACCGATGAAAAGATGCCACAGGAAGATTTGGATTTCGCCACCGATGATGATTTGTGTCTAATGTCTTGTCGCACGAACTCGAAGATCTGCAAGCAAGACCAACAAGTCGACAGAAGATGCATTGAAGACTGGACTTCAGGTGAACGTAGAGAAGACAGAGGTGATGAAATTACCTAAGCAATAACAACAAAAACGAGCGCTAATCATCATCAATGAGGGGAGCATAAAGGAAGTAGTCTCCTCCACCTATATACCTACCTACCCACCCACCTACCTACCTTGGCAGCAGCATTTCAACTACAGACGGCACAGATGAGGGTGTCAAAGCCAGGATTGATGCTTCCATATGGTTGAGAGACTTGGCGCGTCACGAAAAGCATTTTCAACAAACTACAGACATCCATCAACAGCTGCCACCTACGCTCACTCGATACTGAAGATCAGATAACCAGAATAATAAGAGTAATCAACAAAGAACTCTGGCTGGCTGGCTGGCTGGCTGGCTGGCTGGCTGGCTGGCTGGCTGGCTGGCTGGCAACGAACCAACCAAGAACCCATCTCCCGACAAATATGCTGAAGAAAGTGGAAATGGATTTGATTGGGTATACACTGAGAAGACCATTTGGGGACGTCACGCGCCAGGTCAGGCCATGCCATGCTGTCGATTGTAACGCGCATGGGAAACGACGAATTGGGCGTCACAGCTGAGGATGATGTGGGGGAGATGGTGTTAGGATAAATGAAAGCTTGTGGGCAGTCGTGGATCCAGATTGAAAAGACTTCAGAGAAGAGAGTGCAATGGAGATGTGCTAGTGAGACCCTATGTTTCACTAGGAACCCAAAAGACAATTAAATTAACTAACACGTTGAAAGGTTTCCAAATATGACTTATAACTGAATCGAACGTTTCACTAGGCGTTGAATATTTGTGAAACTACCGAGTCAAATTTAGACCAGCATTCATATGAGGTACATAGTTAACTGTTTCTGGAATTTGGCTACTTCAGAGCAAAATATAATAGGGTGAAGTAACTGTTCGCATATACTTATTAGTCATTGCTTTTTCTAACTGAAAATAAGAGGAAGTTAGGTTTTTTTCTAGTCTTGATTAGTTTTTTGTTTTTAAGATGGTATTCACCTAAGACAGACATCAAATTACAAATATTGGACGTAGACAGATTACTGAATAGGTTGGAAGAAGTGTGACCGGTTTGTTAGGTGGGAGAAAAGATGACAGCTCAGTATGACTTTGAAATATATAAAGAGAAATATACAAGCACGGTGTTTGTTGAGAACTTAGTAATCTTGACCAGCTGTCAGCTCTTTGGCCACATAAAAATATGTTTCCATACTGTTATACGTATGAGTTGAAAACATAATTATATGCCTAAAAGCAAAATAATTCCTAGTTTACAACTACTGATGACTATAGTAATGTAAGATGGGAAAATAATCACACTATCACAGACTGGATTTGCTAGAAAATTATAAGTTCTTCTTGTAACCTATAGGTTTTCTTAACTTTATCAATTATTTTCAAGAATATATGTGTATTACACAATCATTGATAAAAGAACATTAGTCGGCAATCGAAGGTTAGCCTAACTGATTGTTCAGAAATATGTTGTATACTGTGATAATTTGATTTGTAATTCGTTCATTGAGTCATTTTTATCATATATCAAACTGTTTTCATTTAGGTGTCCGTTAAGAAAAGAGTGATAAGAACAAGGCCTCTATTGGTCATCCTTTATGTCAGTGGCTTGTCATGTTATATTTGAGAACCTAGGAATTTTCAAACCACGTATATAGTAATGATGTGTGGATGAAAACTTTCTATCAAAATGAGAAGAGTAATATTAAGCCTCTTCGGAAATGATATATATATATATATATATATATATATATATATATATATATGTATATAGCAATATTTTGATTGTCAATGGGACGAGTTATCAATCCCTGAATTATCCTTAGGCTCAGTAGTAAAGGGCTGATGCCACATGGAAACTGCATTACTGTGAGCTCTCTCGATTGTTTCAGATCAACTGCCCTGTTCAACCCTTTTAGGTCAAGCATCACGTCACATCAAAATAATCCTTCGTATTTGAGATTTGCCTAGTCTCATCGTACAAGGTTTATTTTACCTGTGTAATCCCGGCGTAGTATACTAGAACAAATAAAAAAAGAAACATTTGTATCATACTAACTTGGTGCCCAAGTTTTTCCATAGTTGGTTGAGACACGTTCACATTTACCTATTTCCTTCATTTATTATTTTTTGATACCGGTGATAATATCTGAAAATTCACATTTGAAGTTTGACAAATATGTCTCAAGAACATCAAAGAAGACCTTATAGTTAGTTTCGTTTTGTCACATCGTCTTTCAAATAAGAAATTGATTTGAAGATGCAGTATTTTACTGTTCTTCTGCTGAAGAAAATAATAGGTGGGCTGATAGGCCATTATACTCGTTGAAAAATAACTCTGGTAGGTATGGAAAGTTAATTTACGAGGATAAGTACTTTAACAGAATAAAACCAATTAATATTCATGGAAGAAAAACCAATCTAGTCTAACTTGGAGGGATTCTGGTAAGGTTGTTTATCAAGTCTCAGTTTTCATAAAAATGTTCCAAAACACCTACGCATCATCAGCAATTTTGTCTTTTTTATGTACATATGTTCTTCACTCGATGAATTAAAATTTTTTTTAGATTATTGTAAGAATAGCTAAATAATTAAGATGTACGGTGTTAGACAAGTGAAAACATTTCTGAACAGATGCAAAACTTTTATGTGCTGCTTGAGGGAGATACAGCTGTAAAATAGTCAGTATATTTTGGATGCTACACAACTAGCCCTAAGTACAAAAAGTAAGTAGACTACAGTATTTTTGATAAGTCACCATCATCTTGAATGAATGATTTTTAGAAGCTAAAACCTCTTCCACGCGTGGTATGTCAGATTTAAACATTTTGTTCTTTATCGAGAAAAGTAAGGGTTTGTTTTACGGCAGCATAATAATCATTAATAGGCAGTTGTATAAGACTTTTAGCAAGTTGGTATTTTGGCCAAATGGTGTACTACATAAGATGGGATAAAATAGTCTACAAGGGCAAAACCTTTCCTGTCTGTGAGTTCTGATACAAGAACATATTTAGCTTGTTACTAGTACAGAAACAATTTCGGTTCATCTGTTTTTCAGAGAGCAAAATGAATAAAATTATGATCTAAGACATTCAAATGTCACTTATAGATGGCTAAAATATCTCACCTTATGGTTTTGAAAAGGACAGCTGAGATTCTCTATTGATAAACTTCATAATTTATGAGAAAGTTAAACCTTTGTCAATAAGTTAAAAGGAAAAAGTAAATACATTTAGTAAACTTGTACTCATACCACGTTAAAGAAAAGAAAAAGGTTCAGAAAAATGATAACATTTTCATTCTTTAGCTGGTTTCTAGTTTTTTCCATTTATAAGGGTGTTGCTCTATTGAAATCAATGGGCTGTACCTCACATTATACTTTTATGGTTTATGTCCTCTAAATAGAAATTTTAAATAGTTTTGATGCATGCGGAATATGCCAGTGTCAGATAAAATGCAATAAGTTTTGGTGGTAATAGATACAACAAACAAAAAGATTTAAACGTATATTTGATGTGTAATGACCTACCTAATCAGCGCTGTCTATCAAAGGTACAAATTATGTCTCTCGATGAAATGTAAAGTAGTCAGAGTGGAATACCGGATGTAAATTTTGTCCTGTTCCGAAATCCTTGACTGAATGTTCATGCCCCCCATTGATGGAGATTGTTCACACTGATATCCCGATACGCCACCAATCATTTTAAACGCCAAAGCGCTACCCAGCAAGACTTCCAATTTACGATAGTAGAATTTTTGTAGTTTGTAGTTTACCTTTGTTGATTGATCTGAATTGAGTTCACTAGCCACTTTTGAAATACTGGCTCCTGAGGGAATAACTCAATGTTACCAGTTACTCCAATTTTACAGTAATGATGTGTAGTGCTCAAAAGTGGAATGCAGGATACATATTTCTGTCCAGACCAGTTACCAACGGGAAATTAGAAATAACAACATCAAAAACTGCTTCTACCAACAGGGTGGTTTATGACATTTCTACTCACTTCTACTTAACAGTAAATCAGTAAACTTTTCATCTCCATGATAACAAGCTGCTTCACATTTTTGTAGTTATGAATGTTCATGATAGTTACAAGTGCAGACGTGAAGACTTTGTCCTACTATCCACTACAGTGATAACTTTAAAAAATCGCTTTTAATGTGATAAGCATAATTGTTGGTTTTCATTGTTCGGCAGAGCGTTTAGTATCCATAAATCACAACTTACAAAACTTAGTAGGCTCGGGTTTCTTCGGTAAATATGTATCATTCGGTTAGTAAACACCAGTCTTCTGCTAACGAAATCTCACAAGCATGAGGCGACTTGCAGACTGAATGATGAAAAAATGCAATAAGTCATAATATCATGGCTGATATTTTGTTATCATCAAGATAAATTTTTCACCACCGCTTTTAATAAACCGGTATCAATTTTACCTTTGACAATAGGCACTCAATCAAGTCAGGCCCCATTTCGATAGACAGAAGTAACAGTTTCATTAGGGTGAATCACATTTCTAGTCACTACCAGTGTTGCATATTTTTTGTAATGCATATGTGAATAAACGGCTTGAAAATAATAAACCATTGCATTTAGACCCACCGAGTGACAATCAGCTCACATTAGGACTTGATGGTCCTGGGATCTGTCTGTTATAGGGTCTTGGTTGCAACGCTTTGGGGATACCGAATCTAGGATAAAATACATGTTTGGTGCTCTCAAATTCCTGATGTTCCCCCAACTGATATTAATCGGTGAGGGAAAGTACTTTCGAATAGTTCAATTAGTTAACGGACATAAGATATCTAAATTTCATTTTCATCGACTGATTTAAAGCCAACCATGACTTAAATTTTTTTAAGTATGGTGAGTTATAATCGCCTGTGCAGTACAAGATTGTCCTCACTAACGCACCTAATTGTGAATAAAGTGTCAAGTGATTGGGAATGAACTGGTTATTTTTTACAGAACCGTTTTGGATTAGGAATTTCGTTTAGTCTTGACAGTAAAATTAGTGCATGCATAAAACCTCAGGAAGAAAGAAGACTACAGCTCCATATAACTATCATACAACATATAAAAAAAAACGAAACAGAAAGAACAGCCTGAAATAGTTTTACGTCATAACTCATTGGAACCACTTGTTTATAAAAGCAGAATGAATAGCTCGTTAAGTTCCTCTGTTGGTTGTTTTTCTATACACCACACTAGACTAATGTATATACTTTTTATGTTTTGATTTTCAACCACAGTTTTATTCGGACGAGGAAACGCGTATAAGCATACACTGTTGAGTGCACTTGTCAACTGCTTTGTTTCCAAAGAATCAGATATTATTAGTCGAGTTTTTCTGTCTACTTCTTGGTAATACCAATGCATTTTTGAATTACTTTTAGACTTTGGGGATAAAAAAACATTTTGAACGCAAACTTGAAAATTAATTTTGGCGGATAAGGATTGTTGTCGATTTAAAATAATGAAGTTCCTCTTTTGGTACATAGGTTACTTGCACGATTACTTCGATGTTATTTAATATTTCTAATGAAATATTTAGATGATGATGAAGTTGAAATTCAGCATGTGCATTTTATTCTATTTGAGACTTCAGAAAAGTAAACTTCATATTTTGTTAGGGTGGATAACACTGGCTTCAAAAACAGTAGCTATGGAAGTGAATTTTCTTTCAGAACCCTAACACACGTCATTTTGGTGAATATAATACGTACTACTGGTGAGTGATGAGAACACGAAACGCATGTTCAGGGTTTCGTGGCTATTGCCTCCATAAAAATAACCAAATTGAAAAGTCCCAATTGAAACAAGAGGACTATCCTGCATAAGTTTTCTAGCCTTTCAGATATAATTCAATTGCATGTGTGACTATAATCATTCTATAGTCGTCAGTCGTCAAACATTTTTTAGAGACTGAGTTATAAATATTTTGAAAACTCCAGTATATTGCTCATCGCTTAGCGAATGCTGTGACGTAATATAACAAAGCCTTGATCCTCAGGCTTCGACTACTACCTTTCTTCACAAGTCTTCTGAATTCAAAAGACACGTTGTTGATAGACATATTGAAAAATGACTCTAAAGTTAACTGATTATCATTTGTTACATAAATGTTTCACAAGATAGCTGAATTTTAGTTAACGATGGTTATAACTTATACATAGAACACACCAAAAATTGTATGTCAACAGTAGTTAAACTTAAACGTTTCCTATTCCCAACTTGAATAAACATTATGTTTAAACTTTGACTTAAAATGAATACCATTTCAAAAAAAAGTGTGAATAGTGTACAACAAAGTTAAATTTAACTCGTTAATTCAAAAAAATAAAAATTTTAAATCCAGTGGTAAAATATCAAAGTTGCAAGAGTGATATGAAGTAACTTTTGGTCGTGTAGTTTTCTTTGAGGTGGGTGACTCAATCGTGGAGCTCTTATTATCATTCCAGACAATATCATCAGTACAAAAGTCAGAAAGAAGTAAGCTCTAAGGATTTAGTCGGAAATCATTTAGAAGCTCATTCTCATGGCATTGTGTGATTGTCTGTTTCTCCCAAACTCTTATCACTGTTTCCATATTCGTTTTGACTGAATGTACTAGTGATGTTTTCTTTTACCTGCTTGATGCTTATTATTGATCGGTAGATTGGGTCAGTGTCAATGTGTCTGCTGATTACCGACTGATTTGAATAACAAGCTTCTAAAATTTCCCCACCATTCTTTTTATTTCCGGTTGGTATGCATTGTGAACTGACATCAGTTGGAGGAAGACTGGAATCTTGATAGCACTGGAGAGCTGTTTCTTCCCGCCTTCAATCCCTGGTAGGATCATGGGTGCTCATTGCTGAAGAGTCCTACACTAGAACAAAACAACTGTCCAGTCCTCACAAGTTTCCCATGTTCCTCCAACTAGTGTCGGTCCATGGTGAATACCAACTTGAAATCAATACATCCCAGCAAAACCCCAGATTGAATTCTGTGTATTTCCTATATTCAAGATTTCCACACTTCACCAGTCAAATTCTTATCCACAGTTGTCTGTGTGTGCTAGTTGATGTTCATATAGATGGATACGTGAAGAGCGAGCAGTCTGTCTGATGCAGTGGTTTTCGTAGTTTCTACAGTCTATTTTGTAAATAACATTAATATATGCATATGATATTTATAGACTGCAATCTGTCTGGAAGATCCAACCTAATTAATAGCCACCATTATTTAGATTGAATAACGTTTAGTTTGTCGTCATTTGCGATTGCACCTTTTTGTCTTCCTGTCAGAGAATTAAGACATTTTGTAGGGTTGTGAGCTACAGCGTTTTCAAAAGGTTTCATCAGTTTAGTCATGATCTCCGAGATGTTTATCATGTAGAGCAGGACAATCGGTTTGTTGGTATTTGAGGTTGATTGTTTTGATTGAGGAAGAATTAGGGAAACAATTTTTGGTGAATTGTGTGGATAGCCGACTGTTCTTCTGGAAGACAGTCATTTATTTAACCAATGTTATGTGTTTTAACTCAACTGTCAAAACTCCTTATATATCGACATCTGTGTATCTTGATTAGGTATACACTGGGAAGACCATTTGGGGACGTCACGCGCCAGGTCAGGCCATGCCATGCTGTCGATTGTAACGCGCATGGGAAACGACGAGTTGGGCGTCACAGCTAAGGGTGATGTGGAGGAGATGGTGTTAGGAAGAAATGAAAGCTTGTGGGCAGTCGTGGATCCAGGTTGAAAAGACTTCAGAGAAGAGAGTGCAATGGAGATGTGCTAATGAAGCCCTTTGTTCCACTAGAAACTGAAGGGAAATATAATAATGATAAATTTCGGTAATTAGCATTGGAATCTAGGACGCTTTCTGTCTTAGTTATTTGTATATATTTAAATCGCCGACTCAGTGTGTTATATGTAATGTGAAAAATTTTGGTAAGTGTCTCCTCAAGTGTCTACCAAGCCGTGATCATAAAGTTGAGAAAATGTATGTGGTGGTAAAGGTAGTGATTTTTAAGAGTAGCGATTGAACATAGTACAGTTTTAATAACAAGTTCTTAACATTTGTTGCCTTTTAGTACAACTTAACCAAGGTTTTGGACAATTTATATGCCTGTGCTATTCAGTCTCAAAACACAACTATTGCTAGAACTAGTGCATTGTGGGAATCTACTGGAAATCTTTAATGTTGAAAGGAATGTTAACCTCTCATTTATTTTCATTGTCTCTGAAATGCAATAAAAATAGCCTGTTACTATTTACGGCTGTAATAAATATATGAGAACCGACCAAATAATATGTTAATACCCCTTTTTGGAAAAAAGAAAGTACCTGAATCATAAATTTAAAAACGCCTCCGGCTTTTCTTTACTTAGAGTGCACCTATATTCACTTAAACCCTGATGTTCATTTTACATGAAATACACGTTCTGACAAATTGATGCATACGCACGTTTCAATGAATGTGTAAACAAATGCAGTAATACTTGTAAAAAAATCTATTGTTGAACTCATGCAGAAAACAGTTTGAAGTTAGTTAATTTTAAATGATAGGATTGCAATTAGTTGGCTATCAGAATTGGAAAGAACGTACGTTGTTCTACGAAAAGAAGAATTATCACAAAAAAGGGAAGGGAATTAATTAAATGCGCAAAGTGAATGTTATTTCACCCAATGCTACCCACCTCTGATGAACTTCGCAGATATTCTACTGAAATCAAATGAACCGCTTGAATAAACCTAGTAAACTCCTTCAATAATAATTAGAATAGTACACAGTCGCAATGAAACAGATTTCGCCAATTATCAGTGTTACAGAAATGTCTTCTTTTAAGAAATTTCTAACTGCTTAACTTACATGGTGAAGATAAATGTTGTTTATAATTGAAGATGTTATGTAAAAAGCCTTATAGCTTTAACATAAGTTGTTCTTAGCCACGAATATGTGATTTTTATCAACTTTACAGTAAGTTTAAACGTCTTTATATTTGGTCACCTAAATTTCCGTCGGTAAGCAGAAATATCGTCTTCAGACTGTCAAGACGACTAGCGAAATTTCTTTGGCAAGAGTTACTAACAGTCACATAGCAAAGATGAGAATACTACGCCACTAACAAATTTTTTACTGTCACTTCGTTTCTCTTTAAAATTTATTGGGTTCAGTCAAAAAGGGGAGCAGAGGAATTATTCAACAAAGTCCATCTTTGAAGAAGATACGTTGATGAAATCTTAGTTATAAGTAATAAATATTAGGATTCGAAATGTATCCTACATAGACATAACACCATACACTACTATTATTATTATTAGTCTTTGAGGTACCTAGTGAAACATAGGGTCTCACTAGCACATCTCCATTGCACTCTCTTCTCTGAAGTCTTTTCAACCTGGATCCACGACTGCCCACAAGCTTTCATTTCTTCCTAACACCATCTCCCCCACATCACCCTTAGCTGTGACGCCCAACTCGTCGTTTCCCATGCGCGTTACAATCGACAGCATGGCATGGCCTGACCTGGCGCGTGACGTCCCCAAATGGTCTTCTCAGTGTATACCCAATCAAATCCATTTCCACTTTCTTCAGCATATTTGTCGGGAGATGGGTTCTTGGTTGGTTCGTTGCCAGCCAGCCAGCCAGCCAGCCAGCCAGCCAGCCAGCCAGCCAGCCAGAGTTCTTTGTTGATTACTCTTATTATTCTGGTTATCTGATCTTCAGTATCGAGTGAGCGTAGGTGGCAGCTGTTGATGGATGTCTGTAGTTTGTTGAAAATGCTTTTCGTGACGCGCCAAGTCTCTCAACCATATGGAAGCATCAATCCTGGCTTTGACACCCTCATCTGTGCCGTCTGTAGTTGAAATGCTGCTGCCAAGGTAGGTAGGTGGGTGGGTAGGTAGGTATATAGGTGGAGGAGACTACTTCCTTTATGCTCCCCTCATTGATGATGATTAGCGCTCGTTTTTGTTGTTATTGCTTAGGTAATTTCATCACCTCTGTCTTCTCTACGTTCACCTGAAGTCCAGTCTTCAATGCATCTTCTGTCGACTTGTTGGTCTTGCTTGCAGATCTTCGAGTTCGTGCGACAAGACATTAGACACAAATCATCATCGGTGGCGAAATCCAAATCTTCCTGTGGCATCTTTTCATCGGTCCAGCTTGCGAATGCCCATCTCCTCGCTGCTCACAGTTTTCTGTTACATGATCCACTCCAAAGCAGTCCAGTCCAGTCCAGTCCAGTCATCCACAAGCGGGAAGATCATCAGTGATAGTAGGCGGCAACCTTGTCTTACTCATATCTTCACTTCAAAGATGTCACTGAGCTTTCCATTGTGGATCACTTGACATGTGGCGTTGTCACATTGCATACAGCTGTCGAGTGAGGCTGATAAGGGTTTGTGGCACAAAAGCCGTAGTGTTGAAGCAGCAGCCTGTCAAATTACTTCTCGGTTGACGCTGTCGCAGGCCTTTTCAAAATCGATGAAGCTGAGGTTGAATTGAGTTGACTGGCATTCTATGCTCTGTTCTATGATGATGCGTAGTGCAGTGTAGCGTTGCAATTTGATCCACACATGATTTGTTCTTCCTGAATTCAGCCAGCCAGACTGCCGGAGATTTTATGGAATAATTCTTAATTAAAATGTGAGAGCTTATAATTTTAACTCGAATACCTAGCGTTATGTGTTCAGATTTTTAAAAATGTCACTCATGTGAGGAAATCCTTTTGAAGAACCACCAGAAACATTATGAACAGGAATATACCTACTTTGTGTTTCTGTTTCGTAACGACAGAACTAAATCACTGCTTTAAGCGTCTAGAGAGAAATCAATTGTGATTAATAGTTTTTTTTACTCACAGTTCACTACAGGTCAACCTATCTAATATTGAAAGGCATTTCAGAACTGTCAGCTCCTTCTGGCAACTCCTGTAATGCTTGAGTTCTCTCAGATCACACTCAACCTTCTATGTGCTCGCATCATTATCTTCCTTTATGTCTCTCGCCTAATAAACCTATAACGCCTTTATTTTTTCTTCCAGCTGTGGAGATGCTGACAAATATCTTGGTTCACGGAGCAGCATAACTGGTCTACCAGCACCGCCCTTCTTACTAATCATTGAATCTTGCAATGTTTATACCTTATTTTAAAGTGAGCAAAAAGCTTCCGTAGCCAAAACTTCAGCATTCGGGTCATAGGTGTGTGCTGTGGTTGTGAGATACGCATACAAGGTCTAAGAGTGTGTATTAACTTCACCCCACCCGACCAATACAGCGAATTCACAAATTCACACTTTGAGGTTCTGGCGAGTTGGTGGCTACTCTCGTTGTCTTGCTGATGCAGGAATAGCATTGAGCGCTACGGCGGAAACTGCAATGCTAAACTTCAACTGAGTCATCTGTGTGTCATTTGACTGCATAGCACAGAGGGAATGCAGCAAGTAATGAAACTCCCCATTGTCCTCTTGTAATTCCTATTCATGCGCTCATTGACCGCAGCTCAGATCAAGGGAAAAATGAGTTCCATACAAAACTGTCTAGCCTCCCACTGAAAGACAGTTTCCAACTATGTTGTTTCAGCAAATGATTTCAATATACGAATGAGTAGGCCAGGTCAGACACAGAGACAGTTTGGTGATACTTTACGAATTCTAGCCAAAACAGTTGATAACGATGATTACCATCTACATCTGCCTGAAGATAAACACCAATTTCTGGGCACCATAAACTTCATAAATAAAGAGAGACATAGGACCACCGACACTACAGCTTGACGATGAAAATACTAAAGCTCAGTTCGCCTAATAGTACGCAACACCAGTTTCATTTCTTGACTTAAGGATATCATTCGACTCCATCGGTGAAGAAATTTTAAGGAAGTCTCTTGCTGAAAGAGGTACCATTCTGTTGAAGCCCCTTTACTCGGACACTTGTTTATAAGTTGGAGCACACGTTGAGGTATCATTTGAGTTCCGTACGTCAAGAGATGTTTGCTAAGGATGTTCATCCTTTCTTGCATATTTGAGCCTGTGATATATGTGCTTATTCTCGTCAGACTTGACAGTAATTCATTTTGTTAAAAATAAATCGTTAGTAAACCTAGAGTACGCAAAGGACGCAGTCCTGCAAGGTGGGGATACTGACAAGGTGCAGAGTCTTACGAATGCCTTAACTGTCAGTTTGAGAACGCTTGCGATGCGTTTCTCAACAACCAGATGCTACTGTACAGGTTGTGTCTCGTTTGAAGACATGAAGGGAATTAGTGCCGCGATGACTATAGATATAGCCACATCATGCCTTACTACCTTTACTAACTTTTAACTACTGATATCTTTGATCACTTAGTTTGAAAAACGTAACTAATCACCAAAGCACAGAATTCTGGTGTAGTAGCTGTAATCGTGAGCTTTGAATAACCCATCATCGTAAACAAAAAAACTATCTCATTTGGCTAGATAAGTTTCAGAGTTTGCATTTAGTTACTTTCTGAGTTTGATTTATATGTATTGATGTTTTACTGAAAAGAAACTTTGACGAAATATATTCTTTGTCTATTTTAACAGGGAAAATTATTCCTAAAACGGTTTTATACTAAGTCATGAATATTTTATAAGACCCTAGAATGAATGTTTTCCACATGCATGATCATGAAAAAAAAATAATAAGCGCTAAAAGTAGAAAAGAATAGGAAGAATGAGACTATATAAACTACCATTTTTTTAGTTTTCTTTTGTTTGAAAAATGAAGGTTACATATATGTTCAACAATTATTCTTGCATGAATTTTCATTTTTTCAATTATTATATTCAAGGTTAATCACTTGTATTGCAGAATGGTCACTTTAATACCTTTATTCTTCTACTAAATGAAGAAAAAACTGCAAAAAAGCAGCCACTTATATAAGAATCTTTCAAAAGGGAGTTGATATCTGTATCTTAGTTACATTTCAGCGTTGCTACTTCAGAAGTGTATTAATCTATTGACTTATAACGCCTGCTTTCTTTGAAATGAAGCTAATGAAATAGACAACTAAATTGTTTTTTTAAATGATAGAATATTTGAGTCAAAATGAAACATCATCCAGTCATCTCAGTATGTAAGGGTGATAGCGTTCACTATGATAAATAAGTGTTGGGTGTTATCATTAAGTTTCAGCTTTTTTAAGCGAATGCGTGTAGTTTTGAAAATTTTTGTCGGACTTTACAGTTGTGTAGAAATTATTCAACATACAAATTCAATGCCACTGTGATGTATTACAAGATAACAATAAAGGTGATAACATGAATAATAACAAAGTCTGGCGATGATTTATGTAATCTAAGTAGTTAATTATTGTAAGTCATGTAATCGCATATATGTTTGAAGGATAGAAGAAAATTTACCAAAAATACATGGTAACCTACTCAGAGCATATTTTCAGTTATGAGAATGTGAATGTTTAGATTACTAAGCTGTTCAACAAATTTTCCGTATATAGACTCAGGCTTATCGATTGAGTTTGAACTCTCCCTTGTAATGAACAGCTAGTCTACTAATAAACTGAAAAATCACCACGTAGAATTTCTTCACGGCTAAAAATGACTAAGTATCATATTTGGCCTTTCATTATTTCTCATTTCAGCAGATGAAGCTAAGGTGACTTTAACTGAATACACAGCTGAGTTTTGTGTTTCATGTTATGCACCAAAAATGCTACCACATGAAAAGGGCCATTTTTTTAATGCTAATTAGCGTAAACCGAAACCTACATGGTCCGAAAATGACAAATACTGGATACAAATGTCAAGATTGTGAAGATTGGTATTATTTACTAGTTAAGGCACAATTTTCACCGTATTTTTTTTAATGAATTGCATTTAAACAAGCTTGACGATGCCCTGATGACGACTATTCATAGGATTTCTGACAACAAAGTAATTCTCACTAATATATATATATATATATATATATATATATATATATATATATATATATATATATATAACTATTTTAGCAAACGGAAAGATCTATCAGAGTTTATGGAAAATGTTCATAACATGCTTCTCTGGATGACTATTAAAGTACAGCAGTTTCTGATGAACTCGCTATAGAATAATTCCAGATCTTTATTCACTACATAATCTGTTCAAGTTATTCTGATTAATGTACTCAGTGAGTGAATAAGTTTTGTTTTCCTGCCTGATACCAAGTATCTTTGAAACCTTTTTTATTTTCAACTCAAGATTTCGTTCCAGTAAATCAATCCGCTTCGCACAATATGTCTTCTGTTCAGTAAAACGTTTCAGAACTGAAGTTCTGGATTTTACTGGTTTTGTTTGTAAGTGTAATTGACAGTCGGTGAGCTTCTATATTGCAGTCTTAAACTTAGTGTTTTCATCAAAGATGATAAAACTGTCAGAAAACATAGTTCAGGGTTTTCCAGACTAGCCATAAAAAAGGCAACAATTGCTACTCCGTCGTTTTGTCTGTAAGGCAAATTACTAAATGAAAACTGCACATTAAAGAAAATGGATATCTTAACCGGTTCATCAAGGACTGAGAAAAACTAAAGAACTAAAATTCTTCACCTGAAAATAAACTGACTACATGCCAGCACGAGCTGAGTTAAGAATCAAGGAAGCACTATAAAGAATCTTTCCTACAATTATCTTGGTCTTAGTTAACAATATAAGATGTTCATTGGATTAATCCACAATAGATAATTACTTTGCATGGATCAACTCCAACTGTACCTACAACTTAACATGGAGTCACACCAGTAAATGCACGAAAAGGATTGAGTAAAAGGCAACTACTAGATTTATGAACATGTCCATAAACGTTTACACCTCAAACGAAATTAACGCTTTACCTTCATTATGTATTCTGCATTTCACTTGTCTATGTATACATATTTCTATTTAGTTAACCACATTTTAAAAGCGTGTTTCTTATTCGTAAACTATGTTGAATGAGTATTAACTTAAATCTGCAGGATAGTGGTATTAGCTGTGACAATGTTTAAATAACCTAGGACAGCACAAGAATTTATTTCATTAGAAGTTAATGTGTTGGCTCTTTTCACATTTATTTGAATGCTTTATGTAAGTTAAGTTTGTAATATAATTAAACAAGTATACTGAAGTGTTAAACTAACGGAATTCTTGTTTTGTGCACATCAAATTTACGAAAGGTAAGACTTTAATTCTTGGTGAAGGTCCCAAGTCTACGTTACATCATTCCTACTTGACGTCAAGTGAATTTTCAAAATTACTGGCAATAAAAAGAACGGAGACTGAAATGGGTAAATCTGAACCAAAAGTGGTATTTGAATATAACCAAAGTAGTTTTTACGTGACTTATTTATGAAATGATAGCTGATTTCACTTTGAAGCGAAAAAAAATAACTAGAGTCCATAGAAAAAGTTTCCAAATTGGTCAGATATGTAAGCTGAATGTTAGTCAACTGCAGTGTGACCAGTCTTGAATATTGTCGTTTTTCACAGAATAAATACCAACACCTGAATTCGTGGTATTCTAGCTGAAATACTGAATATTTGGTTAACTCACAGAGTTTACTTACAGACCTTTCAGAAAAGTTTATTAAACTTTATACTAGGAAAACTTTTTGTGGTGCTGAATTCTTATCTGTGGAGACAGATCACAAACAAAAACCTTCCTGGCCAAAATACATAATTTATGAAGCCACTTACCAGCGAATTTGTAGTCGCTATGACTGTAGTGACTGCATATACCTAATATTCAACAAACCGGTCAACCTCATTGAAGAGTTAATTTATAACGCTAAAAGAAGCCAATGAACCCCACTGTCTGATTTAGAAATGCTTCATTGTTAAGAAAATATCTAGTTTTGTCAACCGTTTTCCGTTTCAACGTGTTACATCGCAGTGCAGTCTCTTTAAGGAAAAATGTTATTATGTTATTATTTTATCTACAGTATCAGATATCTCGCTAACAAAACTTCTAGATTATTCATGTGGTCTAAAGGCTCATCATTAATGAAATCTGTTTATTCGGTGCAGTAAATAAAGGCATCTACAAACGTCGATTACCATCAAGTTTTATACTGTAAAATACTGTAGTTCATGGTGAGAAACCTCAAAAATGCAACAAGTTTAAAGTCACCGCACTGAAAATAATAAACTCAATGAGACAGTTATCCTATCCTAAACGAAAAAAAGCAGTAAACATAAAAACTATTGAAGCGACTTAAAATAATCAATAATCAGTGCGACACCATTTAAATAGTTCAAACGAAGCTATCAACATCTTGTCTTTTATTATCCATCTCATCACTGTACTATATTTGAAATAGATTGGCACCCTCCACAATCTAAAATACTAGTTAACATTGACTTTTTATTTTTATTTTAAAACTGCATATATTTCAAATAACGATTTTACGATTATAACTTGATCCTTTGGTGTTGTCCTGTATTTGGGTTTCGTACGTCTCAAACTTTGCTAAGTAAAAACAGGTGAGTGTGGGACAACTAACTGAGTTGCAAAAGTAAATTAGAAAGTGTGCTAACTACTAAACAACCACGAACCTTAACACTTTTATGTTTTGCGAATTCCAATAGATAGTGGTCTAACTGAATATCGGTTGAACACAAATGTTTCGCAATACTTATCTTTAAGTCATACTAACACATATAGGAGAGAGGAGATATTGGAGTTGGTAAACTGAAAGCCGTATTAATTAACTACTTATATAAAGATAAAAATATCTTTAGCGCTGGAAATGTCACTAGAACTTAAAATTGTGCGAAGAGACCTTCAACAAATTAAGCCAATACCTATCAAACCCTATCGTATCATATGTCAAATTCTGTTAGGGTTCTTAGGTATACTTTGAATACTGTGTATTAACGGATATGTCAAACAATTTTATCAATTTTTATTAAATCTTTGAACAATGTGACGACTATACCGAAGCCATGAAAAGAACAAAAAGCACTAATTTAAACACCACATAATTTATTAGGAACAATTTCTGTGCCGATAATCCTTCATTCACGTTACAAGTTTATTCATCACTCTCGAGTAAGCCGGAGAAGCAATATCTAAAGATATCTTTCAAAAACCTTTGTAAACCTTAAATATCAATTATTAGGTCTTCATATAAATTTTGAAAAATATTTAACATATCTATCTCACGTAGCATTGTGCTGATACAAAGGACGTTACATAAGGTCACTTAAAGTCATCCTGGTAGGTAGTCTGCCTACGTTCAAATGCAACCAGAACTTTTTAAAAATTATGAAGAATGTACTCAAAAATCCAGTCTGATTATTTCCAAGAAACAAACGCTGTTTCCGTTCTCCTATTCTTCTGATTGATTGTCATTTTCTCCTTGTTAGCTTATCAGGATGAAAAATGATGTGTCTATGAGTGCAGTCTGATAGGTAGACATTAGCAATATTCTGTTTGCAGCAAATGTTGTTTTTTCCTCACACAGTTTATCTTCTATAAATGGAATATGAAGTTTTGTTATGGTCGATTTTCATGAACTAGTCGTGAGCTTTTCTGATTATTTACGTAAATTCTTTCAACCCAAAACTTACTAATTTTGTTGCTGGTTCCCAAAGAATAAAAACAGCTTCAACTAATTTGACATGACTTTGATAGCTCCTCACATTTAGTTATAGAAATGTTATATCGTAAGTGCCTTCACTATCTAATTTGTAATTGATTTTGCTTTTTGATCACATTTCACCTTTACGCATACACGTTTTTCACTTAAAACTGAAGTATCTTCAAAAGTGCTGGATTTCACCTGTGTAGTTTACTACGGTTTGCAAGTGAAAATAATCAAAAGGTTGTTTTTATCTCAGTTCAAGTTTGAGTGGTAATTCTTTAAAAAAGACCTTTGATGAGATAAAGAAACCAACTTCAAGATTGGTACCTCATAAACAGTCTTTGCTTATTTTACGTTGCTTTGAAACAAACTAACAAACAAACAAATATATATATATATATATATATATATATATATATATATATATATAGGTACATGAATAATGTAGATTGCCCTAGGCATTAAACTTGCCTAAAGGTATTCCCAAACATCTTATTTAAAATCTAGTTGAACCAAAAACCAACAAACGTATTCTGTTTCGTTATTAACTATTATATTATAAGGTGAACAATTTGAAGTATTCGTGGAATTTCATTGTATGATGTATGAGAACCGGAAGAGGATGGTAATCATTGAAAAAACTAATCCAGTATATTAAAATCACTTTCTCCATCTCATATTTTCGTTTACCCAATTCAAGAAAATGATATTTGCTGAAAACGGCTAACAGAACAAAAGTAAGGTAAAATGTATTTATTTAGGGACTGATAATCCTTTGAACTATTGGATTTGCAAATGAAATGCAAAAACTATGTTTACGAACAACATAAATACTGCAAATATCTCGACTTGAGATGTTTCATATTGTATATAAAAATAGTTAATGTCACTTGTCTCAAGTAAAAGGGAAACAAATAATCGAGGACAAGTCTTATTACGTGAAAGAGTCGGAAAGTTCACATATATAACAATAGCGTTCTAAAAACAAAGAAAAGTGGAAAAATATTGTTACCAGGATTTTATGGAGCAACCTAGGCTATTTAATTATGTTATGCATTTTATAATAAAATCAACGAAAATGAAAATTTATCAAAACCTACATTGTTATTTAGGACTACGAACTGGACAAATTAACAGGTGAATGAAACAATAACAAAACTCGCAAAAGCGTTCAAAGTCCATTCGTCTTCAATTTTCAGTCGTTACGATATAGGCAGATATCTGTGATAAAAAGAGCTTTCATTGATACACTATCTGTAATATTTCGTTATTTCCATCATTTTTTATTTACGGACTTGATAGCCTGTGATAATGCATGAAATAACTGCAAGAATGTTTCACATTGTCCATTTACAATAATCTAATTAAACCTAACAACTGTAAGTAATGGGATTTTATCTGAGACTCATCAGCAAAATATGCCACCACTCTTCTCAGTTGGTGTTCCGACTAGATTTGAAGATAACCGACATTTCCCTGCACATATTGTTGATGAAATAAGGGGAAATTTGCAAGCCTTCTGTTATTGTCACTAGAGAAATATCCTTCTCTCAATAAAATGAAATAAGTAGTAATGATAAACTTGAAGATATCCAACATTCCACAGTATAATTTTTTTAGCAGAAATTTCCTTACTGCTACTGTTCTTTGTTTTGAATACCTGAGAGTAATCTAGAAAAGTTATCAATGATTCCAAAGGATGTGCCAACTTTTTCTTTGCTAGGTAAAACCACTTTCTATTCGCTAAGCCTGAGCCACAGCAGCTGTTTGAAAAAATACATAATGAACATATTCAAAACGTAACATTACATTTAGTGAACAAAACGTAGGCAATTAAAACTTGTAATCAGCAAATATTGCAAGATATTATTTTCGACCAATGTAATCAAATAAATGTCAGTAAGCGGGAAGTTACTTTCCGCAAATCCAACTTCAATCTGTAAACTCACAGTAGTAATATTGATGCAGGGATTATTAATACCTGTTTAATTTAAGGTGAACGACCGGAAACAAGCGTTTACCATATCTTTTTTACAATGGTGACCGGTAACAGGAATAAATCTGTTTTGCAGAGAAACTTAAGTCAAACACAAGAATAATATGTTTGTCGTCAGCAGTTGACAGTACTTTATGCTTCATTCTAGTTTTACTGCAAAAGCAGTACAAGGAATGAAAAAAATGTTCTTAGGACAAATATTTAGACTGATAATTCAGTTTCCCTTCTGTTTGAGCACCACTCCTAGTGATATGAAAATAGTCGTAAAACAATCACTACTATTATTAAGGTACTAAAAATAAAATTTGCAGACATAATTTTATTTTTATAATCTTATCCAGCTGACGAGTCCCAAACAGGACGAACTGCGCATCCTGGATTCCACTGCTAGCTACTGCCCATCATTACTAAACACGATTTTATTCACTGTTTAAAGCCACATGAATAAGCATCAACTCGGTGACTAAATGGTAGTTCAGGCATTTGATCAACTATTATTGAGGATTTCTGATAAGAATTTTAGGTTTTTCCATACTTTTACTTGTCTGTAATATCAAACCAAATTTTAGGCAGCACAACAGCTTTCTACAGGAATTTCAAACATCACCATACACCCTATTTATTCACTTCTATAGACAGTGCTGCTAACAATGTGGTGCAACGAAGACTGAATTATGACTTAAGGGCTTGTTTACAGTTTCATTGCAAAAACGCAACTAAACACCCAAAATTAGAACCATATTATGTCTTCTATTTTGCATAAGCATAAAAAGGATTAAATTACAAATGGGAAAACTATGAATAATTTATCCTATATACAATAAAGAAAGCTGAAGTGACCAGGGGAATCGATTGATGCCTTCGCATAAACTGAATCTATTTACTTAAATGTAAAAATATATATATAATAAAAACTTATGAGAAGGAAGTAAATGTTCCATTATACCAATAAACTCTCCAGAGTTACCATGTTGCCATGATCAACCATATTTCTAATCTAGACTCCCTCTTACGACCCACAAATCAGTCACCATTGCTTTAGAATAAAAGAAAAGGAAAAATTCGTTACACTTTCTTCATCAGACGAAAATCAACTGAACATAATATATTAGTTTCTTGAAAGTAACTGGTTACGAATATTTTGAAGAATCGCATTCTTTTTATCTTCAAGCTTACTGAGACTACTTTTTCAAGCTGAACAAGTTGAAAAGTCTTTTGTAACGTCGTGTTTTGAGAGCTCCTAGTTACCAATTACGCTGTCTTCTGACATTTTATTATCTTTAACATTTTAACCTCGAAACTTATGGATCTGTTAATAAAATATACACTTGCGTACAATAAAGTGACCGTGGAGGATTACTGGATATCTCAAGTAACTTTACAATGATTCCGTGAAGTGCTTGCCATGAGTAATCCCACTCGGTCTGGTTTATGAAGAACTGTTAAGACTGAGAGGCTAGTAAAGTGAAACCAGAAATATCACCTTTCAATTTCCGTATGTTGGCTGGTGACTGAAGTGGAATTGTAACCACTGAATTCAATCATCGGAGATGATTGGCTTTCTGCCAGGTTAATCCGAGGAATACCACTTCTAATCCATTCAAAATTTTCAAGTTTATCTTGACTTAGAAATACTGTAGTGTAAATTTCCAGCACTAAATAAAGTGAGCTACGAGGTCTGACTGCTGACCGGATTTTTATTTTACGTCAACCACTAAGGGTTTCGCCCAACTACCATGTGAATTCGTGACGCGTTAGTAGAACGTCTAGTAGGAAACCCAGGGGTCTCTGGTTCCAATCAGGCCGCGGTCCAAATTTTCATATCACCCTAAATCATCATCCACTATCAATACTGGTCTGCCAAACCACGACTATCTCAGATAGTCATAGTGATAACAACCAAGTATTTCAAACTGGATGATTGAAAACATATTTATGACAATGCCATTTCCTCTCATATGATACTTTACTTTTTTACCGGTTTTTATTTTTCGTTCAACGTTATTACCCAATTAACCCTAAGTATTTATTGAATTTTTGTGATCATAAAGGTGAATAACTTGGAAAATTCCAGACAGTTTTCTGATTGAATACATTTCTAAAATTGTAAGTTAAACCCAGTAATAATGTTACACGGTTGACAAGTAATTTAGCATATCTTGTTAAATTTTTTCAGGACCGTAAATTATTTTGCATTGAATATATTGAGTTTGCACAGTAATATTAGTTTCCTTTATATCACAGGGTGTGAATATTCATGATACTGTTTTTCTGCGTCACCAAGTTGATTCATGAATAGATGAACTTAGAATTGCTGATTTCGTGAAAGCCTATTAATTCCTGCTGCTCTTATGCTTGTGGAAAGACTGTACTGCTATTTTAGACATAGGCATCGTTGGATTTGAGTTTTTTGAGAAGCACTCTTCAAAGTTTAGAAATAAGTGTCTTGATTATCATTTTGATCGGGTTATTTCATGACCGTCACCTTCAACATATGAACCTGTATTTCTGTAGGCTTTTAACTTGACGTGCAGTCAAGTAACTACAGAACGTCCTATTTTTCTTGCGAAGGTCGATATTGACCTTTCTGACCATTTGATTTGGTTTCATATCTCAACATTTTCAGAAATTCTAAAGCTTAAGAGGTGATTTTAAAAGGTCACTTGAACAACTACTGAGATAACCAGTTTATTTTATTTTATGCAAAACCACTTTTCTAGCCGGTATACTGACGTGTGGTTAGTTTTCTTTAGCAGTGGCTCAGGTGGTCTCTTAGATCACTCAAGCTTTTACTGACTTGGTATTTTCAAAACCGTACCGGTCAAATTCAAATCTGTGTGCATTCTCATCAAGGACAGCATGTTGTGTCATCAAAAGATTTCAGTAATTGCAAAATCTTTTAGTTCGGATGCGATAATTATAACTGAGTGGCTGCCTAACAGGATAGACGTAATTCATTTCGGTAACTAGCAGTGTAATCCATGATGCGCGTTTCGTCCTATTTGGGACTCGTAAGCTGGATATACCTGCACCTCAGTGGGCTGTGTTGTTTCCACTGAAGCTTGAATTCAATACACATCGCTTCAAATGTCAAAGTGTCATGAACCAAGTTGGTGAGGCATGATGGCCACGTCTTATGCAACTGGTATCAGTTACTGGTTTTAGTAATTGTTATTTCCTGTTCCTACACAGGGTCGAGTAGCTCGATCTCTGTCGGCAGATAGGCTCCTATGAGGTTGTCTTGATACTGCTGGATATAGGGAGAAACACTCGCCCTGGATTACACTGCCAGTCATCAAGATGAAAGTAACATCACAAACACCCAGCGGTATCAAGACATCCTCATAGGAGCCTGTCTGCCAACGGAAGTCTATCAGTTCGGGCCTGCGTAGCAACAAGAAATCACAAGTATTGAAGAAGGATAGAGATATGCTTAAACCGAACTTGAGCAGCTAAACAGGCTGCTTTTACTGAAAGTTTTGCAGAAAAATGCATGTCGTATTCAAGTCCTGTATCTCTGATATTTTACTTTTTGAAGGTATTGGACCTTACCTTGACGAAGCTTAAAATGTCGGAACGTAGAAGGCGGATTCTTTAAGCTCTATAGAATTCATTAATTAATCACCCTTTTAACTGCTTTGAGTGGTCTTTACACCGTGAGAAATTATGCTCACAAACATGTTTACAAATGCAGTCCAGTTTCTGTGGATAATGAAATAACCTTTCAACTCACACTTTGTGAAAACATTCTTTAGTTTCAGATAAAATATGATTTCAAGAAAAAATTTTGTCGTAGCCAAGAGTGAAAAAATTAAGTGAATAAATGAAGGGAAAGTGAAGTAGAGAATCGTCGTCCATCAGTTATTAAACATGCCGTCAACCAGTCAAAAAATACGTTTTCATTTATTCAGCAAACAAATCACACTCTAATTTCTAGCAGCAACCAACACTTTCTAACAATTTATTCCATGTGTAGGTTCACCAGCCTATAATGCAGGCAGAAATGTTTAGTTTAAACAGAAGATGAAATTAAAGATGAACAGATATCCGTTTATTATTAACATCAACAGATGCACTTTTTTTCACTGAAACACTTCAAAGCCTAGTATCAAAATGTCATTCATTAAATATGGTGAAACATATTTTGTATAAAGAAGTAAGTAAAAGATTATTTTATAGCACATAAATAGCCTTACAGATAGATAATACAAATAATCCACAATTAACAGAAATGTATTAACAGTGGAGATTGTTTTCGAAGAGATGAATTTAAATTCTGTTCGTAACTATGTGCGTATGCCTAATCTACACAGCGTGTATCATGACTATTGAAATATTGATTGTAATAGGAGAGGGAAATGAAGTGTCGATTCATGTGAAAATATGTTTTATGTAACCTTCTACTCTTCCATCTAGACTAGCAGTTGGATATTAGCCAAGATAAGGCATAAATCTTCAGTGCCAAATAAACTATTGAGAACTAGGTACGTTTTCATGGAAAGCAAATCAAATATTCATCACTGTGATGTAGGGTATTCATGAAGAACTATGAATGGATGTCTTTAGCATGTTAGGAGGCTGTGCTTGGGTCACTGATGCATTTCACTCCATCAAGACAAGTTAAGCCTCCAGTACTAACATTTAAGTTATATACTCATACTGCTAGAAAAATATCGTTTGCAAAATTTATGAAGATTTTACACTACAGTTCACTGTAGTGTCACTGCACATCGTAATAATACTCTGGTTAATCACTTTACAAAGTAGCCTGAATCTGACACTTTCATCTTCGACGTCCAACTAGTACAACTGGTAGGAAATTTGCTTCTTTGTAAATCACATAAAAATTCTTGGTATCTCCAAAGGTTACACAGAAAAAGCAACGTATTTTGATGACTGTAGTTGTGTGGAAACATGCAGGTACCCATTATAATCACTGTATTTCGCTTCCTTGAACAAGTTTCTTTAAAGAAACTGTGAACTAATGATGACCTGATGATCAGTATCCTTGATGAACACTAAGCAAATGTTTACATGAACTAAACCGATGATTTAAATAAGGTGGACAAACTGCTTAGTGACAATTGTATTTTCTATAAATTATAACATAGCATCATTCTGAAAATGATTAATCAGAGATAGCTTACAGATTGATTGGAAAAGCTGAACCAACAGTGCTTCATCTTCAGAGAGATGTATACAGCACGCAAACCTATTGCAATTGTGACGCTTAGGTTGTATAGTTCACTGAAAAAGCATAAAAACGTGTTGCCACTTGAACAGTCTTTGATATGTCAAACTCACCATGTGGGCAAAAAGTGGATAATACTGCTCCATAACCTTGAACCAAATCAACACTGGATACCAAGTTTACGTAAGCAGCCCCTCCAAACAGTTTGTAGCACATCATTTACGCTCCACCACGTCCTAAGACTCCACATTTTATACGCAGCGGAAGCCATAAGATGGCATTTGGATAAGGCAAAAATGTGGGTTCGAAAGGAATTCATGTAGGCTCTTCCTTTATCTCTGTCATCTCATCAGAGCTTCCTAACATACATTTGTGCATGGACTATCACAACACCATTCTGACCCGAAATTTATAACCGAAAGAGTTTCTAACTATACTTACGTAATAAATATCGACAGATGACTGGATGCGACAGGCTGTTGGTTAAGATTACAGCAGGACAAGGAATGAACTAAAAACCAATGTATAATTAAGGAACGTGAGAAAGACAATGAATAATTCTGTTAACGCTGGGGTAAGTGTGGTAACTGAAGTCGCAGAACAACATATATTGAGCCTTAACCAGCTTAAGGGTTCTCCTTATCTGATTAGGTTAGATAGTAAAATATACATGATGCCATGCAATGACTATCAGACCAACTATCTGGGTTAAAAAAGCCGATAGGAGGTTCTCAGAGCATTAAATTATGAGAACCATACGAAGTCGGCCGTGAAAAACTCTACCGAGATGGACAATCTAGAAAAGGCCAGGTTACTAGTGGATATATAATAAACTACAAACAATCTAGACCATCTAACAAACAACCTCAAAATACAGGAAGGGACAGTAAAAGTCTTAAAGTTTGTCACAATAAAATGGAAACGGAAATCAATCAATGAATCTCTTCTCATCGATACGACGTCTAACACCGATTCCAGGTAAATAGAAAATTCTACTCCCTATAGAATCAAAGAAACAAACATTGTGAAATTGCAAAAACTGTTTGTAAGTTTTATGAATTCACAGCGTATGCCCATCTACTCTCTCCTCACAACTGTCTCTTGCATGATCCCGTCCAGTCCAGTTGACCACAATCACGAAGATCATAGGTGATAGTAGGCGACAAACTTGTCTTACTCATGATTTCACTTCAAAGATGTCACTGAGCTTTCCATTGTGAATCACTCGGCGTGTAGCATCATATAGCATAGCATGTAGCTGTTGAATGACGTCGATAAATGTTTGTGGTACTAAAACCGTAGTGTTGAAGCAGTAGCCTGTCAAATTACTTCTCGGTCGACACTGTCGAGGGCCCTTTCAAAGTCGATGAAGTTGAGGTTGAGTTGAGTTGACTGGCATTCTATGCTCTGTTCTATGATGATGTGTAGCGTAGCGTTGCAGTTTGATATGCACATGATTTGTTCTTCTCGAAATCAACCAGCCAGCCAGTCTGTTCTGGTCATAATTTAGAATCCAGAGCATGCTTTATTCTCTCCAGTATGATGCGGCTTAATATTTTGCTTGCGGTGGACAGTAGCATGATTCCGTTTCAGTTCTTGCAAAGACATAGGTCTCACTTCTTTGGGAGTTTGACAAAGTAGACCTTCTTCCAAACAATCGGAAGCTATCTTTCTTTCCTTCCCAACAAACCTTCTGCAGTGGTGGTGTGAGCATGTTGGCTGGTGTCTCTATGTTTGTTTACAGTAGTTTTCGAGGAATTCCATCTGGTCCAACTGCTTCCCTGGATTTCATTAACTTTATGTCGTTCAGAGCTTCACTTCACGTTTTGTAGGAGGCTTTGTATTCACTGATAGTTCTGTTGCTTGGCTCTTGATGGCATTCCTGGTCGACTTGCAGGTGGTGGCGGTAGTGGTATTCGGTTCGAGAGTTTTCTGAAGTGGCCAGTATATCATTTCTTTTGTTTCTTCTCTTTGGTGGCAAATAGGTTTCCTTCACTATCTTTCATTGGTTTCATCTGTGCTGTGTTGATCTCTGCCCTCCCAGATAGTAACCTGGTTATTTGATATTATGTTGTCAAGTCTCATTGTGTCCTACTTGCATCCTGTTCTGCTTCACTTGCAAGTGTGTCGCAGAAGTGTCTTTTGTCTTTCCGCATACTCCTCTTCACCTTATTTCCAGTTTTTTATAGGCTGCATTTAGTTCCTCTTTACGCTGTTCATCCTTGCACAGGTTCATAATCTGCTTCAACATCTTCCTCCCTCTTTGCTCTATCACATTCCATGTGGAGATCCGTAGAGATCCATTCTTTGTTTTGCTCTTTCTTTTTCCTTACTAGCAAGGTTATGGAGGTTTCTTTCCATATAGCTTTCAAAGAGTTCTAGTCCTCCTCTACGCATGTTCCTTCAGAAATTTTGCTCAATGTCTGCTATTTTGCTCTGATGACTGAATGACGTGAAGATGTCCACTGTGATTTTGACCTTCAGTCCAGGTTCTGTTCTGGGTGTTCAACTTGAACTATAGTCTATCACCAGCTTATCTGGAGGCTTTCAACTTGATTTTGAGGACAGGCCCCTCCCACCCACTAGATAGTGAGTGCTGTCAACCACCTACATCTGCTCCCATTCTTAATCTGATCTTGTGTCCAGTAGGCTGTGTCTCCACTTTCTTCACATTCACATGAAGTCCATCTGATTTCTACTGTGTCCATCTGGTGTCTGGTGAAATCAAATCCACGTCACTGCCTTGTGAATATCCTTGTGTTTGTACACACTGCCTGACTCCAACCACCAAATCGTTGAATGCGCAGAAGTCTGCAAACACTTCTCCTTTCTCATTCATCGTATCACCGTGTGCATCTCGACCCATGATTGCTTCTCTTCACGTGTTGTCTGCTCCCAGTTTGACTGGCATTCATGTCACCTCACCCATTAGAATGAATTTTGATGTCGTCATCTGAGGTGGGCTCTTCTCCACTACTGATTGCAGTTGTCTATAGAATTCCTCCTTCTTCTCTTTGTCTGCATTATTTGTAGGTGCGTAGCGTTGCATTGTATGATTGTAACTTTCTTTCCTTTTTATTTGAATCTTGGTGTCGTGACCCTGATCCTGTAGGAGTAGATTGGTTCCCACTGTATGAGAGAGAGCCTTCGAGGCTGTTGAGGGGAGATCATGATAGCGACTGCGAACATGAGTGTGCTCGTGGTTGTCGTCTGTGTGACAATATCGGAGTGGATTATTGACTCTCCAGTTAACTGTTTGAAGAGTCCACTTCCGTTCCATCTGCAGATTCCAAGCTCTCCCATTCGTACCTTCTCATCTCTTTTGCATTCTGGGCAGTCTAACCAGTCAGCTTTACAAATCGTTCGGACATTCCATGTTCCCAAGTTAACTTTCACTTTCATCGAGAGAAGAGAGGAGACATCGGCCAATTCTCTTCACGAAGGCTTTCAACAACCGGCATCATTTCGTCTCTCTGATTCAAGCGGGAAATAGTTTATTTTTGCTGTTTATTTTTACTTTGTGTTTTGAATTTTGTTTAGTGGTTGGATTGGTTTTAGGGGTAGGGTTGCTAGCCCTATGCTCAACCTTCTGTGTTTATCCGGGCTTAGGCCCGGCTAGTAACTAGTGGACTAGATAACCTGGCAAGGTTACTGATATGATTAGGATAAATAAGTTGTTCAGTGAACCCCTTCTTGTAAATAATGATATTTCCTGTGTAAACTTGTTTAAAATATAGTTAATACAATACGTATTACAATGCTGAAATTCTACATTTAAACTTGAATTATAGTAGTTATTACTATGTTCATTCTTTCAGCAGCTGCTTAACTCATATGCAAAATGTAATCACCGCTGTGTGGGTATATTATGCAAAAATCTATAAAATCTTCACTTTGTTGTGAAGTCAGCTATGTCTAACTATGTGAAAAGAAATAATACTTCGCTCAATTAGTTTGTTTCAAAATGTCTAAATGGGTGAGTTCACTGCACTGAATTCATATTAGACCCAAATAAGTTAAGAACTGCCAATTAGCATCTCAGGTAAATTGTAAGGCGCAGTAATCTGCGGAAACTGTCCACGTATCTACAAAAATAGCCATTTACAAAGCCCTTGTTATTCAGTGCATTTCCGAAAACGTTCTTAACAGATTCTCACTTTTTCCATCAAATCACTGATTTATCTACGAAAAGTTTATGTTCCCGTCAATTGCACATGACCCCAAAGGTGAATGTTTCACCAGGAATAACGATGGACAAAGAAATACGTTCATAAAGGTTTTTCATACAGCTCAATCGATCAATGTAATGGAAGTGAGAACACAGCATTGTGAAACAAGATTATTTCATTTGCTGACTGAATTTTTAACGAAAATTACAGAACCTACGTTATTAGCTATTGAGCCTACAGATTAAACTAATAAATGTAGGTGACCGAGCAAGTTTAAGAACTTATTTTGCCACTGACTAACGTTTTACACCACGAGCCGGTTGACCAAGAAATTAGGCAACAGTTAGGAAAATTTTTCAGTGCATTCTTGTGAGAATATTTTTGAATTATCTCACAGAACACGGTAGTCGAATATGTCGAGTAATTTTGTGGTACAAAACTGCTTTACGTCTGTATTTACTAATAATCTACGCTTTCGAAAAACTATAGTTATTGTGTTGCCAGGTTAAATATTTAAGAATTCATCGGCAAACTCAGCTTTCATTCACTTGTGTATACTTAAAGCGTGCAACTTAAGTTCACGGACATTCTGTAAAAACCATATATTGAAGTAGCTATGGTGAGTTCACTTGAGCACTAATTAAGCTGTTTCTTTGACATGTAAATTGGTGCACGCTACTTCATGAGAGGATAAGGGAAGAAAATCCACTGAAAAGTAGAGGTTGGTGCGAACAATGTTATAAAAGAATACTGATGACAGCAAAGCATGCAAAATAGCTCAACTATGCTATTCAAAGAAACTTCACGCAAATATGAAGTTGACGGTGTAACGCTTATTTCCTAATGGATGCTTCTTAGACTTTTCTTCTAGATATATTATAAGAATAACATTAAAGAGTAAAAAACATGCTAGCTTAGAATCGAAATAGTCTGCTTCAAAATGAATGACATAATCAAGCATATGAACATGTAAATTGGGTAAGAGTAGTTTATTATTCTTATGACATGATAATCAACGTTGCTCAGTTCGTAAATAGTTACTTTCTACGCTGTTTTATGTTCAGTGCACTGCTGACCAGTATCTAGTCAATATAACCTAAGCTACAAATATGCACAGGCTAAAAAAATTATCAAACTATATATACTTTCTTCATTAATCACTAGGAATATGCTTTCGTAAATTTAAAATCCATTTCCAAATGCCGTGACATTTTTTTCTTCGTTTTGTTGTTAACTTGAAAAATTGCTGGTTGAAAACATCTTAAAAATGTTCAAGAATAAATGTATGATACGTCTAGAAGACATATTTAAAGGACTAAACCCAACTAAAATAGATAAATTTGTTGTAATATACGCTGCGGAAAAGTTTGGGTAACTCAAGGTCAAAGCAGACCTCCTGATGGCATCTTTTATTCTACTTTATGCTATTCATAATTGTGATTTCCTCGTAGAAAAAAGAAGTTTACTTCTCTGCTATCGTCTTCTCCCTTCTTGTGTGATTAACTGGGTTCGTTTTAATATTTAATAAGGATAAATTTTAGTAGTGCGTAGGGTGGCATCTTTGGCAAGAATAACAGAATTAGCTCATGAAAGCGAAACGAAATGAGATGGTAAGAAACGTTGGAAGCAAGTAGAGAAGGCGAAAGAAATCAAGGGAAAACACAGCTAGAAGATAGATGCAAATGATCTGTACTGAACGCTGCATTCATTATAAGGTTTTAATGTTAAAAATACACTACTTGTAATTTCCCAAATGAATAACTTTTAATATGCTAACCGCTACTTAGTAAGGATTGATAGTAGTTAGCAGTGGAATCCAGAAAGCATATTTCATCTTCATTGAGACTCGTTAGCTGGATATACCTGCCTCCAGTGAGTGATATTGTTCCTACCGGGATTCAAACTCGGGATCGATAGTTTCAAACGCCAGAACACTACCCACTAGACCACTGAGCCATGATAGCCACTTCTTGTTTTTAATTGCTTTTATCATTCAGATTTATCTTTTCTTCTGCTGTTTTGAAAATTTTACTGGTTAACTAGTTTACTAGTTACTAGCCGGTCGTAAGCCCGGGTAAAGAGGGAAGGTTGGGCATAGGGCTAGCAACCCTACCACGTAAAACAAATCTAACCGCTAAACAAACTTCAAAGCACAAACAAAATATAAAAAATGAAAACAAACTTATTCCCCGCTGGAATCGGAGAGGCGAAATGACGCCAGTTGGTGAAAGCCTTCGGGAAGCCAATTGGCCGATGTGTCTTCTCTCGATGAAAGCGAAAGTAAACGTGGGGACATGGAATGTCCGTACGATGTTTGAACCCAGTAAGGCAGCCCAGATTGCAAAGGAGATGAGAAGGTATCACATCGAAGTGCTTGGGATTTGCAAAAGCAGATGGAATAGGAGTGGACACTCCAAACTCTCAACTGGAGAATCAATAATCTACTCCGATATTGTCACACAGACGACAACCACGAGCACACTGAGTTATGGAATGGCTATCATGATGTCCTCAAGAGCATCGAAGTCTCTCATACAGTGGGAACCAATCTCCTCCTGCAGGATCATAGCAGGGAGGTTCAACTCAAAAGGAAGGAAGGTCACAATCATACAATGCTATGCACCCACAAATAATGCAGAGCAAGAGAAAAAAGAGGAATTCTACAGACAACTGCAATCAACACTGGACAAGACGTCCGTTGACGATATCAAAATTCTAATGGGTGACATGAATGCCAGACTGGGAGGGGACAACACAGGAAGAGAACTAACCATGGGTCGAGAGGCGCTCTTTGAAATGAATGAGAATGGAGAATTGTTTGCATAATTCTGTGCATTCAACGATTCGGTGATTGGAGGCAGTGTGTTCAGGCACAAAGATATCCACAAAACGACATGGATTTCACCAGACACCAGGACACACTAAAAATCAAATCGACTTTATCTCAATCTCAAGAAAATGGAGACGCAGTCTACTTAACACAAGGTGAAGAAGAGGAGCAGATGTAGGTTCAGACCACTCACTATCTAGTGCAAGGAACCTTCCAAATCAAGTTAAAAGCCTTCAAGGAAGCTGGTGATAGACCTCAATTCAAGTACAACACTCGGAAACTGAAGGATGAAACTACAAAGGAGATCTTCACGTCAGTCTACCATCAAGACAAAATGGGAGATGTCGAGGAACATCCCTGAAGAAACCTGTGTGGATGAACAATGGAAGTCTTTGAAAGCTATGTGGAAAGAAACCCGCACAACAGTATTAGGAAGGAAGAAGAAAGAAGACAAGGAATGGATCTCAATGGATACCTGGAAGCTGAAAGAGGAGAGGAGGATGGTGAAGCAGAAGATAAACCAGTGCAAGGATGCTCAACGACAAGAGGAACTGAGTACAATGTATAAAACACTGGACAGTTAAGTGAAGAAGAGTGCACGGAAAGACGAAAGACACTTCTACGAAACACTGGCAAGTGAAGGAGAACAGGCTGCAGGTAGGGAGAGAGACCTGACGACATTGTATCAAATAACCAGGTTGCTATCAGGGAAGAGACCAACACAGATGAAACCAATAAAAGATGAAGAAGGAAATTTAATTACAAAAGAAGAGAAACAAAGGAAGCAATGGGTCGACCACTTCAAGAAGCTCTTGAATCGACCAACACCTGCACTTCGTCCAGAAATACTACCTGCAGCCGCTGAACTACAAGTGAACATTAATCCCCCAACGAAAATGGAAGTCGTGAATGCCATAAAGCTACTGAAATGTGGGAAAGCAGCAGGACCAGATGGGATCCCACCAGAAGCACTGAGAACAGACACAGAGACAACAGCGGACATGCTCACACCACACCACTATTGCAGAAGGTGTGGAAGGAAGAGAAGGTACCTGCCAACTGATTGGAAGGAGGGTTACCTTGTCAAACTCCCGAAGAAAGGAGACCTCAGTGTTTGCAAGAACTGACGCGGAATCACTCTCCTGTCCACCCAAAGCAAGCAAAATATTAAGCCGCATCATCCTGGAGAGGCTTAAAGATGCACTGGATTCAAAACTGTGACCAGAACAGGCAGGCTTCGGGAAGTACAAATCATGTGCAGACCAAATTGCAACGCTACGCTAAGCATCATCATAGAACGGAGCATAGAATGGTAATCAGCACTCTACCTCAACTTTATCGACTTTGAGAAGGCCTTTGACAGCGTCGACCGACAAGTAATTTGGAAACTGCTTCACTACTACGGAATACCGCAAACCTTTATCCGCCTCATTCAACAGCTATATGAAGATGCCACATGCCAAGTAATTCACAATGGGAAGCTCAGTGATGCTCTTGAAGTGAAGTGAAGACAGGAGTGAAACAAGGTTGCCTACTATCCCCCATGATATTCTTGATTGTGGTCGACTAGACTGAATCATGCAGCAAACATTTGGGAGCGACAAGAGAGGGATACGCTGGACTGAGGAAAAGAACCTAGAAGATCTAGATTTCGCCGATGACTTGTGCCTGATGTCACATAAACTTGGAGATCTGCAGGTTAAATGCAACAAGTTGGCAGAAGAGGTAGGGCAGCGAAGACGGGACTTCAAGTGAACGTAGAGAAGACAGAAGTAATGAAAATACCCAACCAACACCACTACCACCAACAACAAACTCCAGTCACCATCAACAGGAGAAACTTAAAGGAAGTAACCTCCTTCACTTATCTAGGAAGCACTGTTTCAACTACAGGTGGCGGCACAGACGAGGATGTCAAAGTCAGAATCGAAAAAGCAAGACAGGCGTTCATCAGCCTGAAACCAGTGTGGAGATCTTCTGCACTCCACTCAGCATGTGGAACAAGATACGGATTTTCAACACCAACGTGAGTCAAGTCAGTGCTTCTGTATGGTTCAGAGACTTGGCGCGTTACGAAAGGGATTTCTAATAAACTACAGACATTCATCAACAACTGCTTACGCTCGCTACTGGAGATCAGATGGCCAGAAAGAATAAGCAACAAGGAGCTCTGGGAACGAACCAACCAAGAACCTATCACGCAACAAATATGCAGGAAGAAGTGGAGATGGATTGGGCATGCACTGAGAAGGCCGACGGAGGACATCACGCGTCAGGCCAGTTGCTCGAGTGGAATCCCCATGGGAAGCGACGAGTTGGACGTCCGAGGATGACATGGAGGAGGTCGTGCGAGGAGGAAATGAGAGCTTCTGGACTGTCGTGGAACCAGGTTCAAAAGATCTCAGAGAACAGAGTTCACTGGAGGCGTGCTACTGAAGCCCTATGTTCCATTAGGAACCCAAGGGACTAATAATAAATAATAATAATAATACTGGTCAAATGGATATAAAATTGGCACGAAATTTGGCAAAATTCAGCTAAGCGAATCGAACTCTCGTTTAAAATGCCTTCATAAATTTGCTAGATGAAAGATTGTGGCACATCTTGGTCACTTGATGTGAATCGCATAATTGACCTGTTATCGGTTCTCGTAGATGTCTGATAAACAGATTTTGAATTACAAATGGGAAAAAATCTAATGTCAAATGCTCAGTGGCATATAAATAAAATCAAAATCTTGCTGAGGATTAACTGAAAGTAAGAGCTTGTTTAGATTTCACTTTATTTCAAAGATGATAGATCATACATAACTTTGAAATGTGTCCAATAACTTCAGATGAGTTCACTATTTATAGTAAATTGGAGGAGGGTAGGTAGCAATCAGGCTTACTCTTTTGTAATCCTTTTTTAAAATTGTGAACCGGTGGTATTTAATGCAGATTTCCATCTTGTCAAACAACCATAAAGAACCAATTAGTTATTTTTATCCTTCCACTTGATAAGTCTTTGTAAACGACTCGAAACTGGATACTGCCGTACCACTAAGTAGCATCAAATACAATAGGTAGACGGCCTAAAACAATATCCATGGTCATAATTAGAAACAAGATGAAGTAATGCAGTCGATCACCTTGAATATCGCCTAAATCTTCAATATTTTTGGACCACATACCAAAATGCTGTTAGATAATTAGTTTTAGTAAATCCTGCAATAATTTATTAAATTTCGGAATAAACCATGGGGATATGTTACAGTTAAATCATTACATAGATGACCCAAAAAAAAATACATTCATAAGAGAAAATCTAGCATAATGTTTCGTTTCGTAAGTGTGGTTAAAGCCCTTTTTATTCTAATAACGTAATTTATAACCTGTTTACGAGTTCCTTGATATTCTGTGTCATTTAATTGCAAGTGTAGAACATTACTCATTTTTCCCCAGATTTTCGTAATGAACTGAAATTAGCGAAAACACCAACGATGAGAAATGTTTAGGCTTTCTAAAATGATTAAAAAAATTGTCTATGAAATGTTTTGATTTCTTCTCAAAACCATGAAAATGGTCTTGGTTTATTATCAGTTGTCGGTATACATCAGTACTTGTAAGTATTTTCCTGTGATGTCGTCACTCACTTAAATTAGGAGAAACCTATCTAAATAGCTTCAGAATTCACAAGTTGTCAAGGTGAAACGATGAAATGTGGTTAAAAGTAAATATTTATGGTGAGAAATAATCAGAAAACGTGAGTTACACCAACTGTCTCACTCTCGCTACATATTTGTATGTATTCATATCTACATGTAAAAAATATTCATCCATCTTCCTCAGATAACACCAGTGTCCAAGGCGTTTCAGGGGATCACTTCATGCTAAGCACTCACTGGACTAATTTTTTATGTACAACAAGTTTGCAGTCTGAAAAAGCTTGCTAATACTTGAATGACTGTGAATGCTTTTGTCGAGTAATGGATGGTCACTTATGCAGCTAAATAATGTGAAAGGAGATACCGAAACCTTTAAATTGTTATTGTGGACTAAGCTGCTATGTTTACACAACACAATATCAATACCCACTTAATCTCACTAAAAGAAGTATTTTTATTTCAGTCTGAATGAGGTAAACAAAATAATCATCATTATGAAAACGGTGGAAGTAAACGTCATGATGACAATAATAGGAGTAATGGTATTAAGAAGAATTCCTTGTTCATTCTATACAAGAAATAACTTGCTTATGAACGTTATATCTCGTGCTTAAATCAATAGAGTCAGTTTCCATTTTTCTTCACTGGTTATCTGTTTCTTTGCTGACATTACTTTATCTGTTTTTCCTGAAGTAAAGAGTTTGTTTACCGAAAACAAAGGGAATGCATAAAAACAAAGAACTTGAAATACTGCAGTCTAACTAAGTATAGAAAATCTTGGATTTACTTAAGCAGATAAGTCATTGCATCTTAGCTTGTTTCTCCCCATCACCTCATCATATGCACATGCATACACACAAATGTTATCTTCCGGTGTTTGTATTACATATATCTTGTTTAGATGTTGACTATATGCCTAAACGTAAAGTTATAAGAATATTTTCGTAATTTTATTTGTTTCCTTTCTTTAAGCTAAGCTTGTTTACTCTTATTTTGAAAATTTATGGATTTTTACTTTTCTTGGAATGTTTACCACCGATGAATCCGGCTTAAGTTCCTTTTCCTTTCTACCATTGATATTGTGTAATTCATAGTCAAAGAATACAATTTTAATTTTGGTGCAATTTTTCAGACAGTATCTAGTTAAGTTGCTTCTAATCATATCGAAAATTGTCAAATAAGTCTCGAGGTGTATGGTTCATAAATGAAACTATTCTGATGAACGACCTCTTTCACAACAAAAAATATCTCAAATCATCTATCACCTAGCGTAGGACAATTTTGACTTAGAAACCTTATATCAAATAATAAAATTCTAGACTTCACAGGATAAATAAAGTTACTTTACAACCTATGATCACCATATGATTCGTATTCATACCATTTGACAGAAGGAATAGACTGATGAAAGCGTGAGTATGACTAAGCCACCTTAAACTTTACAGAGATTACTGTCGTTCTATTAGGGCTATAGACACAAAGATCATAAAACCTGAGAAGCCTATGTCAGTTTTCTGACAGACTTTTGATTTTACTACATGTTAAAATATAACGTAGTATGATACTCTAGCGTATCCTCACTGATTCTTCCTTCTGGTATTTGTTAAGGTTGATAAGCCATTATGCAACAAAAATTCAGAAACCATGCGCTAGGAATACAGAGAATAGGTGACTCTTATGGAATATTCTCGTTTGACACAGGAGTGGTTATTAAGTTGTGAATAATGGTTATCTTCAAATCTGAGGTAAGTCCACTTTTTCATGATTATGCTTTATGTACATTATCAGTTATAAACAAGTTGTTGTAATCGAGTTTCATACTTAAAGATGCATGATATTCTTGGTATCATCATCTGATTCAGAAAGAAATTATACTTAGCCTCCTTGCTTCACATTTAAGTATGAACAAATGTTTTACATCTTTTTTCACTTGCATAACAAGATGGCCAAAAGTAGCGAAAAAATAGATGAATTTATGGCTAATGTTTTGATGTCTTATTAAAGTTATCATACAAACTATACGGACGGTACGACATGAGAAATGAATAGTTTCTGTCTTATTTATAAGAAAATTAAGATCTATTATCAATTACTGTAAAAAATGACTGCAAAATTCAATCATGGAATTTCGCTGTATCTTAGTTTTGTCAGTCGCGTAGTTTGACAGTTAGAGTTTTTCAAACAACTGGCAAACGAAGTTATTGCATTTTACAGAAATCGGAAAATCTAGACTGAAAAAAAGTAAATTCATTTGAACGTAGATGGTTATAGAATTGTGAGATTAGTTCTTCACTTAGTTTTTTGTTTGGTCCAAATTCTTTATTAGCAGCTGGAATAATCATAACCAAATTATTTTAACTGATTATGGGGTACTATTCTTCCGATACTGGCGTTTAAACTCCTAGTAACGGGTAACTCATTGTTCGAACAATTTTGTCGAAACTCTTTGAGACGCTATGTTGCTTATAAAAGTTTAAATAAGTTCGCTTTATACCACAACAATAAGACAAAATTAAAAAAAGCTGAACCAAATGAAAATCCTATTAAATTTTAAGAGATGACATGGCGTGAAATGCCATGGTCCCTACTCTTGTAATTTTATTATATCGTAACTCTAAAAATCTATAACTTGATTTGAATCAAACAATAGCTAAAGGTTGGGAAATCTACCTGATTTGCACAAAATATAACAACTTTCGAATTCTGGTGTGAGGAATGACACTGTATATTATAGATTAACTTAAATAGACATATCAAAATCAAATTTTTTTCATGCGTTCACAGGTATCTTGAGACTGCAAAGGTGTGAAATATTTCTCAAACTACACATCAAATACTATTAGCATCTGAATATAAACAAGCTTAATTCTAACAATATTTTAGTTATTATTCAACCTACATGTTTAAGCAGTTCAAACTATTCCTGCAATAATCGGAAGTTTTAAGATGGGCTGAACGCATGATCTATGTTTTTATGTTTTAAAATGTCTTTTTAACTAACGACAATTCTACACGTACATGGAATGAGATAAAGCAGGCAATAGAACAGTAACAATGTTAGCATGTCTGTGGTTCATGGAATCTCCTCAGTTGCTGTACAACTTATAGAATATAATGTTTGTGATAACAAACGGAGTGTACATCGTACTTTCATGAGTGTTGTTCAACCTATTTTAAATTTTAAAGGTTGCATTCTATAGATTGTACGGTAGCCTATGACAATCCCAAAAGTGTATATATGGTAACCCTATCAATATTGTCCTCTCCCTGATCTTTAGGATAAGAAGTGGTTCAAAATTGAGTTCAGTCGGGTCCTCGTATTGTATAACATTCAAATAAAGATATAGACTCAAACACAAACTAAGGATCAACCACTTGTATTTTTAAAAATCTGAAAGTGGATAGTTTGTTTTATTTTTCTGAGGAAGTTGTTAGGCCCCAAGTCTGCAGCTTTTGATTTTATTTCACTTCAGTTCGTTTTATCGCTGCTCTTTTGTTTTCCCCGTGTGTTAAAGTAGGAGATTTATTTTGAGAACAGTTCCTAAGGGGTAGTTAAATTTGTTTTTTAATATTCCGAAGCACTTGAGGGCAATACCAGAATCTCTCGCACTCTCCTATTAAATGACCTAAGTATTAGTATGGCAAAATTAGCTTCAATTTTGACCGTATGGTAGAGATCTTGAAAATTTTTCACTCTACAAAGTCATGATAATGATTAAAATGTAGATGTCCAAGTGCTACCTCAGTTTGTGGATCTTTGTTTATAGCTGCTAAAATATACTTGAAGTCTCTGGTTGTTCTTAAATATCAGTCAAGGATTATTACACTTCATTTGGAATGAATAAACGCATAGATTTTATGAGGTAATACCGATTTCGTATATTCATAAGCACTTTAAGTTAGTGGTTGACAAAAATGGAATTTTTCGTCTTTGAGAAAGCTATTTCATGAGTTATTTGTACACAGCACCTTTTTCGCCCTATCGTTAAAATCCGCTTACTAAATTTAAGGTGAAACGACTCTGTAGTATCGGGGAAACAATTTCTTTTTTGCATTACTTACAGTCCTGATTGATCACACTGTATACTGTATTATTTGAGGTGTCATGTGATGCTTTATGTTATGTAAGGCATCAAGTTATATGGTTGTTGACAAATTCTTTTATAATTCTTTAGGATTTTATCAGCCTAAGGTGTGATGATTTTCTTAAGAAATTGGAAACTACACAGTAATAATACATTTGACGAATTAATATTACCGTGAAACGTAGTTCTCTAACACTTTACAAAATATAAATCAGAGTAGTATGACTACCGGGTTATTAATTGTATCACTTGTGAATTATTTCGATGTTCAAAGAAACTTGGAGAACAGTTGGTTTCTCTAAGACTTGTCAATTCTTCATAATTCATAATTCTTCATCCGATTGCTACTGAAATTCTCAGCAGGTAGTCTTTACTCGCGGTTTCAAGTCCCAGAACTTTATCTATTGGGCCAAAGAAACAGGAAAGCCACTTCTAAATAAAGTCATGACACATTTTTTCCGTATAGTCTTTGTGAAAAAGGAAACCAGTCAGTCTGGTTCAATGATACATATATATTTATATATCATGAAACAAAAACAGGTCAGTGAAGAGATATCACCTAAATCAACATATTTTTTTAGAACAGTGAGTTACGTTTGCGATTATTTTTGTCATCTAAATCTTTTGGAGAACATTACCATCGAGTACAAAACTCAGGTTACTTCACAAATACAATGTTCATACGACCAACTCAGTTCTCAGTTGTGATACTTGTAAACTGCATTTGTGGATAACACTGTTTTAGAAAATTTCATATTTTATCGTTTGAAATGACTTTCGAAATATGTGGGTTTAACCTTTTTATTCTACTGTGGAAATCACGCCGGATTATTTGTTTCTGACCACAATAAGTTTTCTAGAAGTCCTAAATTCATTTGTTGCTTTTGCTTTAAGGTAAAGAATATCACATTTGTGTTTAATAAAATGAATTACCTCTTTAGTCAAAAACTTTATTTGCAGAAATTTATAGAATATGACGGAAATTATTAAGGGGCATTTCCAACCGATATAACAATCTAACTCCTTCACTCCGTGGTTATCTCAAGTTTCTTTTGGTTCAATTACGCTACTTACTAAAGAAATTACGAGTCATGTATGCTTTTCTGGAATGTTTTTGTTTACAAGTGAGGAGTTGAAGTACGCTCATTTTGGGCAAAACTTTACCCTTCATTCATGATGATTGCCTGTGGTCAAGCTTGAAATTGAAAAAAATGCTTTGGAAATAGAGAGCGTCAACTTATCAAGGACTTTGTCTCCTGTCTCATACGACTTTGATGTATGCATATTATACATCGTTTTGTATTACTTGTGAAAATACTACGCTTCTTCCTTGTTTTAATGACTAACGAATCCACATTTTGATGGGCTAATGGATGATGGTTGCATTCTAGTACCCGAAAAGAACAGAAATTTCCTCTTAATTTTGAGTTTACTTTTCACTTTAACACTATTTAGTACAAACAATTATCTTTCATATCTGAATATTAATTGTTAAAAGGCACTGAATGTATTTTCTATGTAAACTACATCACTTCAGTGACTTCAGATTATTCGCAAGTTGAAAATAGCAAAATTAAAACGACTGATATCCCAATAACTTAAAATATTATTCTGTCGGTATTCCGATGAAACTGAATTTCATATTATGCTCTTGATTGAAAGGATTGTTGAAAAGAAATTAACTTTTAGAAATCGTATTGGTCAAAACATTATCTGCAAAGTAAAATATTTTCTTAACTGATATTGCTAATGAAGTGGAAGAAGCATACAAACTATAAGCTTTTAACCAATCTGTTGCAAAGCACTGTATGTCTTTGTGAAGGAAAAGAGAAACAAACGTTATAACATTATTTCTTGCTTGTCACAGCGGCAAGTGGTGATGGATAGATTAAACGTCTAAACTTGAAGATGTCTAAATCCCAGCTGTCTTAGAGCATATTGTGTTCTTGCATTTAAACAACTAAATTTTAGAGTGAGTTCTTGATATAGTGTACTTTATTGACTTAACTTTGGAGATGTTAGCGTTTACTGATTCTCATCATTTTTTGATTATTAAAAGATGATTACTGTCACTGTGCACTAAACCTAAGTATTCCAACCACATTAAACCACTGGGGAAAGTTGCTGATGAAGTTCTTTTTGAAGAACTAGGTTGTTCTTACTCATCAGGGTTTTTTTATTCAGCTTAGTTCTCGATTTCAATATAACTCTTTTTATATAATAGCGTCGTTGATTCCACTGCTAGCCGCGATCCATTATTAGCCTTCGGTTTCCTTACAAACAGTTTATTTAAACACCAGACATATTTCTTCAATGTAAAAGACATTAGTTAAAGAGGGTTCAGATAGTTTTTAATTAATGAAAGAATGCACATAAATTCCTTTTTATAGTGAATATTCTGAAAATCAAGAGTAATTAAACAGATGTAAAGTTATACAAGGTACCTAATTAGAACAACAACCGCCGAAGTTGACAATAACGCAAATGAATTCTGGTGTACACTTAACACAACATCGAACTCCTGAAAAATGACAATACTTAGTTTTAAATTCACTTCAAAATGTCTCATAAGGCGATTGAGGAATATAAAAATAAACGGAAAATGAGTAACCATAGAGGACTGGAAAACCATCACTGGTTGAAACTCAGGTGAATTCGACTGATAAATAAAAAACCGAACAAAAAGTGCTTTCTAAATTCTACTGCGTCACCACGAAACAAATAAAGTCGTTTTGAAAATGCTACACATCCGATAATTCATTTAGACTGGGATTGGTTTCCATTTTATCCCTCTCAATTTTCATTACTTGATTCGTGAGCTTTTATTAACTCAACGAAGCATGTTGAATTAATTAGATAAAATCCATTGGCTTTACAGACAGATATCACTTCTTGAACTGATCTTTTTTACTCCATCTAAACCCTCAGTTTTATGTTATCAATGTAACCTGGACATTGTGGTTTCATGTTTTACTCTATCTATCATGGTTTCGATAGCCCGGTTTCTCCATAGAATATTACAAAAAAGCCAATTTCTCGTAATTGAGCGTGGTTTTTGAAATCAATATTTCTATTACTTAAATTCCTATTAATACTCTAGCCAGCTCTATTGTAGCGTAGATTATGGCTCAGCGTACATATCAAGTTATCAAGTCATCTCACACATCATTCTCGAGAGTACTGAGAATAAATCTGTATAATAGTCTTGAGGGATCTTCTATAATTTCATCATTGAATTAATCCCAGAACTTAAAAAGACGGTGAACATTCTTCGATCAAGCGCATTTTTGGGCTAATATTGACACCATTTGATCAATAGAAGACTTCTTTCCGTGGTTTAGCGTATTTTATAAAGTTTCACCTAATTTAACTCTGTAAAATAGCACATTTGTAGATGCGCCTTCAAATAAATACGGTGAAAATGCATGTTGTGTCTAAAGATGAGGCTGAAAGGGTGGAGTAATAGATTTTCATTCCACAAATAATTTGTGTTTTCATTCAAGAAACAATCTGGCATGCACTGTGTATGAGTTAATTAAACCCAAATTGCTTAACTGTTTGACAGACGTCAAATATCATAACGTGGGAATTCCAGGGTGTGTATAACCTGTTTTGAAAAGGCAGGTAGAAGCCTGACAAAGTGATGCATTCATCAATGAACACAATTATTATTGGCATTTTTTTGATGAGAATATTTTGGTTTGATTGTCATAGTCTCATCATTATATTTCAACTTATGAGAATATGCGACTAAACGGGTATATTACGACTTTTAATGGGTGATTGCATTTGAAGAAATAATGTTCAGTCTTATCTTTATATCTCGTCAGACATTTCCCTCAACGACAGTTTTCATTTCAAGTTAAGCAAGTTAAGCTCTCAGAGATAAATACAATTGCAAAGGCCTCTATTTTAATCGCAATCTAAACCACCATCTACTTTTTTATGCACAGATATGTTTGTCTTTTTTTATGAAGGATATCTGTAAGGTTCTTATTAGGTAAAGATGCAGATTAAGATGATGAGAATCACAGACATGACTTCTGGAATTTATACAAACAAGGTTGAAAATAAATAGTTGTGTAAAAACTTGGCTTATACACTTATGCCACCAACTTTCTGAACTGAGATCTAAGAAAGAGAATGAAAGCTGCGGGTTTAAATTTTGAGATTATGATGTTATCATTCGTTGTAATAAAGCTACGTTTGAGCTACAGAATATTCTAAATCATAAGCATATGCCGATAACAGTTATGTCGCATAAAACTTATGTAGTCATGATAGTGAGTGTGGGAAGGAAATGTCATCGTAATGCAGAAAAAGGATGTTTCACTCACGATGTCGATTTGAGTAATTGTTTTGTCGACTTCAATATAAACAGACCATAATTAAAATTCACTCGAAACAAAATAAATCAACAAATTCGAAGAATTTTGAAGAAACGTTGTCATCGCACTTAATCTCATAAGGAACTGAGAATGCTTTTAAAACCGTTAAAAACTATTATAACAGTGAAACCTGAACACTATGGCTGAAAATAATCCCATACTCAGCTATTTCAGTAGTAAAGCCACGATTATATTCCTCCGCAAATGCTGTCATGGATATCAAATTTGTTTTCAGTATCTACCTCATTAGTTTCGGCAAAGAATATAGTTCTTAAGTCAGAAACGGTGGATAGCAACCTGGAAGAAGTGTTTAGATATTTCAGAGACTTGAATATTTTTGATGCATTTTAAGCAAAGTTTCATATGCCTTTACTATTTTTGAAATGTAGGTGGATTATGCCTTCAAACAAATCTGTTAACACCGGGATACACTCCTTATAATCTAAGCGAACTTTGGACAATTAATGCTTACCTCTAGAAATCACAAGTTTGCGGTTTGAAAATGTCTACATTAACAATATTTCAGTGATGTCATTTTTATTTGAGAAAATATATATCACTGAATTAACGCTATTTGGTGCTGTAGTTAGTTCACAGAAATAGAAAAACCTAGACCACTGAATTTCGACAAACTATCTCAAAAGCAACGTGTTAATTGTGAAAAATTGTGTTAGGTTTAGTCCTTGACAAAATCTTGCGTGTGCACTGCTAAGGACTCCTAACCAGAAAAAAAACAACCGTCTAGTGCTCCAGTGTTTTCAGTGGTTCTGCAATCGATTTTAGTTTGTGATGTTTAGCACCTTTAAATGCATGACTGTTTTAACGGGAATATAAAAATACTACTCCAACTTCTTGGAGAGTTTAATTATGCAGACATAAAGGTAAATTAGAAGAAATTCCTTGCAGGCCTAATATACACAAAAAAATGGTCACGGAACCAAAGTAGTTTTTTCATGTGTGTTGTAAAAGGGTTTTGACAAGTTGCTCTCCACTAAAGAAAAAATGGTGCACTCAAAAGTGAAATTGATGTTGGCTTTTGAAGATAGCAAAGATTTCGAAAAAGGAGATATATGAGTAGTATAACATGAATCGCAATAAGTGCAATATTTAAGCATTTTACTTTTGAATGAAACAGTAAAGAGTCACAGAAGTATATAAAATATACTTGAAATTGCCTTGCGTACTTTAGGCTGGTCACAATTCGTAATATTCTTTATCATTGCAAAAAGGATAAATGATTTGATTACATCAGCTCCCGATGCATTTACTATTTCAAGTCAATTTTCGGAATATGAATAACAGAAAAGGATAAAAATGATTGGTTGAAAAACTATGTTTGAACTCAAGGAAACGTCTGGTCAGTGTAGTCCTCGGATATAAGAAATCAATATACACGTACTATCAGTCAAAACTCGCAAATTTATTTCTTTGAGAAATACAACATATTGTTTAATATGTTCCTCTTGAATAGAAGAAACTTAACATATGTTTTCATGTTCAGTTAATTGAACGAAAATACACCTCACGCAGTTCTAAATATTTCGTTGTTGACTATTAGTTATCCGTCAAGATGGAAAGATGCTTTATTCATTCGAAATGAACTTTTATAATAATTTATTATCTAAACTCAACCTCCTGATAACAGTGTTCGCTTGCATTCTAGCTACTGTTTACTTCATTTTCAAAAACGTTTTTCAGCTGATCTACATGATTATCTTTTTTTCCAGAACCCAGAATTGCTCATTCCACTTCCGAAAGTAGTTTTGGATAGAAGTAATAGAAATATACTCATAGGAAAAACCTAATTCATGTTGATTGATCACTGGAGTGCAGCCATTCTCATATTGTCTAGCCCTGAGTGGTGACCGAATTCTACCAGTCATTTTGCTATTCGGTCAGCACACAGGATAAGACAAATAAGATGAGTTTCTCCTCAGTGATCAACCAATATATTTAATTCACCCCCACAGGGAGTCAGTCGCAGTCTGAGTAGCTCAGTGGTAACGTCGCTGAATCTAACACTGGATGACGTGGATTTGACTCACAGGGGATATCAGTTCCCGTAAGGTTGCAAATAAACTTGTTGACGAGTGCTAACATGTATGAAACCTAGGTCTATAGCTACCTGCCGATTGCATCTTGCCAATTATAGTGTTATTTACTTTTTCACTCACATATTTTGCAATATAGATGATTGATCACGACTGATATATATATATATATATATATATATATGTTAGACTGCAGTTTTAACGGGAAAGTTTGAATTCTCCTTCTTCCACCTTTCAACAGACTGGCGTATCTTATAGTATTATAGTAAAGTTCATTACTGACAAGTTCACACTGTCTGAGGTTGATCATTTGAAATACATGTGTGTAAATTATTTTAAATAATAACACCATTGGACCTATTAGAATTTGTTTCATTTGAGAATCATTTCATTAATCAATAAATCAATACTTCAATCATTTTATCTCCTGTCCTACATAAGCCACCAACAATTGGAAAAAAATACTTGAGATATATGAAAGTTGTCGTGGCATTCATTGAAAATATTGTTTGATTACCGTTGTTAAGTTCACAAATCCCCTAATGTCAACAGTTAAAATTGTAAAAGATTCACAATTTGGCATTATTTTTGAAGTAACTAGTTTTCATATATATACATGTACAGAATGCATTTCCTGACACAAGAACTTGAACCATTTAATACATATGAATAATAGCTGAAAACAGGAAGCATCTACTCCTCACTGTGACTGAATCTACCAAAAGGTAGAATCATCTAGGTGTTTATAATTAGGTATTTTTGTACTTCGCTTTGCTATTTATGTGCTATGAGCATGCAGTACCTATACATAATATATGTATTTTGTACGATCATTATGTATATATTTATTTAAAACGCTACGCGTTTTTGATTATTAAAACATGTAGGCTATTTTATTGGGCAGACCGACCAACATACCTTTTTGTTAAATATACTACACATTCAGATACGTGAACATTTTATATCATAGTAGAATAGAGAATAATTCCAGTGAAGTCAGTGTTTTCTTTTCGACAAAGTTGTATGCTCTTTATGTGCAGATAAGGCTTGTACAAAACTTAACACATAAAATACAAAACTTCGTTGTTTGTAATCAATATACACAAAAATAGTAAACGCTCCACTGGTAGTTTTATTTACTGAACTAAACAAACATATGAAGAACAAAAAAACGTCAACAGAATACTTTACGTTGAGTAATACGAATAATGCCACATTATCGCTGTATGTTCATTTTACCTAAACCTCACGATCAAACTAAAACTATCAAAGGATTTTTATTGAGCTTTCGAACTAAAAAAAGATGCATACAAAAATTTTCTTTCGGTTAGCACAAAACAGTATGAAGTCATAATTACTTAACCTGACTTGTTGAAACATCACTTTAAACCCGAATAATAAAACTAAAATAAGGAACTTTTAGCCACCACAAATTGTTTTTAGCATTTCAACAAGAGATACCTATCGAGTACAATCAGCTATTGAATCATGTTTAGAGGTATCATTAGAAATGCAAACAGGAATGAAAGTTTCCCTGGATATGGAGTTTCAAACAAGAGGTACTACACTTCGTAAGCTTCAAATCTAGCCAGAAGTAGATAGTATCTAGAGTTTGGCTTTTAAATCTTTGCCTGGCTGAAATGATCGTGAATGTCATGTTTGAGTGACAGAAAATTTATGCTTTGGCGGAACTCAGGGAAGAGTTTTAGTGACAAGGGTTTCTCGAATCTATAGTAAGAAACAGAAGTAGAGTCATGAACTTTTGCGACAGCAATTCAGTCTACATATGAGTGGCCTAAATTTTATTTGTGAGGATTGCACCATTATCCAGGTTTTCTCAACTCCAGTCATCATGTAATTACATAGTTTCTTAAATCGTACAATTTATATTACAGAGTACTAACAAGTTTTTTAAAGGAAGGACTGACTTATAAGTAAACTGTTTTGCTGTATGACTTGGAATTTATACGAATCATTATTCAACACTATAAATGGTGAGGAAAGATAAGCGGTATGAAAATGAAAGTGTGTTTTTGTTTCTATTATGAAAAAGAGACAGTTCCCGCTAATTATATTTAATACTCAAGACCATAGTGAAATACTTCCTTTCCTTTTGGATTTCAAAATGTCTTAATCCAATTTCGTCTCAAGTAAAATCCCTATAGGAACTATACATTTTTGTGATAAATCACTAACTAAATTAAGTCTCTTCCATAGACATATCTTTATATAAACAAAGTCTATTGTGAAATGACTGACGTTACTGCTTGAGCTCCCTTACAGTCATTCAAGGGATATTCTAATGGCTTGATTCAAACAAAGCTGATAAATATAATGTATTAATCTTCTGTTAGTTAAATAACTAACATCTGATAAGTAAGCTTGCTTTGAAAAAGGAGAGACAACTTTTATACGAAAGCAATAACATGACACTATGAAAGCGTGTTAACTATTTGGAGTAAAAATGAAGAGTGGAAACTTCTAACAGTAATTTCATTCCAGAAATGAACTGATCTTATGGAATGAAACGTCTGTAACAGTGTAAGCATAGTCTATCTAATTTTCAACTAGGGACGGAGTAATCCAATGGAATAAAACTTTATTCTTCAATCCGATTAGCCAACCAATTTTGTAAACTATTTTAATCTGATCAGACAGTAATTTAGGTACTTATGGAGAAATAAATATGTATGAAATTTAATCTTTAAAATGCTGTCCTCATATTGCTTATTAAAATATAGGATGAAAGAAGCCTCATTGTTAACTTTTAAAATTCAGATCTTTAAGAAGAAATATTTCAAATGTTGTTATATCTTGACACTTGAAAACTGTGACGTAACAATAAATTAGTGTCTGCCTGTGGAGTTTTAAGTAGTGCACAGTTACCAATAAACATACTATGTAGCATATAAATGATTTCTTCATCAAACTACTACAAACCTCATGAAATTAACTCATACCTAAGTGTAGGAAATTTTTCACTGAGACGAGGATCAGGCTTTGTCATATTTTTCTGTATGAAACATTTTTGCTACACACAGAAGAAGATGCAACAGTGAAGAGAGGTGATAAATGATAAACGAAAGTAGTCTGAGCCACACAAAGAAACGACTCCTGGCAAATTCGTTATAGATTTGAGGAAGGGAAATTGCCACAATTACTTGGATTGAAAGTGTATTCTTATGAAACATTAAAGGTGGATAGATGAAAAACAGGCTGAAGTCTATCATAATTTTCAACCTTACATGGAAACACTTTAAATAAGGCAATACGACCACAGTTATTTACTCTATCCAGGTAGCGATAAACTACGTTGAAGTCAAATTTTTATTTTGCTTAGGCAGAATCAGTGCTAGTAGTAGCTGAAATTGCTTGACAATGACATTACTGAAGCAAAATAGTATTGCGTTTAATACCAAAATAATTATCGTTTACAAATGAAAATTAAATCTATGACTTTGTTGGTGCCAAACAAAAAGATGAACGTAAGTGCCATGATTGCACATTATATTCTGCTCAAAAAATGTTTCACTGAATTTTTCTATTGCACCTTTAACCAAAAATATGAGTTATTCTCAATACAAACTTTATCTGATAGGAATTTGGGTCATGATACAAAGTTGCCATACTTCAGCTTTCATGAATTAATTGTTCTCCAGATCCACCTGTTCTTCTAAGAGTTTAAGTACTTTATAAGTCAAATAATTTGAAGGGTATTTGCCTCAGTTATTGTCATTATTCATTGATAGACCATGTATATGTATATTTCGCATTAAACATCAGAACCTTCATGAAAAATTTACACCTTCCGAAATTCTAAAAATAATTAAAATTAGGCATAAGCACCATTATAATATAACAGCATTTCATATACAGTACTGACTGAAATTATTCTCATGATACCGCACGACGGAAGTCAGCATATTGTTAACATGGCTTTACAAATTATTTTCCACATAGTGATTGCAAATTAGTTGTAGTTGACTATATTCGCCTAATGTATGGTATGTGCTTTGCACCAGTGAAGTGCAAAGTACTTTTGCAAGATTGACAGGAGCTTATTCCCCTTCGTCCTTGATGATGAGCCATAGGAAGTAATCGAAACGTTCGTAAGTCCAGGTGGTTATGTGTGCTGGTGAAGGTGTGAGTGAAGAAATTTCTGACCTCATGTCGAAATCCAGAGTGGCATACCCCAATCTTGACGACTTTTAGCACCGTCATGGCATTAGTTTGACCGCAAACAATACTGTTACACTGTGTGACAAATCTAATAAATCAGTAAAAATGGAATTACATTATACCATAGTGCATAAGTTTTACTAATATATTAACGTAAAGGATCGAGTTAACATTGCTTTGGTGAGAGCAGTTATGCTCTACGCTAGTGAAACCTGACTTCTGGGAGCTGGAGATGCGCTATGACACTGTATGTTTGATCATCGCTGTCTGCATAGGATTGCTAATATCCTGTGCCAACACTATGTAAGTAATTATGAGGTACGATAAAGTGTGTTTGGGCATGATGGCGATTGTCGTTCAGTGAGTGAAGTCATCTGGAAGTACCAGCTTCGGTGGTTTGGACTTCCAGTCCATTCATTGTTTACTAACCCTGAAACTGGATGAAAGAAACAGAAGGTTACTTAGTGTATGACGTGTAGCCATGGGATTAAGTATAATTGTATTGGGTTAGCATCTACTGGTAGATCACGACTCCCAGGTTAGGGTCGGAGAGATCACGCATCTCAGTGACGTGAGACGTTATCAGATATGGTTCGGAATCAAAACTAGTGGTGGTTATGCTGTAGCCTCCTTCTTCTGCTGCTGAAAGAATAAAAGATGTTTCGTTTTGAATGCATTTTATGAGACTTCCTTTTTAATCACTAGATTCTTATGGTGTTTTTCTTTTTCATTAAACTACTTCAGTTCAGTTTGTGCCTTCAAAATCGCCTTATATTATTTCATGTGGCTCATTTCTTGGTGCGCTTTCTGAACCATGTTTGTGTTTTGATAATAATAGTTATCATAAACATCACACCAATACTATGGTTGCAGTATAAAAGTACATCTTTAGCATATTATGACCTATTTTTTCTCCATATTTCTAAATGCATTTTGTTTGCCTAAACCACATGTAACATGATAAGTTGATCGCTGATATTGAGACACTGTTTTAAACTGCTAAGCATTTCTACTCTGGTAATGCACAGTAGTGTAGATAGTCCGATTTTTAGCTATAGGAAATAGTTTGGAGATATGTGTAGATTTACTGATTTTACAAATGTATTCATGATGGACTGACATCAGTTAGGGAACCTTTAAAATCCTGGAAGCACTGCATAGGTGATTCATTCAAGTTAGCAAGTCCTCAGCAGTAGACGCCCACATCCTCACTTAGGAGTAAACCAGCAAATTTCAGTTTTCGCAACGAGCACATTTCCATCAAATGGATGGTTCAGAATCCATTGGTGCACACTTTTCTACTTTTGTCAAATAATTGCATAGCGCAATCACCATTCAACGAATTTACGAACACAACCCTGAGAGATACATTGATTTGCAAACTAGGTATGCATTTCATAATTTACTTGTCCACCTGAATTAGCTGCTTCATAATCTCCTAATGAATTCTTTCTATCCTTTCTCGGTCTTCTTTGACCCATGCATGCGTCATCAGCAGCTAATCTTGATAATGCTTTTAAAGTCATCGAATAAAATGAAATAGTAGTTTATTACACATGTTTCTGCTGCCTAACTTTAAAGTGTACTTTCACTTTCACACCTCCCAGGATTAACAATCAATTTCGAAAGCCAATAAAATACTAAAATAAGGTTAAAGACTGAAGTTGTCGTGAATTTAATTTATCACTGTGAGAGGTTTCAATAAAAGGAGCAAAGTTACACAAAATTGTCAGCAAGAACTGATGAAGGATACATTGAAAAATTTGGTAGGATTTTTATATTTATGAGTTAAACAGTGACTTCATACAATGCTTTGATAGACTGTTCAAATTGTTTTTCAAGACATTTTCTACCCTATAGTTAGGTTTTAAATAAACACCTTAAGTTTCATACATCCCATAGAAAAACAGCGCTAGGCGACCTGAACGTAAACCTGAGATTTTTTTGGTGTTCATACTTTCAACCAGCTTTTTCAGTGCGTATACTTTGATGAAAACTAATCTTAACACTGAAACGTATTCACTAACGGGTGTGTAGACTAGTTAGACGAATTATTAATTTTTCGTATGAAAATTAGCTTGTGAAAATACTATCTTTGTATAAATACAAGAAACAAAGTACTCTTTTCTGAAATGTTCTCAGGAGTATACTAAGTAAGAAACGTTTTTTCTAAAATTAAAAAGAGAAAAGTCACTTCAGAGATAAATGGATAATTGGATTGTTATATAAAGACAGTTTTTGTGGTTTGCTTTATTTTTTTCTAAGAAAATTTTAGTAAATAAGTACTGTCGAGTTTATGAACATTCCTAGTAGTGAGTGTGAAATAAATTTCCCTATTACACATCTACACTTCTTTTCAAGTCTTTCAGTATAATATTTTGTCCAGTTCAGAAGGTGTAATAAAAAATCTGCGTAGAGACAGCAAGATACAATTTTAAATACCCTAAGTATGCGAAAATTTGAAACAGCAGATCATCAGACTAATTATGTTGTCACTAATGCAACTGAAAATCGAATGACGGAAATTATTTTCTTCCGTTATTTCCTAATGTGTAGTGAAAAGTATTTCACCTTAGTGGATTCCGATGAGTTACAATTTGAATGTCTTGGTTTATTTCAGTAGCCATTTATGTTGCTGGTGATATTTTTCATTTTCAGTGAGCGATGAAGTAACAGGAAAATTACGAAAAAAATCAAGACAACTCGAAGTAATTCTCATTTTCACTTACAGCACGAATATTAGCTTGAACATGATTCATATTCCGTAAGATGCGCTGTAAGATTATGCATGCATACATGCCTTCTCAGAAAATTCATGGTTCCCTATACACAGTGCAAAAATACGATATTTATGCGTCTTGGTGCTGAACTGTGAGATTGATACAAACATTGAGGTTATCTAGAAGGCATAACGCATCGAATTTCAATAATTCATTTTCCAGTTGTCTGATAGGCAGTTAAAAGGTATACAAGAAAAAGTGCTATGAAATTCAGGCGTTTCTTGTTGAAAATTTAAGTGCATGGACTTTAAGACTTAAACTCCTTAGAGTTTTAGCATTTAGACGGGACAAAGGGAATTTTAAGAATTTTTTCATTGTCAAGTTTCTTAAACTGTTCGCTGTCAGGTTCACATTTCTCATTTTACCACTGTGTTTGCTAAACACAGACACGTTTTAGTAGTTATTGAAGTATTTCTAAATATTTGAATCATTTAATGCAAGTGACCCAGTGATTTTACATGGAAGTAAATTATTATTGTGGCAGAAATGTTTAAGTAGATCTTTGACATATGCTTCCACGTTACTTAGAAATTACCTAATACATAAAAATGTTGATTTGGGATCAATAAAGCCTGGTTATATGCTTCGAAAATGTTTTCTGGTTTTTCACTCATCATTTTGTGATTAAGATATGAAGGTACGCATTATTTGTGTCACTGGTAGAGATTATAATAATTAGCTACCCATAACTTGAAAAACGCATTTTTCATGTATCTTTTGCATTCTCATGATGATATGAGGAAATCATAATGATGAATATCACATGACCTAGTATTCTTTAGAACATGAAGTGTTCTCGGACCATATTCTACTTCACAAATTTTACTGAAAGTATCTAACCGGTCTATTGAGATAAGAGTGAATATTTAATAAATCTTAAGCACAGTGTAGTTTTAAGTAACGTGAAAGTGACATCAGGTAATAATGGTGTAGCAAGCGTGTTGTTTAGAAGATTTACTGATAATGTTTTTATAAGAATATCAAGGAGTGGAATGATAACAATGATCGTTTCCAGCAAAATTTGACTTCCGTCGTGGTTTTAGACGTTACCGGCTGTTGATTGTCTTTAAAATATAGAGTTACTGATAAAATGCTCATGAATTATTTCCTACAAGGAACTTAAGATCAGCACACAGTTATCACTAAATGTAGTTATAAAATACATCATTGTAAATCCACTTAATATTTAGTAGATAAACTAAAAATGCGTATCTTGTGAAGTTCGATGTTAAAGAAAAATTATTTTTATATTTCTGTTGGTAACAGTCTTATCATTTCCATCGGCTTGTATCAACCCATCCGTTCTGTATGAAATAGTAAGCGTGACGTTCGACCTATTGCAACAAAATGAGGTCAACTGACAAATTAAAAATATAACATTTTCCCGGCCATTCCAGAAATGAAACGTTTTAAAGCCTCATTTTAAACAAATTGGCTACCAATTATATCTGTTTAGTTTATATCAAAAGTACTTTTATTTTATGTATACATACAGATATAGAAAAGCCTTTCCTTGGTTGCCAGATTCATTAAAAGTTGCTTATCAATGAATAAATTCGGAATAATGTCAATTAAATTTCAGAAAATAACTCCAAGACTAAATTTTGATTCAGTTGAACTTTTTTCTGTTGTGTTGACACAAAATAGTGGAATTTCCGCTATTTTGATTAGAATACTCCTAATCTTATTCTATTTTAAGGACACTCGTGGCTTTGAGATTTGTGCAAAGGAAGCATTAACGATTCAACAAAAAATAATATGCAGGAGGAAAAAATATGGAAATTTGTTTTGAGCTCATTGACCTTTAGATAATGAAATGCATAAGTATTTGTCCATAATGTGTCGAGGATGACTGGATTTGTAGTAATTTTGTTCGCATGATGCAAGGTTAATGAAAACATAAAAGCGGTGACATGCTGCAAACTTTGTTTACAACAGCCGATTTTGTACCTATTTCAACTAAGTGTAAAAGCAAACGGTTGTTTAACATATGGATATTGCTGTCAAGGAACAATAATGGAAATAAGACACCGGTGCCAATCCCATAGTTATCGAAATCTGAAGTGTCCAGTAATGTCCGTAGTTATGCTTTGTTTAGGCCCGTTTTTGGAGTTTCACAAACTTTTATTCACCCTAAGAAAGCTATTTATTGCATCAAAGTGTTGCCATCATATTTTTATGGGCACAAGTAAAGACACTAAAACTCCTCGAATGATTATTATATCTTCAAGCTTATTCATTATTTGTAATTACATATCATATTCATAGCCTCAGTAAGTGATATCACGAACCAAGTACTAAAAGGAACTTCCAGCTGAAGAATGCCCTGAAATATTAATCAGTTGTTTGATTCTAACAAAAACACATTTTGCAAAGCATTTGCATTTTTGTTGTAATCAAGCAGTGAAAACAGTTTATTGGTTTTTTTCCTTTCTTTCATTACAGGGATTCGTGGACTCGTGAAGCTCAACTAGCATATGATGTCATATTAATAGTAGCAATATATGTGATACCACTTATTGTCGTCTGTTTAAGTCAACATGTGGTAACAGTTCATCTTAAACAATCCCAGAGATTATTGATGCTATCTGGACATCGTAATACTACAACGTGGACAAGAAGACGACAACGTTTGACCAGACTATGCGTACTTATGGCAGCATTATTTGTTTTATCTTGGTCACCTAATCATATATGTAATTTATTAACGAAGACATTTCACATTAATTATCCAATTACTGAAATTCTGCTCGATTATTCGATGTGCTTGGCAATGTCGAATGCTGTTACCGGTCCATTATTGTTGATTGCAACATGCTCAAACTATCATCGGTATATTTTTCGCTTCTTTTGTCGTCCTTCAATGACCAATCATTCTAATCCAAGTTATTCAGTACCAGTCAATTCTGTACGATCATCAACCGGGATCGGTTTACCAGTGGAAACATTTCCAGTAATTAGTAACCGCATCAATGAAACGAAATTGAAAATAGTAAAAAATCCATGTTCATTAGAAATTGTCGGAGATGAATGTGATTCTGGTTAATTATTATTGGTATAAATCAGTTTTCCGAAGTCATGTTGATGAAGACTGCTTCTTTCAAGTTATCTACCACACAATGGTGATGACTGCTGTTTCCGATATTGTTGATGCTCCCAATGAAAGGTCATAAATATGATTTAGAGTGAAGTGGGAAGTAATGTGTTAAGGAGACTATTCACATAGTGTGGAAAAAAATATTTTTAAACGTTTCAGTTCGCAATTTATCTGTCACATTTAATGTCGTACTTTGATGAACCATGAATGATTAGCAAGAGATGTTAAGATGCATTTTACTGTTGAAACATCGTTACAGTATTACTGATTGCCGTTGTTTTATTATTACGTAGACTGAATTATTGGCTGAAAGCCATAGAACATCTCTGGTACATATCTTGAATAGAAAAACATTCAACTACTAGATAATATCAAGATAAATTTTAAAACAAAAATGTGGCATCAGTTGCTTAGGCCCAAGTTATTTTTTGATCGTTAACCATGGTTCTTTACTGACGTTTATGGTTTCATTTCTCATGCATGTTGGATGGAGTTTAGTATGTGAAATATTACTCTAGTTGACTACGCCATTTTCAAAACTGGTTAACCTTACTGATTTCGTACATTCAAGCCGTCAAAAGAAAAACAAGGCGAAGTTAGGCATATAATAAGAAAGGAGAAAACCATTGAAAATACAGGCTGGAGCACTTCGTTCCTAAAAATGTAATAAAAACTACAATTTTCCACTGATAGCCTTGTTATTTCTTAAGGTATATACCAATGCACATCATGAAATATAAATAAGAGAACAACAAGTAATAGACTGTGGAAAATGAAACTACTATTCTTAACTTCTGCCATCTCATATATGTCCTTAATTTATTCCTTCTCAAAATATCTAGGTATATCCGGCGGTTGTTAATGAGATATTTTTGACCAACCCATGGGTAATAAAAAAATATAGACTTCTGATTGGATCGGTTACGGCATTAGTTTTAATGACTAAAAATAAGAAAACATTGTCTCGTCATGCTATTATTTAAAAGATCAAACTTTTACAGCAAAACTCTCAGTCCAGGTAACCATAAACTTTTAAGTCTTCAATACAAGATAGTGGTTGAAGGTGAAATAAAGTCACGGTAGCGATGGGATACGAACTAGTGACCTTCACGGATATCAATTCGGTTCTCTTTCAATTAGGTTGCGACACTTATCTGCTAACCACAACATAGTTCACTTTTGTCACCAAGAATTTTACCTGATCGGTATGTGAGTTTTTTGTAAAAAGCCCCTAGAGTAGTGAGCTTATAAAAGTTATTTACAATTAGGCTTTTGTCCTGTTTTTAGAACTTCTGCATCATAAGTTACCGTTTAATTGTCTCGTGAATGAAATTTCAGTGTATTACTTCACTTTCAACTATTTCAACCTTGGTGTTATTATATTTGACTTTATGTTTGGCAGGCGCATGCCTAGACTCATAATTCTTATTTTATTTCCTGAGTAGTTTAATCGTTTTGTTCGAGATCGCATCACGTAAGTTCAAAAGTATGGCATAGATCTTCGCTGAAATCTTTATGAATGGCATTTGTAAACTTGAGTAAATTTAGACTAACACCTATGAGTAGAAGTAGTTATAGACATCATCTTATACATGATAAAACTTCTTGAAACTGTCAACAATACGAGATTTTAACGGAGCTTCACCAAAACACACATAAACTGACGTCAGAAATACAATCTGTCAGGACCTGACTTTTGAAAAGTACCTAGATCATCGGATTATTGCATTATTTTATGTTAATCGCTTATTTATAATAATCTTAATCCAGATGTAACTATACTGTAAATGATCGGTGGGCATTTATATTATATTATATGCTTTACAAATCCTGTGGTTTAAATTTGCTGTTTTTGCCCTATGGCTTTCGATGCTTGGTGCTTCGTGGTCTAAAGAAATAGCTGGATGATTATTTTTCATACCATACTACAATGTGATGAATGTCAAAATTCCGAAGTTTTCAATCATTATAATAGTCTTGTTCATGCCTTAAAGCATTTTTAAGGTCTGTTTTTTAAATAAGTCAGTATCGACATATAACCTGATGGAAAGCATCTGATGTTTACCTCCTCAGTATGTGTAAATCAGTTTAATTTCTTGTAAAGTGAAGAAAATGAGGTTTTTTCAGAATGCTATTAGTTTGTGGTATTTCATCTTTTTTCTGAGTAAAAGCTACAAAATTTGTAAGATATATACAAAGGAATACAAGATAGTTCATACATGAAAATAATCAGAGAAAGGATACCAACTAAGGGAGCTCACATGAAGCGAATTGTTCAGATTTAAATCAAAGTTATGCAATGTTCATATGGTCAGATAGTCGTTTTACTACATATGGAATAGAAACGATTGAGTACATATTTGTAACTAGTTCATAATGTAAATTCAAGGTTAAGAAGTGGAAGCTATTTTTAAAGATCTGTTTTGTCTGGGTTAGTTAAGAAAATTGTCAAGCTGAAAAGAGGATGACGAAATAATATGAATTCAACAGGCTCGTAAGAGTCACTAGAACTAGTGAAAACCGCTCTTAGCATAAATTTTAATTTCTTTTATACAGTTAGCCATACTGACCACCCTAAAAGAATTGTATACTAAAAAGAAGATGAAATTGTACCACCTCAGTCTGGAACAGTAACAATGAAGTCAATTAAGAGTGCTATTCATCATCGTCATCTAGTTGACAACGGACATCAGGCTAAAATCTATCAAGTTTATTTTGCCCAAAAGCTTGATCCAGTTAATCTGTCTTAATCCCTACTAGTATGGCTTAAATACAAAACTGATACCATATAAATCTATGCTGTCTATACATATGTATATCAAAGACGAATGTGTTAAAAAACCATCCAATTTCTGTTTCTGTGCTAGTTCAGCATTAAGTCAAACTGCATTAAGTAATTAATAGTTCATATTGCTATATTACATCTCTACTTTTAACTCTATTGTTTCTGTGAAAATACACGCGGGACAATGCAACCATTCATTCCTGATTTTAGAGTATTTTGGTTTTACCACCTTAGGCACATCACTATCCCTACATGATATTACCCTTTGCTCAATCTGGTATAAAGCAACCCCTGACGTTTAACTATTCAACATTTAAAATAAAACAGTGAGTGGAACTGAAAAGCATAAGAAGGTGACATTCAATAAACAGACATTTGTTTCGTAATTGTTCTGCCTGTACATCGTATACACAACTAATTTCAGTTTTTTCGCACTAAGTACCAAAATAACATATGAGAGAGAATACAGATGAAATAAAATGAGAATGATTGCCGCTTCTGTTTTTACTGTAGGCTTGTGTGTCAACACGGTTACAATATCTGGTTGACTAGACACTAATGTAGGAGGACGAAATGGATGCTTTAGATGCCGAACTAATACTACTTAACACTTGATATAGCATTATCGTCTCCTATGATGTCATAGCCAGCTTCAACTTCTTGTGTTCATTGTCGAAGACAACTAACGCTGAATTTGCTTCATGATAGTCAAAGTCCTAAACGAATAAATGCATAACAACTGCACCGTAGTTCAATTTATACTTTGTGTGAAGTGATTGGCTTTCAAAGTATTCATCGTATGATGACATCATTTGGAAGTCACCTTCAAAATCAATTGAACTATTGTTCACTGCACGTTGGTGATTGACTTTGAGATGAATCCTCGTAAGTACTTAAAACGGACTGTGGCCAATGGATCCACTAATTTGGGTTTGACGACGAATACAGCCCAACAACACGGGATGATGACCATTATGGATACCCAACCCACCGAGTTAGGAAAGTAAGAAGCAGTAGATCTTGTTTGACTGAGTAGTAGGTAGCGTGCTTGCTTCTTTGCATTATACCTCATTGGGTCATGGTAGCAGACTGATACGAAATCTTATGTCAGGAATACATAGCAATCCAAGGCTTTCACTTTTTTAATGATTCTACAGCCGATTGCATTCCATGATGAATAGAACTTTAAAAGTACATCTTACTTCGATGCTATTCTTCATGGAAGTTTCTTAATCTATACTTTATACCATATAGTCCAGGCGAAATATTTATCTAACTTCTTCAGATGTTTTACTACCTTCTAACAAAACAGAATACAATTTCCATTTTCATCAAATGGTATTGGGATTATTATTATTATTAGTCCCTTGGGTTCGTAGTGGAACATAGGGCTTCAGTAGCACGCCTCCAGTGACCTCTGTTCTCTGAGATCTTTTGAACCTCATTCCACGACAGCCCAGAAGCTCTCATTTCCTCCTCGCACGACCTCCTCCATGTCACCCTCGGACGTCCAACTTGTCACTTCCCATGGGGATTCCACTCGAGGGTCTGACGTGTGATGTCCCCAGTCGGCCTTCTCAGTGTATGCCCAATCCATCTCCATTTCCTCCATCTGATCTTCAGTAACGAGCCAGCGTAGGCAGTTGTTGATGAATGTCTGTAGTTTGTTGGAAATCACTTTCGTGACGCGCCAATTCTCTGAACCATACAGAAGCACTGACTTGACGTTGGTGTTGAAAATCCGTATCTTGTTCCGCATGCTGAGTGCAGAAGATCTCCACACTGGTTTCAGGCTAATGAACGCCTGTCTTGCTTTTCCGATTCCGATTCTGACTTTGACGTCCTCGTCCGTTCCGCCTGTAGTTGAAACAGTGCTTCCTAGATAAGTGAAGGAGGTTACTTCCTTTAAGTTTCTCCAGTTGATGGTGACTGGAGTTTGTTGTTGTTGTTGATGGTGGTGGTGCGGTATCTTCATCACCTCTGTCTTCTCTATATTCACCTGAAGTCCCGTCTTCGCTGCCCTACCTCTTCTGTCAACTTGTTAGTTTTTGCCTGCAGATCTTCAAGTTTGTGTGACATGAGACACAAGTCATCGGCGAAATCCAAGTCTTCTAGGTTCTTTTCCGCAGTCCAGCCAGCGTATCCCCCTCTTCTCGCTCCCCACTGTTTGCTGCATGATCCAGTCTAGTCGACCACAATCAGGAATATCATGGGGGATAGTAGGCAACCTTGTTTCACTCCTGTCTTCACTTCACTTCAAGAGCATCACTGAGCTTCCATTGTGAATTACTTGGCATGTGGCATCTTCATATAGTTGTTGAACGAGGCTGATAAGGGTTTGCGGTACTCCGTAGTAGTGAAGCAGTTTCCAAATTACTTCTCGGTCGACGCTGTCAAAGGCCTTCTCAAAGTCGATGAAGTTGAGGTAGAGTGCTGATTACCATTCTATGCTCCGTTCTATGATGATGCTTAGCGTAGCGTTGCAATTTGGTCTGCACATGATTTGTACTTCCCGAAGCCTGCCTGTTCTGGTCACAGTTTTGAATCCAGTGCATCTTTAAGCTTCTCCAGGATGATGCGGCTTAATATTTTGCTTGCTTTGGGTGGACAGGAGAGTGATTCCACGCCACTTCTTGCAAACACTGAGGTCTCCTTTCTTCGGCAGTTTGACAAGGTAACGCTTCTTCCAATCAGTTGGCAGGTACCTTCTCTTCCTTCCACACCTTCTGCAATAGTGGTGTGGTGTGAGCATGTCCGCTGTTGTCTCTGTGTCTGTTCTCAGTGCTTCTGGCGGTATCCCATCTGGTCCTGCTGCTTTCCCACATTTCAGTAGCTTTATGGAGTTCAGGACTTCCATTTTCGTTGGGGGATTTATGTTCACTTGTAGTTCGGCGGCTGTAGGTGGTATTTCTGGACGAAGTGCAGGTGTTGGTCGATTCAAGAGCTTCTTGAAGTGGTCAGCCCATTGTTTCCTCTGTTTCTCTTCTTTCGTAATTAAATTTCCTTCTTCATCTTTTATTGGTTTCATCTGTGTTGGTCTCTTCCCTGATAGCAACCTGGTTATTTGATACAATGTCGTCAGGTCTCTACCTCTCCTACCTGCAGCCTGTTCTGCTTCACTTGCCAGTGTTTCGTAGAAGTGTCTTTTGTCTTTCCGTGCACTCTTCTTTACTTCTTTGTTCAGTGTTTTATACATTGTGCTCAATTCCTCCTGTCGTTGAGCATCCTTGCACTGGTTTATCTTCTGCTTCACCATCCTCCTCTCCCTTCTCTATCAGCTTCCACGTATCCATTGAGATCCATTCCTTATCTTCTTTCTTCTTGCTTCCTAATACTGTTGTGCAGGTTTCTTTCCACATAGCTTTCAAAGACTTCCATTGTTCATCCACACAGGTTTCTTCAGGGATGTTCCTCGACATCTCCCATTTTGTCTTGATGGTAGACTGACGTGAAGATATCCTTTGTAGTTTCATCCTTCAGTTTCCGAGTGTTGTACTTGAACTGTGTGTGGTCTATCACCAACTTCCTTGAAGGCTTTCAACTTGATTTTGAGGACAGGCCCCTCCCACCCACTAGATAGTGAGTGCTGTCAACACCTACATCTGCTCCCATTCTTAATCTGATCTTGTGTCCAGTAGGCTGTGTCTCCACTTTCTTCACATTCACATGAAGTCCATCTGATTTCTACTGTGTCCATCTGGTGTCTGGTGAAATCAAATCCACGTCACTGCCTTGTGAATATCCTTGTGTTTGTACACACTGCCTGACTCCAACCACCAAATCGTTGAATGCGCAGAAGTCTGCAAACACTTCTCCTTTCTCATTCATCGTATCACCGAGTGCCTCTCGACCCATGATTGCTTCTCTTCACGTGTTGTCTGCTCCCAGTTTGACTGGCATTCATGTCATCCTACCCATTAGAATGAATTTTCATGTCGCCATCTGAGGTGGGCTCTTCTCCACTACTGATTGCAGTTGTCTATAGAATTCCTCCTTCTTCTCTTTGTCTGCATTATTTGTAGGTGCGTAGCGTTGCATTGTATGATTGTAACTTTCTTTCCTTTTTATTTGAATCTTGGTGTCGTGACCCTGATCCTGTAGGAGTAGATTGGTTCCCACTGCATGAGAGAGAGCCTTCGAGGCTGTTGAGGGGACATCATGATAGCGACTGCGAACATGAGTGTGCTCGTGGTTGTCGTCTGTGTGACAATATCGGAGTGGATTATTGACTCTCCAGTTAACTGTTTGGAGAGTCCACTTCCGTTCCATCTGCAGATTCCTAGCAGATTCCAAGCTCTCCCATTCGTACCTTCTCATCTCTTTTGCATTCTGGGCAGTCTAACCAGTCAGCTTTACAAATTGTTCGAACATTCCATGTCCCCATGCTTACTTTTGGTTGCATCAAGGGAAGAGGAGATACATCGGTTAACTGGCTTCACGAAGGCATTCACCAACTAGCATCATTTCGTCTCCTGGATTCCAACGAGCAATAGGTTTGTTTTTATTATTAATTTTTTTGTGCCTTGAAGTTTGTTAAGCGATTGGATTGGTTATGGGTGTAGGAATGCTAGTTTTTTGTCACTTCTTCTCTCTTTATCCGGGTTTAGTACATCCTTGGAGAATGAAATGAGCTGATTTTATTTAGCTTCCTTGCTTTAGTTGCAAACAGCTTATGGTGGAAACGTAGTATTAGTTGGAATAATGAGTTGACCATCTTTTAAGATTTGGAAGGAAACAAGATTCGAAATACAGGATTAACAGTCAGGTAATTAGTTGAGGAAACACAGGATTAACTATCAGCAGTGTTAGTCAGTATCAATGTTAACTTATATCTGATTAGATAGAAAATTCTGAAACTGTGGAAAACGGGGTGAACAACAAACAAACAGGAGTATAAGCAGAGGGGTTAGTAAAGAGCTAGTAGGTTGCGGAATTACATCCAAAAACTGTAAAATCGTTAACTGATTAGGAGCTAGTAAGCAATTAATTAAGAGATGATACAATCAATTAGAGGAATACTGTGTACATACATATGCACGGAATTGATTTTTTTATTTTATGTATGTATTCCTCACCGTAAACATTACTTTTTCTAAACACCGAAGTATGTTTCTCAATTTATTGCCTAATATTTCTTTATTGATTCCGAGGTATTTTCAGCTGAGAAGCCGTAAAACATATAAGCAAATCTTGTTTTAGTGCTAAGGTGAGCGTCTTTAAGGGAGCACTTTGCATGATTTGACATCACATAATATTTAGTTATTACCATCGTGTTTACCTTCCATATAAATAGTCGTAAGTTATTACTGATTGTAGTATCTATATTGACGTTATTCAGATTTCATCATACCAACTGTGATCATGAAAAATGAGCGCATTTCTCAAACAAATCTTCTGCCCTCAACTAGACTAGTTGCTTCAGTCATTAAATTCAGCACTTCTGGGTTCCATAATTATTTGGAATATAACCATCAACCTTATTGTACTGATATCTGTGTTAAGAGGTAGAATTCTATTATTTTTATTATTATGATTATTATCATTAGTCCCTTGGGTTCCTAGTGGAACATAGTGCTTCAGTAGCACGTCTCCAGTGACCTCTGTTCTCTGAGATCTTTTGAACCTCATTCCACGACAGCCCAGAAGCTCTCATTTCCTCTTCTCACAACCTCCTCCATGTCACCCATCGGACGTCCAACTCGTCGCTTCCCATGGGGATTCCACTCGAGGGCCTGACGCGTCATGTCCTCAGTCGGCCTTCTCAGTGTATGCCCAATCCATCTCCACTTCCCCCTGCATATTTGTTGCATGATAGGTTCTTGGTTGCTTTGTTCCCAGAGTTCCTTGTTGCTTATTCTTTCTGGCCATCTGATCTTCAGTAAAAAGCCAACGTAAGCAGTTATTGATGAATATCTGTAGTTTATTGGAAATCACTTTCGTGACGCGCCAATTCTCTGAACCATACAGAAGCACTGACTTGACGTTGGTGTTGAAAATCCGTATCTTGTTCCGCATGCTGAGTGCAGAAGATCTCCACACTGGTTTCAGGCTAATGAACGCCTGTCTTGCTTTTCCGATTCTGACTTTGACGTCCTCGTCCGTCCCGCCTGTAGTTGAAACAGTGCTTCCTAGATAAGTGAAGGAGGTTACTTCCTTTAAGTTTCTCCAGTTGATGGTGACTGGAGTTTGTTGTTGTTGTTGGTGGTGCGGTATCTTCATCACCTCTGTCTTCTCTATATTCACCTGAAGTCCCGTCTTCGCTGCCCTACCTCTTCTGTCAACTTGTTAGTTTTTGCCTGCAGATCTTCAAGTTTGTGTGACATGAGACACAAGTCATCGGCGAAATCCAAGTCTTCTAGGTTCTTTTCCGCAGTCCAGCCAGCGTATCCCCCTCTTCTCAAAGCTCCCCACTGTTTGCTGCATGATCCAGTCGACCACAATCAGGAATATCATGGGGGATAGTAGGCAACCTTGTTTCACTCCTAGTCTTCACTTCACTTCAAGAGCATCACTGAGCTTCCCATTGTGAATTACTTGGCATGTGGCATCTTCATATAGCTGTTGAATGAGGCGGATAAAGGTTTGCGGTATTCCGTAGTAGTGAAGCAGTTTCCAAATTACTTCTCGGTCGACGCTGTCAAAGGCCTTCTCAAAGTCGATGAAGTTGAGGTAGAGTGCTGATTACCATTCTATGCTCCGTTCTATGATGATGCGTAGCGTTGCAATTTGGTCTGCACATGATTTGTACTTCCCGAATCCAGCCTGCCTGTTCTGGTCACAGTTTTGAATCCAGTGCATCTTTAAGCTTCTCCAGGATGATGCGGCTTAATATTTTGCTTGGGGTGGACAGGAGAGTGATTCCACGCCACTTCTTGCAAACACTGAGGTCTCCTTTCTTCGGCAGTTTGACAAGGTAACGCTTCTTCCAATCGGCAGGTACCTTCTCTTCCTTCCACACCTTCTGCAATAGTGGTGTGGTGTGAGCATGTCCGCTGTTGTCTCTGTGTCTGTTCTCAGTGCTTCTGGCGGTATCCCATCTGGTCCTGCTGCTTTCCCACATTTCAGTAGCTTTATGGAGTTCAGGACTTCCATTTTCGTTGGGGGATTTATGTTCACTTGTAGTTCGGCGGCTGTAGGTGGTATTTCTGGACGAAGTGCAGGTGAAAAAAAAATTGGTCGATTCAAGAGCTTCTTGAAGTGGTCAGCCCATTGTTTCCTCTGTTTCTCTTCTTTCGTAATTAAATTTCCTTCTTCATCTTTTATTGGTTTCATCTGTGTTGGTCTCTTCCCTGATAGCAACCTGGTTATTTGATACAATGTCGTCAGGTCTCTCCTACCTGCAGCCTGTTCTGCTTCACTTGCCAGTGTTTCGTAGAAGTGTCTTTTGTCTTTCCGTGCACTCTTCTTTACTTCTTTGTTCAGTGTTTTATACATTGTGCTCAATTCCTCCTGTCGTTGAGCATCCTTGCACTGGTTTATCTTCTGCTTCACCATCCTCCTCTCCCTTCTCTATCAGCTTCCACGTATCCATTGAGATCCATTCCTTATCTTCTTTCTTCTTGCTTCCTAATACTGTTGTGCAGGTTTCTTTCCACATAGCTTTCAAAGACTTCCATTGTTCATCCACACAGGTTTCTTCAGGGATGTTCCTCGACATCTCCCATTTTGTCTTGATGGCTGACGTGAAGATATCCTTTGTAGTTTCATCCTTCAGTTTCCGAGTGTTGTACTTGAAGTGTGGTCTATCACCAACTTCCTTGAAGGCTTTCAACTTGATTTGGAAAATTCCTTCCACTAGATAGTGAGTGGTCTGAACCTACATCTGCTCCTCTTCTTCACCTTGTGTCAAGTAGTCTGCGTCTACACTTTCTTCAGATTGAGATAAAGTCGATCTGATTTCTACTGTGTCCTGGTGTCTGGTGAAATCCATGTCGCTTTGTGGATATCCTTGTGCTTGGACACACTGCCTCCAATCACCAAATCGTTGAATGCACAGAATTATGCAAACAATTCTCCATTCTCGTTCATCTCACCGAGCGCTTCTCGATCCATGGTTAGTTCTCTTCACGTGTTATCTGCTCCCAGTTTGGCATTCATGTCGCCCATTAGAATTTCGACGTCGCCGACTGAGGTATTGTCCAGTGTTGATTGAAGTTGTCTGTAGTATTCCTGCTTCTTCTCTTTGTCTGCATTATTTGTGGGTGCATAGCATGGTATGATTGTGACCTTCCTTCCTTCCTTTTGAGTTGAACCTTGCTGTAATGATCCTGGAGGAGATTGGTTCCCACTGCATGAGAGTCTTCGATGGTGTTGGCGACATCATGATAGCCACTCAACAACTCAGTGTGCTCGTGGTTGTCTTCTGGGTGACAATATCGGAGTAGATTATTGATTCTCCACTTGAGAGTTTGGAGTGTCCACTCCCATTCCATCTGCTTTCGCAAAATTCCAAGCACTTTAGTGTGATACCTTCTCATCTTGTCTGCAATCTGGGCTGCCATGCTGGGTTCAAACATGGTGTGGACATTCCATATCCCTACGTTTACTTTCGCTTTCATCAAAAGAGAGAACACACATCGGCCAGTTGGCTTCCCGAAGGCATTCACCAACTGGTGTCATTTTGCCTCTCCGATTCCCATGAGGAATAATTTGGTTTTTATTTGAAGTTTCTTTAGCGGTTAGATTTGTTTTACGTGGTAGGGTTGCTAGCCCTATGCCCAACCTTCCCTCTTTACCCGGGCTTATGACCGGCTAGTAACTAATGAACTAGTTAACCAGGCGAGGTTATTGGGATACCATGTTGAAATTGATACATTAGGTTATGAGATAGGTGGTGATTGAGTTTTGCAGTAACTGAAGTAATAATGCATTTGGAACTATTTGAACTATCTTCCATCGGAATGACGACATATGGGTTTTGTTCTGAAAAAATTAATGCTTTTCAATGAGCTTATTACACTAGCCACAAACTAATAACTTCTGTTCTTCTTTTTGCTGGACCTTGAAACACGAAAAGCACACATTGTAGTGTTTCATGTACCACATAACCATATATCTTGTTCTGCAAACATTTTCTTACTTTGTAATGCTTCCCGATTTACTTATTTGATGAAATAAGTGCATGTTTTCTATTACTTACCTGGTGCAGCCGTTTGATATCCAACTAAATTCCACTTAACATTTCATAATACCAGGTTCTGTTTAATAAAGTTCAAAGACTTCTGACCATATGAACTGTAATTTCTCAATTAATAAGTGATATCTGTTTTTCTTGTCGTCATCTGATGTCAAATATTCAGCCTTCACTGTTACAGCACATTAGTAAGCATTTAGAGTGGTTTACTGTTTGCAATACTATTTGGTCATTTGTTGTCAAACGAAAAGCACTCAAAGTCCAACTGAATGAATATAATAAGACCAAGCTATTAGCCAACCAACTTGCGTAACCACTTTAAAAAACCCATTTGATCAAATTAATAAATAAAATGATTTCGAAGGGATTTCCAGTATCTTCTGTTTATTCGGATTTAGACGTAGATAGACCAATACTTTGCAGAGTGAACATATCTTCCCAATAATTTTGAAAACGAGTTTTTGATCATTTAGAAGCGCCTGAAAAACAGAGGCCAGGTTTGTGAGTAAACATGGAATAATTGAAACAAACACTCCAGAGACAAATGTGTCCTAAAATAAAATGATGTTACCGTGGCGATTCACAGAATACTAATGATAATGCTGACTAGATTTCCCCATGCAACCATATCTATTAACTCTTGCTTATCAAAATGATTGCTAATGCAGCAAATCATCAGTAGATCCCGTTTTTATATCATTAAAGACTCTGTTTGTTGATCTGCATCCAACTAATCCGATAAGCTAGAGAATGCCAGGCTGAACAACAGATAGAAGGTCCCATCTAAACATTTTCAAAGTTTGGTAATCGATACCTAGTAGTAGGGCAACTTGGCCTACCAAAATATTGGAATATTATAATGTCAACAACAAAGAAACATGTTTTCAGTCCCCTAAAGTTCAGTGAGGCCACAACGGTAGTACAAGGACAATGATAATTCATGCAGTTAACGGTAGGTTATTATCAGTCCCTTTTTATTAGTGACATATCACCTCTTAATTGGTAAAGTCAAATTTCACTCATCCTTATCTGTTGATATTAACAATTATAATCCATATTAATATTTCGATTCCTGTTTTTCAACTCATCATGACAAATGGAGTCATTTTTTTCCAAGTTCCCCAATAACTTTTGAGCTCCGTTAGTCTTCGAGGAGATTCGACTCCATGATTCGCACAATATCAACACCTTTTTTTAAAATTGGTACCTATTAGTTCTCTCTACACTGTTTTAGTTCCCATTTTCTTCATTCGCTAAATAAATTCTTTTCTGAATATCATTTTGCACTTAAACCTTCTTATAAATGAAGGATAACCGGTGAAATGAGATAAATTGTTATTATCTCATTTAAATCATTGCTCTTACTGTTCTAAATATTATAAAATCTGAGTTTGAAATTAATCAGTTAATATGTAATGTACAGCCTTTAATACCATTACAACATTTGCTACCCGCAAACAACTTGTTGAAGTTTCAACACTTCAAGCTATCTTTAACAAACCGTACAGTTATTTACAGCATATATTTCAACGTCGAGATAACTATTAAATTTCTGTTTTCTTTTGATCACAGTACTCATTTTGATGAATATTTGCTCGAAGATCCTCTTTGACACCCAATATCTGAAAAGTCTTCTGCTGATTAAAATCTGTGTGGGAACATTTTGTTTCTGCTATCTTTTGGGTTCTAATTATCATGCTTTGTATTATCAGATACATCTGCATTCTTCTCCTCATCTTGGTTTGTCATAATCACTCTTTAACTCCAAAGTTATTGTAAGGAGTAGTCACAAAACCTGTACCCTTTGCTAGTCAGCTTCTGTTTTGTTTTCTACAATACCATTCTATGTTGAGAAGTTGCTTGCTAGCATGGGAGACCTATAACCATGTAAAACAGAATTTTTCCCAGTCTTATGAAAAAGACAAAGCCTTTACCTATTCCAGACTGCGGAAAAATTAGCTAATTAATAGAATTGGTAAATTATCCTTCAAAAAGTGAACATTTTATGGTGCTTACCACTTATCACATAACGTCTCGACAAAAAACCAGGAGTATCCTAAATATATTACTAGAAAGAAGAAAGGGGCAAAAAATAAACAGAGCGCAAAATAAATGTCACTTTGTACTGCTTAAAACAGCTTCTGGTTTCTAAAACCATCTCTTTCAAATTTTATCTCATCTTGCAACTATCTTTTATTGATTACATATTCGTGCAACATACACTTCATACCAGCCTGTAATCGTGTATCTCCACCATGAGACATATTTCAAAGTAAGCTTACATCGTTTTCAATAAGCCAGCCAAAAACGGTGGTTAACAAAAACGTTTGCCGTTTTTTTAACAGGAGCTTAAGTAATATCAAACCTGAGAGGAAATGTCAGACATAGATACATTTATACTCACTAAGTATTAATACGTACTAAAAGTGTTGGAATACATTTTTATCTCAAAGAGTTATGCATACAAGATTTTAACGTGTAGAAAAACTCATATTCTAGTCTGTTGTAGCGAATTAACCACTTAGATCAAACAGTAGTTAAATGTCAGTTTTCACTTTCCACCATTTTTTTCAAGGTGTTTACTAAAACATTCTTACTAAAACTAGATAAAATCAAAGTGAATAAGGCGGTTAATGGTCATAGTTTGTTAAGTAGATGTTCGGGCTATACTTCAGTGGATAAAAGCAGTGTATAGTAAGTTTTCTTGATATCATTGTTAATTTGGACACAAAATAGAAGCGGTAATTCGTTAACAGAAGTATTTGGTTGCAGTTAATTGATTGAAATAGAAATGTGGATAGCCGATTTTAATCCAACTCTCATTACGAAGTAAAAGAAGCAGTTTTCAACTGTCAGTTGCATCAGGACCTTCTTTCTCAAATAAAACAAGTCAGTTGGTCATAAAGAAAGTTTTTAAGTGATTCTTTGAATGTGAAAGATTATATCCACTTAATAACCTTTAGAAAAGGAATCTTATACGAGAAAAAACAAACACTGATGAGATTTCGGCAAGTATTTCAATGATATCAACTATCAGCAGTTTAGTCTCACTATCACCTCATCGTTTGTAGCAATAACTTAGAATCCAAACATGAACGTAATACAAAGAAGACCTTTTTCCTTCTACTTGAATCAGCACTAAGCACTATAGTCTAAACAGCTACATCGGTTACCTATTGATGATTAATCCGAGCACACAATTTACACCTACACAGAGTCATTAGCCATCTAAACACCTTGGTGGTTAAGTGAATGACTTCGTCAATGAGTAATGTGGTTTGGAATCCTAAAGGTAACACCAGTCTTCTGATAGTTGCAGATAAATGCTAACAAGCACCAAACTTATTTTCTCATTTTTCTGTCGACTGACCCCTGCCACTTATCACGTGAGGGTAGATTGTCCCACTTCTTCATCAGTATTAGTCAAATACTGGAGCGTTAGAAAAACAGTACGTGGAAAGTATGTAAGGTCCCTAAGACAGTCTAGGAAACATAAGTGTATAATATCTTAAGATGACGATAATCAATAAAACATCCGTACAAGAGTACAGTCGTGTGAAATGTAATAGACTAAGTAACCTCTATTAACGAGTGATGAGCAAACAGGTTTATTCAAAATAATTAACAAACCTTCCTCCCGAACACTTTTTCTAAGGAAGTAGCAACAATATATATGATTTTAGAGAAGAAACAGAGAAACATGAAAATCACATAGAAGTTATGTGCTCCACGAGGAAAATGAATTTTTATTCCTATTTCTGCTACCTTTCTCACAAAACTACACAGTACAAGTTGCTAATATGAGTTTGCTGTCCGTCCATTTTGTAGTCACAGAAATAATTTTACAAATCCATGAGCGTGTCTTCAATTAGTAAAACTTCTCGTTAGTATTTGATTTAATTCAAGCGTAGTGTAAGTAATAAAAAAGACCGTTAAACATCTCTGACATGAAAAAGTGATTTGTAATGCAAAAGCAGCATTCAGAAAATCGTGTACAGAATATTTTGTGTTAGGATGATTGATCAAATACCTTGACTCCTTTTCATCTTAGTCTGTTAGAAAGTAAGGAGAAATGAGTTCGATTTGACAAAAACAAAGCCATTAAAGCATTCTTTTAATAAGAAAAGCCTGTCAGAAAACCGAAATAGGCCTGTTTAGTTTGTTTCACTATAGGTCGTATCGGTAGGGTGCCATCTTTCTAGTGCTGAACAATGAAATTTCATCTGCTTCCATCTACATGAAAGTCCGTGTTTACCATTCAATCTGCTTTTCTTAAAATATAATTAGGATAACAGCAATTCTTTGATAATGCTTGAAATATCCAAGATTTGTTTTTTAAGAGTGCTTTCTTAACAACAAACTCAAGGGCTTTCTTTTCCTACCAGATTCCAAGTATTCCATGTAAGTAACTTTATCATAGTAAGGACGAACCGGAGTTCTTAATATCATAAATGCTGATGAACGATTTGGTTGGTTTTTTGTTAAAGTTTTCACCTATCAGTTGACATACGCAGAGTAATCATCTCTATATGTGTACGTGATTTCATATATGTCTTTCGGCTTGTGAATGTCCTTCTACAATGTGCATCAGCAATTTCATACTTTCTGTTCAGGTGTATTTTAACCTATTAATTGAGCATTGAAAGTGTGATTCATCTTTCCACATAACCTCTTCAATCTTTACGAACGAAAAGATTATTCCAAATTTATGAAAAGTACAATTATTTGTGCAGTGTTGGCATTCTTCATAAGTTCACTGAAACTGATCCATAGATAAAAAGGGAAAATATATTCATGAAAATTGCACCTCACCATTAGCTTCACTTGTATTTACATGGCTCTTTGACGTTTGAAAGAAATCGTGTAAACTACAATAACAACGTGGATACGGACAAACATACACTGAAGTTTGTAATTCTCATTTAGAACTTGTTTTACTTAGAGTTACCCAAATACTATCTACTTTCCTTTACCAACCTGTAAATGAAAAGTATATTCAAACAGAAAGCGGATTAACCTAATCCTTGTCAACTTTAACATTATCGGTTTCAGTTTATTTCCGATTCCATGCAGTCATTGTCAATGAATAACCAAACGCCGATGGAATCATATCATGTTGCGTTTTTATTCATCAGAAACTGTTGGTTTTTCATAACCAAGATTATGTGAATTTATATGAAACAAGTATTACAGAATCGCTGATAAATCACATCGAAAAGCAGCATGAATTCTTTAAAAGCATCCAGATTTATTGCCTTCTAGCGTTAGAAAACATAAATGGTTACACCATACTCCAAATGACCAATGAACAACGTCTGAAATCGAGTTTCTAACTGGCCTGAGGCTACATATACCAAATAAGTGAAAACATAGCTATACAACAAGTGATATTGGCGAAAAGCTTCAGTGTACCTAATATGAAAGATCGACTCTTGGGATTATTTCGTGGATAATCAAGATTTTTTCTCAATGATATTTTAAAAGTGTCTGCCATAAAGCACTTTCGGATTTCAAAACTATGTCAGCGTTTAATGCTTGTCATGGTAAATTGTTCATTTCAAAGACGCCATATGAGGTATTCAATTCTTATTCCTTCTAAGGTACAAACTGGCAATACAAATCCTCTCGGGTAATATACACCAGACTTAATTTTCAGCTTTATCATTTTAATTTTGGACACATTTACTCAGGGTAACTACAGTGCTTCATGACGTTTACTGTGTTGTATTATATTCTGTAAGTCACATCCTAAGCTTAAGCAACAAACGAACAGGATATTGCTTCTATAAAAACGTTTAATAATATTATTTTAACTGTACTGTAAACCGAAAAATTTATGATTTCAGCAAAACAGTCGTTCACAAGTCTGCTAGTCGTCAAATGTTTCGATGAAAAACACATTAAAACCTGTAAGTTTTACTTTGATGTGGAGGTAGAAACAGAAAATGGCTTTCATGTCGTTTAGTAATTTAAGTGCTTAATCACTGGAACTTGTTATTTGAGTAAAACTTCAGGCAAAATGAATCAAGAAGAAAAAGTATTGAATTGTATCAAAGTTTTAAAACATTCTTAAACACCAAAATATTCATTGAAAAAAGCAGTAGACCAGACTGAAATGTGATGTTCTTTAGCACTTGATAAGTCTTGTCAACATTTTGTTCTTTAACTGATACTTAAATACCAGTAATGACTTAACAAATAGCTTTCTATATGTTGGGCATAGCCATTTCTAATTTTCAGTGCACGAAAATAACTTGAAAAATTAACAGTTGGGAAACGGAAAAGTACCACTAAGTGGTCTGATGCAGTTGCCCTCAACTAGTCATTTCAATTTCATAATAAGATGGTATCCTACTTATTGTATGCAGCCAAATGGATGGTTATTTCCTGTCTATTTTGCAGATGACGTTTGCAAATGTTTCGAAGCCTAGATATTGATTGAATGTAAATAGTTTTGTTAAGAAAATGAGTACATATTTTATAAATCCCTCTTTCAGATATGTTTATTTTATCAGTTTCTAAAATAAGACACCTACTCTACTTGGGAGGAAATTACAGTAGAGTCAAAGTCAGGTTCGTAACCTTCTGTATCATATGTTAGGCTTACCATACAAGAATTTGACTGAACCTTACCTCGCACACATATTATGTGAGGAAAAAAGTGTTAAAACAGAACTCACATTTCAACTTTGTAACAGTTAACAATCTCATTTAAATAATTTAATTGAAAATGTAAAATGTTCTCTTGTTTAATACTTTTTACATTAATTAAAAGTTTATGATAGTACAATTCGAAATACTGTATATATGCATATATATGATTCTGGTGCGATGTATTATGCTTAGAATTCCAAATGTACCAAAAATAGTTGGAAATAAAGTGATTATTATTGCCTCTGTTTCCTCAAAGTACTGAAAAATCCGGCTTTAAGTATGGATAAGTATCTGAAGGATATTAGCGATCACAAACAATCCGCTTATCAAAATACTAGCTATTTTTAGGATGCTGACGCTGTCTTGCATTACAAAATTTTTAACTAATGCCCTAACGTCCCAGTCAGGCTTGCATAACTTCCTTCGATTACACATCTACTTTGACTTCGTCCATTGAGCAACCTTTAGATAAGTTTTTTGGGGAATCCATTAGTTGCTTATTCTGAAAATAGATCTATTTATTATTTCTCTGCACACGGTATAAAAATAAAAGCGCTACATTTTAGTGCATACTGAAGCAGGTGTCACTCAAGGTGATGTAACTTCACACTTTCTATTTTCCTACTTCTTTCTTGACTTGCTTTACTTTAATGACACGCATTTCTATGTTTTGATGGCCTTGCCTGTAGTTTCTCGACTAGACTGTTTTCGGAAGAAAGGATCATACTTGAAATAGAATAATGGTTTCTAAAATGCTATCTATCCCGAACTGCTTATTTTGATCGACATAGGTCATCTCCAATCCTGTTCATCCTAAAAATTCTGTTAGAAATAATAAATAATGAAGCCAAAACTTACTAGCATAAACATATCTCTTTTCTTGCAACATCCTGCATTTCATATAAAGTTTTGCCGGAACCCCTTATTGTTTTATGAGTTGCAGTATAATACATGTAACATTCCTTACAACTTCGAACGAAGTTAATAGGTTGACTGGGATGATTGACACTTTGGTTGACAAATAATTGAATCCATGCAGCCAAGTGGTTACGGTTATTTTACTGAGCATTAGAGATTCTTTCCATTCACATTTTCCCGTCTTATCTATCTTGAAGAAGGACAACAGGTAATTTTCTAAGAATTTATGCTCATGCAACTAAATAGGAAAATTCAGTCATACGTCGTTTGACATGCATCTCTTGTGAAGAAATAAAAGTTACATCAGGAACTCCACATTAAATTCTTACCACTAAATAAACGGCTGTTTCATTCTCGTTATCATTTTTGAAATCTGATGACACTACTATTACTACTATGATTATCTACTTGCTATAATTACCACAAACTAAAATCTTGTGCATAAAGTTGTGTGATGCAATGATACATGCTAAGAATTCCCTGCTGTATGAAAAACATTGTCTGGAATGAAAGAATTCTAACAATTGTTTCATAAATCTATCGTAAATGGGAGAATACAATAAGAAATTCGGTAAAACGTTGACTTTACCCATAACAGACAAGGGTCGCATCTATAAACGTCAGGCTTTAAAGATAAAAAAAACCGATTTTGAAAACTGCTAACGTGTACCCTAAAATATTTAAAAAATTCCGCACACAGATAATATTTGGATTTGCAGTAGCAACAGATCAAAATAAAAGGATATTTTAAATTTAAGTGTGATCGACAGAGTGAAAATGCTCTAGATAGTATTCTTTTTATGAGAAATTGAATAAAATATTCTATGACTGTTCTCTGGAATAAGGTTCTAACACCACCAATCTGTTTTAAGATTCACTTCTGATTTCAGACTCATCTTATAAAATCGACAGTGGACTAAAACAAAATATCACAACTTTGAGTTAATAAGTAACTAATGTATGCGCAGATAAAATGCACTGAAGCAATACTGAGAATGGATATATACATCCAGATAAGAGGCTAGTGGGAATACATGACAGACAACAGTAACAACGAAACTATCAAAAGGAGGCACATGCAAGATCATCAAAATGGTTTGCTTCATTCAAAAAGAAAAATTCACAATGAAATATTTGGACAAGCTATACATTTTTCACGATTTAATTAAACATGTCAGCATTATTTAACACTTCATTAATACTGCTTTGAAGAATCATATCCTAGTCTTTCTGATTGCAAAAATATTCCTTTATTGAACATAATAAAAAACTGTCTAGAAATAGAACACTTTCAGACAATATTGGTAGAAACAAAGAAAATTCACAAAGCATGAAAAAAGTGCAACAATATATTTTAAAATTTTAATGTATTTGAACATTAATTCAACAATCAGTGACTCTTCAGATCTACCAGTGTTCAGACTTATTTCGGCATTTCGGCAGATAAAGCGAAAAATATTGATCTGTGAGTTAAAAAGTATCAAAGTTTTTGCAAAATTTACACCCTGAGGCCTGAACAAAGTATTTCAGGTGGATGAAAGGAAACACCTTTCCATATTTGTAAAGCGGTATATCCTTTATCACTTAGGCAAAATATAACTAAAAATTTTTGCAGAATACTATTTATTCATGGGATTTCTTCGTTTTATTTTTCTATCTTCCTAAAAGGCTACGAAAATGGTAAACAAATACATAAAGAAATATAATCCACACAACTCACTGAGCCAGAGGAAGGGAGTTAATTAATGGAAAAGAACGAAATTAACTGTTATTACCATAATCAAAATTATTTTGTTTCTTTATTCAGATTGTCAATTTGATACATGTTGCCAGTCACAAAAAAAAGAAAAAAATAAGTGTTCCTGAGAAGCTATGCGCTTAAGTAAAAGTACTTAGGTCAAGTACTTTTCAACTAGATAGTGAAACTATGAAGAAGCAATAGAAATTGATTATAAAGTTGGTTGAAAAAAACGACAAAGAGCCAGAAATGAGTAACACTTTGAAAGAGATTATACTGAGTACCAAAAGAAATCAATGGCTACCATGAATGATAGAGGCTGGTAACTGCTTCTTACCGAATGCACAATCCCGGTGACATTCTCTTGTTAGTATCTGATTCCACAAATCCTATTCAGTTATGTTTGTTCCATTGTCTTGATTATTTTAGATGGCCTTGAGATGTGGACGTCGTGTCTTCCAACCATCAGATGTTTAATAATGGAGCTTGTAGGTAAAAGTTATTCCTCTGCACTCAGACTATTTGGAGTGTGTTCACGAAGTCGAGTTTCAACCATCCTGCCTCTCCTTCCAATGTATGTGCTCCAACATGTACTCTTGATTTGGTGAACATAATTTGAGGTGACTAGGACTGAAAACCTGTGAACTTCTAGGTGTTGTAGTGAACAGTGTGTTTTACGTCCACAGAATGATTTGACTGGTGGGGAGGTGAATGTCAGTGTGTTTCATATTCTCCAATCAACTATGTTCACCAGATCGTCTTCATTGAAGGCCACACGGAGAAACACAGTTTTCATCCGGAAATAATGGATTACGGTTGATTCCTCTTTCTCTACTTCGACTTCATCTATAAAAGTCAGATATCTCTAAGATTTCTCTCAGTGAACTGAATTTTCTCAGTCAGTGTATCTGATGAGCACAGTTTCATACCTTTATGGAATAGCGGTCTAAAAGTCACTGCTTATAACCCATGGGATTTAACCCTCCGAAATTACTGTTTTTCACAACATTGAATCATGCCTTTTACTATGATCAGAGAGTGGGCAGTTTTGCCTTCTCATGTGAGTTGTTCTCCACGACTCCGCTATCAAGCTTTTATATCTGACTAACAGATCTTCGTTTTCATTGGGAACCTCTAGATGCTTATCGATATGAAAGAAGTGAGCGATGCTTTTTCATTGATGGAAATGGGTTTCATGAAGGTTCAGTGACAAAGAAGTTCGATGTGAAGTAAAAAGAATCCAGTATTGCAAAGATTGTGATGTTGTGGCATTAAAAATGACGGCGATAATCCACCTAATTGTTTAACCACCATTTACGTCACCTGTTCTTTTGTTTACTTTTCCATTCATCCATCTAGTCTTTCAATTCCTGTTTTACTAATATATATATATATATATATATATATATATATATATATATAGGTCCTTTGCTGTCTTAGGTGTACTGTGTATCTTTATTCCACATTGATGAAATCTCAACCTCGTTCGACTGCTGTCAAGGAATGTACAGTCATCTGAATCGTTCCTACACTTGTTTTTGTGGTGGTCCGATACTACAATAGCTGTTTCACTGAATAACTTTCCTGTATTCGGTGTTTGCTGTTCGTTAAAATATGCCAGAAATTCCAGTTGTCTAATTGTTTTGTAAAAATTTTCATTAACACTATCTGCAAGCGTGTAGAAATTCATTAAAACTCTTTCAGTAAAATTCAATTATTTCACTTATTGTTACAAAAAGTGTATGCTGTTGTTGAATTCAGTGGGAATTTGAAAAGCAGCACACAATAAAACGCCTTAGCAATCTTAAAATTTACAAATGAATGATGAGAATTTTTACTTTTTCTTAGCATTCAGCTGAAAATGAATGTATGGGTACGACATTTTTCTGCCAGTTCATTTAGCTATCCTAAAAATGAAATGGAGACTTAGTTTAAAACAAAATTTATTGATTTTGTCTTCCTTATGATGATAGTTTTATCATTATGAATATTAAATATGCTATTATTTTATACTTAGAAATTGTGGACTCAGCTAGAAATAAAATGAATTACACGGTGTCCCCGGCATATTTAAGTTAATTCACACCACTTTTAACTTAATACAGTCATCTATGAGATACGCAGAATTGCTTTTAATCAGTTCTGTTTTCAACTTGGAAATAACTACCTTGTATCTACGGATTTACTACCAGTTATGAAAACTGTATGGAGCTTATATTTAGTTGCAACTAAAAATAACCGAGCATCATTGTTCCATTTATCGTTTGAACTTTTAGATATGTTATCGCTGCATGAGCCTTTCAGTTTTCAATAGAACACTATTTCACTTGTAGCGACTACGTAAGATCTTCGACTTCTTTACCTTCGTTTCAGTATCTGTTAAAATTGTCTAGCTTAAAAACATGTAAAGTAAATAGTGTGTCATCGTTAAACACTAACTTTGGCTTAATCAGCATACTGCTTGACATGCTCAGCTTACTGCAACTAAATGAAACGAGAGACCACCTTTGTGAACACACTAACAAACCTATTCCGAAAGTGTAAAACATATAAGGACACAAAACTGAATCAAATAAACTTCAAAACTAGTTATATTTCTTGGATTTTCAGTCTCTGATAATGAGTTAAGTTGAAAATAAATGTCTCATTCGGCTAATAATTGTTCAATTTGGTGAAAGTATGTGTGGCAGAACACATGGAGGGAAAATATAGGGATAAAACCAGCCACACACCAACGCACTCACCCACCCACCCAGACAGGTAGCCAGCCGACCAGCCTGTTCCCAGCCGCAATTTTCAACACATCGCATTTTTCAGTCTCTCCAATTTGATGTGGCTGTTTAATATTTTGTTTGCGGTGGACAGTAGCATGATTCAGTGTTTCTGGAGGAATGCCAGCCATCCAGTCCCACTGCTTTCCAGGATTTCAGTAACTTCATGGTGTTCACGACTTCACTTCTGCTTTCGTCGGAGGGCTTGTAATCACTGATAGTTCCGTGGCTGAGCTGCTGGTGGTATTTCTGAACGAGTTGTAGGTGATGGTGGTGGTGTTCGATTCAAGAGATTTTTGAAGTGGTCAGCCCATCGTTTCCCTTGTTCCTCTTTTTTATTGGCAAATAGATTTCCTTTACTATCTCTCATTGGTTTCATCTGTGTCTTGTTGATCTCTGCCTTCCCAGATAGTAACCTGGTTATTTGATATTATGTTGTCAGGTCTCTCTCTCTCTCCCTCTCTCTCTCTCTCTGTCTCTCCTACCAGCAACCTGTTCTGCTTCACTTGCAAGTGTCTTTTGTATTTGCACGCACTCTTCTTCACTTAACTGTCCAGTGTAGTGTTTTATATGTTGTACTCACTTCCTCTTTTCCTCGTTCATCCCATAACTGCACTGTACTGCACTGGTCCATCTTCAACATGCCTCTACATCTTCCTCTCTCTCCCCGCTCTATCACCTTCCATGTGCAGATCCGTAGAGATCCATTCCTTGTCTTGTCGCTTCTTCCTCCTTCGTAACACAGCTATGCAGGTCTCCTTCCACATCTCTTTCACAGAGTTCCAGCACTCTTCTAGGCAGATTTCTTCACGGATGTTGCCTAATGTCTCGCATTGTTTCCTCATGCCTGGCTGACGTGAAGATGTCCACTGTGATTTCGACCTTCAGTCCAGGTTCTGTTCTGGGTGTTCAACTTGAACTATGGTCTATCACCAGCTTATCTGGAGGCTTTCAACTTGATTTTGAGGACAGGCCCCTCCCACCCACTAGATAGTGAGTGCTGTCAATCACCTACATCTGCTCCCATTCTTAATCTGATCTTGTGTCCAGTAGGCTGTGTCTCCACTTTCTTCACATTCACATGAAGTCCATCTGATTTCTACTGTGTCCATCTGGTGTCTGGTGAAATCAAATCCACGTCACTGCCTTGTGAATATCCTTGTGTTTGTACACACTGCCTGACTCCAACCACCAAATCGTTGAATGCGCAGAAGTCTGCAAACACTTCTCCTTTCTCATTCATCGTATCACCGAGTGCCTCTCGACCCATGATTGCTTCTCTTCACGTGTTGTCTGCTCCCAGTTTGACTGGCATTCATGTCATCCTACCCATTAGAATGAATTTTCATGTCGCCATCTGAGGTGGGCTCTTCTCCACTACTGATTGCAGTTGTCTATAGAATTCCTCCTTCTTCTCTTTGTCTGCATTATTTGTAGGTGCGTAGCGTTGCATTGTATGATTGTAACTTTCTTTCCTTTTTATTTGAATCTTGGTGTCGTGACCCTGATCCTGTAGGAGTAGATTGGTTCCCACTGCATGTGAGAGAGCCTTCGAGGCTGTTGAGGGGACATCATGATAGCGACTGCGAACATGAGTGTGCTCGTGGTTGTCGTCTGTGTGACAATATCGGAGTGGATTATTGGCTCTCCGTTTGACAGCTTGAAGAGTTTTACTTATTATCAGCCATACACCAAGTCGGTTTTCAACGTTTTGATATACTTCATGCCTTTTTTTTTGATTGGCTGCCTTTATCTCTACTGCTGATTAGTGTCAGACTTTATAGGCATTTAGTCTAGTTTGGTCATTTGTAAATATTTCAACTCCCTCTTCTCGATCCACCTAATAATTCGTTCGATGATTTTCCCGTACTGAAGCTTCATTGTTTTGGAAGCTGTTATTTTTATTCATATTTCGGTGACAATCCATATTATGCAGTGAATGCTATACTTTGATTTTATAAGTGAGATTCATTTTCGAACAGGTCGATTTAACGCAAGCTATTTCGGCGACATGTTGAATTATAACACTTCTCAGTGGTTAGCATAACTTCATTGAATATACATTGGATAATATTTATGAATGCTTTTGGATAATACCGGCCTTGGACGATGAATTAGCCTAACTTGAAAGGAGTTCGTGAGAGTGTATATGCCTCAAAAAAGTGTTCAGAAGAATTAGTTTGTCCTGCAAGTTGCTGGAAAGCCTTGGGTAATATGAAGATACTGATCACATTGTTGATGTAAAGAATTATCTCTTAAAATCGTTTGGTACTCTCATATTTAGAATGTCAGCGGCAGAGTCCCACTTAAAACTTAGTTTTGTGCAAACCGTCTTACTGAGCACAAACACAAATTTGTCTCTCTCTGGAGCTCATTAGAACTGCTGACTTAGTGAATGTAAGCGGAAAAAGAAATAAATAGATACCTTTTGCTACTTGTGGGTACTCAGCTACAAAGAGTTCATCAGTCAACCATGCCACGTGTGTTTTCTGTAAACCGATCTAATTACTGTTAAGTCAGCTTTTCTTTTTAATTGTACAGTAAAAAAAGGGATCTTTATCTTATGTAGCATTCAGATCACATTGATAATCACAGATACTGTGAGTCTCATGTAGCTTTTGAAGGTACTGGTGATAACCAAAAACCACTGACTTCAGGTGTTGATTAAGAGAATGAATGGTTATAAAGAGGTCCGCTGGTAACTAGTCCAATAGGTACCCAGTGGTTATTTCATTTTCCTGTCAATATATCATGCTACTGAATGTAAACTGAACCTTTGTTGAACATTTAAAACAAAAATTCTTCATGACCGGTCGTCGATATTTTAGAGTTCAATTGCCTTCATTTAGGAGGTTACGGATGGCAATTGACTCAAAACCAAGTAGTATGATACATTTGTGATGTACCTTCAGGTCTATTATGCAGTTAATATATTCAAAGTTGCCACCAGGATAGTAGATAACAATTTATTTCCTGACATCTTGTAACAGCTCAGCCAACAGTCTTGCAATCGGATGTTGAGAAAATTCATTTTAGTCCAAAACAGAATGAAGAGGTGAGATAGACTTGTTACTATTCTAAGACAAATGCAGATTCAGAGCTGTCTCTTCTGTTGGTCTTATGGATTGGTAAATACCCTGAGTTAAAAGCTTTTCTCCATCGCTCCTCCAAGATAATTTAGGACCGAGTAGAAATCATGATTGGTTTGGTGTTTTTCACACATCAAACATCGATAAAATGTTTTTTTTTAAAGTTACAGCAGTAGTAAGAAGAATTCATGCAACACTAAGCAGTTGACATATTGTTCATTGAAACAACTAATTCTTTTACTATTTGTATTTTAGAAATGCTTTAAAATCTAGGTCTATTGACTCACTCGAAATCAAGCATAGATTTGATTACTCATATTTACGATATAAAAATGTTATGTTTTCGAAGGCCCTAGTAGTATATGTATATATATTCCAGAACGAATATAATACGCGCGCTTAGCTGACAGCTAACTTGGTACGCAAGAGACACTGACTGCAACCCCGCGACAAATAGAGAGAAGACCGAAGCTGGCAGATGGGAGAGTGTATTACTCCGAGAATATAATATAATAACAATGAATCAATCCAAAACACGTGAATAAGTATACACATGAAAACTGACCTTGTCTGCAATTGGAGAAATTCGCATAGTAAGAGTAAAAGTTAACCAATCAGCGAATTACATTACAATAGGGGCAGAAATAGACTATTAGTCATACCGTAAAAATAATGTGGAATGACACGTTAAAATGTTCAGATCAATAACAATGTTTTATACAAAACTGAGGCATCACAACACCTCCCCCTTTTTGAAAAAAAATCAGAAAACTTTAATACCTTCGCTTTTTGGGATCCAGTGGAACCGCACTGTTTGGGACCGCTTCCGATCCGTACATCTTCTGGGGACGGGCTCATTGCTGAGTTTGGGCTCGAGCTTTTTCGTCGCTGTTGGCAAATTAAACGTATGCAGCAGAATATCGAGTGGTATGGTTGGATTCTCTGGTTGATTGGCTTTCTGTGACGCATCTGATTCTCGTGTCTCTCCCATTTCTCCTGATCCACCATTATATCGTACATCACACTCCCACGTCTTCCCATGACAACACCTTCCGTCCACATGCCAAGTCTGGTCTGTAGTCTCGTACGTAGACGGAGTCTCCTTTGTTAAAATGTGATCCCACCGTTTGCGTTGTCTGTGCACGACGTGGTGGTAGCATTGCGTGGTGTGGCGTACGTAGCTTCCTTCCCATTAAAACTTCTGCAGGAGATTTGTGGTCTGGTAGGGCGTCATTTGGCGTTGAGCGACAGATGAATAGAAATTGTTGTATAACATCCATTTCTCCTCCTCCTCCTTCGGCTTAAAGGTATCCACAAATCTTTCTGCCTGGCCATTGGATTGCGGATGGTACGCTGGTGTACGAATGTGATGGATTGCATTCACACTGCAAAACTCTGCGAACTCACGGGAGGTGAATTGCGACCCATTATCGAAAACAATGGTCTCGAGCAACCCATGGCAGATGAAAATATTTTTAAGAGCAGCGATTGTTCGGCGTGATGATACGGTGATACTGCGACAATTTCCGGCCACTTGGAATAAGCATCAACAACGATCAGGTAGTAGGTTCCATGTAATGGACCTGCGAAATCGATATGAATTCCAGACCAAGGTCGATCTGGCAATGGCCAACTCCTTGGCGGAAGACGTGGAGGATTCTTAGCTGCCTTCTGACATGATGCGCAGCGACTGACAAATCCAGCTATATCCGAGTCCATATTCGGCCAATAAGCATAGCTTCTGGCGATGGCTTTCATACGTTCTATTCCTGGATGACCAGTGTGAAACTGTTTTAGGAGTTTTGCACGAAGAGACTGGGGGATCACTACACGTTCTCCGAACAAGAGGCCTACGACACAAAGGGATTCTCTTCTGCAGAACAGTTGTTTCAGGTCACCGGCAAACGATTTTCGCGGCCATTTCGTCTGGACATAATGCATGACTTTCTGTATGATATGATCCTTGCAGGATTCATTTTCCACTTGAGCTGACGTGACAGGAAGTGCGCGGAAGGCACAGTTCAGTAGGTTAACTGCGTAATCCTTTGTAGATACTAAGGCGATCACTGCATCTTCGTTAGGTGTAGGATACTCACCTATAAGCCTTGAAAGTGCGTCTGCATGTCCAAAGTCTTCTGTTCGGCGATATTTAATATCGAAATCATAGCCCAATAATGTTACCGCCCACCGTTGAAGTCTGTGGCGGAATGAGCTGGAACACCGCGTTTTGACCCAAAAATTGAAAGGAGGGCTTGTGGTCGGTGAACAAAGTGGATTTCCTTCCATACAACATCTTGTGGAAGCGTCTGACCCGAAAACTAAGGCAAGTCCTTCCTTCTCTATCTGTGAGTAGCGTTTTCTGCTGACGTGAGTGATCGAGATGCATGTATGACAGCTTTTTGTGAACCATCCGGATATTCGTGCAATAGGACAGCCCCAACACCAGCGGTGGAAGCATCTGCGGCAACGACGATTGGTAGCTGTGGGTCATAATGCGTTAACAGGAGATCAGAGCTGAGAGTGGACTTGAGTCGTTCTATAGCCGTTTCACATTCTCTCGACCAGGACCATGTGGCATCCTTGCGTAGGAGACGATTCAAAGGTTCCCGTATATCATGTAGGGAGGGCAGGAATGCCGAATAGTAACTGATGAGACCAAGAAAGGTTCGGAGAGTCGCAACATCTGTTGGCGTGGGCATCTGCTGTATAGCACGAATGTTTTCAGGATCGGGACGTCTACCAGATGCATCAAAGATGAAACCTAAATATTTTACTGACTTTAGGAAGAATTGACATTTCTCCTTTTTGAGTCGAAGGCCGTTGTCTTGGATTCGCTGTAGGACCAACCGTATTCGATTCGTTAATTCGCTGAACAGGTGGCAACTATTATGACGTCATCAAGGTATGCAGCAACACCTGGTATGCGCTAGCATAGTGTCCATGATCTGTTGAAAAATAGGGGGGCAGTCTTAATGCCGAATGGCAGACGATTGTACTGGAAAAGACCTCGATGGGTATTGATAGTTAGTAGTTCACGACATTCTGGAGAGACTTCGACTGTAAGTATGCGTCCGCCGATCGATTTTCGCGAAGTATTTACCTCCATTAGAGTAGTAAATAAATCATCTGGAACAGGTAAGGGATAATGGTTTGTTCCAAAGCAGCATTTAACCCTGTCGAAAAGTCAGCACATAGTCGGATTAAGCCATTAGCTTTCTTTATGACGACGATTGGAGCTGCCCAAGAAGAATGGGATACTGGAGTAATGACATCCTGTTCCTGAAGTCGTTTCAGTTCTGCCTCGACGAGGGGAAGCGATGCATATGGGACGGGTCTTCTAGGACGAAAAACAGGTGATGCATTTGGTTTCAGGCGTAGAACGGCTTTGGTTGTGGTGCAGTGACCGAGGCCAGGTTGGAATACCTCTGAATATCCAGTAATAATATCATTAAGGCTCGCCGTGAGGTTTGACGGTGCTTCCAGTTTGTTGTACACCATATTCAGTGGAAGGTCGGCGAGTTTCAGACTTTCAAACCAGTCGAGACCCAGAAGGTTTAAGTCTGCGTCAGACAAATAACAAATTCCATTTATCGAAATATCGTGAAAAGATACAGTACAGGATAACTGACCTGTTAGTGGTAATCAGCCGCGCGTGCGCTAATCGCAGTTTGTACAGTCTTCTGGAAAGGAGGTCGACCAATCTTCCACCATAGCTTCCTGGAAATAATCGTTATATCGGAAGCTGTGTTGATTTGTAGGCGTACTGAATGGTTATTTATTTGGACGGTGATATATTTTCTCCGAGCTGATGCATGTGTTTGAAAAGAAGCAGTAAGGCTAAGAGATTTGCCGAATGGTCGAGACTTCTATCTTCGACGGTGACTGGATGATGACCTGCCTGTTCTTTGTGATGGCGCTGCTTGCAAAATCCGTCCTTGTGACCCACAATATTACAATATCTGCCTTTATTCTGCTTACAAGGTCGAAACTTAACGAAATACCATGCGCCACAATGCCAGCAGGGGAAGGTGAGGTCTTCTTCGTGTTAATTCTAGTATTGTATGGGCTGCCAGGATGACGAACAGGAGATGAAGAACCAGGGGTCTTTGAGCCAGAAAAGGCTGCAGAAGAATTGGATGTCTGGCGAACTGCATGCACTTCATGATCACCCTGGCGTCCGGACTGGACTAGACTTGTATCCCGTTGTAGGTTCACCGATCGTTAACATTCAGCAGCGATATCATTCAACGTTAGAGTTGGTTCTTCTGTAGGATTCGATGAGTCAGCTGCAGGAATTCTGGACTGAGTTAATAATTCGATAATCTTCATTTGTAGTACGGGAATTTTGTTCATCATCGAATAGTCCATTTTTGATCCAATCCCCGTCGCCGCTGTTATGAGTTCGAACACGCTAATAGTATATGTATATATATTCCAGAACGAATATAATACGCGCGCTTAGCTGACAGCTAACTTGGTACGCAAGAGACACTGACTGCAACCCCGCGACAAATAGAGAGAAGACCGAAGCTGGCAGATGGGAGAGTGTATTACTCCGAGAATATAATATAATAACAATGAATCAATCCAAAACACGTGAATAAGTATACACATGAAAACTGACCTTGTCTGCAATTGGAGAAATTCGCATAGTAAGAGTAAAAGCTAACCAATCAGCAAATTACATTACAATAGGGGCAGAAATAGACTATTAGTCATACCGTAAAAATAATGTGGAAATGACACGTTAAAATGTTCAGATCAATAACAATGTTTTATACAAAATTGAGGCATCACAGCAAAAAATAAACGTGTTTCTCCAGAAACTTATAAAATGATTTCTATCCAAACAATTAATTCTTACTGATGTATATATATTTGATTTTGACGATTATCCGCAATGCTGTAGACAAAATCTCCAAGCAATTTCAAGGAGTTACTCTTCGACTTTCAAAGTCCCCCATCAAGGCATACATAGTTATTGACACCGAGCAACGGATAGCTCTTAGGCAAGCCAACTCTCCACCAAAAATATACAAATAACAGGATGATGCAATTATTATGTTGAAATCAGGGAATGATTTGCGTGCGTATTTACTCACTAGTAAATGCGAATTAATAAACTTGCATATTGAAGAGTGGTGAAAGAAAGCTACTTATATCGTATTTTAAAACGGAAGCAAGACCAAGGTTCAAATACCAGTGACTATAGAAAACGTGAACATTCAGGTTGATATTGGATCTAACGATTCTTTCACCGGATATCAGTCTGAGTAGGGTATAATGCTTAAATTATGATGTCTAGCAACTAACTACACAGACAGTAGACCTATGAAAAAAATCAAACAGATGAGGAATAGATACCAAGATGGTATCCATCACAGATTGAAATCCGTTAAAGAATCACTGAAAACGTATGACTGCTCATCAGCGTGCACCCACGAACTCACATAGGATTGAACCCGGGACCTGTAAGTTTCGCAACGAGTAAGTTACTACTGAACCACTGGGTCGGAATCCAGTGGTTCACTTTTACCCTATTCTGTTTGGAAACAGCTACTCAATGTTCTCAGGTTTTTAATGATTTTCTAAATGATGTAAATTAACGAGGAATACCTCCTTAGAACCAATGAGTTCCACATAAACCTCGAACTATGAAAGACACATTATTCCTTGTTTTTGATTTATATGATTTCATATCTAGGCTTATACGAATTTGTGAAAGAAATGCGACCAAACGTCACAACACAGAAGTCAAAAATATGCACAGTAACACCAATATCATGAAATGAAATTCGATTTCTTAAAAAAGCTTGTGCTGTCAAAGGGCCTTAGGTTAGTGTTATAAGAAAATTAGAAAAAAACTAAAAAAACTGCCTAATGTCTTAAAAATACCCAATGAACAAGTTAAGGAGATCATATTTCTAGATGAAATCTTACGCCTGAATATCAGATGAAATACTTGATAAAGTCAAATTACTTATAAAAAAGCCGAAACACTTTAAGTTCATGAAGTCAAAACTGGTCAATTCTAAGTGTACAGGAAATCGTAGGGAGCGTCAGGGGAATTTCCATGCCTGTCATGAACTCACTTGTATGGTAGGATGGAGTTGAGTCACTATCTTAACGACTAACTTACAAATGAAATTTCATTTTTACTACTGAAGGAGAAATAGGAATAATCAAGTAAAATTATCACCCTTTTTCATGATTTCATCTCAGTTACAGCCATAAAGCAAGTATAATACAAGAATAAATTAAAATCAGCAACGGGTTTTATTGTTAAAGTGAAATAAAACAAGGCGTGGAGACCAAGTAGAAGATGTAAAATCGAGTGGAAATTCTCACCATTCCAAATGAATATTGAGGTTTCTCATTTCCAACTGATTTGCAGACAACCGAGTTAAGGCTTTCAGTTGAAAACAATAATAATGAGAAAATTTGCTTTACATGTGGTAACAAGAAAGTGAGTATTACCATATGTGGGGCATGTAAGTTTGAAAAAGAAAGCACAGTTCAGAAAAACAACAAGACTGGATTCCCCAGATTTGTGAAAACTATAGTTATTGGAGCTATCCACGGTTAATCACTGAAACGTTTATTAACTGCAAATCTAGTAGAAACTAGCAAAACTGAAACTTTTTGTTTTCTGAAGAAATAGAAACAATTAAGCACCTGTTTCAGAACATCAGGTGGGTCAGCTACTTTACAGCAACAGGATAGCAGAAAATTAAGCTAACGAACCACTAACCAAGACGAAAAACCCTTCTGAAATGACTGGGTGACAATTTGTAATCAAAACTCTGTTTATGGTGAAATGTGTCAAACTATGAAATATCTTCGACAGATAACTCAAACGGAGATAAAAATCCTTAGTACCTTGAAATTTTACAATGGAAACGTGCCATAGGTTCATTTTCTTTCCAGAATCAATTCTTTCATTCACTGATTGATTTCAGGAGAGCAACCATTCTTGTGTTGTTTAGTCTCGAGTGCCGATCGAATTCCATGAATCATTTTCACAAGATGGCCACCAATCTAGGAAACCTACCATCACGGTGCACTTCTGATGAGTTTTAGTTGGATGGAGTTATACGGCAGGAAACCCTGAGCCTTTGTTTTGTGCTTGCCTGAACTGGTCAGCAAAGAATCTCTGGAACCTCGAGGAAATTTGTCTGCTTGAGAAATTTGTTGTCGAAAAGCTTTGACATTTTCATCAAAAACCACTTCTATTCTGGTGTAAGCATACGCATAATTTAGAGTATTTTAGAATTTGCTTTAACTGTAGTAAGAATATCCCATTACTATCAGTGATATCCACAGAGTATACCAACATTATTTTTGACTCAGATGTATAAAACCTGCCAAGACAGTGGTTTCTGTTTGCATGCAGTACAGTTGCTGTGGTCGCTTTAATATGCACAGCTTTAATGAAAACTGTATCGAATAAACAAGGAATTTGGTGGCCTCTTCTTATTTCATTACAGTTCAGTTTATTGGTAAAGAGATTTAAAATACAACTTAGTTCCTGAGGAAAAGTTTCTTTCACATAATATTAATTAATATTCAGTTTATATGTGCTTGAAGAAACGAAGAGAGAATAATGTTACAACCTACTTTTCGTTTGTATTCAAACTATAATTCCCTAAAAAAATATCTCAGCTTTCAAGATACGGAAGAAGTGTGAAAGTAAAGTATTGAGTTTTAATACAAAATACACGCATGCTGAAGATTGGGAGAATTTGTTGATAATAAACAACGTGTGCTTTTTAACATTAGCACACTATTATTATTGTTTCCAAAAGACAGATAAAATCAAGATTTTTATTTGCTTAGACTCCTTTTACCATTTTTCTTGTCAATACAATAAACTGGAACGTAAACGGAAAAAATATTAAATATTAGATGGTTAACCTATAGTGTCTAGAAGAAGTAAAATAACATCAGCAGTACATTGTTATCAAACAACTTTGACTGTGTCATAGATACAAAAATGTAAAGATGTTTATTAGGTTCGATAGAATTGTTTTTTTATTTTGTATTTGATAGTGTTAAGAAAAATAGAGCCATATATTGAGAAAGACGTAAAACCTATGCAATCATGAGAAGCTACTACAGATATCAAGCATAAGTCATAAAACTTACGAAAGGCGAGGGGGTGGGAGTCGACACCACCTATCAACACCACAGTGCATAAATGCTAAATGATGTCCATTCTCATTGCACAATTTTCCAAATAACTTTAAGTAGAGATAATTAGTACAAACTGAATTGTCGAAAGGCTAAGAACCACCAACTTCCTTAAAATAGTCGTTACGCTGGTCGCCGTATTCTGGAAGTAATCGCTATAAAACAAAAGACTAAAAACTGATCATACAATCTGCAAGCCGTCTTATTATATTAGTGGTTAAGTATTAGTTTATTAAAACGATGCCCTAGATACAAGGTATCAAAAGTTACACCGAATAAATGGAAACCTGTACTATTAAATTTCTTGAGAAATTTTGTTTATAAAGACACAATAGAATATTTAAGCTAACTCATTTGAAGGTTTATAAATTAGGGAAGGATCATTACTTACTTTCTGATGTCTCTTAATCATATTAAGATGCAAAAGCTTGGAAGGTGTAATCGTTACAAACTATTGACTTTCATGACATCTTATTTTCAAATGTATTGGGGCAATACAAGTTAGTGAGATGTGTTAACAAAGTAGAGAAATACAATCTTCACATTATATTTACCAAAGAAAAATACAAGTTTAAATGAGATTAAGGAAATCCAAATGAATTAACTTGTTTCAGCTAGAGTCAAAATATTCTATGTTTAAATATTCACATTGTAATTTTGCTCCAAATGGAATAGAAAGGGTTACGTAAACACTTTGATATTTATGGGAGTTTATTTCTATAAAAGAAGTATTCATTGGAGGATGACATCAACTGGAAAGCCACTGTAAAACTAGCACCGCTTAATCGTCTCAGCATGAAACTCACCAGCAGAATGCACTCACAACTCTGGCAGGGATCAAAAACAGGACCTTCAAGTCTACATACGAACGAATCGGCCACTGAGTACTTGGGTCGAAGTTCAGTAGTCCAAGATTCCCTACTTCTGTCAGTTTACGATAAAGCACTGCTAACCACCACGGCCATCAGCTGGTATTCGACTGTCCAGTGCTCCCAGGCTTTCAATGTTTCTCTAGCAGGTAATAGTCTGTGACCAACTCTGCCTAGAAATCAGATCCCCACAAACCCTAAAGTAAATCACTGTATTGTTCTCATTAATGAAATCCTTCAAAATAAACATGTAGAAGTTCTAATGAGCAGCCATTACATGCAAGGACAGCTATCTAGGAGTAAAGTGGATACAAACTTAAGACCAAGATGGCTAGTACCTCTATGTTGCTAGCTCACAGCATCAAAAGCTGTGGACCACTGAACCCCCAACACGGTATTGAATGAATAACACGTTTGTAGCACGAACAAAAGGTTTCGGGTTTGATTCATGGTAAGGTTATTGGTACGTTCTTCTGTGGAGTCACTTACTTGGAAGAAACAGTTGTGTAATGATCCCAGGGATTTCTTTTTTCTCCAGCTGATTTCAGTCCGTAATAAATACTATTTCGATCATGTAAGTGCCTGTGAAATGTCAACTATGTGAGTAAACAGTCAAAACTTTTAAGCAGAACAAAGCCGAGTGGGCTTTACTCAGATAGCGAAGTTGTAGGGGTGAAACAGGAATGGATTGTTAAATCGGTTTTAAAAAACGACGAAAAGCCAGAAATGAGTAACACTTTGAAAGAGCTTATACTGAGTACCAAAAGAAATCAATGGCTACCATGAATGATAGAGGCTAGTAAACTGCTTCTTACCGAATGCACAATCCCGATGACATTCTCTTGTTAGTATCTGATTCCACAAATCCTATTCAGTTATGTTTGTTCCATTGTCTTGATTATTTTAGATGGCCTTGAGATGTGGACGTCGTGTCTTCCAACCATCAGATGTTTAATAATGGAGCTTGTAGGTAAAAGTTATTCCTCTGCACTCAGACTATTTGGAGTGTGTTCACGAAGTCGAGTTTCAACCATCCTGCCTCTCCTTCCAATGTATGTGCTCCAACATGTACTCTTGATTTGGTGAACATAATTTGAGGTGACTAGGACTGAAAACCTGTGAACTTCTAGGTGTTGTAGTGAACAGTGTGTTTTACGTCCACAGAATGATTTGACTGGTGGGAGGTGAATGTCAGTGTGTTTCATATTCTCCAATCAACTATGTTCACCAGATCGTCTTCATTGAAGGCCACACGGAGAAACACAGTTTTCATCCGGAAATAATGGATTACGGTTGATTCCTCTTTCTCTACTTCGACTTCATCTATAAAAGTCAGATATCTCTAAGATTTCTCTCAGTGAACTGAATTTTCTCAGTCAGTTTATCTGATGAGCACAGTTTGGTATGATAGTGAAACAGCGTTTTGATTAGTTCTTGTCTATAACTTGTAAGGCAGAAACTCTGAAGGTGAAGATCCTCTTTACCCCGTGTTTCTTCTTCAAAGATACATGTATGGGACGATTCATTTCTTCTTCATCAAAGTCTTAATGAAGCCAACTGAAAACAATTGTTTCTTACATGTGTCAGGATAAAATTAATATTCATGTGCGCCTTTATAAATATTTCTAGTAGTTTTTTGGCGTGATCCATTACATAAAATGAAAGTTTCATCAACATGAATGTTACTCATAAATGTTTACCTGGAGATAAATTAGTTATTTTGATTGACTTTGATTAAATTCGCAAAAATGGATACTAAAAGGCTTTCCATTGTCATCACATTTTTGCTAGACGGTATGATCTGCCGCTGAATTGAAATTGCGCATTCTCAGTAGAAAACAAAATAATGCCTTCTTTGGCATGATATTTTATCCAAACGCTGATAGACAGTATGTACTCTAGAGAATTTACGGTAAACAATACTGATGTATCATTTAGAAACCGTCAATTTAACTAAGACACTGGTTTCGTCTGTTGTCGTCGCAAACCGAGATGTATCTATGGAGTTGAAGATCAATAATTTCTTACCATTGGCACCTACTCGTTTTGCCAGTCACTAGGCTTATTTGTAAGACAGAAAGCTGATCATAAATAAGATTGGTGAAGAAGGCATATTTGGTGTATGGAGCTTTGGTTGTTCATACATAAATGTAAGGGTGATCGTCAAGGTTTCATTTTTTTTGTCTCTAGCCATGGATGAATTTTTTTGTAATTCCTGCAGTTGTTCTTTACTTTATGCTTTGCTTGTAACCTGAGAAATAATAATTTGAAATTCGTAGAGTCCGTCACTACCAGAGGAATTTCACTGCAATTGTGCATCCAAAAAGAAGCACTTTAGAGCCTCAATCTACCATGGTAGCCACTGGCTTTGTTTCGTTAATCAGTATAAGCCCTGGCAAAAACGTTTATCCACTTCTGGATTCGCATCGTCCTTTACAACTGAATTCACAAAGGTATGCTTCAAAATGATAGTCTGAATACATTAACATAAAATTTGCATTTCTCTTATCTGAATCATCTGGTCAAAGCTGGTTATATAAAGAAAAGAAAAACTGTGTAAAATCATGACAGCTGGTTCAGTGCTACCTAGATTCTACGGCTGATCAAAAGTACGCAAAGTAGATAACCTTTTTCCACCAAAAGTGTCACTACCGAAGAAAATATCAGTGAATTTATCCGTCTTGCTGATTCAAGTCAATACTCAGTATATTCAAAAACTCAATTAAGAGTCACAATGAAAGACAACAAGATGAAAGGACGGCTTCCTTCAAATAAGTACCCTTGTTACGTTAATCAATCCAGAACTCAACGAGCAACGGCATGTATCCTACCCACAAATGACAAGAATATACACAATACAACAAAAATTACTGCTACAAACTTGGTCGAAATAATCAAACTATGTCTGATGACGTAATTCAAATTTCACGGGAATATTTATAAACAAAAGAAAAGAACTATCATTGGATTTAGACTTATCACAGAACCATAATGCAACGATTAGAATCAATAATCACCCCAGTAATCAGACTGAGTTTGAACTCTTTAATTCGACGAGACTTCTGTAATTATCAAAACTAGTGAATTGGAAAACTTGTTCAATTTCATCAACCCAACATTCGAAGGTTTTTCGATTCACAAAAAAAGAATAGTAAAATGATGTTATCGCATTTTTAGAGATTCTTCCTGGTGGAACATACAGTGAAACCTTACGATTCAAGTGTAACATCAATTGCACCATGCTGACCAATCTGCAGGTTGAATAGGTCAAAAAATTTACGGTCATCAACTGGCAGTCGAAGGACGTGATGCATCATCATTGATACACGTAGATAAACACAATCACACCTTCATCACAGACACTAGAGTAATACTATAACAAGTAAGCTCAAAATGAAAAGAGAATTCGTGGAAGCATGGGAACTCAATCAGTTGGCAATCGACAGACACGCGGACACTGATCTGTCATTGGGGTTATTAAAAGGGAAAGGGGACTGCAAAGTTATAATCATACAATGCAACGCTACGCACCTACAAATAATGCAGACAAAGAGAAGAAGGAGGAATTCTATAGACAACTGCAATCAGTAGTGGAGAAGAGCCCACCTCAGATGGCGACATGAAAATTCATTCTAATGGGTGAGGTGACATGAATGCCAGTCAAACTGGGAGCAGACAACACGTGAAGAGAAGCAATCATGGGTCGAGAGGCACTCGGTGATACGATGAATGAGAAAGGAGAAGTGTTTGCAGACTTCTGCGCATTCAACGATTTGGTGGTTGGAGTCAGGCAGTGTGTACAAACACAAGGATATTCACAAGGCAGTGACGTGGATTTGATTTCACCAGACACCAGATGGACACAGTAGAAATCAGATGGACTTCATGTGAATGTGAAGAAAGTGGAGACACAGCCTACTGGACACAAGATCAGATTAAGAATGGGAGCAGATGTAGGTGATTGACAGCACTCACTATCTAGTGGGTGGGAGGGGCCTGTCCTCAAAATCAAGTTGAAAGCCTCCAGATAAGCTGGTGATAGACCATAGTTCAAGTTGAACACCCAGAACAGAACCTGGACTGAAGGTCGAAATCACAGTGGACATCTTCACGTCAGCCAGGCATGAGGAAACAATGCGAGACATTAGGCAACATCCGTGAAGAAATCTGCCTAGAAGAGTGCTGGAACTCTGTGAAAGAGATGTGGAAGGAGACCTGCATAGCTGTGTTACGAAGGAGGAAGAAGCGACAAGACAAGGAATGGATCTCTACGGATCTGCACATGGAAGGTGATAGAGCGGGGAGAGAGAGGAAGATGTAGAGGCATGTTGAAGATGGACCAGTGCAGTACAGTGCAGTTATGGGATGAACGAGGAAAAGAGGAAGTGAGTACAACATATAAAACACTACACTGGACAGTTAAGTGAAGAAGAGTGCGTGCAAATACAAAAGACACTTGCAAGTGAAGCAGAACAGGTTGCTGGTAGGAGAGACAGAGAGAGAGAGAGAGGGAGAGAGAGAGAGACCTGACAACATAATATCAAATAACCAGGTTACTATCTGGGAAGGCAGAGATCAACAAGACACAGATGAAACCAATGAGAGATAGTAAAGGAAATCTATTTGCCAATAAAAAAGAGGAACAAGGGAAACGATGGGCTGACCACTTCAAAAATCTCTTGAATCGAACACCACCACCATCACCTACAACTCGTTCAGAAATACCACCAGCAGCTCAGCCACGGAACTATCAGTGATTACAAGCCCTCCGACGAAAGCAGAAGTGAAGTCGTGAACACCATGAAGTTACTGAAATCCTGGAAAGCAGTGGGACTGGATGGCTGGCATTCCTCCAGAAACACTGAATCATGCTACTGTCCACCGCAAACAAAATATTAAACAGCCACATCAAATTGGAGAGACTGAAAAATGTGATGTGTTGAAAATTGCGGCTGGGAACAGGCTGGTCGGCTGGCTACCTGGCTGGGTGGGTGGGTGAGTGCGTTGGTGGGTGTCTGGTTGGTAGGTTTCAGGAAGAACAAATCATGTGCATATCAAACTGCAACCCTACGCATGCCAGTCAACTCCACTCAACCTCAACTTCGTCGACTTCGACAGCGTCGATCGAGAAGTAGTTTGACAGGCTGCTGCTTCAACAATACGGTTTTAGTGCCACAAATCTTTATCGACGTCATTCAACAGCTACATGCTATGCTACATGATACTACATGCCGAGTGATTCACAATGGGATGGTCAGTGACATCCTTGAAGTGAAGACATGAGTGAGACACGTTTGTCGCCTACTATCACCGATGATCTTCGTGAATGTAGTCAAGTGGACTGGACTGGACTGGAATGAACTTGATTGGATTGGAGTGGATTGGATTGGACTGGACGGGATCATGCAAGAGACAACTGTGAGGAGCGAGTAGATGGGCATACGCTGGCTGGACCGATGAAAAGACCTCAGACGAAGATTTGGATTTCGCCACCGATGATGATTTATGTCTAATGTCTTCTTGCACAAACTCGAAGATGTACACAAGTCGGAAAATAGCAAGTTGACGGAAGAGGCTGGACAGCGAAGACGGGACTTCGAGGGAGGGAGACAAGACACAAGTGATGAAGATACCCAACCAATAACAACATCAATAACAAGCACGAATCACCATCAACGGGAGAAATAATAAAAAGGAGGATGTCTCTTTCACCTACCCACCCACCCAGCCACCCACCACCAAGCCACCCACCCACCCACCCACCCACCCACCTACCTACCTACCTACCTACCTACCTACCTACCTACCTACCTACCTACCTACCTACCTACCTACCTACCTAACTACCTACCTACCTACCTACCTACCTACCTACCCACCTACCTACCTACCTACCTACCTAAATACCTACCTAGGCAGCATCGATTCAACTACAGGCAGCGACGGTGGCACAGATGAGGACGTCAAAGCCAGCCAGAATCAGAAGGACAGCAAGACAGGCCTTCATTAACCTGAAATCGGTATGGAGATCTAATCTACTCCACTCCAATCAGCACAAAGTGTGAACTCTAATTTCATCACTTCAGTCAGAGTTTCTATATGATGGTTGATAGACTTGGCGTGTTACGTCAAGCATTTGCAACACACTACATACATACATCAACAGCTGGCGCCTACGCTCACTCGGTAGTGACACTGAAGATCAGATGGTCATAATAATGAGAATAAGCAACAAGTAAGGCTGGCTGGCTGACTGGCTGGCTGACTGGCTGGTTGGCTGGTTGACCGGCTGGCTGGTTGGCCGGCTGGCTGGTTGGCTGGCTGGCTGGTTGGCTGGCTGGCTGGCTGGCTGGCTGGCTGGCTGGCTGGCTGGCTGGCTGGCTGGCTGGCTGGCTGGCTGGCTGGCTGGCTGGCTGGCTGGCTGGCTGGCTGGCTGGCTGGCTGGCTGGCTGGCTGGCTGGCTGGCTGGCTGGCTGGCTGGCTGGCTGGCTGGCTGGCTGGCTGGCTGGCTGGCTGGCTGGCTGGCTGGCTGGCTGGCTGGCTGGCTGGCTGGCTGGCTGGCTGGCTGGCTGGCTGGCTGGCTGGCTGGCTGGCTGGCTGGCTGGCTGGCTGGCTGGCTGGCTGGCTGGCTGGCTGGCTGGCTGGCAACCAACCAACCAACCAAGAACCTATCACCTAACAAATATGCAGAAGAAAATGGAGATGGATTGAATGGAATTGAATTGAATTGTAAATACACTGGGGAGACCATTTGTGGACATCACGCGCCAGTCCAGGCCATGCCATCGATCCACTATTTCAAACAGCTGTAATGAGAGGCGGCTATCGCGTCACAGTGTCCCACTGGATAACACTTTCGCAGTTCAAGAAATGGGACTGGGCCTCTGTCTCAGTGGGAACAACACTATGAGTTGTATGTACGTACACACAGCTGACGAGTTCCAGATATCCCAAAACACGCAACAACCTGGATTTCACTGCTGGTCATCAAAACGAACACAACAGAAAAAGCATTAAACGCTAAATTCCATTATTAGCTCAACATATCGTTCCAAACCACCAACTGAATTGCATCGACAAAGCTAGGTTTCACAAGATATTTCACAAAAGTATAGCGAATACCACTGACTAGCATGAAGATGTGATATTCAACGTAAACGTGATATGTATACGTGCATATATATATATATATATATATATATATATATATATATATATATATATATATATATATATATATAAGTAAAATATGTCCTCAATAAACAGGAACACTCTTATACAGTAGATAATGAGCCACACCTGCTGTTTGAAGGCTGACAACAATACTTGACTTCCAGCACCTTGGTGGGCCAGGTGAGGTCCAAACACGTGACCCAATTCTTTTTAAAGTTAACTGCCCAAACCAATGAACCACAACTCCAATTGAATGAGCCACAGCTCATTTGTCGATGAACGTAAACGCCAGAAAACTTGCAAACAAAGTGAGTCTTTGAGGCTAGAACTTGTTACTTCCCATTACTGAATGGTTTGGACCTAATTGATCAGCCTCTGTTAGTATGTGGGCTCCTGTCAACATGCGTTAGTTAGTATAGCCTATGATTTCATTTCGGTATTAAGTATGAAGTCAAAGACTTGTGTTCCATCCTACTTTGGAATAAACCTCCTTTAAACCTTGTTAAATATTGCAAATAATTAGGGTAAATTATCCAACGCACATTGTAGTCTATTTGATGGCTAGCAGTAGAATCCTTGACGGGCGTTTCGTCTCGTTTGGGACTCGTTAGCTGGATGAACCTGCACCTCACTGAGTGATGTTATTCACACTGTGTCTTGAACCTGGTAGCCATTATTTCAAACGCCACGGCACGACAGCCACCACTTGTGCAACGGGTAGCATTTGTTACCTATTAATACTTGTAATTTCTCGTTTCTATAGTGGGTTGAATTGATCGACGACTGCTGGCTGATGCGCTCTTATGCAGACGCTTCAATACTAACTTGATTTTCCATACATCATAGTGACTAGAAGCAGAATCCATTTGCCAACGGAAGTCAAGCATTTCAAGTGGTTGTAGCATCCGGAAATTGCATGTATCATTATCAATATCCAGTCCACGGGTTATTTGAATGTTTCCCTTGAAATTTACCTTTCTTTGACTTATTTTAATACAGACAACGTTTCACTGCCGATTTTAACTCACTGACAAATTACTTATTAGGCTTATGGATTACAAAATGCTAACCGTCAGTGTAAAAGTAATGATGTCTCCAAACGTCTCAATGCCACTAAGGTCGCATTTTTTTTCCTGACTCAAACATATGTTTGTACTCTTACATGAACCTTAGTTAAGATTAGACCGAGTAGCTTTGTAAAACTGTGTTTAGGTGAAAACGTAACGTAAAATATACTTGCACTAATTTCACTTACGGGGTAGTTGATGCTTGCTACTGAAGAACCCCGTACTAAGACGAAACAGCTGTCCAGTGCTCTTAGATTCTGAATATTTCTTTGACGGATAACGGTCTATGATAAATACAACGTAGGAATTCAGAGAGTTTGAGATAAAGTAATTGAAAATTCTTATTTGAAAATCTGGTCGCAAAATAACTGATTTAGTTAAAATTTATATATTTGACTGAATATATATATCCATTAATTCAGTCGATATTGATGCAAAAAGCTTAGCTAAGATATATAAATAATACCTTTTATATCGTTAAACTGAAAAGAATAAAGTATATCTAAAAATATCACATGTTCCAGAAAGGCTGAATTCAATGTGAAACAATTACCAATAACGGACTGTGTTGTAGAAGGAAGTCGAGGCAGCAACAAAATTGACACACCTAATTGTCTGGTTTTAACAAAAGAAGACAAAAATAATGACCTTCTGTTAGTTTTTTTACATCTGAAGTAAATAGTCGTCGGAATAAAGCGTCATAGAAAATGAAATGATAGACTCATGAAAATCTAGCGAAGAATGGGCTAGCACTTTGGTAGTTTCCTACCGAAGGGAAACTTCGGGAAGGAAAAGATCAAATGAAGGTCATGCTTCGTACAATAAGTAATACGGGTTTCACATCGAAGGTAGAGGAAGTGAAACTGATGGCAAACCTAGAGAATTGTGTTTATGAAATTAGGCTCAGAAAATCAGACAGTATACGTGGGGAAAACTTTGAGGCGGTTGGATGTGATGACTAAGGTGCGGCAATACTGCATAACACAAATTCATGAAACCCCACCAAATATTCAGAGATTAGGAAACAGATCAGTATTCATGCTACATTTGAGATAAATAAGACACAAGATAAATTTCAACAACCAAAGTCCTACAAGAATGTTACGTACCATTTGAAGAAAAACTTTCTGTTTAAACCCTGCTTTTAGCGGCGAATTCTGATAGCATGAATAGGTGGGATGAATTACAGCTGACTGACCTTCGGTGATTAAGATACAAAAAGAAAACAAATACAAGCAACAGTCGTAGTGTTTGGTGATCGTTATCATATCACTGCATTCAAAAAACTGAAAGGCTCATACTTATCACCATCAGTTCATCTTCTAATTAACCTTGATAACAGAAATAATAATAATCGCTTCATTTCAAACAACATACGTGATGCAGTATGGAATTTTCAGGAGGTAATATTTATCAAAAACCCTCATTGTGTAGTTTTTTAAAGGAAATAATTGTTAGACCTGAATAACGTTAAGAAAAACAATAACTAAGGTATCACTCTGAAACAGGCAGTTGGTGCTATATTAGCGACTGGTCTGGACTCAGGAATGGATACAGAATCGAGTGTAGTTTTGGCGGTGGTAGTTCAGCCAGGCAGTATGAAAATCTGCAGTTTCGTACAAGTATCCTAGGAAATGTAACGTGCTTTATTTTTGAGTATTTATATGTCCATTTTCACCCGGCGTTATTTCTTTGTTTTGTTCTCAGATTAGGAAACGACAGTTTGTGTGAGAGTACATGATGCGTTTAGAAGACATATTCGCAAGATTTAAACAACTTGAAAGGGAACAATTTGATTAAATATATTCGGTGGGAAATGCTTTTGGTAGCCTTTGCTTCGAGCAGGCCGCCAGTGGTAGACATTTCTGGTCTTCCAGTTTCCCTTCACATACAGTTTTTACAAATAGTACATACTTCTTGTAGTTTGAAAATCATTATGTTATTTTGTTAAATAAGACAGCTCACAAATACACATACTTTTACACATTAGCTTACATGTGTATATTGTATATACTGATTTATAATGAGTAACTACTTCCCATGTTGAAGTCCAGTCAAGGTAGGATAATGAGGTGGAGCACATGGTTTTAGCCCCATGTGTATAATTAATCGGTATTTGCAAATGATATACTTAACATGCATAAATTTTCAGTCATCACCTTAAAATCTGGAAAGGAAATGAATGTTACTACCGCTTCATGTCAGATCACAGAATAATGCTATAGTAGATATTAATATGCATTAACAAGTAATAATATTTAAAAGCGGATAATCATGAACATTCAGGTCACTTCATACTGAAATCACTTAAAGTTGCTGACCGTGAATAGTTGGCGTGACGTTACAAAACACAGGTATCAAACTTGTTATGGCATTCCAACTGGTGCTAACTTAATGAGCGCCTAAAATGTTTCTGAAATATTTATCAAGTCTATTAATTCCTGTTTACTGCCAATCGAGAAAAATATGCTTAGATAGCAAGTACAGATTAAACTATATATCATGAAAGAAGAACATAAATAAAGAAGCAACTTTTTGCTTTCATTCCGTACTTTCTAGATAATTTAGATCTCTTTTCATTATTACCAAACTCCTGTTTTCTTAATACATCGGACAGATAATCATACTGATATAATTTATGATTGCCTTGGATCCCTTCCCCTAGCCTTACTCAAATTACATCTATGTGACTACCCTTTTCAAGGATGACTTTTAGGCACAGAGATCAGTAAACATGGACATTCGTTAGAGGTATTTGACATCGATTTCTACTTATCATCAGTGATTTTCTGGAAACGACAAGTTGTTTTTTATAAGCAGTATCCCTTTGAGAAAAGTAGCTAGTCCGGTCATTTTTATCACTACATTCTTTAATTCTCACTGTGCACTTCTACAGTGGCACAAACTCATGACTTTAAAAGGAGTCCCAATGCCTTAGTAGAGGTTTATGAATAGTGGTGTCATAGGAAGTACAACACACAAAATAGTCGACATTTTTAGCTACATGACAGTCCTTCAAAAATAATTTCGTGAATGAAGTCTTCATTGAATCACACATTCTGAAATTAGTTAGAATAGTAGAATTACAATACAGCCCTTGAGATAAAGATCTAACAACAAATCACGTTAAATTCAAATTACATGCATCATTTTCACAGCATGAATGAAAGTTAAAGATCTATGACTTGCTACTTTAGAGAGATCAAAGTAAGTTATACGTTTTTGAAAAAATGCATAGTTTTTCTGATAATACTATAAAATGAAGGAGATATTTTAACGTCCCACAATCTCTTAGTCCCAAATTCACAGCATTCGAAATATGCGAATCTGTTGAATTATAGATAAATGATCTTCCGTTCTTTAAATGACCTGAAATTAGATTGAAATAAATCACTTGAAGTTACAACATCATGCAAAATAAGACTCTAATATCATTTTAAAATTTAGCTAGTTTCATTATATATATATATATATATATATATATATATATATATATATATATATATATATATATGCGATAAAACACGACTGAAGGTTTACGTGGATGTCCCATAATTCCGTCTTTAAAAAATTCTTATTTCCGAATACGGTGATTCGTGTTGTTGCACATGCGACTGATAGCAGCTATCTCCTCATGGCGATTTCGCTTGGATATCACAACGAATCAACAAGCTACGCTGCGGAAACCCTTCTTCATTCGGTATTCACCTACCAGGAAACATTTGTTGAATAATGGTGGCACAAAATGCAGTCACTGCTATAGTATAAATTATTACGCTATGATGGTTGTTAGAGAGCGAAATCGTGTTGCTGGCTGAGTGAGGCATAGCAGCAGTAAGTTGTTTAATGTGGATAACAGGAAGTACCGTGCTGATCCTCTCTTCCTTATGGAAAGAGGAATGGAGTTAGGAAAGGTTGGCCAGCAAAAGCATACCCCTTCCTGCTTTGCACCATTCCGACGCAGGCAGCGTGCGTTTTCACTATTAGGCGTAGGGTCAATCAAATATTTATGCAATCATTTGAAAACACCCGTATGTGACAGATATCCTTTCCCCCTTTTTAGGTACCTCACCGAATTAAATTCAACGGTAAGGGTAACTGGGTTGGAACAACCACTTGCGCGCTTCTAGCATCATACATAACTTAATTAAAAATAGGCTGCACCGCATACCTTTGTCTCCTATCTTGTGTTCATATCATGATGCCAGTATCAGTCTTCTCACACAGTGTGTTCATGACTAACCGGTAGTTTTAGAAAATGTAACGGGATGTTACTGGTTAGCATTTTTGACTTGCTGTTGCTAACAGACCTATGAATTTAATCTGGGCCGGTTAACACGTTGTTCCCAATTCAATAATTCACAGTGCAATGACCCAAACTTTCCCTTTTTCTCGCGTTTGGCTGAAATGATAATGCTGCTACTTTCAAAAATACATTTAGTGTATAAAAATAGCCAACGAAAGAAATTCAGATCATATGAGTTCACATTATGAAGAAATGCAACACGTTAATAATTTTAATGTGAATGCTGGCATAAACAAAACGTGGATAATCCCTACAGAACATGGTTTTGAAAAAACAGGAACAGCCATCTTTTTTAAAGAATTCATTTTTGTTTAGAAAACAAAGTGACCAGACTCTGTTTTCATAAAACTGATGAATAGAAACTGGTTAATTACAACTTAAAACATTATGATTTCAAGTAGATAGCATGATTCAATTCACTTTCAATCCTTATGTAACATGTTAAAATTAATCTCTGATGATGACTAACAGCTTCTTATAACCATGTTATCTTATTTTGGACTGCATATGTAAACGGAACAAAGGAAGGAACTTTCTCAACCTTTAAAGTTGCCTGTCGTGTTTGACCAAGTAACTACAATTCTTGCATCTAAGGTTACAACGCTGACAACTAGGTGTTTCGATTCTTGTTAGTGATTCCAGCTTATTGTTAGTTAATCCACTAGTATCAGGAAAACATCTTTTCACCAAAGACTTACAAGTCCAGTACAGTTATTCATAAAAAGAAATGGTGAGGATTGTTTTATTTATTCCTTCAAATTATAATTCTGTTTGGAACCACAATAACGTCGCCAGCAAACTATATAGCATGCGGTGAAAGCGTTAGAGGTTTTCATCATGATTTACTAAAGAGCTTTATCAACCAAAACTCTTTTTAAAAGCGTTTGAGTAACTTATTCACTGGGAATCGATTACAAACCAATTCCCTTCATCTTATATTCTGTCAAACAATGAATTGTCCCATGATATATATCAAGTGAAGTGTAGCATAAAATCTCACGGAAAATTCAATAGTGTGAGATTTTTCTCAAATTTCTGATGATGTAGACTATTTCTATTTTTTAAGAAATGTGAATACATACACTTTTTAACTTTCAGTGATATTCCAAGCGAAATCTCCAAGATTCTGCTGGACAGGCAACGTATATACATGCATATAGATCGCAAGAAAAAGAATTTAAGAACAAAATGTGAAGAAACACTCATAAAAAGTTCCTTACACCTATTCTCAGAACGATTAGTTTGACAATAAAAGTTTCAAAAGGGTAGGTTGCTTACCTTCACTGAACTTTCAGTTAAATGGCAATTATTATACATGAGATAATAAAGTAATTGTGATTAACCCTTCGGTTCAACGATAAATACAATATGTTTTCGTAGACAATAAATTTAACTAATGCAAAGAAATGCATATAAGTGATCGAACAGAAGAAGCTAATGAATCCACTAGTCTGCTTCTTAATAAATGAGACGTCTCTTACAATAAATAACATTATTTTCAGGGAAAAAAGAAGTATTTCTATCTATCTTTTGCGAGTTATCTAAAATAGGCTAAATCATAAAATGTGCACAATTTCGAAAGTAATTATGAAAACTCAGGGCATAGATATTTTCCTAATGTAATTCACATTCATTTAATATGAAAATATATACGATGAACCATTTCGTTGTCAATCAAACATGCTTACTGACACGACACGGATAGAGAACAGAGATTTTATGGTTATAATAGCTGACTAAATTTATCACGCAGAACTAGTCACACAAACAACTTTGATTGAAGTATCACGCTGTCTTTCTCGACAATAAAGCATCATTCCTCGGAGGTATGATTATCAGATATGCTAATACAGAATGAAACAAAGTTCTTGTTATATTCAAGTAAATGATGGATTGAAAAGCATGTGCTGTGTGATGAAGTCTATACAATACTTTTTCTGTTGAATGATGTTTTCCGTTTCCTCTTTATTTCAGAACATCCACTTACCTTTATCTGTCTAAATAACTTGAAACAATGAAGCACCAAGTGTTTCATTTTATAACTTGATAAAAGGAGTACTGTTTTATTTTTCTATAGAATAGAATAGCTACGTTTGTTATCATCAACAGTCTAATGCCATTCTCAGTAAGATGTAGTGCCCATCTTCACATGATCTTTTTAAAGCAAGGCGATATTGTACGTTTTCGAAGTATAATATCCTACTTTGTAATGCATAATCAAGATATAAAGTCTGTAACAGGAATGACATTTAACGAAGGACATCCTGAAAATGTTTCTTGATGGGGTGATTATTCACCTTACAGAAAATATTTTTTTGAGCTTTTACTGAAAGGAAAGCACACATTCGAAAGTTATGATAAAATAAATATCAGGAGGGGAATCCAATGGATATCAATGCATCAGGTGCCAAAAGTCAGAAACTCTGTCCACATAAAATGATCATATATATACAAGTATTTCGTGAGGACAGAGTATTTAATTTTTGACACATGATTTATTAATATCCGGTGGATTCACCTCCTGATAGTGTCTGTTTTAAGAAGTTAGAAGCAAATAAAAGTTTTTCAAAAACAAAGTATTTAAAGATATTTCAGTTTGTTTTAGCAAACTGACAGTTTTCACTTGTTTCATGCTAATGTTTATGGATATAAACCTGTGCACAGAAATTACAACCAGATGAGTTACAAATCATTGTTTATCTTTAATCTTTAAATCTGAAAAGCATTTTATCGACAATTTGTTATTCCGGATTCAGCCAACACTTTTTGGCTTTCACATGCCTGGTTAACTAGTTCACTAGTTACTAGCTGGTCATAAGCCCGGGTAAAGAGGGAAGGTTGGGCATAGGGCTAGCAACCCTACCACGTAAAACAAATCTAACCGCTAAACAAACTTCAAGCACAAACAAAATATAAAAAATGAAAACAAACTTATTCCCCGTTGGAATCGGAGAGGCGAAATGACGCCGGTTAGTGAAAGCCTTCGGGATGCCAATTGGCCGATGTGTCTTCTCAAAATCGATGAAAGCGAAAGTAAACGTCGGGACATGAAATGTCCGTACGATGTTTGAACCCAGTAAGGCAGCCCAGATTGCAAAGGAGATGAGAAGGTATCACATTGAAGTGCTTGGGAATTTGCGAAAGCAGATGGAATAGGAGTGGACACTCCAAACTCTCAACTGGAGAATCAATAATCTACTCCGATATTGTCACACAGACGACAACCACGAGCACACTGAGTTATGGAATGGCTATCATGATGTCCTCAAGAGCATCGAAGTCTCTCATACAGTGGGAACCAATCTCCTCCAGGATCATGACAGCAAGATTCAACTCAAAAAAAAGGAAGGAAGGTCACAATCATACAATGCTATGCACCCACAAATAATGCAGAGCAAGAGAAAAAAGAGGAATTCTACAGACAACTGCAATCAACACTGGACAAGACGTCAGTTGACGATATCAAAATTCTAATGGGTGACATGAATGCCAGACTGGGAGGGGACAACACAGGAAGAGAACTAACCATGGGCCGAGAGGCGCTCTTTGAAATGAATGAGAATTGAGAATTGTTTGCAGGATTCTGTGCATTCAACGATTCGGTGATTGGAGGCAGTGTGTTCAGGCACAAAGATATCCACAAAGCGACATGGATTTCACCAGACACCAGGACACACTAAAAATCAAATCGACTTTATCTCAATCTCAAGAAAATGGAGACGCAGTCTGCTTAACACAAGGTGAAGAAGAGGAGCAGATGTAGGTTCAGACCACTCACTATCCAGTGCAAGGAACCTTCCAAATCAAGTTGAAAGCCTTCAAGGAAGCTGGTGATAGACCTCAATTCAAGTACAACACTCGGAAACTGAAGGATGAAACTACAAAGGAGATCTTCAAGTCTGCCATCAAGACAAAATGGGAGATATCGAGGAACATCCCTGAAGAAAGCTGTGTGGAAGAACACTGGAAGTCTTTGAAAGCTATGTGGAAAGAAACCTGCACAACAGTATTAGGAAGGAAGAAGAAAGAAGACAAGGAATGGATCTCAATGGATACCTGAAAGCTGAAAGAAAAAGGAGAGGAGGATGGTGAAGCAGAAGATAAACCAGTACAAGGATGCTCAACGACAAGAGGAACTGAGTACAATGTATAAAACACTGGACAAAGAAGTAAAGAAGAGTGCACGGAAAGACAAAAGACACTTCTACGAAACACTGGCAAGTGAAGCAGAACAGGCTGCAGATAAGAGAGACCTGACGACATTGTATCAAATAACCAGGTTGCTATCAGGGAAGAGATCAATACAGATGAAACCAATAAAAGATGAAGAAGGAAATTTAATTACAAAAGAAGAGAAACAAAGGAAACAATGGGCCGACCACTTCAAAAAGCTCCTGAATCGAAAAAAAAAACCAACACCTGCACTTCGTCCAGAAATACCACCTACAGCCGCCGAACTACAAGTGAACATAAATCCTCCAACGAAAATGGAAGTCGTGAATGCCATAAAGCTACTGAAATGTGGGAAAGCATCAGGACCAAATGGGATACCGCCAGAAGCACTGAGAACAGACACAGAAACAACAGCGGACATGCTCACACCACACCACTATTGCAGAAGGTGTGGAAGGAAGAGAAGGTACCTGCCGATTGGAAGAAGGGTTACCTTGTCAAACTGCCGAAGGAGGGAGACCTCAGTGTTTGCAAGAAGTGGCGTGGAATCACTCTCCTGTCCACCCCAAGCAAAATATTAAGCCGCATCATCCTGGAGAGGCTTAAAGATGCACTGGATTCAAAACTGTGACCAGAACAGGCAAAAAGGCTTCAGGAAGTACAAATCATGTGCAGACCAAATTGCAACGCTTCGTATCATCATAGAACAGAGCATAGAATGGCAATCAACTCTCTACCTCAACTTCATCGACTTTGAGAAGGCCTTTGACAGCGTCGACCGAGAAGTAATTTGGAAACTGCTTCACTACTACGGAATACCGCAAACCTTTATCCGCCTCATTCAACAGCTATATGAAGATGCCACATGCCAAGTAATTCACAATGGGAAGCTCAGTGATGCTCTTGAAGTGAAGTGAAGAACAGGAGTGAAACAAGGTTGCCTACTATCCCCCATGATATTCCTGATTGTGGTGGACTGGATCATGCAGCAAACAGTGGGGAGCAAAGAGAAGAGGGGGATACGCTGGCTGGACTGCGGAAAAGAACCTAGAAGACTTGGATTTCGCCGATGACTTGTGTCTCATGTCACACAAACTTGAAGATCTGCAGGCAAAAACTAACAAGTTGACAGAAAAAAAGAGGCAGCGAAGACGGGACTTCAGGTGAATATAGAGAAGACAGAGGTGATGAAGATACCGCACCAACAACTCCAACAACAAACTCCAATCACCATCAACGGGAGAAACTTAAAGGAAGTAACCTCCTTCACTTATCTAGGAAGCACTGTTTCAACTACAGGCGGGACGGACGAGGACGTCAAAGTCAGAATCGGAAAAGCAAGACAGGCGTTCATTAGCCTGAAACCAGTGTGGAGATCTACTCCACTCAGCATGTGGAACAAGATAAGGATTTTCAACACCAACGTCAAGTCAGTGCTTCTGTATGGTTCAGAGAATTGGCGCGTCACGAAAGGGATTTCCAATAAACTACAGATATTCATCAATAACTGCTTACGTTGAAAAGCTACTGAAGATCAGATGGCCAGAAAGAATAAGCAACAAAAAACTCTGGGAACAAAGCAACCAAGAACCTATCATGCAACAAATATGCAGGGGGAAGTGGAGATGGATTGGGCATACACTGAGAAGGCCGACTGAGGATATGACGCGTCAGGCCCTCGAGTGGAATCCCCATGGGAAGCGACGAGTTGGACGTCCAGAGGGTGACATGGAGGAGGTTGTGAGAAGAGGAAATGAGAGCTTCTGGGCTGTCGTGGAATGAGGTTCAAAAGATCTCAGAGAACAGAGGTCACTGGAGACGTGCTACTGAAGCACTATGTTCCACTAGGAACCCAAGGGACTAATGATAATAATCATAATAATAAAAATAATAGAATTCTACCTCTTAACACAGATATCAGTACAATAAGGTTGATGGTTATATTCCAAATAATTATGGAACCCAGAAGTGCTGAATTTAATGACTGAAGCAACTAGTCTAGTTGAGGGCAGAAGATTTGTTTGAGAAATGCGCTCATTTTTCATGATCACAGTTGGTATGATGAAATCTGAATAACGTCAATATAGATACTACAATCAGTAATAACTTACGACTATTTATATGGAAGGTAAACACGATGGTAATAACTAAATATTATGTGATGTCAAATCATGCAAAGTGCTCCCTTAAAGACGCTCACCTTAGCACTAAAACAAGATTTGCTTATATGTTTTACGGCTTCTCAGCTGAAAATACCTCGGAATCAATAAAGAAATATTAGGCAATAAATTGAGAAACATACTTCGGTGTTTAGAAAAAGTAATGTTTACGGTGAGGAATACATACATAAAATAAAAAAATCAATTCCGTGCATATGTATGTACACAGTATTCCTCTAATTGATTGTATCATCTCTTAATTAATTGCTTACTAGCTCCTAATCAGTTAACGATTTTACAGTTTTTGGATGTAATTCCGCAACCTACTAGCTCTTTACTAACCCCTCTGCTTATACTCCTGTTTGTTTGTTGTTCACCCCGTTTTCCACAGTTTCAGAATTTTCTATCTAATCAGATATAAGTTAACATTGATACTGACTAACACTGCTGATAGTTAATCCTGTGTTTCCTCAACTAATTACCTGACTGTTAATCCTGTATTTCGAATCTTGTTTCCTTCCAAATCTTAAAAGATGGTCAACTCATTATTCCAACTAATACTACGTTTCCACCATAAGCTGTTTGCAACTAAAGCAAGGAAGCTAAATAAAATCAGCTCATTTCATTCTCCAAGGATGTACTAAACCCGGATAAAGAGAGAAGAAGTGACAAAAAACTAGCATTCCTACACCCATAACCAATCCAATCGCTTAACAAACTTCAAGGCACAAAAAATTAATAATAAAAACAAACCTATTGCTCGTTGGAATCCAGGAGACGAAATGATGCTAGTTGGTGAATGCCTTCGTGAAGCCAGTTAACCGATGTATCTCCTCTTCTCTTGATGCAACCAAAAGTAAGCATGGGGACATGGAATGTTCGAACAATTTGTAAAGCTGACTGGTTAGACTGCCCAGAATGCAAAAGAGATGAGAAGGTACGAATGGGAGAGCTTGGAATCTGCTAGGAATCTGCAGATGGAACGGAAGTGGACTCTCCAAACAGTTAACTGGAGAGTCAATAATCCACTCCGATATTGTCACACAGACGACAACCACGAGCACACTCATGTTCGCAGTCGCTATCATGATGTCCCCTCAACAGCCTCGAAGGCTCTCTCTCATGCAGTGGGAACCAATCTACTCCTACAGGATCAGGGTCACGACACCAAGATTCAAATAGAAAGGAAAGAAAGTTACAATCATACAATGCAACGCTACGCACCTACAAATAATGCAGACAAAGAGAAGAAGGAGGAATTCTATAGACAACTGCAATCAGTAGTGGAGAAGAGCCCACCTCAGATGGCGACATGAAAATTCATTCTAATGGGTAGGATGACATGAATGCCAGTCAAACTGGGAGCAGACAACACGTGAAGAGAAGCAATCATGGGTCGAGAGGCACTCGGTGATACGATGAATGAGAAAGGAGAAGTGTTTGCAGACTTCTGCGCATTCAACGATTTGGTGGTTGGAGTCAGGCAGTGTGTACAAACACAAGGATATTCACAAGGCAGTGACGTGGATTTGATTTCACCAGACACCAGATGGACACAGTAGAAATCAGATGGACTTCATGTGAATGTGAAGAAAGTGGAGACACAGCCTACTGGACACAAGATCAGATTAAGAATGGGAGCAGATGTAGGTGATTGACAGCACTCACTATCTAGTGGGTGGGAGGGGCCTGTCCTCAAAATCAAGTTGAAAGCCTCCAGAGAAGCTGGTGATAGACCATAGTTCAAGTTGAACACCCAGAACAGAACCTGGACTGAAGGTCGAAATCACAGTGGACATCTTCACGTCAGCCAGGCATGAGGAAACAATGCGAGACATTAGGCAACATCCGTGAAGAAATCTGCCTAGAAGAGTGCTGGAACTCTGTGAAAGAGATGTGGAAGGAGACCTGCATAGCTGTGTTACGAAGGAGGAAGAAGCGACAAGACAAGGAATGGATCTCTACGGATCTGCACATGGAAGGTGATAGAGCGGGGAGAGAGAGGAAGATGTAGAGGCATGTTGAAGATGGACCAGTGCAGTACAGTGCAGTTATGGGATGAACGAGGAAAAGAGGAAGTGAGTACAGCATATAAATCACTACACTGGACAGTTAAGTGAAGAAGAGTGCGTGCAAATACAAAAGACACTTGCAAGTGAAGCAGAACAGGTTGCTGGTAGGAGAGACAGAGAGAGAGAGAGAGGGAGAGAGAGAGAGACCTGACAACATAATATCAAATAACCAGGTTACTATCTGGGAAGGCAGAGATCAACAAGACACAGATGAAACCAATGAGAGATAGTAAAGGAAATCTATTTGCCAATAAAAAAGAGGAACAAGGGAAACGATGGGCTGACCACTTCAAAAATCTCTTGAATCGAACACCACCACCATCACCTACAACTCGTTCCGAAATACCACCAGCAGCTCAGCCACGGAACTATCAGTGATTACAAGCCCCCGACGAAAGCAGAAGTGAAGTCGTGAACACCATGAAGTTACTGAAATCCTGGAAAGCAGTGGGACTGGATGGCTGGCATTCCTCCAGAAACACTGAATCATGCTACTGTCCACCGCAAACAAAATATTAAACAGCCACATCAAATTGGAGAGACTGAAAAATGTGATGTGTTGAAAATTGCGGCTGGGAACAGGCTGGTCGGCTGGCTACCTGGCTGGGTGGGTGGGTGAGTGCGTTGGTGGGTGTCTGGTTGGTAGGTTTCAGGAAGAACAAATCATGTGCATATCAAACTGCAACCCTACGCATGCCAGTCAACTCCACTCAACCTCAACTTCGTCGACTTCGACAGCGTCGATCGAGAAGTAGTTTGACAGGCTGCTGCTTCAACAATACGGTTTTAGTGCCACAAATCTTTATCGACGTCATTCAACAGCTACATGCTATGCTACATGATACTACATGCCGAGTGATTCACAATGGGATGGTCAGTGACATCCTTGAAGTGAAGACATGAGTGAGACACGTTTGTCGCCTACTATCACCGATGATCTTCGTGAATGTAGTCAAGTGGACTGGACTAGACTTGACTTGACTGGACTGAACTGGACTTGACTGGATTGAATTGGATTGCAATGGAGTGGATTGGACTCAACTGAATTGGATTGGACTGGACTGAACTGGACTTGTCTGAATTGGATTGGACTGGACTGGATTGAACCAGACTGAACTGGACGGGATCATGCAAGAGACAACTGTGAGGAGCGAGTAGATGGGCATACGCTGGCTGGACCGATGAAAAGACCTCAGACGAAGATTTGGATTTCGCCACCGATGATGATTTATGTCTAATGTCTTCTTGCACAACTCGAAGATGTACACAAGTCGGAAAATAGCAAGTTGACGGAAGAGGCTGGACAGCGAAGACGGGACTTCGAGGGAGGGAGACAAGACACAAGTGATGAAGATACCCAACCAATAACAACATCAATAACAAGCACCAATCACCATCAACGCGAGAAATAATCCAAAGGAAGTTGTCTCTTTCACCTACCTACACACCTACCTACCTACCTACCTACCTACCTACCTACCTACCTACCTACCTAGGCAGCATCGTTTCAACTACAGGCAGCGACGGTGGCACAGATGAGGACGTCAAAGCCAGTCAGAATCAGAAGGACAGCAAGACAGGCCTTCATTAACCTGAAATCGGTGTGAAGATCTAATCTACTCCACTCCAATCAGCATAAAGTGTGAACAAGTTCCGGATCTTCAACTCTACTTTTGTCATTTCAGTCAGTGCTTCTATATGATGGTTGATAGACTTGGCGTGTTACGTCAAGCATTTGCAACAAACTACATACATACATCAACAGATGGCGCCTACGCTGACTGGATACTGACACTGAAGTTCAGATGGTCATAACAATAAGAATAAGCAACAATTAAGGCTGGCTGGCTAGCTGGCTGGCTGGCCGGCAACCAACCAACCAAGAACCTATCACCCAACAAATATGCAGAAGAAAATGGATATGGATTGGATTGAATTGAATTGAATTGTGAACACACTGGGAAGACCATACAGTAGATAGTGAGCCACACCTGCTGTTTGAAGGCTGACAACAATACTTGACTTCCAGCAACTTGGTGGACCAGGTAAGGTCCAAACACGTGACCCAATTCTTTTTAAAGTTAACTGCCCAAACCAATGAACCACAACTCAATTGAATGAGCCACAGCTCATTTGTCGATGAACGTAAACGCCAGAAAACTTGCAAACAAAGTGAGTCTTTGAGGCTAGAACTTGTTACTTCCCATTACTGAATGGTTTGGACCTAATTGATCAGCCTCTGTTAGCATGTGGGCTCCTGTCAACATGCGTTAGTTAGTATAGCCTATGATTTCATTTCGGTATTAAGTATGAAGTCAAAGACTTGTGTTCCATCCTACTTTGGAATAAACCTCCTTTAAACCTTGTTAAATATTGCAAATAATTAGGGTAAATTATCCAACGCACATTGTAGTCTATTTGATGGCTAGCAGTAGAATCCTTGACGGGCGTTTCGTCTCGTTTGGGACTCGTTAGCTGGATGAACCTGCACCTCACTGAGTGATGTTATTCACACTGTGTCTTGAACCTGGTAGCCATTATTTCAAACGCCACTGCACGACGGCCGTGGCGACATCACGCGTCAGGTCAGGTCAGGCCAGGACAGGCCCTCGAGTTGAACTCGCATCGGAAACGTCAAGATGTTTTGTGTCCGAGGGTGACATGGAGGAGATGGTGTGAGGCGTAAATGAAAGCTTGTGTGCAGTTGTGGATCCAGGTTGAAAAGACTATAGAGAAGAGAGTGAAATAGTGACGTGCTGCTGAAGCCAGAGGCTATATATTAAAAATTATTATTCTTTTTGTGTTGTGCTGTGCACAGTCTTTCAGTTCTTTGAGAAAGTTAATTACTTCGAAGAATAAATTTGGCGTATTGGATTGTCAAATCTAACAAGGCTTCTAGAATGTAATTGCTTGGTGCATAAGCTGAGATTTGTTCGACAATTTCATTTCATTGAAAAATAAATACTTTAAGTTAATTGCAAAATGCTATCGTTTTAATGAAACCTAGTGAAAAGGAAACCTGTTTCCTATGAATTCACTTTCATATTTTTGTAGGTGTAGTATTTGAAAAGCGGACTTGTGAGCAGAAGTTTGAAGAACAAACGATGAAGGAGATGGCCATAATAGCTATGCAGTTTGTATAACAACAGAATAGATTTCCAATAATTTTAAAAACGTTTTGCAACTGGACAACTGGTGTAAATTCTAGAAAAATCATAAAAAGTGTATTGTTAGTGCGATAAAATTTGTGAAATAGGAATGTATTCGGGGTGAATCAAACAGACTGAAGAGAAATAACTCCAGAAATTGTTAAATGTAACACACGCAGAAAGGATAAACAGATTAATTTACTTGGGAACAAGTTTAAATAATGGTATAGAGATCTAAAATTAATTTACTTCTAAATGATAACTAAGCATCAAAATTCGAAGTCTGAAGTTTTTCAGGGATTATAAATGAATGTAGCATGCAAGGTTTGGATGATGTCTGTGATCAACCCTAAAGTAATTGTGATAAATGACACTCAAAACATTCACTTGGTAAATGGGTCCTTACTTCATCCATTTGACTGAAGTAAAGCCAAAGTTGAAAAGACTTTCACATATCTGTGCAAAACAAGAGCCATCTTTAGCAGACAAGTCTTATTTTACATGCGCTGTGTAACTCATAATAGAAGCAACGAAATTAGCGCTACTCATTTACTATGTTTGCGTTCATAACACTAGGCAATAAATCACTTCCACTGTTGATGGCTTTTGACAATATTTGACTGCTCAAATCTCTTAAGATGAAGTAGGATTTGACTAGTTTACCATATTAAAACAGCTCCGGAGATGAAATAATGGATACTTATAGATAATTCTGAATTTTATAAAGGAAGATGTTCAACCAAGATTAATAGAACTACTGCTATGAATAATATCTTTAATAAGTATATCTTTAAGGAATTTAAGCTTTTAATTATGTCACACTTCTACAAATAAACGTGATGATCAAATGATTATTTGAATGATGATGACAAATTAGAGCGAACAGACACAGAATAATATAAAACATCACAGCTAATTTAAGTAAAGTTTCTTACCGCATGTTTGGCTTCTCTTACGCTCATCTATTCATCATTATTTGACGCAGAACAGCCAGCTACACTCCGTCGCGTCTTTTCAAGCCAGTTGGATTATCCTATATTAATAGGACCTCGGCAGTATGTCTTTGTATGACATAAAACCTTTCTGTAGAACTTTGGTTCCATAGAAATCAATCTTTTGTCTCGCTTCTGTCGAGTGTAGTACTGTCACTGATTTATTTTCCAATGTCTGAATATTTGCTGAGGTCATTGCGAATGCTTTACACAGTCTATGTTCCTTGAACCTCATATTCACCTGCCTGGATGTTTCTCCCAAATTTACTACATCACAATTTGAGCAACTTACTTCATAGAGACAATTCGGTTGAATTTATGTCGGGGTTTCTTCTTTGACCTTCATCAAAGCAGAAAGTAGATTATTTATCATACGGAAATAAACCTTCATATCATGCTTGTTGAGAATTCTTCTGGTTTTTTCTAATGTCTCTTTGCGATATGGAATCACCACAGTGTCGTTCCGTTTCCTTGGGGGAAATTTCAGACTGTTTTTTGCTTTATTTCTCAAAGTTCTTTCAACAAATCTATCCGGATAGTTATTTACTTTAAACGTAGAGGGAATCAGCTTTAGCTCATTATTTTTATCTTCCTCCACTGTCACCATACGATAAGCTGTGTTGATGAGATTTTTAACAACTGTCAGTTCAGTGGTTGAGGTGTGTACATACCTGAACAATGAGATAAAGTAAACTATTTTAAACCTGTTACATATTTACTATATTGAAATTTTTCATTGTTCCCCCGAAGGAGCTCGAACCAGACCTCCTTGTGGAACGTTCGAATTTCTTATTTCAAACACGCTGAGATTCGTCCAAGTGTAACTTTTATCTAATATAAAATTGTAAAACAACTGAAAATTTCGAGGTTATTCTAATAATTAAAAATTGAAAGTTCATTATATAAGCCTTGAATAGATCGAATAAAATAAGCTCTTTGCCATTTTCTGAATGTTTTTGGTACATTCACTGTGCATTGGACAAGAGATAGATCCCACTATATTGGTGGTTGCAAAGGCTGAATATCGTTACCAGTTGTTGTAGATTTCAATTTCTGTCGGAGGTTTTCGTTAATCTTCAGGGGGACTTGCAGATGACACGTAGGGTCAGTGAAGTCGTAGACAGTTATTGATGCGACCTGTTAATTATTGTGACTCCTGCACCGACTCAGCTTTTCAGAAAACTAACAGACTACTGAACAGTGGAGCACTGACATATTGATATGCTATGTTCACGACGGTTTCCTTGAACTCTGAACAACAAACAAAGTAGTCCTTATTGGATAACCGCATGAACTGCCCTCTTTAAGTTGGAGCATGGCTTTCTGTGCAGATAGGAGACTGCACATAAACCATGTTTACTGCATGCTATTCACACTATGTTTTTTGCTCGTTTGTTATTTCATCAGGAAGTGGTTTGAGATAAAAATGACATTTTCGTATTACTGTAATGTGTGGTAATTTTGATGTTTTTCCTCATTAAATTATTATTCAGTCGCTGCATTTCTATATAAAAAATGCTTGGGATTCATGTGAAAATAGCTCTACTCATTGGACGCAACATCCATTCAAGCAGAGAATTAATAAACAGACAAAAGTCACGATCAGGTCTATCACAATGTACCTAGATTAAAGTCAACATGGTGATATCAATATTCAAACTGTTATCACCAGACAGAGACTTCAGAAGAATTTAATAGTCAGCTTGATTCCAGCACGGTAACACTCTTACACTGATGGTATTTTGGCAGGACTGTTCTGATATATTTTTCTCAAAGTATGGGAAAAAAGTGGTAAAAAGATTGCAGTGCCGAAGTTCTCACGTGAACGATTTCATTATATTGACTTCAAGATTTTAAAATTTGGTGAAAAAGTAAACACTGAACACAACCAGTTCTTTGATACATTCACTCTTCTGTTGATTGGCAGAGATACTTGGGCCAGCTAAAGAGACATTGACATACTGTCAACATAATGCATTTCACTTTGGTGGCTTTATCAAACTATTTCAGTGGACGTCTTCACCTACCTGAAGTTTCTCGGTAAATGAAATCTTTATTAATGTATCCATTCACCTCACAACATTGATTTTGGTGCCGCAAATCGTTATCTGAAAAAGCTACTTTTTCTGTGTGCGATCTGCATGCATTCCAGATTCAACATCGAAGTATATGGACAAATTATTGGTATGGCGATGCATTCACTTTGAGGATACCCCTTTATCGATAATTCTATAGCAGGTGTTAAGAATGCCACCGCATAAGGAATGATCACTGGGCTTCATATATGTGAAGAATGTGTAAGTGAAATCTTAATTACTTGGTATAATAACGTGAACTTTGAAGTACTGCTTCACAGTTGCAACCATGCGGATAATCATTTATTTACCAGGTGGATTACACATTCACTTACTTGACAGAGAAGAGGCGCATTGAAATCTACCTTTACAAGCTAAATCTTTATATTCAAAAACGTTTGTTTGATAGCTTTTATCATTGCGGCCGTCAACTTGATGTAACTTTTAGTATTGCCTTGTACACCCCATACCCATTGGTTTCTGTTACCATGCACCTGCTTTCCTATTCCTACGTAATTATTTATTATTTATGACTAACCGCTTGTCAAAAAGCATACTATTTTCTCTACCAGTTGCTATGCAATTTACCAAAAAATTACCTGGTTCAAATTATTACAATTACCATTTTTTTTTTATTACTCTATTGACTATTTGCATCTTAATTTCTCAAACTTATCATATTCATGACTTACTTAAAATTCATGATTATCGTTTATCAACCCCCCCCCCCCACCTTACACCACTTGATCGGTATTTTGATTGGATTATAGAGACAAAGACGAAGACTTAATTAAAAAGTGATACATTTCTTCGCTCAATAAGTCTTTCTACAAACTTTTTTCCAAATCAAGATGTGTGGCTTCATCCACATCTTTAGGCTAAAAATCCCAAACCACAAAATTCAGTGAGAATTTATATAACACTGAAATCCTTCTGAATTACCTCCTTTCTTCTACTACGCCACATAATTTCGTGATTCTTGGGAGAACTGATCTGATAAAATATCCCCTACTGATTAAGAGAACTCTAACCTAAGAACAAGATCTTATAACAGAACTATTTCTATCGTCAGTCCAAGAATCGTATTCTACCATCAGAGGAAGAGCCAATGCTTTGGAATGCTTTAGTGGGCATGTTTGTTTGCTTACATCGTGAAGTTGAGTTCATCAGGTGAATCAAGTACCAGTTTTCAAAAAACGCTGATACTCACCTTCAATCTTTGTTAGCAAAATGGAGGGTGAATGGACCTTCATATCTTTAACGTGTTACTTAGTGAACTTAAGATACTTGCCCCTGCTGAATAATCCATTGAAATCTAGTATGAAGTTCTATCAAACCATTCCATTAAAATTTGATTATGACATTTATACATAGCTGCAGCATCACCAGATTATTCTCTCATACTCTAACATAATTTTTTTTAATAGAATCGGGTTCTTATTGTTGTTTCACCTTTTTAACTGATTGGTTAAATGACGCATTGATGGTAGTTTTGAGCGGAGCATCAACTGTACAGTAACAGAGACTTAGCAGTATAAAGACAAAATCATCTTTTGCTATTTGCATTAAAAACGTGAACTGGTTAAGGGGTTTTATAACAGAGATAAAGAAGTAGCTCAGACGATAAACGGATGATTTAGTTCCTCTTGAGTTGTATCCCTCACACAACTGTTATCCAAAAAGTTTTATTAAATAGTGTTCAAAAGAATGTGGTGAGAGAAAGATTGCCCTCATGGTCAAGAGAACGCCTCTGCTTGTTTAGTAGATTGAGATGATGTTTCCGTAACATTTAGTAGAAGGTTAATGGTCCCTTTTGAAAGAACTTATAAGCCTGGAAACGTGATTTCTGGATATCGCACTAGCCATGCTTCAGTGAAAAATGGTCAAGTATTCAACCTACAACACTTCTAACATTATTTTTGAATTCATCTAGCTTTACCACAACAGTAGAACCTAAGATGCAATGATTTATGACCCCTGATAAGCGTTATCTTTCGCCTGGTAATCAACTCGCAACATAGCGTAGATAAATCCATAGACTATAAAGTAATGAACTGAAAAGAAACTTCTACACCGTGCTGTTCCGAAAAAATCAGTGGTAACTGTGAGCTCAGAACCTGACATCCACAGTTCGAAAAAATTATCAATACCGCATCACATTCGTGACTACGTCTTAGTCTCAACTGCAGCGTCACCTGGTTCATGTTATCTTATGCAGCATTTCTGTTTCTATTCCTGATAATCCTGACATTCATAGATATGACATTCAATTACTTTTTTCCGAGGGAAGCAAAATAAATATGGTGAGTGCCGTTTTGTTATTTCATGATCAATACATATTCAAATAAACTGAAAATAAATAAAATCTATCACTATCAAAACAAGAGTTTCCTTCACAAAACTTTAAAATGCAGAGACAAAGCTTCATCATTATTAGTAATCTGTCGTTGGGTTCCTAATGGAACAAAGGGCTTCAGCAGCACGTCACTATTTCACTCTCTTCTCTATAGTCTTTTCAACCTGGATCCACAACTGCACACAAGCTTTCATTTACGCCTCACACCATCTCCTCCATGTCACCCTCGGACACAAAACATCTTGACGTTTCCGATGCGAGTTCAACTCGAGGGCCTGTCCTGGCCTGACCTGACCTGACGCGTGATGTCGCCACGGCCGTCGTGCAGTGGCGTTTGAAATAATGGCTACCAGGTTCAAGCCCCAGTGTGAATAACATCACTCAGTGAGGTGCAGGTTCATCCAGCTAACGAGTCCCAAACGAGACGAAACGCCCGTCAAGGATTCTACTGCTAGCCATCAAATAGACTACAATGTGCGTTGGATAATTTACCCTAATTATTTGCAATATTTAACAAGGTTTAAAGGAGGTTTATTCCAAAGTAGGATGGAACACAAGTCTTTGACTTCATACTTAATACCGAAATGAAATCATAGGCTATACTAACTAACGCATGTTGACAGGAGCCCACATACTAACAGAGGCTGATCAATTAGGTCCAAACCATTCAGTAATGGGAAGTAACAAGTTCTAGCCTCAAAGACTCACTTTGTTTGCAAGTTTTCTGGCGTTTACGTTCATCGACAAATGAGCTGTGGCTCATTCAATTGGAGTTGTGGTTCATTGGTTTGTGCAGTTAACTTTAAAAAGAATTGGGTCACGTGTTTGGACCTCACCTGGCCCACCAAGGTACTGGAAGTCAAGTATTGTTGTCAGCCTTCAAACAGCAGGTGTGGCTCATTATCTACTGTATAAGAGTGTTCCTGTTTATTGAGGACATATTTTACTTATATATATACATATACATATATATATATATATATATATATATATATATATATATATATATATATATTTATATATATATATGCACGTATACATATCACGTTTACGTTGAATATCACATCTTCATGCTAGTCAGTGGTATTCGCTATACTTTTGTGAAATATCTTGTGAAACCTAGCTTTGTCGATGCAATTCAGTTGGTGGTTTGGAACGATATGTTGAGCTAATAATGGAATTTAGCGTTTAATGCTTTTTCTGTTGTGTTCGTTTTGATGACCAGCAGTGAAATCCAGGTTGTTGCGTGTTTTGGGATATCTGGAACTCGTCAGCTGTGTGTACGTACATACAACTCATAGTGTTGTTCCCACTGAGACAGAGGCCCAGTCCCATTTCTTGAACTGCGAAAGTGTTATCCAGTGGGACACTGTGACGCGATAGCCGCCTCTCATTACAGCTGTTTGAAATAGTGGATCGATGGCATGGCCTGGACTGGCGCGTGATGTCCACAAATGGTCTCCCCAGTGTATTTACAATTCAATTCAATTCCATTCAATCCATCTCCATTTTCTTCTGCATATTTGTTAGGTGATAGGTTCTTGGTTGGTTGGTTGGTTGCCAGCCAGCCAGCCAGCCAGCCAGCCAGCCAGCCAGCCTTAATTGTTGCTTATTCTCATTATTATGACCATCTGACCATCAGTGTCAGTATCCAGTCAGCGTAGGCGCCATCTGTTGATGTATGTATGTAGTTTGTTGCAAATGCTTGACGTAACACGCCAAGTCTATCAACCATCATATAGAAGCACTGACTGAAATGACAAAAGTAGAGTTGAAGATCCGGAACTTGTTCACACTTTATGCTGATTGGAGTGGAGTAGATTAGATCTTCACACCGATTTCAGGTTAATGAAGGCCTGTCTTGCTGTCCTTCTGATTCTGGCTGGCTTTGACGTCCACATCTGTGCCACCGTCGCTGCCTGTAGTTGAAACGATGCTGCCTAGGTAGGTAGGTAGGTAGGTAGGTAGGTAGGTAGGTAGGTAGGTAGGTAGGTAGGTAGGTAGGTAGGTAGGTAGGTAGGTAGGTAGGTAGGTAGGTAAGTAGGTACGTACGTACGTACGTACGTAGATGTGGGGTGGTAGGTAGGTAGATCTGTGGATATGTGAGTGGGAAGGTGAAGGAGACAACTTCCTTTGGATTATTTCTCGCGTTGATGGTGATTGGTGCTTGTTGTTGGTTGGGTATCTTCATCACTTGTGTCTTGTCTCCCTCCCTCGAAGTCCCGTCTTCGCTGTCCAGCCTCTTCCGTCAACTTGCTATTTTCCGACTTGTGTACATCTTCGAGTTTGTGCAAGAAGACATTAGACATAAATCATCATCGGTGGCGAAATCCAAATCTTCGTCTGAGGTCTTTTCATCGGTCCAGCCAGCGTATGCCCATCTACTCGCTCCTCACAGTTGTCTCTTGCATGATCCCGTCCAGTTCAGTCTGGTTCAATCCAGTCCAGTCCAATCCAATCCAGTCCAATCCAATTCAGACAAGTCCAGTTCAGTCCAGTCCAATCCAATTCAGTTGAGTCCAACCCACTACATTGCAATCCAATTCAATCCAGTCAAGTCCAGTTCAGTCCAGTCAAGTCAAGTCTAGTCCAGTCCACTTGACTACATTCACGAAGATCATCGGTGATAGTAGGCGACAAACGTGTCTCACTCATGTCTTCACTTCAAGGATGTCACTGACCATCCCATTGTGAATCACTCGGCATGTAGTATCATGTAGCATAGCATGTAGCTGTTGAATGACGTCGATAAAGATTTGTGGCACTAAAACCGTATTGTTGAAGCAGCAGCCTGTCAAACTACTTCTCGATCGACGCTGTCGAAGTCGACGAAGTTGAGGTTGAGTGGAGTTGACTGGCATGCGTAGGGTTGCAGTTTGATATGCACATGATTTGTTCTTCCTGAAACCTACCAACCAGACACCCACCAACGCACTCACCCACCCACCCAGCCAGGTAGCCAGCCGACCAGCCTGTTCCCAGCCGCAATTTTCAACACATCACATTTTTCAGTCTCACCAATTTGATGTGGCTGTTTAATATTTTGTTTGCGGTGGACAGTAGCATGATTCAGTGTTTCTGGAGGAATGCCAGCCATCCAGTCCCACTGCTTTCCAGGATTTCAGTAACTTCATGGTGTTCACGACTTCACTTCTGCTTTCGTCGGGGGCTTGTAATCACTGATAGTTCCGTGGCTGAGCTGCTGGTGGTATTTCGGAACGAGTTGTAGGTGATGGTGGTGGTGTTCGATTCAAGAGATTTTTGAAGTGGTCAGCCCATCGTTTCCCTTGTTCCTCTTTTTTATTGGCAAATAGATTTCCTTTACTATCTCTCATTGGTTTCATCTGTGTCTTGTTGATCTCTGCCTTCCCAGATAGTAACCTGGTTATTTGATATTATGTTGTCAGGTCTCTCTCTCTCTCTCTCCCTCTCTCTCTCTCTCTCTGCCTCTCCTACCAGCAACCTGTTCTGCTTCACTTGCAAGTGTCTTTTGTATTTGCACGCACTCTTCTTCACTTAACTGTCCAGTGTAGTGTTTTATATTTTGTACTCACTTCCTCTTTTCCTCGTTCATCCCATAACTGCACTGTACTGCACTGGTCCATCTTCAACATGCCTCTACATCTTCCTCTCTCTCCCCGCTCTATCACCTTCCATGTGCAGATCCGTAGAGATCCATTCCTTGTCTTGTCGCTTCTTCCTCCTTCGTAACACAGCTATGCAGGTCTCCTTCCACATCTCTTTCACAGAGTTCCAGCACTCTTCTAGGCAGATTTCTTCACGGATGTTGCCTAATGTCTCGCATTGTTTCCTCATGCCTGGCTGACGTGAAGATGTCCACTGTGATTTCGACCTTCAGTCCAGGTTCTGTTCTGGGTGTTCAACTTGAACTATGGTCTATCACCAGCTTATCTGGAGGCTTTCAACTTGATTTTGAGGACAGGCCCCTCCCACCCACTAGATAGTGAGTGCTGTCAATCACCTACATCTGCTCCCATTCTTAATCTGATCTTGTGTCCAGTAGGCTGTGTCTCCACTTTCTTCACATTCACATGAAGTCCATCTGATTTCTACTGTGTCCATCTGGTGTCTGGTGAAATCAAATCCACGTCACTGCCTTGTGAATATCCTTGTGTTTGTACACACTGCCTGACTCCAACCACCAAATCGTTGAATGCGCAGAAGTCTGCAAACACTTCTCCTTTCTCATTCATCGTATCACCGAGTGCCTCTCGACCCATGATTGCTTCTCTTCACGTGTTGTCTGCTCCCAGTTTGACTGGCATTCATGTCACCTCACCCATTAGAATGAATTTTCATGTCGCCATCTGAGGTGGGCTCTTCTCCACTACTGATTGCAGTTGTCTATAGAATTCCTCCTTCTTCTCTTTGTCTGCATTATTTGTAGGTGCGTAGCGTTGCATTGTATGATTGTAACTTTCTTTCCTTTTATTTGAATCTTGGTGTCGTGACCCTGATCCTGTAGGAGTAGATTGGTTCCCACTGCATGAGAGAGAGCCTTCGAGGCTGTTGAGGGGACATCATGATAGCGACTGCGAACATGAGTGTGCTCGTGGTTGTCGTCTGTGTGACAATATCGGAGTGGATTATTGACTCTCCAGTTAACTGTTTGGAGAGTCCACTTCCGTTCCATCTGCAGATTCCTAGCAGATTCCAAGCTCTCCCATTCGTACCTTCTCATCTCTTTTGCATTCTGGGCAGTCTAACCAGTCAGCTTTACAAATTGTTCGAACATTCCATGTCCCCATGCTTACTTTTGGTTGCATCAAGAGAAGAGGAGATACATCGGTTAACTGGCTTCACGAAGGCATTCACCAACTAGCATCATTTCGTCTCCTGGATTCCAACGAGCAATAGGTTTGTTTTTATTATTAATTTTTTTGTGCCTTGAAGTTTGTTAAGCGATTGGATTGGTTATGGGTGTAGGAATGCTAGTTTTTTGTCACTTCTTCTCTCTTTATCCGGGTTTAGTACATCCTTGGAGAATGAAATGAGCTGATTTTATTTAGCTTCCTTGCTTTAGTTGCAAACAGCTTATGGTGGAAACGTAGTATTAGTTGGAATAATGAGTTGACCATCTTTTAAGATTTGGAAGGAAACAAGATTCGAAATACAGGATTAACAGTCAGGTAATTAGTTGAGGAAACACAGGATTAACTATCAGCAGTGTTAGTCAGTATCAATGTTAACTTATATCTGATTAGATAGAAAATTCTGAAACTGTGGAAAACGGGGTGAACAACAAACAAACAGGAGTATAAGCAGAGGGGTTAGTAAAGAGCTAGTAGGTTGCGGAATTACATCCAAAAACTGTAAAATCGTTAACTGATTAGGAGCTAGTAAGCAATTAATTAAGAGATGATACAATCAATTAGAGGAATACTGTGTACATACATATGCACGGAATTGATTTTTTTATTTTATGTATGTATTCCTCACCGTAAACATTACTTTTTCTAAACACCGAAGTATGTTTCTCAATTTATTGCCTAATATTTCTTTATTGATTCCGAGGTATTTTCAGCTGAGAAGCCGTAAAACATATAAGCAAATCTTGTTTTAGTGCTAAGGTGAGCGTCTTTAAGGGAGCACTTTGCATGATTTGACATCACATAATATTTAGTTATTACCATCGTGTTTACCTTCCATATAAATAGTCGTAAGTTATTACTGATTGTAGTATCTATATTGACGTTATTCAGATTTCATCATACCAACTGTGATCATGAAAAATGAGCGCATTTCTCAAACAAATCTTCTGCCCTCAACTAGACTAGTTGCTTCAGTCATTAAATTCAGCACTTCTGGGTTCCATAATTATTTGGAATATAACCATCAACCTTATTGTACTGATATCTGTGTTAAGAGGTAGAATTCTATAGTCAGATTATTTGCTAGTTCCAAATTCACCGCTGGCATGTGAAAGCCAGAAAGTGTTGACTGAATCCGGAATAACAAATTGTCGATAAAATGCTTTTCAGATTTAAAGATTAAAGATAAACAATGATTTGTAACTCATCTGGTTGTAATTTCTGTGCACAGGTTTATATCCATAAACATTAGCATGAAACAAGTGAAAACTGTCAGTTTGCTAAAACAAACTGAAATATCTTTAAATACTTTGTTTTTGAAAAACTTTTATTTGCTTCTAACTTCTTAAAACAGACACTATCAGGAGGTGAATCCACCGGATATTAATAAATCATGTGTCAAAAATTAAATACTCTGTCCTCACGAAATACTTGTATATATATGATCATTTTATGTGGACAGAGTTTCTGACTTTTGGCACCTGATGCATTGATATCCATTGGATTCCCCTCCTGATATTTATTTTATCATAACTTTCGAATGTGTGCTTTCCTTTCAGTAAAAGCTCAAAAAAATATTTTCTGTAAGGTGAATAATCACCCCATCAAGAAACATTTTCAGGATGTCCTTCGTTAAATGTCATTCCTGTTACAGACTTTATATCTTGATTATGCATTACAAAGTAGGATATTATACTTCGAAAACGTACAATATCGCCTTGCTTTAAAAAGATCATGTGAAGATGGGCACTACATCTTACTGAGAATGGCATTAGACTGTTGATGATAACAAACGTAGCTATTCTATTCTATAGAAAAATAAAACAGTACTCCTTTTATCAAGTTATAAAATGAAACACTTGGTGCTTCATTGTTTCAAGTTATTTAGACAGATAAAGGTAAGTGGATGTTCTGAAATAAAGAGGAAACGGAAAACATCATTCAACAGAAAAAGTATTGTATAGACTTCATCACACAGCACATGCTTTTCAATCCATCATTTACTTGAATATAACAAGAACTTTGTTTCATTCTGTATTAGCATATCTGATAATCATACCTCCGAGGAATGATGCTTTATTGTCGAGAAAGACAGCGTGATACTTCAATCAAAGTTGTTTGTGTGACTAGTTCTGCGTGATAAATTTAGTCAGCTATTATAACCATAAAATCTCTGTTCTCTATCCGTGTCGTGTCAGTAAGCATGTTTGATTGACAACGAAATGGTTCATCGTATATATTTTCATATTAAATGAATGTGAATTACATTAGGAAAATATCTATGCCCTGAGTTTTCATAATTACTTTCGAAATTGTGCACATTTTATGATTTAGCCTATTTTAGATAACTCGCAAAAGATAGATAGAAATACTTCTTTTTTCCCTGAAAATAATGTTATTTATTGTAAGAGACGTCTCATTTATTAAGAAGCAGACTAGTGGATTCATTAGCTTCTTCTGTTCGATCACTTATATGCATTTCTTTGCATTAGTTAAATTTATTGTCTACGAAAACATATTGTATTTATCGTTGAACCGAAGGGTTAATCACAATTACTTTATTATCTCATGTATAATAATTGCCATTTAACTGAAAGTTCAGTGAAGGTAAGCAACCTACCCTTTTGAAACTTTTATTGTCAAACTAATCGTTCTGAGAATAGGTGTAAGGAACTTTTTATGAGTGTTTCTTCACAAATATTTTACATTTTGTTCTTAAATTCTTTTTCTTGCGATCTATATGCATGTATATACGTTGCCTGTCCAGCAGAATCTTGGAGATTTCGCTTGGAATATCACTGAAAGTTAAAAAGTGTATGTATTCACATTTCTTAAAAAATAGAAATAGTCTACATCATCAGAAATTTGAGAAAAATCTCACACTATTGAATTTTCCGTGAGATTTTATGCTACACTTCACTTGATATATATCATGGGACAATTCATTGTTTGACAGAATATAAGATGAAGGGAATTGGTTTGTAATCGATTCCCAGTGAATAAGTTACTCAAACGCTTTTAAAAAGAGTTTTGGTTGATAAAGCTCTTTAGTAAATCATGATGAAAACCTCTAACGCTTTCACCGCATGCTATATAGTTTGCTGGCGACGTTATTGTGGTTCCAAACAGAATTATAATTTGAAGGAATAAATAAAACAATCCTCACCATTTCTTTTTATGAATAACTGTACTGGACTTGTAAGTCTTTGGTGAAAAGATGTTTTCCTGATACTAGTGGATTAACTAACAATAAGCTGGAATCACTAACAAGAATCGAAACACCTAGTTGTCAGCGTTGTAACCTTAGATGCAAGAATTGTAGTTACTTGGTCAAACACGACAGGCAACTTTAAAGGTTGAGAAAGTTCCTTCCTTTGTTCCGTTTACATATGCAGTCCAAAATAAGATAACATGGTTATAAGAAGCTGTTAGTCATCATCAGAGATTAATTTTAACATGTTACATAAGGATTGAAAGTGAATTGAATCATGCTATCTACTTGAAATCATAATGTTTTAAGTTGTAATTAACCAGTTTCTATTCATCAGTTTTATGAAAACAGAGTCTGGTCACTTTGTTTTCTAAACAAAAATGAATTCTTTAAAAAGATGGCTGTTCCTGTTTTTTCAAAACCATGTTCTGTAGGGATTATCCACGTTTTGTTTATGCCAGCATTCACATTAAAATTATTAACGTGTTGCATTTCTTCATAATGTGAACTCATATGATCTGAATTTCTTTCGTTGGCTATTTTTATACACTAAATGTATTTTTGAAAGTAGCAGCATTATCATTTCAGCCAAACGCGAGAAAAAGGGAAAGTTTGGGTCATTGCACTGTGAATTATTGAATTGGGAACAACGTGTTAACCGGCCCAGATTAAATTCATAGGTCTGTTAGCAACAGCAAGTCAAAAATGCTAACCAGTAACATCCCGTTACATTTTCTAAAACTACCGGTTAGTCATGAACACACTCTGTGAGAAGACTGATACTGGCATCATGATATGAACACAAGATAGGAGACAAAGGTATGCGGTGCAGCCTATTTTTAATTAAGTTATGTATGATGCTAGAAGCGCGCAAGTGGTTGTTCCAACCCAGTTACCCTTACCGTTGAATTTAATTCGGTGAGGTACCTAAAAAGGGGGAAAGGATATCTGTCACATACGGGTGTTTTCAAATGATTGCATAAATATTTGATTGACCCTACGCCTAATAGTGAAAACGCACGCTGCCTGCGTCGGAATGGTGCAAAGCAGGAAGGGGTATGCTTTTGCTGGCCAACCTTTCCTAACTCCATTCCTCTTTCCATAAGGAAGAGAGGATCAGCACGGTACTTCCTGTTATCCACATTAAACAACTTACTGCTGCTATGCCTCACTCAGCCAGCAACACGATTTCGCTCTCTAACAACCATCATAGCGTAATAATTTATACTATAGCAGTGACTGCATTTTGTGCCACCATTATTCAACAAATGTTTCCTGGTAGGTGAATACCGAATGAAGAAGGGTTTCCGCAGCGTAGCTTGTTGATTCGTTGTGATATCCAAGCGAAATCGCCATGAGGAGATAGCTGCTATCAGTCGCATGTGCAACAACACGAATCACCGTATTCGGAAATAAGAATTTTTTTAAGACGAAATTACGGGCTCAGGACTTACACTTTCTTTGGTGTATTTATGTTTACTTGTAGTTCAGCGGTTGTAGGTGGTATTTCTGGACGAAGTACAGGTGGTCGTCGATTCAAGAGCTTTTGAAGTGGTCAGCCCATTGTTTCCTTTGTTTCTCTTCTTTCGAAATTAAATTTCCTTCTTCATCTTTTATTGGTCTCGTCTTCGTTGATCTCTTCCCTCCCAGATAGTAACCTGGTTATTTGATGCAATGTTGTCTGGTCTCTACCTCTCCTACCTGCAGCCTGTTCTCCTTCACTTGCCAGTGTTTCGTAGAAGTGTCTTTGTCTTTTCATACACTCTTCTTCACCTAACTGTCTAGTGTTTTATACATTGTTCTCAGTTCCTCTTGTCGTTGAGCATCCTTGCACTGGTTTATCTTCTGCTTCACCATCCTCCTCTCCCTTCTCTATCAGCTTCCAGGTATCCGTCGAAATCCATCCCTTGTCTTCTTTCTTCTTCCTTCCTAATACGGTTATGCAGGTTTCTTTCCACATCTTTCAAAGACTTCCAGTGTTCTTCCACAAAGGTTTCTTCTGGGATAATACTCGATATCTCCCACTTTGTCTTGATGGCTGACTGACGATGTCCTTTGTAGTCTCGTCCGTCAGTTTCTGGGTGTTGAACTTCAACTGTCGCCTATCACCAGCTTCCTTGAAGGCTTTCAACTTGATTTGGAAGGTTCCTTGCACTAGATAGTGATTGGTCTGAACTTAAATCTGTTCCCTTTCTTGACCTTGTGTCAAGTAATTCCATATTAAATTTGTTTATATGATATAAAGCGCACAGTGATACAGTATTATATACTTGATTAAGTTTCGAACATATATTATTGCTCATAATCATATCAATGTAATCACACTTCTTTCGACATCTGATTTTATAGTCCTGTCACCTGATCTCTCTTTGTTTCTTTGTTTTTTGATTGGTAGTAAAGTTTTCCATATCTCTGGTATAGGTGTTGCGTCATTCCTATTACATGTGTTGGGTGTGGATCCGATGAACAAAGATTCAGTAATTAATCTCTCTCTCCACCTAGCTATATTAGACTTAAGTACAGTGGTTTTGTCCCATCCTATTGTGTGGTTGTGTGTTAATGAATGTAATGCAATGGCTGAGTGTTTTTCTAGATTATTGATCTTATTGGGGTCTGCCGTTCTATGTTTAGCTAAATTTCTATGTTCTGTTAATCTAACTGACCCCGACCGGCTAGTTTGACCTATGTATTTGACTTCACAGTCATTACATGGAGTTTGGTAGATTATATTATTTTGCCTAATCGGATCTTTTAGTCGACAAAGCTTACGTCTAAGTGAGTTTGTTGGTTTAAATGCCACCCTAATTTCAACATTGTTGAGAATCCTACGTATGGTTTCTGATGTTCCTTCCTTGTATGGTATCACAATAGAGGTGTTGATTTCCTTTCTACTTATGTTGTCACTATTATTTGTATTTGTATTAGTGTTATTATTTGGCTTCTTATGTGTTAGGGTTAGGGTAATTATTAATTATTAACGCTTCTTTTATGTGTTTCAATTCCTTTTTTAAGTCCTTACAATGACTAGTGAGTTTCTTAGCTCTGTTATTTAGACATTTGACTAAACTCGCTTTAACTGACACTGGATGAGATGACTTGAAGTCTAGATACTTGTTAGAATGTGTTGGTTTTCTGGTTTTCACAGGATTATTAAGAAATTAAGTACCATTCGGAATAAAATTGAACAACTTAAATGTAAAATTATGAAGACAGTAAACTTCAGAGACTATGGATTTATAATAGAAACATCATACAAACCAAGATTAGCTACTTTAAAGAAATCTACGCCCAACTTTCCCTTTTTACCCGGGCTGGTGTTAGTCATAGTGTTTGTATATTAACAAGAGAACAATATTCACCAGAGCATTTGATCCTTAGATACAAGAGAAAGGGATACATTGGTTTGTCACTGAATCTTAACTCATTTTGTATTGTTTGTTCTTAAGTCTTGATCAAATTCTATTGACTATTTATTAATACGATCTCCAAAATTAGGAGATCCATCATCATGGTACAATTTGATTCCACTAACCAACTAAAAAGGAAATGCATTAGGCACTTAGGATGATTTGAAAAGAGAAAATGTTATTAGAAAAGTGTTATATAACCACATCTCCCCTTTTTGTCTGGCTAGCTGTTTCACTATCTTGATTGAAAATGAAAATAGCTGACCATTGCAGCTATTGTGGCCCGGATTGAAGACATAGGCTCCCAAAACAAATGCCACTGGAAAACACAATCATAAACTGAGAGTTGTTATACTAAAACACGAATTTTTTTGACACAACATCCTAGATATAAAAAGGGAAATCAGATATAAACAGCATTTAAAAGCACATGAAAATGATTTCTTTACTACGATATCTCGTACTAAATGGAAATATTTTTAAGTACCATCGCCTACTTTTCAAGAAATAGAAAGCACTATCACACACGTAGAGTCATTATTCAATACCTACAGCTTTATAAATGCTATGAAGATGGAGTATGATTTCACTCATATAACGTTTCATGTGTTACGTTGGATTATACAGTGCAATATAAATAGAATTCACTTTGTCCCTGTGAAATCAGCTTAGGATTGTGTCTACATTGCAGTCGAGAAACAAATATTTCTATCGATAATGATAACGTTTTGGAACTGGATTGTTTTTTAGAGGCTTTAAATGAAATAATGAACTCTGAAAATTCATATTTCGCCTCATTTAACTACCTGCCATTTTCTTAGGATTATTTTTATTTTGAGTAGGTTGATATTACTCAGTATCGGAGCAAAATTTGGTGACTAAAATTGCCATAAATAACTAGTAGTTGAAGTTGTCTGATTTACATCCAAGATATCTTCTTCATTCGATGACTGAAGCAATGTTACTCTAGCGTTGCTATCAGATACGATAATCATCCAGAACTACATCTTGCTGTTTGTAAACGAATACAGTTTTTGTCCTAAGTGCATGACCAGTACCTTTCTTTTATTTACCAAACCTATGGGAAAATTCTACAAGAGTTTGTTGTGATTGAAGCTTTCGTTAGTTAAAAATAAAGCTGTCTGCGGCTCGATCAGCATCAGTATCTGAGTGGTTTAAACAGATAGAGTGTATCATAGTAACTCATAATTCCTGAGTCATATCACATTTTGAAAGCTGGCTAGGGTATATTAGTTACTTCAAACCTCTAACAGTTGAGATAAACTAGGGTTTTTAGTTTTGATGGTCATCTGAAAAAAATAACAACAATGCATTCTGCGATCAAAAAACAGATGATTGTTTAGAATACATATCACAGTACAGCAAACAGTATTGCATGAAAACATGTCATGTAAAACAGGTCGCTCCACTAGTTCACTTTTCTTTGCCTTTTACTCACATAAATTTATCTTTCTAGGTTTTCCCTTCACTATCCCTAACTCTCTCTAAAAAACAGTCTTAACAACTATCTGGCAACTCGACATCTGAAGAGCCCAACTGCACCGTATTCCAAGGCAAACTAATTAACACTTAACTTCCTATTCTGTATATAAGAGCTATAGTAGGTGAGTAGCTAGATCTACCGCATCAGAATCCACCAAAGATCTGGAACCGTTCGGCAGGACCAAGAAGCAAGCAAGAAGAAATCAACTGGTTTACACAAGCTCGTTAAACAGATTTGAAGAGTGGATCAACATTCTTCATAAAATTAAGTATAGCAAGTACCCTCATTCATTGAGTAATTAGCTACGGTTTTGAGTTTATATGCTATTTGCTCACTAACTTTTCCAATTCAACATTCAGTTTCTAATTAAGGTTTTCAATTCTTCTTGTAGTATGCATTTCCAACAACACCAGCATAGCTGTAAAGAAACGTTTTCATTGCGTCTTTGGTAGGCAACAAACGATAAATGAGAAGAGTATAAATGCTTTTCGTTTGATGAAGTATTGAGCCATAAGACATGATTAATCTAGCTTCCTTCAGTTACTGAAATAAGGACTAAATTGCAGAGATTGTCGTTTAAATGAAAGGTATCGTGAAATTAATAGCATGAGTGATATTGAATACTTATTTTGATAAAAGAAAAAGGTGAAACTTGGTTCCTTAAACTAGTTTTGAGATATGAAGTGTTGAAACCAATACCCATTATGATCCTCATAACTAGTGAATTATGTTTAAATATATGTGTATAGATGACTGCAGTATTTCTAGACAGATTACGCAGATCCATCTTGTGAATATTCACTTTGTAGATCATTGTAGTTTCGACTGCTTTTGAGACTGACTACATTTATGCATTTAAAAGACAGTTTTCCTACTTATCAAGGCAAAAGAAGTTGGATATTACCTACAGAATCCGGATTCTAAGAAAAGATTAGAACTGAGTTGTTTGGTTTTGACTATATGTTATGATTCAAACGGCTGTTGCAGTTTGTAAGACGCCGTTAAAGTACATATTGATCAGTACTGATATCAGAATAGTGAAAAGACCAACGACTACTGGGATATACTGAAAACGTATTCAAAAATGGATGGATCGTAGGCTACATATAATTCTTGTCTATTATCTGCCAGTGTCAATCTTTATATACTTAAAATACACAAAAACTGTTGAAACTGATAGCACTTTTAATGTTTAAATCAGAATTAGAACTATAATTGATCGCATCCAATAGGAAGCAGTAGTAACCAATTACAAAATCATGTCACACAAAAATTGGGTTTCACCCACGAACTTCCTAATGTGAATTTGAAAAATGGAAGGAAAACAACGCTAGCAGAAAGAAGGTGATCCATTTTATTTCAGTGGTATCTAGCTAATTACTTACGACCTAGAATAACTGTCACGGTTGTATACACAATTTAGTGGAAGTTTCTACAGTGAAAATATTGACAGGAGTAGCAATCAAATTTGTTTACTTGATTTATAACACAGAGTGATACAGTATTATTTACAATTGCCCAAGTTTTACACTCATATTAATAGAGAGACTTAATATTATCGGATCATGTAAGCAAGTCATACGATAAATAAGTCACTAAACAGAGCAAGCAAAATATTGTGAGTTAAGCTGTTAGTTAAAAGCATTTTGCATTAACAGAAGATGATCCAAATGAAAATAAAGGAATAAACTTCTAAATCTGGTAAAGGATAATGTGACCTAATAAGAGTAAAGAAGAGTTATCAAGGTAGATGGCGGTTGACTACGGCTTCCTTCCGACTACACAAATCAGGTTTTAGGAGTAAGACAGCAAACTTCATGAGAATCGATCCTTTTCATTTGCTTATTATCTTAAAAAGATTGGAGATTTCCACCTGATCACCAGAGCCAACCAGTGGCTGAATGACTGCACTGTTTAGAGTTTTAATTCTCCTTAGTTGTAGGCTCTTCAGAATTTGTTCAGAAAAATTAACATATGCCCTTCCTTCTACTCTTCCACTATTTCTGCTTTGGTAGCTACACATAAACTGTAATCAAATGAAAAGATACTACGGAAATAAAATTAGGTTTGTTAAGTTGAAGTTTCTTAAGAATGCAAAGCGCTCACCTGTGATAGATATTATGTGCTAACAGATTATACAATGATATTTGCTCCATTACTGAGTCACCTGTTTATTTGTCAGAAATCACTGTTTTGGAATTTTGAATTCTCAGCCTGATATATTGCAATAACAATAAAATATATGTTATATACTCCTTTAAAACATTTCGAATTGTATTATTATAAAAATTTGAGTAATGTGAAAAATATTAAAAACGAGAACATTTTACATTGTTAATTAAATCATTTAAGTGAGATTGTTAACTGTTACAAAGTTGAAATGTGAGTTCTGTTCTAACACTTTTTCCTCACATAATACGTGTGTGTGCTAAGTAAGGTATAGTTGAGTTCTTGCATTTAACAGTACGAGCGTACAGTTTTATGCAGTTTCTATTTGTCCTCCATGATGAAGTACAAGAAGAGAGCTGTGAATAAAGTGAATGCTCAGTGTCAGTTAAAACTACTGTAGATAGTTGCCCGCTAGAATTTAAATGTCTATCAACTACAGTATTAGTCAGCTGGGCCTGAGGTACAACACTCACCCTACTGACGGCTTTCAGTGCCATGTGCACTATAAATTAATCTTTTTTAGAAGACCAGGAAAGATCAACAGGGAATAATAGAGAAGAATTGTTAAAATGCAGGAATTAATAAATTGTAAAAGTAGAAGCTGAGTTATACTAGAGAGCCTCAGTTTCTTCATATAACACGTTGAACGAAGTCAAGAAGATAAGTGACGACCAACAAAGACGAGAAGTAAAACCCGATCCAAGATAGTTAACACTCGACTTACTTTCTGCAGAAATGCCATCAATGCAACGGGCACCATGAGACTTAAGCAGCTCATACAAGTCTTGTTTACACCTGGGGCTAAAACTAACACTGACAGTTAGATGGGTTTAACTTGAGACCAAATGAGAGAGACGATTGGTCAGTTATAAACAACAGTCCATTTGAATTCAAAGCAATCTAAATGAGGGTTTACTAGAATAAATACCATCAAGTCATCAGCATACTTAATAAAATTAGTTTCAACAGAAAAATGTAAATCATGCAAATGAACGAAAACAGAAAAGGAAAAGGTACAGCACCTTGAGGCACACCAGATTCAGTAACCAGTGAAGCGCGCCGCCTCTCTTTATAGACAGTAAACTGTTTCTTTTCAGAACAAAAAGAATACAGCCATTTCGTAACCCATGGCTGGTACTGAGCCATGGAAAGCTTATTTAACAAAAGTGATCTAGGAACAAAGTCAAAGCTGACGAGTAATCCAAAAAGACACAACGAACATACTTAACACCTTTGTCGAGACAAGAGACAATATTATGGTGTAAGACAGTGGCAGCATCTAAAGTACTTTTCCTGTGTTTGTAAGCAAACTGTTTTGGATTTCTGAAAACTATCAATGAAGGTCCAATCCCAAGGAGAAGTAATTTTTCTATTGTCTTCAGAAAAGGGAAAGTTATAGCCATGGGTCGAAACGTAACATCTGATCCAGAAGAAGACTTGGGCACAACTTTGATCTTCTTTCAAGCAGCGGGTGTTGTGTTTTTAGAAAACGACGCATTGAAGATATCTGTAAGTGGATAACATAAAATATCTGCACATTTTATAAGTATAATACTCGAAATACCATCAAGACCTAAGGTTTGGGATGGATTCAAGGATAGCAGACATTTTAATACATCACTTAAATTAAATTTCACGAAAGCTGCTATCTATTTGAACATTAGGAAGGATGAAATCGGCTTGCCGACGTATGAATGACTTCGTTAACGTGCAGACTTTTGAACAGGCTTTTTTGTCAGCTGTTTTCTACCAGTAAGTTCTTTAAATAAATTCCATACATTGGGAGAGTTCTCACACGACAGAAACTCTTAGTTGTAAATGGTATTCAGACGTTGTATTTCAGACTTCATTGGGCAGTTAAATCTTTTGACGCCAGGGTGCTGTCTCGTTTTATATAAGATTTTGTTTTCTCTCCGCAGCCTCTTGAGAGAAGGAGAAAGTCTGTCCATTTCCATGTGGATTGTTTCATCTGAGCAGTTAATATCGAGAAAGAATCTGAGATAGCTTGTGACACCAATGGTAATATTGTCTAAGACTTCATCAGCAAGCATATCCCAGTCTATTTTCTTTAAACATGCTTCCCAAACGTAGTATATTCTCTTGTAAATATCATCTGTACTGGACTTTCTTAGAAAATTATCCGAAGGCATTTTGCGCAGTTTGCTGTACACTTTAGGCAAAACATACAATACACTGGTCACAATTTAACAGAAATCCCCTTTACGGGCTTTAAATATGCCAGGTTCATTTGCAAACTTTACGTCTAGGGTGTTTCCAAGACAAGTAGAAAAGCTAACCACACTTTCATGACCCAATGATACTAGAAAACTGCAGTCACATGAGTTAAAATCTCCACAACCTATAGACATGGAGTTACCCAGAACCGGAGCACCAAATTCAGTGAATTCATCAGCAAAAGTTGACAAATATGAGGGACCACAGTCAGGTATGACATAAACGCTTAATATATACATGTTTGTATTTACTCAAATCTTTAGGACGACATTTAGTGGTAATGATCTCAATTTTTTGTTAGAGAAGCTAAAGCGTACATAGTTAGAGGAGGATCAGTTTGTATTGATAAATGTTGCTACACCACCAACGCATTTCTTCTTGGTAAAGCTTGCATCTTGTCGAAATAATCTGAAACCATTTAAGCAGACTAAATTATTATAATACATGCTATGAAACTATGTTTCCTGCAGTATTATTTCACTCGTATTCCTATAGACATTCGTGGATAAGAGTGACTAAAGCTAATCAACTTTCTTCGGTAACGACTTGCAGTTTGCGTTGAGTACTTACGGAATAGTCATTTGATCTATGGCCATAAGCTTGAGAGCCTGTTGCTATCCACGGTGGTGCTGTTTTTTAACATCCTCATCAGTTTGTAAGGCAATCAATCAACCAGTCAACCTCAACATAGGACCAGGCATTACTGCGTAACGGTCCAAGTTGCCACAGCTCATATCAGTACACCAGGTAAAAAGGCAGTGGAAATGAAGAAAAGAAAACTCAATCAGACGAAATATAAAGTACCAAAAGAGAAAAAGGAAGAATGAGGAAATGATGAGATTCGGTAAAACTTTAAAATGAGGGTAAGGTGTGTATACATCTGCGCCACTCACATCTGTTCTGAGCCATATCCCCTAGAGTCTACAGTCACTGGTTCATCTTGTCCCGCAGACCCCAAAGCAATAGATTGTAATGATTTTAAAAATGCATGACAGTGTATAGTACGATCAGTTGGCACAAATGAACGGTTCAAACAATATCGAAAGGAAAGATTTGATGCAACATATTCATTGATAAAGTGAGATAGCTCAAATATCAAGCAGGTGCCAAATCAGTATGTTAGTATGACGCTTAGGATCAAGATAGTGTAGGGATGCATCTGTATTACTGAGACCAATTTGAGCCATGTCACTTGGAGTCTCTAGCCACCGATTTCACTTATCACGCAAAACCAAACCACGGATTCTACCTCTCCCCAACGCTCATCAGATCATTGACAGATGACATGTTTCATTTTGGTCAGCTCTAACCTTATTCCAACCCAGACTTACTTTAACTAAGATTGCGCGATGTGGCGGATGGTTAATAGACGTGTAACTCATCTCTTAGCAATCTTAAACGATGGAGACCAACAAAGTTGTTACCGACTGACTTGAATGTTTTACCTGAAACTCTGAGTTGCTGATGTGTTGTTTCGACGATACAAGGCCGGTACTACGAAGAAAGCGATGGTCAAACACCCAAAGCCTTCTTATTCTCTCTATCTTAAATAATTACATTCCACTGCCATGGAATGGGGGAAAGAGAACAACTAATCAGTAGGCCGGACACTCAAGAGATAATCGACTATCAAAGCGGAACCATGGATGCCATAGGTTAAAGTCAAATAATCCATTGGTATCTGTGCAAAGACTTCATCACTCACTGATAAAGTTGGATTACTCTAAAATCCTAAGTAAGTGGAGTGGTTAGTACACCAAACCACTTCACTCACTATTTAGGGACGATGAGCAAACGCAAACTGCTGCTGGAATCACAGTTTGAGTTTGGGTGATTGGAAACCAGGCGTCCTCAGACGTCCTCAAATTGTCAGTCACGGTCTTTAGGTGATCCTTCATAATGTCGCCACGTTCATCTAACACTAATATGTCGTCAGTACAATCATGGTATACTAAGAACTCCCTAGTGATTAAGTCAGTCCCGAAGACTTTAGATGAGGATAGGAGGACTTCCATAAATATGTCTACAAAAAAGATAATAAAAGTGTTGACAGTAGATGTCTATGATGGATAGTATTCAATGTACATAGTTTACTTATAACTTTAACATGTCAATGGGAAACTAACTAAGGATTATAAAATCATACATGGTCATGAAAAACTCCCCAAGGTTTACTCACCTCCTTTTAAAATTTTATTCTTGGAGTTTTATCCTTTTTCATACAAAGTTTACGAACAGCGATGTTCATGTAAGCTTAAAAGTAATGACAAAGGTATTGGCAGTGGTAGTGGTATGAAAGTGTGACTCAACTACGTTGTTCTACATATGCAACACGAAGTCATTTCTGTTGACTGCGTTCAGTTTTTGAATTTCGTAGCCGAAATTCAGCCTTCACATTATGTTTAAATAAATTTGTGAAATAAACAGTCGGAAATTTCTAATTCATAGCGAATACAATGATTACTTAATTTTGATTAAAATTTTCATATAATAAATGTAGCATTTTTCATGAGAGCGACCAATATGTATCTGTGGGAACATATTGTATGGAAACGTGGACATAACTAATTCTGCAGTCACTTTATGCATAACTGTGTTAATGATTTCATACACAATGGATTTGAGTGCCCTATAGAAAGAGGTCCATACTGTGAAATAGAAAGATTCGACAAAAAATAAGCAAGCCTTGTGAAAAGCAAACAAAATCAGATTCATAAGATCTAATGATAAAAAAAAGTGACTTAGCTACTTTGATGGTTATCAGTTTTTCCCACATGCAGGTGAGCAATAACCTACCAAATTCAATCAGTATGAATAGCGATTGAATGCTAATCTGTTGTACGGAATACTGAATCTAGAAATACTTTGGTGAATGCTTGAGCTCCTGTGCAATTAGGAAACACTTATTAGGATTACAGTAAAACGAATTGTTAAAAAATACATTTAAAAATCTTTGGTCAATCTACATCTTCAGCAATTATATTGTATAAATGGCATAATTCCTGCGTCAGTTGAGTATGTTAGCTAAGACGCCTAACCTACCTAATCCAACAGGTTGATAAAATTCTTTGTCTTAACCAACTTACAGCTGTGGTAACTTTTTAACAGAGTTTTTACCCGTAACTGTTGACTACTTCTATCTAAGTAATAAATAATGTCAGCAAACAGAAAAACCCAGGGAATAGTTATTAAAATACTCCTTCCTAATCTCCAAACAGTAAAGTCAAAACTTTCTATGATTTCGAATTTTAATGTTATGCATAGTTTATTGTCAAAAACCGATGAGTTTAAAAGAAAGAAATATCCATTGTCAGTATGCAAAATTAGGAATAAATTAGTTAAATTTTCTCGAGATGGTGGTTGAAACTGTATCATTGGTGAAAGGAATTTCATCCATAAACTATTAGTTACAGAAATATCCTTATAAGTTACTCTTATCTCTCATGTGTACAAAACAACTATCTCTTCTTACAGAGGAGTTAAGCCATAGTCTCACAAGACTGACAGTATAAATATTCCTTTTAAGTGAAATCAGTAACTCCTTCATTCAAACATCCCACATTAACAATCTCTTGTTACTGCAATCACCATAGTTACCATCAGTCATTCAACTCCGAACCCTATATTTGCTGTTACTGGTCTTGTTTATTATCACTTTACTTTTCTTCTAAAAACTAATATAAAACATGCCCTTGTAATGCTTGTGTTTATCAAAACCAAAAACCAATATTAAAAATTAAAAGCCCAATATACTGGATCTTGTTGTTTTCCCATCATGCCGAATGACAAAACCAAGCATAAATTTGGTGGTGGTCGTTTAGTCAACTAGTACAAAAATCTGTAATTCCATGTAGTTATCCCAGAAATAGTAATGTGCTGTATTTTTGAGCATTTATATATATCCATTTCCATCTGGCGTAACGCTTTCTTTCTTTGAAAACTTCTTTAAAAAGTGGGAGAGTACATGAAACATTCAGAAAACATTTAAAAGCGTAAAACAAAAAGAAAGGGGAGAATTTGACGAGATATATTCTGTGGAAAAAACTGTGGGTAAACCAAGGTTTAAACAAGCCGTCGGTATTTTCTAATGGATAACAGCTGATGCTCATACATGTAGTCATCCATCGGATATCGAAGTGTGAAGAGGGCAGTATCTATTTACAGTCCAGTTCGAGGAAATCACGGAAGGAATCTTGTTTGATACAAGCCATCGTTTTTCTTCTGCAGTGTCTAGCTTCATGCAAGCCAATATAGGTGAAAAATATCACATTTACTGCTAGTTACTTCTCTCAAGAGATAAGGCAACAGCACAAAATTTAACGAGCCAGTGGGGTTGATTTCCGGCGGAGTCATTAGTGCGTGTTTCTTAGGAGTCCCATTCTAAGATGAACCATCTGTCCAGCGCTCCTAGACTTCCAGTTTTTCTCTAACTGATGTCAGTCCATGAAGATGAGTAGGAATTCGTGACCTTGTATTTCACGAAATCTTAAGATGCCCAGGGAAAAAGTTTGAGGAACTGGTGGAATTATATATTTCTCCTACAGGCTAAAGAATTATTTGAAGAAACATATAGGAGATATTCTCATTTAGTCTTTAGTCTTTTATCAGCCAGCTGCAGCTAAGAGAGGTTTCTGTTGTTGGACTGCAGGTTGGTTTTATAACTCTTTAAACCTGACCAGCGCCCAGTAACGATAAACCTTTCGGAGTAAACAATGAGAAAATTAATAAGATTTATACTTCCTACCAGTCTGACATCGAACGTGACTTCTGTAACCAACCACTTTGTTAGCAGAGTTTCCTTCAGATTAAAGTTATTCTCAAACTTTGTATTCTACAGTTGGAAAAATGGGATCATCTAAAAGAAAAATATTTCTTTGCTGCAACTGTCTACTCTTTCTATGTGATTAAATGAATTTTCCCCGATATTTTAAGTCTCACGACTGATTCGCATCTGCAGTTGAAATGTTTTGAAGTCAACTTTTTAAATACCTGCATCCTACATGATTACTGTATGATCTGTTTCTTGCATGAAAAATAAAGTATACTTCTTAAGAGACACCAGAATATTGAATAGCTTGCAAACTTTCATGGAAAATTTGGCAATGTTAGATTTCCATTTTCAGTTAGAACTATTTCTAAAATCACATCACTTATTTTAATTACTATGGCTGAAGTCCACCTATTGTACACTTAAGTAGGTATATTTTTGTTAGGTTAGTGAACTATGTTTTTTAAACGAATACACAAGCAATAGTTGTAGTTATCGCCTCGCTCCGTCATACTTGACTATGTTCATACAGTCATATGAAAGTGGTCCCTCTTCGCAACCTCCATCACTATGCAAGTGTAGGTGATTTGTGTACACGGTTTATTTTCTATATCGTATGTGTCTTTATAGATGTTTGAGTCTTCAATCCTGAAATCGATCTGAAAGTCAACTTGGAAATATAGACAAATACATTCATTCTTAAAGCTACACCCCACTTATTTGGAAAAATAACATTGAGGCAAAAAGTTCAGGAAAATAAGATTCCACGATCTCTACATAACATTATGAATACTTTATAACACTTGAACTGCTGTTTGAAATTCGTTAGATTGTATCTGCTGTGGTTTCAACAGTTTCCTCTATCCCTTCTATTCTAGAGTAAACATTCCATAGCGTAAAAGTTTCATATCCAGATCCCGTTATTGTATCAAATAAAAGTAGGGTTGCACATTTTTAAAACAGTATAGATGTCACAGAAAATGTCTTTCTTACTTTATCAGTAATTCTGAGTAGACGTGTTATGTACTTGGACACAGTAGAAATCGTAACCCATTCAATGAATTCATTTCATAACACTGGTTGTGGTGTCTTGGACATTTGCTGTAAATATCAATCCAAGGGCTCTCCTACCGTCAACTGTTTATCAGTCCTAGTACTAGCTGAAATATGTAGAAAGAGGTTTTGTGTACAACTATTTTGCTTTAGCAAATGTGGATGCCTCATAACTCCCTGGATGGGTTCCAAGAGATTATTTGAAAAGGTTACTTAGGATAACAATTGATATGAATCCGAATCATCAACATCATCAACATTTAGATGGGTATTCTCTTGTCTCTCAGTTTCCTAAGCACTTGAAAAAAATGGTCGCCTTTGACTAGTTCACTGTTTGTGAACCAGTTCACCCTCTCATGGGATCCAAGATATTTAAATCGCTCTATGTGATTTCTATTCAAACATTTCCAGTAGGCTTTTCTGCTTGGTTTCAGAGAGATGATAGTGAATAGACAAAGGTTATCATCACCAACCACATTGTCTACACCGGTTGTCAATTAGAAAGGAATTCGCATGCATAGTTATTCATAAGGTAAAAAGAAAATCTATCGAAAACCAAACTTCTTTGTATTACTTAAGCTTCAATGAAATTAATAAAAACGTCCTGACCTATCGCTGGTCATCTGCTTCTTTTCTCATTGTCTTAACACTATGTCACTGTTTCACTCACTCCTTTCATGTTATTCCCACCTTTCATAACTTTGGCGGTTATAGTTTTTGGATCAAAGCTATTATTGGAAATATTTTTTCACCATACACAACCCCGTGTTCAAATCTAACAATTTTCAGGCTGTTTACATCATATTTTGATTAATTTCTCCTGATATTCGTTTTGATTAGGGTATGATGTGAATGAAACTTTCGAAATGTAATCTTCATTGTGATTTTCAACCTGACCATCAAATTATTATAACCATTTAACATACTCAAGATGACCACCGCAAATTTATATTTTCATAATTGTATAATTTAGTGATTGAAATCATGGAGAAGAGTTTCTTTGCTGAATCATCTGCCCACCCGTTTTTTATGTTTTATTGAATGTTTTCAGGTTGAAATAGATGGTTATATGTCCAATTCTTCGCTCTTAGACTTTATAACAATGCAATCAAACAAAGAAAAATGGAAGAATAGAATACATGCGACCTGGTTTCTGAAAGCAGAAGAAACATTTCAGAGATAGTGATTTTATAACCTTGCCTGGTAGAAATTGTCTGATTCACATGATTATGCCGATTCATTCCTAACACTGACAATGCAAGTGATTATTCGCCAATATGCTTGCCATCACTCGTGTGTCCAATTCACGCACACGATGAGTCATGCAACCTACCCTTCCCAACTGCTTACAACAGAACACAATCACATCAATATGAGTAAAAACTTAGACAGTATGACAGAATCCAGCTCCAGTTTTACGTAGAGTTGCCAGTGTTCTTTGAATATTCAGCGACACAAAGCAAGCCGTGAAACCCCTTTCAAATGTGTTTCGGTCAAAATTGTCTTGACTACTTATGAATCACAAACCTGTTATTTTGTTTTTTTGATTAAATATTCGAGTATACTGGGATAGCAGTAGTGTTTCTTTTATTCTGCTGACTCTTTAATATTCTTTCAAGCTTCATTTTTTGAAAACTTCACCAGGCCTACTTCAATCGATGTCAAATGAAATAAATTTATCTGTAGATATCTGATTTAAATGATGATTTTCTAGACACCTTCACAGAGAATATTTTTTGTCCTTCACCGTATTTTTCATTCAAAGGTGAGTTATTGCTCTGATAACTAAATTACTTTTCAGTAACTTGTGGGTTAACCTACCACTAAGTTTTTATGTGTGTAGAAAATTCTGATGTGTTATGACTTTAACATGGCAAATATTTCTGCTATTTATTCCCACCATTTCTTAGGGGAACGATAAAGCGTCTGAAGACTATATATTCTGAATTATAAGGTAACACTATTGAGAACCAACATAGTTAGGTGAAGAGACAGACTGCTTATAAAAGATTACTTCATTGAATCAACATACAATACAACGTAAGTTATGAGGAAGATCCAACAAACATTCCTGAGTTATGGAAAAATCTAATACCACAGAAAACAAGGAATGAAAGATGATAGAAGTATGAATAACGAGTACCAACCGTAATGTGAAGATCTGCAGCTGTAACTCGTGCTTCAAACGGCATCTGATAGATAACAATATACCACTGTGGGCTATATTAAATGAACCAATCAGGTGTGTAGTTACTGAGCAATACAATAAAAACTTTCAGTAGAATTATGCTACCCAGGAGAAGGAAAACTAGATTCACTTCTACTATATGCTTAGATTAACGTCTGCATGTTTTAGGCAGAGTAAAACGTTTAAATATGTACTTGAGAAATACGTGAACAGTCGACGCTACTTTATTTCTCTTTCATACCTGACTTCAGTTCTTCAGTTAGTGTATTTTTATCGAAAGGGATGAGATAGTAATGGTGGCCAGTGGCTAGCAGTGGAATCCAGGATGCCAACAGAGACTGATCAATTCGATCCAACCAACGACGGTGTAATACAAGCAATAACACTAAAGGAAATGAGACTTTAAAATGCTACTATTTGCCATTTTAAGTTTGGAGATATAGAACTGTGCAACATTTAAGCAGATTTCAAATTCAGAAAATGTGAAGAATACGTAGGTTGTTTAGGAATATTTTTTTGTTTTTCTCATTCGGAAGTTAAGAAGTGATACTAGTTTTCAAAAATCTCCTTGTTGGATTGAATATGAAAATGTACGAATCCGAGCTTCAGGCTACTGTTGAAATATGCATTATTTTTCAGTCATCATGATTTTGTTTTCTCATGCTTATATTTGACCTTTTATGGTATTAAGTCGTTACATCGATAAGATGCATGCATCAAAACCGAAAATGTATATGGTTACAGAAATTAATCAAAGTTAGAAATCTTCTTGATACATAATTACTAGAACCAATATATTTCATTTGGAAGACATGTAGGTAAGGAGTGGCACTCTAAAAATAACGCTGATAGAAGAAATCAGAGAAGCCAATGAATTTTCAGCATACACATACTAGTTGCCAAAATGGTACGCTTTCTGAACCCTTATTGGTGAAGCTGAAATTGCACTAAAATCAGTCATACACAAATAAATTTCATTCTTTTTCAGCAGATTCCGAAATCATAAAGTACGGAAAAGAAATAAGAAAAGCCTAAAAACATAGATGGTGTAAGGATTTCAGATTTGTAACATTAACAATAACTAGTACATCTTTCATAAATTGTACTACCGATAATAACCACAATTTAGTTGCTATGACTAAACACTGAAGAACAGTTATAAGCGAACTGTTTTCAATTAACTCCCATCAGGCTTTACGCTAATACGCATACGTTTTTTTCATATATGAAACTCTAAATCAATCATGGTGGATTCTTTAGCCTGTGGTAACAAGGGAAGGAAGCACTCAAACAGAAGATATCTAGATAATAGTAGTAATAACAGTAATGATAATAATTATCTCGTTGATGACAAGAATAATGGGAAAAGCGTGGTACTGCAGATATTTAAATAACTCATGAAGGTCAAAACTTGGAAAAATAAAAGTTGCGTAGATAATCAAAGTCTAAGCAAATGAACGTGTGTGAAACGAGTGAAGAAAGGGAAAAGGATGAAAATTGAATTTATTTTTATCATTAGGTTATTTATCAAGTTTTATCTGACCAAAACAGAGAGAAAAACTGCAAAAAATTTTTCTGCACACAAAGACTGGGGTTGGTTTTTTCTTTACCTACAGCGAACACCATTATTTATTCATTCGGCTGGGATTTCGAAAGTGCCAACTACATATTTGTCCCTCCACCTGACTAGGCTTATACACTTTTGCAGTGATACTACCTCCCACAACAACCGCATCTGAACGCTTAACTTTCAGTAGAAGGTAAGACAGTTGTCGGTAGAATTCATCCTTCACTTCATGTGAGCTGCTATTAGTGGGTAAGTAAACTGAAATTACAAAGAGATGACAGTAAGTCTAATAACTCTTTTTTCTACTCACTATACTTTCCAGTCAAAAAGAATACAACTTGGATACAATCTGGCTGGGGCTTTTTCTGTCTTAATATTAAACTCATTATCAATGCATTCCAGACTGTTTGAACCAGCGATCGAATCTCCAGAAACTCGAAGGATGAATTTCTCAGGTTAGTTAGATTGGCAGAGTGAATAACTGCGGTTGCATCCTGCATGCTTGCCCCACAAACAGCACTCATCCGTGGCTTGACAGGTCAACGTTTTGGCCGGCAAAGCTTGTTGGACGACTTGGTAGTGGGTGCGCACATGGAAAGCTCAAGCGTGTAATTCAGAGTGCGGCTTCAGGAGACCAAGAATACTGTTTCTTGAACTCGGATTGTTGTTCAGAGCTGAAGAGGTCGAGAAAAGACAGTGTAGAAATATTACTAAGAGACAAGAGAAAAAAATAAACGATGAGTAGGTGGAAGGTTGATATTGATCTGATCGAACTCTAGTAATAACACAGTTATGAAGGCAGCTAGTACTTCTGGGCTGTCCAAACTATGAGAGATAGGTTCTTAGTTTCCTGGCCTCGAACCCACACGAACAGCACCGGAATACCATTAGGTAGGGTTGAGTGTTTTATTCTTGGAGCAACCTTTACCAAACAACCTAATGCTGTCAGATCTCCGTCCAGCTACAAGTACCATATCCTACTCAGGCCTGCGTCACAGCTTATCAACTTACACTGTTTCAGTAACTACATTTTCTCTTACCACTACTCAATAAACATTTCTGGCATGGTAGGGCACTGATGGAACACGCTTTCCACTGGCATAGCCCATTGTGACATCATAGTATGCAAGATAAACACTATCATCTCAACGCAGCAGCTATAAGTCACGAAAACTCATCACACCGACCGAATGATAGACTTAGCCGAACCAATCAGTCTCAAAAGATCTTCAGTTCCTAGCGCAATATAACTCACTTCATTGTGTTCGGTAACTAAAAGCTACAGTTCGAAAACACTGAGATAAAAATACTTTCAGTAACTGAATTCGGTACATTCAGATCTTGCCGGGAAGCCACCACTTTATAAATTTCAATCAGCAGCAAGAAATGTTCATTCAAACATAATGATTTACACACAATGTTTCACACTCAAGTAGTTGTGAAATATTCTTTATTTTTTCGTTTCATTGTTGAACAGAAGAGTCAGTCCACGATTTCTCATTACTTTATTGAAGTTAGTCACATGCTGTCCACAGATTGTTCAATTACTCGATGGAATCGGTCGAAACGCTAGACGTTTATCACCTGTCTTCTATTGACAGGTATTTTGCTCCAATGATGTAAATACTGGGCAATAAAAGTGAATGATGCAGGAGAAATCTAAAATGTTGTTACTTATGATCACATATATTTGTCTGATGTCACCTGTTTTTAAGCATGCTGACCCGCTATCACAATGACTAATTTGTTTCAAGAAAACGTGTTGGTCAGCAGTTGAATAATTTATAAAATGAAGTTAATTATTCTCTTTGTTGTGACATGCGAATGTTTGCATATCTACCAGTAAACAGTGTACAATCAGTGTTTCGTGGACAAATAACGGGGTAGAGCTGAAGATTCCTGAATAAATTCTGTATTTCACTTGGTAATTCACAAAGCTAAATTTCTCTCATGGGAAATATACCATAAAAGTATAGATAATGGTTATGTAATAAGTACATACTTCGCATCTGCCAAAATAAGAGTATCTTTGAATGTACCCCTAAGATAACTGAGCAATACTGTGTTGTTGAAACTCTATTTAACTTTACTCTAACCTATGAAGCTGACTGACAGAAAAGTTGACCGAAGGCTAATCAAACTGTCTAAAGAATCGAACTTTCATCAATAACAAGTTATTTTCAGTTGGAAACTTCTGCTTACATAAAAATGAAGATATTAACACCCAATAAGTCTAACGTGTACTGTTTGTGATAGCAACCACATGTGCTTTCAAGTTTAAAAGAGTAAAAACAAAAATGAAGACAAAAAATAAAGACTGACTTCATAATTTTGCTTCTTCAAATCAGCTGCTTACAATTCACAATGTTCACAATAAAAAATTATTTTAGTTTCATTTTAGGCTCTCCAAATATGTTACTATGAGCTCTCACACATATCACTTCATGTTGGTTTGAAAATAATTCATTTTGAATCTTTTTAAAGAAACACCTTTTCAAAGAACTAAAATTAATAGCATTGTTTTTAAAACTTCACTGGGAAAAATACGGTTTTTATGAATGTCATGTTGTTAAGCTGTTACTGTTCATTATTTATTCCAATGGAAGTAATTAGATGACGGAACAAATAAAACAACCACTTACTAGACATAAAAGTTATCAGAGTAAGTACGTTCAAGCTAACCAATAACTCTTCTGCCGATAGTCATCTGTGCCCAAGGTCTAGCTTCATATTTACTAACTGGTCTTCCAGAAACTAACACAATAATGCTACTCCCATGCTGTTCGGGACCTAGTCAAGAAAAAATGTTCAAATACTTGATCTTGATTTCTTTTTTCTTCAAAACTATCAGTTCCAACACTCGAAAACAAATAACCTTATATAGACTGAGAAACGGAGAGTAGTGAACAGCTTTCTCAAACCACTTCGACTCATAACGGTTGTTCTACCCGCATCAACTCATAACAATCATTTCCATAGACAGGTGACACGAACTAAATAATCTGGCTTTCAGTGGTCCAGTGTTTTTGGATCTTTGCATCGCAAAAATTTAAGTATTCAAGGTCACCCAATTTAAAATTAGAAGAACTAATCAAACGTGAAATTAGAGACCAACAGTGCCATATCATAAATATCCTCAAACTTTGAAATGTGGAATACATCCACACATTCTTTTTCAACGTGATAGAGCAGAGCAATATCACCTTACTTGGTAAGTGACTTAATATAATATTTTAATTTCAGGCGGAAACTTTATGTAATAAAAGCTATATTATACTTTCCCCTTAAAAAATGATGAAAGTATTTGAAATATGGGTCGGTACAACCTTCAGTAGGTACATTATTCTTCCAATCCAAAAGACTAGTAAGATGACTGAAATAGCCTTTAATTCATACCCCTTTCAGCAGATTATCGAATAACATTTTCTACAAATTTGATTGGTGTATTTGTGCATATTAAAAAGAGCCTAGTAAACATAATTTTCAAGTTGTTCTACAGATATATGTTTCAGATATCATCCATGTTACTCATCAAAGTGAAGAAAGTTTTTCTTTTGTAAAGTCAAAGTACGCTAATCTGAAAAAACTAGAAATTCATTATGCCTAACTACACACATATTAGAAAGAAAACCAACAAATCTTTTGCTAGGATTCGATACTATAAATACTGCATGACTAAATGTGTGAAATCACTTTAAACATTCACATGATTTGCCCCATCAAGTTTTTAATAATTTTCAACATCGTTTCACAATAAACTTTGGTATCCACCGTCAGACTTCTCAGTCCTTCATACTATAAATAACTTCTTTCTTTTCTATTCAATAAATTATTTTTAGGGTTAATAGGATAGCTAAGAAACAGGAAGAAATGAAGAGAAGAAAACAAGCTTGTTTATTATAGTTTTAATGCAGTTCTATAATTGCTTTCTGCGGATAAACTAAACTATTATCAACAGAAGTAAACATTCAGATCAATTTCGTTGGTAAACTTAAGAATGAAATTAACCTTTGAGTGTTATTCAAAGGTGTTTATGTTTAATTTTAACTTCCACAATCAGTGTAGTTTGGTGAATCTAAGATGGCATATAAGCTATATTTAATGAAAAGTCAACAACAGAGATGACCAAGTCTATTGTGCAACGTACAATGACTAAGAGAATTGTTCATTTGAATGTAGTAAAAACATCCTATATCGACGAAGTCATAGCATAGGGAAATAATTAGAGAATTATCTCTAGTCTTTAACGATAGAATATATCTAAATTCATCACAGACTATGGGTTGAAGCTGCCCGGTCCTATGAACTCATAAAAGTTACTCAACCAAGTTTGCAGTTGGACTATTAAGTGTTCCAACACTGTCATACAGTATATTTGGTGTTATCGGCTAGGGATCAATCATTGTAAAACCCTTCAGTGTATTTGTGGAAAATTCAAGAAAATAATTTCCTAGCTGACTTTGAACATGACAAACTTAGCTTGATATTCAAAACCAGGTCCCAATTAATATTTTCACTTCATCAGTTGGCACAGAAAAACTCTAATATTTAAACAGAAATGATTTTCTCACATTTGTAATTTCTCACCAAATTATATTAAAGATAGGACTTAACTTCCAAAATTCCTACTGATGGACTGAAATACCATGCATAAATACTAAACATCCAGGAAATCTCAATACATGAAAAACATCACACTTGAAGCACTTAAATTTCTTCCATTTTCCGCTGGGGAAAACAGTCAAATATTGCCTTACCCAGTCTTTGCGTTGAGTATTTACACTGACAAGAAGAAAAGTTTACGTCTTTAACAGAACATGAAAACGAATGACATTTTCAATAAGCTAAACGTTTTGACTCAGTGGTGACTACATTCAGTTTCCAACTACCACAGAGCTCAAAATTAATCGCTTCATGTCATTCTTTACAGCTGAAAGGTTTTGCGAAACTTTATACAATAGTTACAACCTACAGTTTAATAGACTAGTTTAAGCAAACACTTTCATTCTTGCTTTAAAAAATACTTGATATGCAGAAACTATTCGAGCCTCAAGACTGTAGATGATTAAATACATTACTGACTGCTCTGTGTAAGCGATCAGGAGTCTCATACTACGATGCAATAGTTGTTCAGTGCTTTCAACTTTACGATGATCCTCCAGTGGATGTCAATCGGTTAAAAATATTGCCTCGAAATCAATCACTTCTTAAATACCATCAGGGGATTCAATTTATTCTTTTATCTAGATAAGCTTACATTTGTAACACTTCATTGTAAATTTACCAACTCATTCAATGCAAAATTATTCACCCTTGCAATCAAACAACCCAGGTTCATAATAGTTTTTCAGATATATTCCTATGAAAAGTAGGTACTTGATCGAATTGTTCAAAACGTTGCACAAATAGGTTGCATGGTTCAGATAGATGATTTCTTATTGTTTTGTTGGAATTTATCAAGGGTAATAATTTTTTTGGAACCTTATTGCATACAAACTGATTTTTACGTGATCGAACTCAGTACCTGGTTGAGCGTTTCGAAGGCAGTCACCCACAACAATCAAAACTACACATTAATGTGATGAGTTGTTCAGTCGGTAATTCATCCTGAAGTCCTCAGTCAGTAGATTCACGAAAGCTATGAAAGTTAGAGACTAATATCAACTGGCATTTGGTCAAAGGTTATTACCACATGCAACCTAAAAGATTATGTAATAAGATTTGCTTGTGTATTGCTGAACAATTGTGATACACGCGTCAGACACTGCAATAGTCTGATTATAATCGAACGAATACATTGACAACGACTTTCTAAAGAAACTAACTAAATTTTATTCGGTCCTGTTAACTCCTTGAAAAGCACCATTATAAATAACTTTTTCGTTCAGTAATATAAAAGGGATAAAAGAATAGTAACGTACTTCAAATACCATTTCTTCAGATACCTAGCTGTAATGAAACACTAACAACTAAAAGTTATACTCAACTAAAGCAAAATTTGACGAGTGAAATATGATAAAACAGATTACATGTATGCTTAAAGTATAAAGGTAATTTACAATTGTTTGAAAACACTGTAGTTCCAGCCGGTATAGAGACGTTTATATTCAATATACTTCTGTAAGTGTTCATAAAAGTATCGCAACAGTTGCGAAATGAGAAAGTTCAAAAATGAACACGAAAAATGAAAAAGTAGACAATAACTTTACATCCTGCAAAAACAGAAATCGATGTTCACTTCTGAATAGTTACGTATTTATTCTAGAATTTATCAAAGGAACGAAAAGAATAGTAAAATGTATACAAAAGTCACTGACTAATAAATAATGTCATGCTTTTGCGCATGTTATCGATTTCAAAGTGTACTACATGACCAAATTTCACAATATATAGCTTCTGGTTGTGTATTCTTGGGTTTGAAGTTGCTGTATTACCATATATCTGTGAGGTATAACTGAATAGAAAAATGTCTGTCTAAGCATTGACGTTCATCTAGATTCAGTTTGCATACAGACAATAGGAAAGCAACATCTACTTCAAATGTGATTACTTCGTATTTCAGAATTTATATATACTCATGTATCTGAAAATCAGTAGGATTTTCGCTTCCACTCAAAACATTATCGTACAGGCATATTTATATAATCTGCGAAAGAAAAGCCTTATATATTTTCATCATATCATTTTTGAAAGAAATTACATCTGAAATTTCACCTAGACAATTTGGAAATCTTGATGCATGGCCGATGAGGTATACATACCCTCTAGAATATGAAATATGTGATGGTGTATAAATCTACATGGGTCCTGATGGCTATGAAAAAGCAAATATGGGCATTGCAGTACTAACTTTTGGAATAGATTGTGAGTACAAGGTTCCAGCCTCCACAAAGATCACTATATACTGAGTATAAAAAAACTTTTATAACACCTACTTCCAAACTATCCAGTCTAGTGTTGGTCAGAATACATACAAAATGTACTTAACTACAGTATATTATTCGCTGTTCATTTACGGCCAGGTTTATTTAAAATAAATATAAATATGAATAAAATGAGATGAAAAGAGTGTTATATATGTGGACTAACATTTGTGTTTTCTACAGTGCATGGAGCAAATGATGGATATGCAGTTAAGTCTTATATTTTGTTCCCATACATATTTGATTGAGTTCAAGATAGTCCAAAAGTGTTGACTCTAAATTTATTTTATAATGTAATATTAAATGTTTCACGTGTAAAGGTAGCCTTCAATGTAACAGTAGTATTTTACTGATTTTAGTCTGTTTGACGGCTATCAGTGGAATCCCAGGACGTGCGTTTCATCTTATTTGGAGACAGAAAAGACAGAAATTCGATCACTTACTTTTTCGTGACATAGCATGGTTTCAAGTGCACCAATAATAATAAAACCGATATTTTACTTGGTGATGAAGGACAATGACTCAAGAAATCAACACACATGAATGAGTTTTGTAGCCTAGCGTCCAGAGTAAATGTTGGTGGTACTGAGCATTAGTAATGTATCATAATAAAATTGTGGATAGGCATTTTTTCATTCATCATACAACCTGTTGTGTAAAGCGTGAGTTAAGTTCCTTTTCTGAGATGGAATTAAATTCACATTCAATAGACTCAGAGAACTACAAAATAATGTCTGCTTTATTGTATTGGGGAGATTTAAGGGAAAACACATCTGCACTGCTAAGGAGTCCCATGCTAGGATGAAACATCTGTTCAGTGCTCCCACGTTTCCAAGATTTCTTCAACTGACGTCATGATCAATACCAACCTGAAAACAATTACATGAGAATTATTAACATTATTTTTTAGCATTATATCATTCACAACCTTGACATAAATTTAGATACTAATAGTTCTCTGTATTAAAGAAAAGTGTAGAAATTAACGTTCGTACGGTGAAAATAATTCGTGCATGCAGAAAATCTTTAAACGTTTGTATTTCTAACTATGGGGTTAAATTAAGGTAACATGAATGATAGAGAAGAGGTTGTTTTATTCTTCCATATATGGGAATCATTTTAGTGAATAAATACTTCTATCTTCTTGTTTCCCTTAACTTAATCCTCTCTTAGTTCGATGTTGACTAGATGATACCATGAAGGGTGATAGCAAATTAGTAGAGTAATCATGAATAGTTTCTAAAAATTTGCCTAAATGGAAGTTAATTTTAGTTCGTCATCATAGTGCAGTTAAACCTTATTCTTTTGAAAAAAAATTTAACACTTCATTGACTAGAACAAAAGCTTTTTGAATGACAGAACAAGCGGAACAAGAAGACTTTAACTGTTATATCTTTTGAAGACGTTTTAGAAAGACTAGCTATTCTCAAGTAATTACATACAAATAACTATTCTTCACGTTTATTTTGTATATAAATAGTATTCACATGGAGCTAGTCACTTCATAAATCATTAAGTGGATGCTTTCTTATCGTACACACAAAATCAAAGTAGAACTCATAACATGAATCCATCAGTTCAATTTGTCACACTTCACAACACCATGTGAAGAAATCATGGATAGAAACAGACTGATATCAAAGCAAACAAAGGTGTATGGTGGGGGGAAGAACGGAAGTGTGATAGCATTAAGATGTTACAAGTGGATAACAAGTGGTGCCGTGCTGATACTGTCTTCCGTATGGGGATGACTTGTTTGAAAAAGGAGGGTTCAGAAATGAAATACGCCACTTCTCCTCGCGCTCTATCAACTCCGGTAACATGAGTTCAAAGTCAAATTCATTAAACGCAAATACAGTGTCAAACTTCGAAAAAGCCTTGTGTATTACCGTCCTCAAACGGATATCTGTTCTGCTTTCATGCAATAATCTTTTTTTCAGTTACCTCAAGTAAAAGCAGACTCCCACGTTGCACGTATCCGAGAAGTGTAAACCTGCATCATAATTTTGTTAGCCCTCAACTTCTCTTACATCACTATCCACCTTCCACTCCCGCATCTTCTAATCTTCTTTCGCATCTTTCAATCAATAATCCCACTTCATTTGAAATATCTTCGAGCTCTGCAGCGCTTGGCCACGATCAGAGTTCATGGAACATTCCTGGTCTCTTGAAGTGGCGCTCCAAACTACACATTGCAGCTTTTAATGACCCCACTCTCCACATCATATCATTTCAAAAAGCTTCACCAGCGAAAACTCTAGCATCTCGACCCATTAGTGTGCACTGTGTCTGTGGGACGCACATACAGGATGCAACCGTGGTTATTTACTAAACATCATCCAGCCAATATGGTGAATCCATGAAATTTGAATTTCAAGTTTCTGGAGATTGGATAGCTAGTTCTCATGGTCCTTCATGTGTAGGTATAGCACTAGGTGTTATGACAGAAATTTCACTATTCGACTAGATTCCAGTTGATGGTCGTCTGTGTTCTGTTCGACTGAACGGCAGACTGAGGACAAGAAACAGTGGTGCGAATCACCGCTGTCTTTTGTAACCTTTGACAAGGCACTCACTGATATCAGTTCGGATCGACTAGAAGATGAGTTCTCCCGAAAACTATCTAGCCTCCTACTGAAAGCCAAGCACTTAGATATGGTCTTTGTTGCATGTGATTTCAATTCATAAATGGATGGGCTAAGTCAGTTGAAAGGGCAGGTAGGTGGGCAGCGCTTCCAGAATCTCAGCCGAACAGAGAGATAACTGGGATTGTCTACTACAACTATGCTCAGATAAACATCTCTTTCTAGTCAGCAGGGTCTTCAGACATGCTTAAAAATATTGTCTGGTGTCCATCCACCTCAACTCAGCGGTTGACTGATACAGATCATATTGCTTTTTGTTATCTATGGACAGAGTCGGTGGGAGATAGTCACTCTCGCTGGAGCACTTGTTTGGATAGTGATCACGCGTATGTCCACACAAAACTGGTCGGCTGAAAACTACAGAGCAAGGTTATGCAAGTGCAGTTTCATGATAATAACACTATGGCTGGTCCTAAAGAAGAACCGATAAGTCAGTTACTGAAAATAGATAATGCCTTATCCAGATGAAGCTTGGCACCATCTCGAACCTGCAATTAAAACTCAGTTGTGAGTCAGATCGACTGCAGTTTTAGTTAGCGCACGTAAGCCGGATATTACTTTCTCTGACTAGTATCTACGACCAAGTATCTCAGTCTTACAAAAGGTAAGGAATTTCTCAGTCATAACCACAATGAAATCAGTTTGACGAAAATAGTGCCTAGAATCCTACATCCTATGGTTATCAGACGTCTAAATGGAGCTCGAGAACGGTAAATCTGAGAAAGCTGGTCAGTTTTTACATCCAGTCTTCAGTATATCAACTACATATTCACCCTCTCCCAGGTTCTGGAACACAGCCACACTAACCAACACCAGACACTAGATGTATTTACTGACCTGAAAGTGGAATCCAACTCTACCCATCAAGGGATCTTATAGCAGTGTCTTGGTTGTATTGTGTTCTCTAAGCTGGATTGTTTAATCGGGAAGCTTTCATCGTCCTTCTAGACGATATCATCAGCACTAACTTCAGTATGAAGTGAGCTATCAATATCTCTCCATGAGTGACTTAGTGGCTTGCTCTGACGAAGTGGTCTGTGATTGATTGTTTCCTTCGGTTGTTGTGTCGTTGACTGTATAGACTTTCCTGTTGGCTGTTCCTTTGCTTGACCTCTGACCTTTCTGTCGTTTATCATTTCTCTTATTGGTTGATAGGTTGGGTCTATGTCTATACATATGTTGATTACTGACTGACCTTGATGCCAAGTTTCTAGGAATTCTCTGATATTCTTTGTGTTTCCTCTGTCCAAAATATCTACATTGTCGGAATTGAATTCATGTACATAATTACCCACATGCATTGAAATGAATGATGAAATGTCGTGATGTTTAAGAACCAGTTGGCTATTAAACGACAAGGCAAGCTACTTAATCACTCATGGAGAGATATTGACAGCTCACTTCATACTGAAGTTAGTGACGATGACATAGTCTAGAAGGACGATGAAAGCTTCCCGATTAAACAACCCAGCTCAGAGAACACAATACAACCAAGACTATCCACCTGAGCTACAAATATTCTCCACTATTTCAAAATTATACGAGCATAGCAGTGTCTCTCACTGAAATGGGTGCCATTTGAGTTTGTTGAAGTCTGTGTACTGAGACACTAGTAGGCTTGCTAGACCCTATCATGAATTATAAGATGAGTAATGCACTTTGAGTGGTGTCGGTTAACAATATACACTCTCTCCGTTTCGATACAGTTTTGTTATAAACCCATTTAGGCAGGTTTTCCTTACGTCTTCTGACTTCACAGGGATTTATCTTGTCACATGAGAATTCTTGATGGACACATGGAAGGCAGGTGACATAGTTCGAATCTGTGAAGTTGCTGACAAGATACAGAGTATTTCGGAAGCATTGGATGACATGTCTAGTTACCGTGTGTCCAGTGATGCCCGGTGTGCTGAAGTGATGTATGTCGAGATCGAGAAAAGGTTCCAGACAGACAGACTAAACCACGGGACCAGTCGGTGAAGTATTTGCCTGCTGATGTGAACCGTTTAGGAGAATGTCTACTTTCACGTCAGACTGCTCATTTGATATTTCCAACAGTTAAACAGTATTATTGGTTGGATGACATTTCTAACGGCATTAATTGTTCGTATTCACATTGGTATATATACATATATATATATATATATATATATATATATATATATATATATATATATATATATATGTATAACATTTCGTTTCTTTGATAAATTCGATCCTAACAAAAATCACCTTTAGCACAAGCACACTTCGTTTCACATATCACACTAAGTTTGAAGAATGTATTTTTCCCTAGCGATGCTGCCTACCTCTTTCGTTGTTATCTGATTAATAGCTAGCCCATAAAAAGGAAGGGAAATATTTCAAGTGTTTGTCGTCTCTGAACTACATGAAATGACTACTTCGTTGAAACAAGATTCTTATTCGTGTTCAGTTGTCCAAGTGTAGCATGTTTTGCGTCTACCTTGTTAATTACAACACTACAAAACATCAAAAGGAACTGTAAATACGATCAGTAGCTACTTTCAACAGTCACCTGATGTAAAACAAATTTTACTCAGAAAATAACTACTTTGACATCAAGGAATTCGAAGCTCATTTTAGAAGCAGTTCTTATTTGATAAAGTTGTTTTGGGTAAACATATTCAAAATGCGATAAGCAATATCTGTGACCCAAAACCATGATTTTAGTAAAAGAAAACAATGTGAGCGAAGAAATATTTCTTTTCAACTAGTTTCTCATCAGTGAGTCTACACTGATATATAGCATTTACAAAATGTAGAACTACATACCAATCCAGTGGTAAGAGTTGCTTAATGAAAGGTTGCCAGTCTCAAAGTATCAAGGTGATAACTGACAAGGTAATTTAGACAATTTCGTGAAGTGTATATGAAACACTCAGACTTACTGGTACAGTAACACCGAGGTTACATGGTTTACCAAAAGTGCATAAGAACGGATTACCAATCCGACCAATTCTTGACATGTCAAACTCTCTGTATCATGCGACAGCGAAATGGCTAGTACGCCTCTTGCAACCATTGCATAAGGAGGTTGTAAAGCACAGCGTTAAAGATACCTTCCACTTTGTTGAAAAGATAAGAGATTTGAATGTGAATGATAAGTCTGTGATATCCTTAGACGTGTCATCCCTATTCACAAATGTCCCTCTGATGGAAACAGTAGACTTCATATGTAGCGAACTGGAAAAGAGAAACATAGAAATTGCAATTACGACATCCACCTTGAAAGAGCTTCTCTTACGATGTACAATTAATATACACTTTCTCTTCAATAAGGAATAATATGTTCGAACTAAGGTATATAAAACTGCGAAACAGTCATTTCTGAAGTTGATATTCAAAGGTCAAGTAGTTTTTATGTCAATGTATATCTAATACTTATTGCATCAGAAATTGATGCGACTATATCATTGTTGTCAAATTTGTCTGACAGCATGACAAAATGTCTACGCAGTACGCAATGAATACATTTCTACTGAATTCCTAGTTATCATTATTTTAATATATACACCCTTCATGAACGTATCTATGTGCACTTGTAACATACAGGAGGATGATTCGATTGTTCTACGAATCAAAGAAATAAAATACAATTTATTTTCTTTTGATGCAATTGAAGCTTCCTAGTCTCTGGAACTTAAAATTTGCCTTCATATGTATCATCACCTCTGTAATTTCAATGTTACATATTCTTCAAGTAGAAACCAGTGTGTGGGATTGTCTTGTTCTAGTATCCCAATAACTGGACGAATGTAAGGATTGAAGATTTTGATCCAAAAAACTTCTGGTTTTGCTTGATTGCTTTCGATCTGACAAATAAGAACGATTTAATTCTTATAAAATATATTGATTTCAGATGCTCTTGTAGCAGTTAGAGACTGGCAAGTGACAGTAGAATGGTCAATTAATTTAGCTTATTTGTGTGAGTCACCACAATGTATGAAATTGGATTTAACAGCTTCACTTCAAAGGTTTTTCATGACTGCAACTAATTCTACTAAACCTTATGCATAGGAGATAGGTAGTGGTCGATTGCCTGTTTAAATATTGGCAGATAAATGAATGTTTCTGAAACATGTGTCTTCAATTGACTGAAGCTTTCATGTTTCTGATGCATCACGATTCAGTGGAAGGAAACGTTTTGCAGGCTATTAAATTCATAGTCAAATTTTGACGATAAGGAGTAATAGCTGAAGTAATTCGAGTAGGTGATATAAGGGCAGTATAAGTAGCACTGAAATTCCTAAAAGCCTCATGGAATATGACAGAATGGCATCAAAAGTTTTGCTAACACAAGTGCAGACTTACTGAGTAGTAAAACTACTAAGACTTACACCCTTATCTCACAAACATGAAAAGTCCAAATAAAGACATTTATATCCGTGGTGTGACTGTATAACCTAGAGAAGGGTAGAAAAATGACAAGTGATTCTGCTGGAGAAGTTTAAGCTCTTATGCAACGCTACGACGAAAGGATATAAGTAGTTACACTGGAGGTTATTTAAAAATCTAAACAAATGCTGTGGCATCCAGCCACCACCTGGATCTATGAAACCTCATACTTTGAAACAGACTGTCAGTAATTACTTGAATAATGGACATTATTATTACTATTATTTATTATTTGTCCCTTGGGTTCCTAATGGAACATAGAGCTTCAGTAGCACGTCTCCAATGCGCTCTGTTCTCTGAAATCTTTTCAACCTGGCTCCACAACTGCCCACAAGCTCTCATTTCTTCCTCACAAGATCTCCATGTCACCCTCACCTCGGACGCCCAACTCATCGCTTCCCATCGGGTTCCACTCCAGCAACTGGCCTGGTGCGTGATGTCCCCAGTCAGCCTTCTCAGTGTATGCTCAATACATCTCCACTTCCTTCCACTGCATATTTGTTCAGCGATAGCTTCTTGGTTGGTTCGTTGCCTGGCCAGAGTTCTTTGTTGCTTATTCTTCTTATTCTGGCCATCTGATCTTTAGTAACGAGCCAGCGTAGGCAGTTGTTGATGAATGTCTGTAGTTTGTTGGAAATCAATTTCGTAATGCGCCAAGTCCCTGAGCCATACAGAAGCACTGACTTGACGTTGGTGTTGAAAATCCGGATCATGTTCCACATGCTGAGTGCAGAAGATCTACACACTGGTTTCAGGCTAATGAACGCCTGTCTTGCTTTTCCAATCCTGACTTTGACGTCCTCGTGTGTGCAGCCTGTAGTTGAGACAGTGCTGCCTAGATAGGTGAAAGAGGCTACTTCCTTTAAGTTTATCCCGTTCATGGTGATTGAAGCTTGTCGTTGTTGTTGGTGGCATGGTTGGGTATCATCATCACCTCTGTCTTCTCTTCGTTCACTTGAAGTCCCGTCTTCGCTGCCCTGCCTCTTCTGTCAACTTGTCAGCCTTCGCCAGTAGATCTTCAAGTTTGTGTGACATTAGACACAAGTCATCGGCAAAATCCAAATCTTCTAGATCTATTCCCTGGTCCAGCGTACCGACCTCTTCTCACAGCTCATCACTGTTTGTTGCATGATTCAGTCCACTACAATCAGGAATATCATGGATGATAGTAGGCAACCTTGCTTCACTCCTGTCTTCACTTCAAAAGCATCACTGAGCTTCCCATTGTCAATTACTTGGCATATGGCTTCTTCATATAGTTGTTGAATGAGGCTGATAGAGGTTTGTAGTATTCCGTAGTGTTGAAGCAATTGCCTGCCAAATTACTTCTCGGTCGACGCTGTCAAAGGCCTTCTCAAAGTCGAGGTAGAGAGTTGACTGTCATACTGTACTCTGTTCTATGATGATGCAAAGCGATAAAATTTGGTCCGCACATGATTTGTACTTCCCGAAACCTGCCTGTTCCGGTCGTAGTTTTGAATCCAGAGTATCCATTAGTCTCTCCAGGATGATGCGGCCTAATATTTTGCTTGGGGTGGACAGGAGAGTGACTCCACGCCAGTTCTTGCAAACACTAAGGTGGCCCTTCTTCGGGAGTTTGACAAAGTAACCCTTCTTCTTATCAATGGGCAGGTTCCTTCTCTTCCTTCCATAACTTCGCAATAGTGGTGTGGTGTGAGCATGTCCGCTGTTGTCTCTGTGTCTGTTCTCAGTGCTTCTGGAGGGATCCATCTGGTCCTGCTGCTTTCCTGCATTTCAGTAGCTTTATGGCATTCACGTTTTCGACTTTTGTTGGAGGATTTGTGTTCACTTGTAGTTCAGCGGCTGTAGGTGGTATTCCTAGATGAAGTGCAGGTGGTGGTGGTGGTCGATTCAAGAGCTGCTTGAAGTGGTCGGCCCATTGTTTCCTTTGTTCTCTTCTTTGATAATTAACTTTCCTCCATCATCTTTTATTGGTTTCATCTGCGTTGATCTCTTCCCTCCCAGATAGCAACCTGGTTATTTGATGCAATGTTGTCAGGTCTCTACCTCTCCTACCTGCAGCCTGTTCTCCTTCATCATCCTCCTCTCCCTTCTCTATCAGCTTCCATGTATCCATCGAGATCCATTCTTTATCTTCTTTCTTCTTCCTTCCTAATACGGTTATGCAGGTTCTTTCCACATCTTTCAAAGACTTCCAGTGTTCTTCCACAAAGGTTTCTTCTGGGATAATACTCGATATCTCCCACTTTGTCTTGATGGCTGACTGACGTCAAGATGTCCTTTGTAGTCTCGTCCGTCAGTTTCTGGGTGTTGAACTTCAACTGTCGCCTATCACCAGCTTCCTTGAAGGCTTTCAACTTGATTTGGAAGGTTCCTTGCACTAGATAGTGAGTGGTCTGAACTTAAATCTGCTCCCCTTCTTGACCTTGTGTCAAGTAGTCTGCGTCTACACTTTCTTCAGATTGAGATAAAGTCGATCCGATTTCTACTGTGTCCATCTGGTGTCTGGTGAAATCCATGTCGCTTTGTGGATATCCTTGTGCTTGAACACAGTACCTGACTCCAATCACCAAATCGTTGAATGCACAGAATTATGCAAACAATTCTCCATTCTCGTTCATCACCTCACCGAGCGCTTCTCGACCCATGGTTAGTTCTCTTCACGTGTTGTCTGCTCCCAGTTTGGCTGGCATTCATGTCGCCCCACCCATTAGAATTTCGATATCGCCAACTGACGTTTTGTCCAGTGTTGATTGAAGTTGTCTGTAGTATTCCTGATTCTTCTCTTTGTCTGCATTATTTGTAGATGCATAGCATGATATGATTGTGATCTTCCTTCCTTCCTTTTGAGTTGAATCTTGCTGTTATGATACTGGAGGAGGAGATTGGTACCCACCACCTGAGGGCCTTCGATGCTGTTGAGGACATCATGATAGCCACTCCAAAAGTCGGTATGCTCGTGGTTATCGTCTGGATGACCACAGTAGATTATTGATTCTCCACTTGACAGTTTGGAGAGTCCAATCCTATTCCATCTGCTTTCGCAAATTCCAAGCACTTCAGTGCGATGCCTTCTCATCTCGTCTGCAATCTGGGCTGCCTTGTTGGGTTCAAACATCGTGTGGACATTCCATGTTCCCACGTTTACTTTCGCTTTCATCGAGAGAAGACACATCGGCCAATTGGCTTCCCGAAGGCTTTCACCAACCGGCGTCATTTCACCTCTCCGATTCCAGTTAGGAATAATTTTGTTATTATTTTTTATATTTTGTTTGTGCTTTGAAGTTTCTTTGTCGATTGGATTTGTCTTCCGGAGTAAGGTCGCTAGCCCTATGCCCAACTTCTCTCTTTACCCGGCCTAGGACCGGCTAGTAACTAGTGAACAAGTTAACCAGGCGAAAACATAGAGTAGATGGAAAGCTGTTTAAGAAGTCTGATAATATGGATCATGTTATTTTGACAGATACGGTGATAATAAACGATGCGGACATAAGATTAGATCATACTGATGAGAACTACGACATAAGCTAACCATCACCAAACTGACAAGTTTGTTTAACTGCTTATGTTTACTTAAAACCATGGTAAATGATAATGGTGCATGATTTACTTCGGTAACATTTTCAGCTTTTTTTAAAGAAAATGCAATCCGACACTTACGTTCCCCGCCTTATCATTCACAACCAAGTGCCCATGTAGAAGGATTTGTGGATACATTTAAAAGAGTTTTATTGAAAGAGGGAGGAGGAGAATTCGTAAGCACCGACACTAACAAATTTCTTGTGAATTATAGAAGCGCTCGAAATCTTAACACACCAACCAGGAGATCGCTTGCAGAAGGCAAGTATAGTCGCCAAATTAGAACTGTTTTCAACTCTATGCCGCCCACAGCTACATCAAAAAGAAACAAGTGATAACCACAAACCAAGAAATCTGATTGTGATAAGCTTATAGTCTGAAACTGCCTGTGTAAAAATCTGTGAACAATACAAGCAATAAGACGTAAGGCTAGGAAAGCACTTTAAGAAGTGCAAATTGGTCCAGAAATCAGAACAAGATAGGTAAATCGAATAAGACCAAAACGTCATAACCATATTATAACTGATATTTATCGATATGTTACTAGACGACTAGCAGCAATCAGAAACCGAACCTTATCTGAATAGTAACTAGCTTATTTAAAGAAAGAGAAATATTTCAAGTGTGTGTCACTTTTGAACTACTTGTAAAACTGATTTTTTTAAACCATCGTGGGAAAAATTTGATAATGAAAAGAAACAGATTAAATCACGTGACGATTTTAAAAGATACCGTTTTCTTAAACCATAGCAATAAATTGGAATAACACAGTAAAACAAACAACAACAAGGTGGAATAAGTTGGGACAGCGTCACACTGCTGTAGACTGATGTAGTTAACTGGAGAGAGATATAGATTCTCTGTTCATTTATTTAACGCTGAACACCTGTATGAGGAATGATTCAATACTGACTCTAGATATACAATAGGTCCTACTGCCAATGGAATCAAAGTATAGAAAGTAGTAGAACTATGAAAAACCAAGTCAGTTATGCTCTTAGCGTTTTCGTAAACCATACTGCTACTGTGTGCTATATCAAATAAACTAATCTAATGTGGGGTCAGATTCTACCTCAGTGCTCAATAGTCTGTTGAAAACTTATAAAATTAAATTACAGCTTAATCAGGCTTAAACTGCTCCATTCTTTTGCATCAAATTTATTAAGATATCTGTGGGCAGGGAACTTCATCTTCATGACGTGAATGTCTGAATGCCCATTAGCGAAAGCTGTCAGTGGTAACTTCATAATTAGTCAGATGAATACATAATATTAGATTTCATTCTGCTTACCACCTTAAATTAGTTATGACTTTTGTTAGAATATTGAAATTTCACATATGAGTTCAAATTTAAGGAAAACATTCATTAAAATACCAAGTATTCTAATAATGACAAGCGACCTTCCTACACAGGTGAATATTTGAAAAAAAGGGGTACACAAATCTTCACTGATATGACGTTCTTGCTTTGTATGCGAATTAGGTCACCTGGATGAAAAGAAGAAAATTTCCATTTTTTTTCTAGCTAACACAAATAATTGAAAACAGGCGTTGATCAATAAGTTTCCTTCTTCAGTTTTCTAGTTTTACGAATTAGTCAGTATTGGATGGCTGATTCATGCATACAGTTTAGTTTTACAGAATACGAACTATGATCTTAACAGTTTAGCAGTAAAGTCTTGACTTTAGTAGTGAATTACCTGAGTTCGAACTTCGAGAGGAACACTTGGTGTCACAATGTTCCAGATTCGCTGTTCTGATGAATGTCAAAAGGCGTGAAACTTATATCAAGGATTTCCAGCCGACTGAATTCAAATACAATTATTTCTCAGATTTACTAGAAAGTTCCTTATAGTTCTATATAAATAAGAAAATACTATTAGACGATCGAGAGTATATGCCGCTAAAACACCAAGATTTTATATTCACCTGCTGAGAAGATAACATGCACCTTGACTAAAGATGCCGTTCTTTTAATATCAAAGACATTCTCACAAAAATGTATGCGGTAACCGAATCTGTGTTTGTATACTTCAATAACCAGACATCCAGTTAAAATCTCCATGGAATGAACTAATCTGAACATAAACAGATGCTAATTGAAGCGAAGAATCATGTACTTATTCAAGCAAAGAAATGCGTGAAGCGAAAATATGTCGGAAACAAATATATTAAACTACATGAAAAAAAGAGATGATTTTGAGGCAAATCCTGTAATTACCATTAAGTATAGAATGAAAACTATCCCTGCAACCTTCGGTGCAGAGAATGGAGAAATCTGTGTATGCATTCAGAGGAAGTAAATGTTGTCCAACTTTCCTAATGAGATTAACACAGACCAAATATCACAAATAAGCTGTTCAATGAAGGTAACTTCATCATAAGAATAAAGTTTATTATAATCCCAGCGTGTTTCAAACATCAAAACAGTTTGTCTAGAAAGACTTAAAAAATTGAACTAGCCCCAGTTACAGAACCAGTTTTATCATATACCGAAACAAGGAAAATATGCAGTGCGTCATAAAGTCGGAACTACCATAGTAAATAACAAGCCTATTGCTTATGACCTAATGAAAGAAGAGTTGTTTTAAAAACTTTAATATCTGACAGATCAATAGTCATAACGAAACCCGACAAAAACAAGGTCACGGTAGTGTTGAATGAAGATGATTATGCAAAGAAAGCATCAAAGCATTTAAAAACCAAACCATATGAACTCGTCCCAAGTAATACATATTCAAGCACATAAAAAATGAAAGCTGAAAAGTAAATTATTTCGACAAATGAAAGTGTAGCTTAAGAATGCAACGTGATTTTCATTAACCCCAAAACGAACACAGCCACTAGATTCTACGGTGGACCAAAATCCATAAGACGAAAATTCCCGTTAAACCAATCATTGACTTTACAGATTCAATAACTTTTTGTCTATCTAAATATTCATCGAGAATTCTGGAACCACTGCAATATGACATCTCTTTAAATTTTAAAAATACGCAGGATAAAACTATGTTAAGTTTTAATGTAATTGCTTTTTCACTAATATACCAATATGTAAAAATCTAGATATTGTTAGAAATATCCTCCGCTTTCAACGGAGGATATTATTAAATTATTAAAGCTATGCTTAGAATCTACATACTTTACTTTTAGAAATAGAATGTACCGTCAGTCGAACGCAGTTGCAATGAGTTCGCTAGCATCTCCAGTTGCGACGATCCTCTATATGAAGCTTTGGAAGATAGAGCATTCGGAAGTGTCTTATACCAACTCAGAAATTGATATAAGTGGATGGTACGTTTATCACTCTTAAAAAAGGCAAACCGACAGACATTTTTTAGAACATATACATTCTATTTCAGATTCGAAAACATTCAGTACTGAAATGGAATCTAAGGACGGGACTCTAAACGTTTTAGACTGTCCTATTTAAAGAACGACTGAAGGTAAATTCAGCGCAAAAATCTATGCAGAACTAACACATTATAATAAATATTTAGACTTCCAATCGGATTATCCTAATAACATAAAAGCTACAGTTGGTTTGATCCTACTAAGCAGAGAGAAAAATATCAGAACCGATACTAGTGATTTGGAAAATCAAATCTCCAGAATAAAATATGTTTTAATGAAAAATGGTAACCTTAAAACGTTTTCCAACAACATTATGGATCAAACAAATAAACAACAAGTACTACTGGCAATAACAAAGGTACAACGATATCATTTCGGAAAGGTATTGCTGAAGAGATTAAAACAGCATGCGCTTCGCATGGTATTATTAACTTCTGTTTTAAACCTTCAAAAATTCATTAGAAAAGATCCTAGTTGAAGTGAAAGATGTAATTCCCAGATGACACAGAACAACTGCGTCTAGAAAATTAAATCTTCGGAATGTGAAGCTAATTATGTTAGAGAAAGTTGTAGACTCTTATATGTTAGAGTAAATGAACACAAGTTATGTATGAAATATCCACCAAGGAATCAAGATTAATTACAAAACTTAGAAAAGCGATCAGCAATAGCTATGCATACAATCGAAAGTGGACATACAATTGACTTTGAGAATGTAAACATATTGGGAAAAGGTTTCCATTAGATTAACTTCCAAAACCCGGTATATTTTAACAACATCCGATGCTACAAATACAAAAGGATTAGACTTGTCACCAATTTGGCAAAGACTAATCTGACAATTACTAACGGATCGTAAATAAAAGTACAAGAAACAAAATGTATTCTACAATATACATGAACACACACCGACTACTGACAAATGCACAAATGGTAAGCGTGAACTTGTATGGACTAATGCCAATCTAATCATGCTGGACAGAAAACTGTCAAACCAATGGCCTACAATCACCATATATTTTGATATTATTAAGAATCCGAGCATTATCTTGAAGTGGCTCACACAGAGAAACGTTCAGAAGTATCTTGTTTTAACTTTCTAAACAAGCTGAGATTATACATTTTTTGTTGATGTGCTTGTTATTATCCGTTGTTTTGCTGGACAGAATTGCTCCACCTTTGTTGGTATATGGGTTCCTAGGCGGATGCGTGAATATTTATTACCTTAATTTACCTGGTTGTAGTTAGCGGAAGAGTCCAGGATGCTCCTTTCGTCCTAATTAGGACTTTTCAGTAAATTAACGCTGAGATTGTATTAAAAAATACTTTTATGATGATTAAATCAGACTGGATGATCAACTTCTTCCAGGACAATCGTAGCAACTAAAATCTGGATGTTTAAATAAAGATAACTGCTGATTCAGTTTATTTCACTAGTACTCAGAGAATGAAATCAAATTTATGGTGAAATATATTCGGGTGATAAACTCATACACATACATATTTCAAAGTTGACAATGAATTCATTATTTCAAATCTCATAATATAATTTTAGTTGTCAAAGTTTCTGATCAAACTGTCTCATTATTGTAGAGTGAGATTTATGTTGTGGTATATCTTCCTTGTATTGCAGCACATAAAAGAATTTCCAAAGGTTCAAAGTGAATTTCTTAACTTTCTGACAACCTTATTAAGCAGTACGGTGAAAACGCAACCTGATTACACACATTTCACCTAATTGAAATGTTTGACCTTTCTATTATTATCTTTCCATAGGTACGTTTCCATAAAAAAATCTCAACGAACAACCCTTTCGAATAGAAACGATAGAGACTTTTGCTATCTACTTCAGTATAACAGGTAGTTCAAAGTCTCTTAAGTTTCATGACTCATCTGAGAGACTATCAGTTTTGTCATACACATTTTTGTCGTGAACTTCAAAAAGAATCAAAACTTCACTTTTCTTACCACCCAATGACTCTGAATGTTATTTCTTGTTCGGATAGCTATTATCTTAACCGAATTTGTGTACCAATGCGGATCACTTACATCTTTTGACAATCTATCGGATTGATTGACTAGTTGACTTCACTTACGTACGTCTCCTGATTCCAAGCCTGTAGATATTCACCTGCAATTTAGATAATTTCACAGGTTAAGGTTATTATATTATCGTAGTAAAGCTAATGATATTATCTGTCTGTTGGTATGAGATTATAAATCGTTTTAAGGCTAACTAGAATTTGAGTAAGGTGTCGATTTCAAACAGTGAAGTCAGATGAAAAGCTTAAATGAATGAATTTAATAACGGATACGCCATATGTATCACTTTGTGTTGCAATTTTAGATTTGTAGGATAAACCAATGAATATACTGTTTGAATTAATATGAATCATCAAAAGCGTATAACTGATTCCTAACAAATTCTGGATAAAAAGAACTATGTGGAATATATTTGTTAATAAAGGTTGCTCCTCAATCGATGAAGAAGCTGTGGTATTATTCATGTCTTTTGAAAATACATCTTTGATGGTCTACATCTCCCTATGAAACTGATGCACCGAAACGATACTGACCTAGGCAACAAAATCGGTAAACAAATAAATTTGCATGATATTTGACTGTTTCTATGGTGCATTATTTTGTCTATTTAAGCAAACTTTCTTTATTGATAACTAAAAGTTAAAGGTCACTGTTAAATTTATGCTTCTGTAAGTTACCCAATGAAAATTCAGTGAGGGAAGATTGCTTAAGTTGTTCAGTTTACTTCTCTATTTACTAAAAAATGCATTATTCACATTTGTGGCTTTATTGTTTACAAAACAAAATATTAAAAGCAACACTCCCTATGAAATCACCCGATGTATTAATCATTTCATTGATTTCCATTCAATAACCATTGTTTATTAAGTTGTGCATATGCACGTAGAACTGTGATTAGACACAAGCGTATTAATTTCTACTAGTATCACATAAACGTAGTATGATAGCACTTCTGAAGTCTGAAAGCGATGCGTATATAATATCTCATAGTTTTGAGAAGACTGTTTAGTTTACAAAGATCATATCTGATTCTACATACTACCAGTCCGCTTAATTAACCATCAGAATTCACGTGATTTGAACGATTCAGCTAAGCTAAATCAATCCGGGTATACTACTGATGGCTTCCTTCCAAACGACCAAAACAGTCGTCTGACTTGAGGATAGTTCACATTGAATATGCAAAGATTGCTGTTCAGAATGAAAAGCATACATCTATTGATGACAGTTTGTAGTCTATTTCCAACACTGGTTAAACGCATAAACTGAACTTCATTTGTGCTGATTTCTTTTACTTGAATTATGAGTTTCTTGTTGATGCTCTGTTTGTTAAATTGATAGGTCAGGTAACTTAGTATTCCTGTGGTGCAGTGAAGCATAAGGTTTTTAAACAGATGCACATAAAATACCTCGAATATGAAAAATTCACTTAAAAATTAGTATGAAATATATTTCCGTATACAGAATATATAAGGCGAAGAATGGTATGCATGTTATGAATAAGGAGATGTAAGTTACGGACAATGTAGAATCCAACATAACTGCTAAAGTATCTTCTTTATTAGCATTAAAGGTGATGTACAGTACCATATACACACTGATTCAAATACACTCAAAGTTAACATGGGTGTGTTTTTCGTCAGCGTACAAGTAGGAGGGAACAAATACACCGATGGTATTAGCCACGTAACTAAGAATAAGAATCTATACACCGAACATTATGCGCAACAGTCCATTACATCACAGATGAAAATAAGTATACTAACTGATAGGGAGATCAAGTAAGCATTATGATGCAGCGGATTACGTTTTGCTTTTGCTATGATCACAAAAATCCATTCGAAAGATTCTTCTGACTGTTTATTTGAAAACAAATAAAGTATAGACATAAGTCCACGCTTTTGCACTTTCTACTTTAGCAATGTTCCTTTTTCCAAATGGATTTCACTTATCACATCCAGTGAACCTGGTAGTATCCTAAACTAAATTGATTTACAAACCAGTGCCAACTTGCTTACGAAACTATTATTTATAATAGATTGACCGAAATAAGATTACACTAAATAACGTTCCAGGTAGTATATTCAGTTAGCACTGTAAGCTCAGTAGAAAGCAAAAATCAGGTTTACAAAAATGAGCGCTTATAACAATTTAATCACGAGAATACCAGAGACAATAAACATCCAGTCAGTGGAAATATTACATAACATTACAACTGACATCACTTAATTAAGAGGAATATTAACTTTTGTAATGACTCAAATGAGGTTGTAGACATGTACTCCGAAAAAGTTATTCGCAGACAAAACAAGCTTTTTCCGAATTTGGTCAATGTTCTCACCAATTATACTTTAACAGACAAATGTGGGAACATGAAATGTCTTCGCTAGTTTAGTGGAACAAGACTCTAGAGAAATATACATACATACTAGCCTCAGTAATAAACAAAAAAATGTTATGGTAACCATCATAGTACAATCAGAATTAGTGAACTTATCAAAACCGTTGATACGATATGAAAACAATTTAGAAATCCTCTTTTAAATCGATTGATACTTCAGGAACAAGTGGGCGGTTATAACCAAAAAGACACTCTGAATTAGTAGTACGCGCAGCTGCTGAAAGAAATCCAAAGCACATGTCATGTAATATCAGGAATTGAGGAGAACCGAGAACTTCGGACTGTGTAGTTTTAGCCTAGAGATGTGTGATTCGTATATCCACATCAGACGAGTAATTAAACACTTATTCAGCTTAAATAAACTGCCAGACACTTCTCAGGCGATTTCCTCTTCTTCTTTTACATAGTATAATGAAATTATGAGCCAAATAATCAGAAAATTCATGCAAACAGAACTATATATCCATATCAGATCACGCAACTTTCAAATAAACAAATTTAATAAGGAGTTACATTTTACTGAAATGCTCGAGTTCTACATGTATATTAAAGAACTACATATCATTCATTTTCATTATCTGCACTGCTCATATGTAGATGAGTCGGAAAATTAACTAGAAAATAATAAAAACAAATAAAAAAAGATGTATTCAAGTAACGATACGTATAAATAGGTAACCATGAAGATAGAAATATGTCTGGAAATAATACAATAATCAATGTTTCCTCGATAAGAAAAAAAAAGATCACATGAAATTCCAAATGGTTGACTTCAGCTTGCGATTGGATAAAAAAGAACAATGATACGAATAATAGTAATGGGTGTAATAGTACTAATAATAATAGTAACTGATAATAGGTACCAAAAGTAGAGAAACAAAGCAATGGAAGGATAGAAACAAGTCAGAATAAATCTGATGACTGAATGCTAATATATACGTTTTGCTGATAGACAACAGGATACAGCAAAAGGGAATAAACACTAAGAAAGCAAATAGTCATCAAGTCATCATTGAAGCATTATTCTTTATATATATTCTTCCGTTCCGACTAACTGGGCCAAAAACCATGAAGGATATATAAAGCAACAAAGAAGTAAACATTGATCAGAAAGGATGATATTATCTGTTCTTCGTTTGCTGATATATATATATATATATATATATATATATATATATATATATATATATATTATTCTACAAAAGTATTTAATCTGTATCAATAGTCAGCTTGTCTGTATGCATGAAAATATTTCGCTTAAAAATACCGAAAGAACAGCATTAACCATTGTATAAAAAGAAGGCAAAGAGGCGCAACAATTTCTGAGTTACTTCACATTCTTTACAAAACAAATAAGTTGAATGAGAAAACAACAAAACACTAGAGAAGTAATAAGATAAATGACGACAAAATACATTTTCGTAGGATAGAAACAGCAACGAAATAAAACAGATAGTGTGTGCTTGTAGATTTCCGAGAAGAAGAAAGAAAAAGAACTGGTCGGATATTATAAGGTAAATGTTGTATGCTACAATCTTTTATGCTACAATTGTCACAGTTGCTTCAAGTATTCAGGTGTAATTTGAAGGGATATCGCAAAGTTATATTGAGTAGATTGTTGTAGCGTTTTAAACTATGTACATGATGATAGCAAACCAAGGCTTCTAATGAATCATATGTACATGACTTTTCAACAAATCCATACTTTCCTTCAATGCAGTGAATTAAACAATGCTGAACAGATGATTCTAATCTACATATACAAAAAGAAATAAATGAAAATACAAACATCCAACAAATTAGCAAACGACAAAAGATAAGGATAGGTATACATCAAAAATTAGTAGAATGAACAAATACCGTTGGCAAGAATGAGTTCAACGTTGCTATCAATCTCCAGGTGATAACTGAAGTCTGCCTGTCTATCAAGAAATATGGCATTGCCATTAATCCATATGAGTTTGTCAGTCACACAATATCAGTGACCATGAGAAAGACTTAGTAGTGATACATCTGACTGTAGAACTGAACACCGCGAGTTATTATCCTAGAAAAGATAGTTTCCTCTAATACAGTTCCCAAAATATTCCGTCAGAATCGATGTAGCTCTACTGAGAAAAGTGGAGGTGGAGTAGCTACCTTTATCAATACCCGTTGGTGCATTTCAAGTTATATGTGCTTCAAATTCTCAAATGATTATATAGATTGCATCACTGTTAAATCCCACTCAAAACATTTGAACAGGTACTGCTTGATTTATGTTACAAATATTTATGTGACTCCGGGTTGTAGCTACTCCCAGTTATCCAGTTTCTTAGATATATTCACGGAATTCGTAACCCCTATACTCTGTGGTTACCTGTCGATAATATGTGGTGATTTCAATTCTTCTGACCAAACGTTTCTCAGAACTCTTGGCCATCGAAACATTGTTAATTTCACAAGAAGTCAGAATACAACACTAGACTTGGTATTCGTCAATGATACTGATATATATATGAAACTCGAAAGGGAGTTCCACTGCTCAGGTCATTGCATTATACGTGTTTTGCCCAAAATATATGGCAAACTATACAAAACAGCCTTCACATATAAGAAGATTGTACATAGAAACTACTCACACAGTAACATACTTAATCTAAGGGAAATAATACAATGTACAGACTGGAATATATTTGACAGAGATGTTTGAACGACACTCTATTGAAGATGTGATATGCTATCTTAAGTTCTGCCTGGATAACTGTTGCTCCAGTGAAAAGCTTTTTCTACGCTTCGATCGTATATTTTCGCAGCAGCTTAAGATACTAAGAAGAGAAAAAGAAAAACTATGTAAAGTAAGTGATAATGCTGGTGCTCGTAGACCGAACGTTTTAATTAGGTTAAAAATTAAACGTTTGAGTCTACTATATAACCAGAAACTTTTGTCATGTCAGAACTTTTCCAGTAGTTGGAAACTTTTTAAAGACCTCACCTTAGTAAAGAAGCACATATCGACGTCTGTGCTTTGAACAAATCGTTTATACGTCAACCCACTTGTCTCATCCCACTATGTCAATATATGTCCAATGAACGTTGTCCAGAGTTCACTGCGAAAGATGTTTCCAAATGTCTCAAATCCCTGAACCCTTCACACATTTCAGGTCCGGATGGTATGTTAAGCTTCGTATTCATGAAGTGTGCTGGTATTTTATGCCATATACTAGCTAACATGTTCAATAGATTGTTTTTAGAAAACACCATATCAGCTGCATTCCTATTTCTCTGAAAAGAAACAACATACTATTAACAGAGGGAAGCGCTCGACCTCACTCCTTACTGTGACTGGTATTCTTCAAGGAGTCGTCTTTTCCCCTCTGTTTTCTACCTTTCTTTCTGCGTGACTCAGAAGCTTCAGCTGGTACCGACTTCAACAAACATGCTGACAAACTAACAGTTTCCATACCTGCCTCCTCTTCAGCAGATTGTTCCTAACTGAATGATTCCCTGTCTACTGTTAAACGAATGGTCTTATGCTTAACTTTCCAAAATGTCAGATATAATCTGAGTAAACTGCTTAGTTCTAATGATTCCTGTTCTATTGATAGTTTTGCATTAGAGAATATAATCTCGGTGTATTTTTCTTTGAACCTTTCCTGGTCCTCCCATATCTTATTAATTTTCAAAAGAATTCTCTACCTAACTTTCTATATTAGGGAGCTGAGAGTATCTGGTATAACTCAGCTTCGTCTTTTCTGTTTTATAAACTCCTGCATCTTGCGTATTCTCCTTTATTGTGCTCCTTAATTTTTTCCTAGGTTGTGAAAAAAGACTATGCTACATTGTGTAAAACTTTGAAGATAGTCAACAGAACTAGTGGTGTACCTCTAAGTCTGCTGGTTAAAATAGTTATGCATAAATATATTAACTCATGTAAACATCTGACAAGAGTTAGTTTATCAGATGACCAGCATCCTCTTTATCCAAAGCTCTCTGCATGTCGCTCATCAGGAAAGTCAAGCAGCAAGTACATAAGACTTTATGTACGTACTACAAGAATATAAAAACTCTACAATATCGTATTTAGCTCACCTACTGTGCAATGAAGAAAGCATTAGAAATGAACTAACTAATCAAATCCTGTTTTTGAAAGCAAACTAACTGATCCTGATGATGAGCATATTATTATTATTATTATTATTATTATTATTATTATTATTATTATGAATCTAATTAATTCCTACCTAAATTAACTGTACACTTTCAGGAAAGTTGCAGAAATAGTGAATATTCTTATCTTTTTTATGCAATTTACACTTATTTCATTTTGCTATGTATACATGTACACTGTTTCTGTCTAACTGATCCTATATGACATGGTGAAAATTCTGTAGAGTATCCTCGAAATAGCTTTCGGAATAAAGCCATTATTATTATTATTATTATTATTATTATTATTATTATTATTATTATTATTATTATTATTATTATTAAATTCATGATATCGCAAGCTGCGCTTCGGTGTAATTTATGGTGATGAGACAGCCAAATATTGCATTGGTATCAGAAGCAACAGCCACAGTCTCAGATAGCTATTCATCTAACATCAACCGCTAATCATATTTAAGAATTTCCCCGAGGTGATTACACTAGGCACAACAGAAATAATATCCCTTTTAAGTTCCTAAATACCACATCATATACTAAAACTATGTACTCATTTCATAAAAGTGCGAAATTATCTTCTAAAATGGCTTGAAGTGCAGGCCATCTTATTATCATGAGAATCCACAATTGATATTTAATTTCGCTACATTCGAATCGATTCAATAATCTGTACACAAAATACATAGGTAGACACAAATATCAAAGGATCTAATTTCTCATACTTGATCAAGAATATATATATATATATATATAATATTTCACATTGTATTTTAAGAAATATAAGAGAAAACGAATTTATACAGACAAAATTTCGCTTATCATAAGATAAATATCTAAATAATTTACCAACTAACACACATCAGATTTTTTACTTGATGCAGTACAGTGATGTAGTATTATCATTCATTGGATAACATTTAGAGCAGAATTTATTGCTCATATTCATTTCAGAGCAATCGTACAACCTTCAAAATTTCTTTATATAGTCAAACGACTTTTCATTCGTTAATTTTAATGATAGTGAGATTTTCCAGATATCTGTAGTATGTGTTAGGTGTTGATTGAATAAACAAAGATTCTGTGATCAATCTCTCCCTTCACCGACCTATATGGGATTTTAGAATTGTCACCCTATCCCACCCTATAGTATGATTATGCGTCAATGTATGCAGAAAGATGACCGAGTTTTTCGAGAAACTACTAATTTTACGAGGGTCTATAATTGTGTTTCGCTAAAAGTTCGAGCTCTGCTAGTCTGATGGACACCGATCAGCTGTTGTGAGCCATATACTTGACCTTACAACCATTACATGGTATTTGATAGATTAGGTTGGCTCTATTGGGTCCTTTAACTTAACGAAACTTAACTTTAACTTAACGAAATTTCCCTCTGAACGAGTTTGTGGGTTTAAATGCCACCCTAAGCCCAGCATTGTAAACAGTTGTAAGTAAAATCTCTTATATACCTGTAAAAGTTTACTACCAATAAAACAGATGGATGAACTGTTGGACTATACAAAGAAAGTTTGAAAGTCGCATGATTACTTTGATATGAATATGAGCAATAAATTCTGCTCGAAACGTCAACTAGTAAATAATAATGCATCATTGTATGCCATATCAAATAAACAATCTAATATGGAACTATACCACAATGCCCAAGTTTCACTCTTACACTACTAACACACTTCTCAGATTAACCGTATACAGATCTGTAAATTGCATCGTAAAATCTAACAAAATCAGTAAAACCTCTACTTAAAATTAAAGCTGATAACTTATTATAAAGTATTACTACTCAGCGGAACGGAAACAACTATATGGGGAGATTTAAATACATCATAATCATTAGGTGTGCCTGCCTAAGTTAAGTAACCTAGTGGATCATACTCTGACATTTCAAATGATGGTTGATAGTTTAAGTACAGATATCACAATTTTGTTGCATGAAGATGTTGATAAGAAGCATAGCCTTCCAAACACCCGAATGGCAATTCTAGAATACTTGAGATGGGCTTTTCACAACCTAAATGCGAATTGTTGCTCCAGCACTGCGCTGCATTCGCAAAACAAAGCGGTGAGGTCTACTGATCATTTCACTTACTTGGGAAGGCAGATCTGCCCTGGTGGTTCAGGGACTGACGAAGTCTCTGAACGCATACAAAAGGCTCAGACGGCCTCAGCTAAATTATACCATTTATGGTGCCACCTTAATATCCGATTGTCTATTAAGGGTCAACTGTACTGCGCTGCAGTTCGCTCTCTTCTACCACATGGCCAAGAAAGATGACCATTAAAGGTAGAGGACATGAGAAGGCGACTTTGAGTACTCGATGACCGTTGCCTTTTGAGCACTGGCTTTTTGTAGCAGAACCGATACGGAAGTAACGTGGACGTCGAACCAAGAGTTTTAGGTAGGTAAAGAAAGTCAGTTGATGAGTCTGTATATCTTAGTCGACTAGGAAAAAAAACTGGAAATGAAATCAGCAATCGTGTGCACATTTGTGCAGCAGAAAAAAAACCACACCTAATGTGCAAGAGTGAATAATACTATCTGGCCGCTCGAACCTTGGTAGGTGGGGCAGGGTTCGGACCCGTTACCCACTGGTTGAAACTAAACTGCTTAAACCAATCAGCCACAGATCTCCATACAATAAGGTAGCTGAGATATGCATACCTAGGCTTTTGGTGCAATGTTAGCTGAAATGGGTTTAGGCTAGAAAAGCGTTAGAGGCGACCAGACTAAAACATTATATACTTCAGTAAACACATGACTACTGATTTAAGATTTGGTGGGGAGAGGGAGGCTTCCTGGTTAGGGTTTACGTGATAAATGAAATCAGTGGTTGGATACTACAGACGACATGGCTTCAAATTGGTCTCAGCGACGCAGATGCACCACCATATCATTTACATCTTGAATAATCATTCTAAATTCCATAAGTGTTTTATCCCTTCTTGTTCTCTTACTACTTTTGACCAGGTGCTTCCATATTTTTCTATCTTTAATCTTAATGTCTTCTACCTTAATGGGTTGATATAACGTATTGCAACTCAGTCCGTTGCACAATAACGTCACATCGAATTCTGGCGCTGACTGGTTCAGTGAACATGAAACCAAGTAACAAGCTGCACAAACAAAAAACAGGCTTTTTAAATTGTTATTATTCAATGATACTTCAAACATCGAAGCATTTGTGCAAAGCTGTAATAACGTAGCTTCAGCAATGAGTAACGGAAAGTAACACATTTTAGTGAATATTACGCAACAGGCAACTAACATATGACAACTGGCATTCATAAATTGTTTTTATCGATGAATAAATTTATTGAGCCGCGCTCAGACTTGACGTGAAGAAAATTCCATTTAAACACTGCACAATCAAATATATAAACTATGAAGTGGGAAAATCAACTTATTTATACAATATAACAAGTAAAATGGTTGATAGGTAGAAATAAATTACGTATATAGATAAGCAAGTAAAGCAAATTATCATTTATTTATTATCGTTTGACGCTCTGAGATAGCCATAGTTTTATTTATTAGACATAACACAGTCAAACACTTACATTGTAAACATGATAACAATAATAAAAATTGAATGCAGTGTGAGCGTATCTCAGAATTAGGATATTCAACGCCGTAAAACGAATTCGTGTAACTACATTGATTGTTGGGTCAGCTATTACAAAATATTATTGCTTACAATGTTTCCGTGGATTAGACAAGACACCATTTAAATGCCACAAAACAAATGACGAGTATGGAAAAACACTATTTCTAACATAAAAAACTAATGGAAAGCTAAGAATGTGAAAGTTTATTTTTTAAATGTATTTTTGTATGGTTCTATTGATGAATAAATCCAGGTATAAGACTACTGCTAAGCAAGTCAAAGGTATGAACCCCTTGATCTAGGCTCGTTTCGATAATTCCAAAGATAATTTAACTATTCTTTGAACAAAAGACAGCGCTCTCAAAAAGATCCTGGAATTTTTCTTTAGATCTTATCACTTATTTAGATAGAGTGATATGGTATAGAATGAATCACAGTGACGCAGAAGTACTTATACAATATCTTCATTTTCATCATGAAAATTTTACATGTTATATATCCTTATTGCTTTGGATCTCCTTTTCTTTTACACAGCTTTTTATGATTACTGATATTATTATCACCGTTATTTCCGTTTCATTATTCTTCCTATTCTTGAGTTTTACCTCAATATGTTTGTTGTCAATTGTGAAGTTTGCACATCTAGGTTATCCTGCTGAGTATAATCATTTCTTAGTACAAATAGATAAACAAAAAGATCAACATGGAAACTGGTAAAGAAATGCACTGTACACGTCGCCACTCTTCAAAATGGCATGCAAACAACAACTGACCAAAAAACGAATGATATTCAAGTAGAAAACAGTGTACAAGATGAAAGGAAGGAAATAGATAAAGGTTGACGCAATACTCAGGACTTCGAAAATGACAGAGAATTTACATCTGCAAAGTCGAGACTGCTTTTCAACCATTTCACCGAAACCCCGCAACCATTGATCCTTCTAATTTCGACGGTATAAGAAAGATAACCTTCACGTACCCAGACAACTCAAACCAATAATCATATGCTTTATCGACTGGTACTACATCTCGGTCTGACCACCCTTAGCCTTTCTGCAACCTGATTCTACTCCAGTTAATAATGCACATCAAAGTAAGCGGTGGCTAGGGATATGACCATGTCCCCCTCCATCGGTGAAGGTTCACAGCTCCATCGACTTACTTTCTTTGGCTATTACGCTATGCCTATAATCCAGATCGCTCATACGGTGAATCGATCACATGCGAGAGTGTTATAAAGACATCTGTGGTCAAGAAACTATTACCTCTATAGATTTTCCACTTTCTGTAATATAATAAGATACAGCGGATTACAGCCCGGTATACCTGTCTTTTAATGAGAAGTGAGGTATCTCACATGCACCAGATATGACGTGAGTTAGAGAATTCCAAGAGTATTTCTCATTCCAGAAACTTCATCAGCAACCAACTCCATCATGGTGATCCAAATCCGCCACTTAACTCTACGTCTTTCAACCAGTTCTGAAGCACCATATTAGATTTGATAGCTGCAAAACGCAAGCTAAACAGGCCATTTTTATTCAAAGTATTTGGCAAGCCAGTCAGCTTGACAGGAGGATTTCGTGTGTACACTAAGCCATCTACGTTCTTTCCCAGTAGTAAGGTGATCCATGATAACTGCAAGAAATTGCCATTATGAAAATTATAACGAGACATGTAAGCGAACAATATTGTTTCTAATTAGATTTCATCAAGCTTCACTCTAATATACATAACTTTCAGCATATTTGTTAAATATCAACCAGTCAAGGTAATTAGTGGGACAACGACAACGAGGAATACGGATTGTAAAAAGGTTAATATGAATGTTCATAATGACACAATGTAAAAAGGTGTTCATATAGATAGAAAGACAAAGTAGGTCAAATATTGAATAACAAAACGTATTACCGAACACCTAACTTCGTGGCTGGGTAAAGGACAAGTTAAATCTATAGGAAGCTCTATTTTATCTCATCTAGTTGATAGTGATCATAGAGTAGATAAGACGAAAGCATTCAAAGTGATTTACCTCATACCACCGAACCTTTCCAATGGATTTCGAATCCACCTTTTACATATAGCTGAAGCTATAACAATTCGAATAAACAATCCTAGGCTCTGTATCCAGGAGAAAATTGTACAGCCTTTATCGCTCGCTGCCTTGGTCAGGGAGAACCTAATTAATGACCTTGCTTATGAATTTTAAAATGTACTTCTTCTTTTTATTTTTATTTCATTTTGTCACCTCTTTTACACCAGGACTATATTCAAATTCAACTTTTATTTATTCACCGCCTTCAACCTCCAGTATCACATAACCTTGTTGTCTTGTTTTGTTTTCCAATCTTCGACCTACTTTGTCTTTCTATCTATATGAACACCTTTTTACATTGTTGTGTCATTATGAACATTCATATTAACCTTTTTACAATCCGTATTCCTCGTTGTCGTTGTCCCACTAATTACCTTGACTGGTTGATATTTAACAAATATGCTGAAAGTTATGTATATTAGAGTGAAGCCTGATGAAATCTGATTCGTGATAAGAACGAAGTACACGAGGTCACATATATATGAGACAATCAATAGCAAAGTTGAGATAAAATGGTGACAGTGGAAATGCTTGACAAACATCCCTGGTTGCTATTACTTCAAACCACAACTCTCAGTGAGCACTTAAGCACCTGCACAAATAAGAGTGGAGAGATTAGATAGGCAGACTATACATGATAATTCCTTCACAATTAGATATCATGACATCTTATGGTTGATGGGTAAAACGGACACCTAGAGTATACCTTTCAGAACATCTTAACTTCCTTACTTGAATGTTATTATTATTATGGACATATCTGAACGTTTGGCTCTATTTAGCAAAAATGACAACTTTTGACTGAATTCATCCTTTGCATCATTCGACCTGCAGTCGGTACTTGCGTACGCAGAAATTACGAATATGCATCAGCGAGTATCACGAATCTTCCTAGCTCTTAGAGATGCCTTCAATTGAACACAATATATTCTACTATCAACTGGTATCAAGTTGTCGTGTAATTTTTCTTCCTCGACTCAACATTACACCTACGCTATCGGTTTCTGGATTGAGATTTGACTGTATCACCCTAGGACAAAAAAACCACGCCATCAGGAACAAAAGACCGCTCGATAGGGATGTGTGCTACCTTTGGATTTGAGGTTTCCTAACACACCTTCCTATGAGAAAGACAATATCACTATAGACAGCCGGTAATCCGCAGAGAACACTATACTGCTATTAAACGCCGTTCACTCAGCAACACAACTCATCTCTCGAACCCAAACCATAGCGTAAGCCATTTACACTACAACAGGAAATCCTTTTAGCCTCCCCTTACTATCAAATCGCTCTTTCTAGCACGGGAGGATCTCAAGGGACTACTATCTCAGCCAGCAGAGCTCATTGGGTCACTACGACAGGTACAGACAACCATTATCTCAAACTCATGAGCTAGACAAATGGCAAATGATATATGATGAGTAAAAGAAAAGTGGTTGCAAAACTTCACAAAACCACAAAGAATACGTCCAAAAGTGGTTTCCCACACCTCTACAGTACAATAATAGAAACTGGTGCACCCATTTAATATTTTACACCTGTTACAGCAAGTCCTATTGCAAACCTTATGATAACTAGTAACTTCCATTTGAACTAAAGAAGACTATATTCAATGTAACCAACATTCTCTGAGTAAAGAGATTCATATGATATCTACCAAGCAATACAACCTAGAACAATAACTTTATCTATAAATGACTTTTAATTCAAAACCTAACCGAAAAAGCCGTAATTTCAAACTTAGAATTTGCAGGTAGTTGATAATTTATACTCAATATCATTTACTAAACAAATGTGTCAAAAAATATTTGAATCATATAGATAAATCATTCCAAGATACAGCTGACTAGGAGACATGTGATGAAAAGCTTGAAGCGGATTATAACAGTTCCTAAACAAGACACCATCACGTAGATAGTGAATACTGGACAAGTGAAATCTCCACAAAAGTAGATATATAGGAATTTCGTATGGCAGAAGAATGATTTTGGCAATGTATTCCATAAGCAGAATAGTTTATGTATGAAATTTTGATCGTCTATCTAGATAACATTGCCACACACTTCTAAACCACAGAGCTCAGAAAGTGCAACACCACTAATAAATAAAATTGCCAAGTGAACGAATACTATTATCATTAGACGCCTAAATAATATGTAAATGTTAGATATTCGAAATGGGTATGTCAATGCACATTTAAACCTGTAACACTGACTTGTTCCGAATATGAACAATAAAAATGAATTACCACCAAACTTAAAGCAGAGTAAGTATATGACAGTTAAATACGGTCAACCATCTAAAGAAAGCAAAGAATCCTATAAAAAACCAGTGTAACAACTAGATACTAAGAAAAATCAACTAATTTATCCGTTCATTGTGCGATCAGTTATCAGCCATACAATCACAATCTATGAGCAAGCGGAGAAAAGAACTTACCGTACACCCAATGCTAATTTATTGCCAGCAGTTGACGGTCTTATAACAAAAGTTCCAGGAGGTCTATCAGCCAGTAATGCTTCCACTTTTTCACGAGTAACGCCAGTAAGAAACCAATATCGTCGGTCACGTATTTCCTCCGGTACAGATGTATCTACGAGGGGATTAGTAGATTTGTTCTGAATGGCCTGTTTGTGAAACCTATCTCGGTACTTTGGGTATCGACTGAGGAACTAACCGAAGGAATACTACCATCAATCAATGATGAAGTTGATGAAGACAGTGATTCTTCGTTGAATCCTCGGTCTTTAAGTGCACGACGAATCTCTTGAGCCTGTCTCTTCAATTTACGCTGTTGAGAAACTGCATTCGCACATTTTTCAAGATTATCCTTAACGTTTTGCACTGTTCACTAACCTCTTCCTTATTAGTCTTGATCTGCTGCTCTGCCTTATTCATTTCATCGTTTAGTGTTTCAATTTGAGGAGAAATTTTTGACCTGAAATGGTTTAAAATTGAATGTTCCAAAAGTAATATCCATTCATTAAGAAAATCTAATGTACAAAAAAGTTTTAAATAATGATTGGCAACCCACTGTAATTTAAGCAGATTTTTTGTAATATTAGGATCAAACTAAAAAATTACTATGATAATACTCTTCCTTTCCCCAAAACAAAAACTGCATCATACATTTCATGCTTTGTTCAGGTCAAGTTAACCATTTTATGAATTGACTCACCAGAATCGATGTTTACAGGACTCGATTGACTATTAACTTATGTTTTAATTCAAAACGCGTGCAGCTTTGAATGCCACCTTTTACAGAGGTTTAGGCGGGAAGGCTTTTTTGTAGAATACCGTCTATTCTTTAGTGAACTGAATGCAAACAACAAATCTGATTTTCAATATGATCCTGCAGTATATATCACATTTAATTCTTCATCTGAAAATTTTAAAATTCCATCAATTGGTGAGATCATGAGCAGTAGATTTGTTCAAAATATTACCAAAAACCTAAGAATCTGATGAGTGTGTATAAACATTCACAGTAAATTGACTCATTATACAATGCACAAGCTCCTTCTCAAATATTGGCCACCAAATTTTAAATGTAACAAAGAACAGCATAACATTCTACCTATCGGAGTATTATAAACCACAAATGAGACCGCTTCAGAATCCATTATTTTTCTGGTAATAAATTTAAGCACCTCGTCTTCATCTGTACTTTTTAATAAGTACTGCATCACTGCGTGTTATATCAGATGAAAAGTCTAGCATGCGACCACACATTCAATCACAATGCTAAAATCTTATTCCAAGAATAATTAATAATAGCTCCATTTTGAGAGGAGGACTTACTTTTCACTAGGACAAGAATAGTCATTTAACCGACTCAGTGAAGTTTGCAGCCATTTATGCAAATTAGTATACGCTTTCATTAAACGAAAAGCTTCCTCTTTCAAATCAACTGCATTTTTCGACTGTAACTCCAAGTCAGTTATAAGTTTGTCCAGTTGAGTAATTTTAACAACTATATTTTTCAGTTCACTGCTTAACTGTGAATCAGATAAAAAGCAAGCGAATACTCCAGAACTGCATCTATTCTCAGCGGAGACATTACTGTCGGACGATGCATCAATTTTGTCATTAAAACGTTTATGACGGCGGGATACAGGCCAAATAAGTCGTAAACTACTATAACTACTCACAGTTAACGGGTGAGCACGACAGAAATTAATAAGTTCAGAAACTAAACGAAAAGTTGGCTGTGGAGGATCAGTAAATCCGAAATAATCACCACGATGGTAAATTCGATTCAATTTGTTTTCACCATGCCATCTATTTAAAAGAAAGTATGGAAAATGTAACTAGATAATGAAATGGTAAAATAATGGTGAATAATGGTAAAAATGGTAAAATAACCATACTTGAAAATAACTAATCGCCGATTAGTTTCTCACATATTATTTAGCCCAGATAACAAGACATGCGGAAAATGAAAAGTGAACTTGGAAATGTAATATATATCGGTAAGAAATACCTGACTACGAGAGTAAATGCAGCAACTGAACGCTGAGATGCATCACGAACAAGATAGTATCCATCCTGAAGACCTGTCATTATTTCACGTACTTCTTCTTGGGTTATATCACCCCAATACCATTCCTGATTCTCGAGATCTTTTTTATTTACAGCTGTTGACGAAGGACTAGGTGGGGTAACTATAGTTGGTACAACAATAGCATCCGTCCGACATGGCGCAACCAACTCAGAGGATTTGTGCTTATCACTTGAAGACTGAGCTGAAAGTAAAAACATATTCTCATACAGACGAAATTCAACGGGTCATATGAACAATAAATTACCACTGACAATTATGACACGGAATGGTCCTTTTAAAGATTCGAAACTTCCTCAACGTATTTTCATTGATATCAGTTACAGATGAAAACAATCTCTTTAACATGGAAAGTTGTAAGCTGAATACAAACAACGACAATACCATAAAATATGAAGCTATAAATCTTTCACATCACTTCACACTGAAGCGACTTTTCAACCCTTGAATGTAGGCTGGATAGTAGTGAATGCTTCTGGACACCTTTCAGCTTCTCTAGAAGCCAAGAGAAGTAACTATCGACGCTTAATACATCGAGCTCAAGAATAATTCATACCAGCCAAACAGGTTTTCAAATATCCATTATTACAACTCACTCAAACCATGTACGAAAATCAATTGATAAACTTTAGATAAAGTAACGTGCACTTCTTCACTAAGCTTGACGTTTATTCGGTGGCAGCTAGACTAGTCTTCGATAATCAGGCAACTGGATACAGTTTAATATTTATAACTAAGCTGCCTAAACATTCGACATAGACCATTCTGTGAAACAAGTTGTCCAACTAAGTTCAGGGATCCAGAAGTGATAACTCACCAATGCTTCTCTTCATTAACATCACCTTCCAAAAAGTTTAGAAAGCAACTATCACAATTCACAAGGCCCATAACAATGAACAGGTACTAAGAACGAAAATCGCCCTTTTCTTAACCTACAACTAAAACATTTACACTTAGAAAATTAGAGTTTTACAAACTGATTTAAAGGAAATTCACTGTGTTTGACCCAACAGAGTTTATCTTAGCAAACTAATAAAACACCTGGTGCATCAGAGTACCGATTCAAATTATTGCATTTTATAAGCACTACATAACGGAAAATCAACAAGAAAATAAAACTGGATATTATACTGACCACGATATGCACCAAAAAGTCAATGATAAATAAAAAGTCCGCTTCTTAAAACAAAATAATTAGATGTATCTCCATAAATGAGGCATATTTTTTCACTCCCATCTTAGTAACATAGTATAACAGTGTATTGACTAACTGCGTACTCTTATATAATAGACCAACGTTCTAGACCTCTGATTCCTTAGCTCGAAGCAAATTACTTCACTTCCTATCGATACCTTGGGTACCTGTGAACTCTAATCTTGAGGCCATATCTAACACAAGATACCTGAAATAGGTGTTTTAAGCACTTGAAATACGCCTAAGACATTATGTTTTGTTAGAAAAACTATTCAAATTATTATAGGAGAACAAATCATCTCTTACATTACTTATTTGCTTGAACTTCAGTTAATTCTATCTTCGTGTTAAGGTTTAGAGAAAAGTGAGACCAATCGAAATCATGTTTTTTTATGTCTTTAGTGGCTTCAAACAGGACAAATTTTCGCTCCTATGTCGGAAATAAAAAACGCTGCATATTTAATGTTAATTTTACGATCTTTGCGGGAAAGATTTTCAAACAAAATGATTCCGCAGTTTTCTACAACATTAATCATACTACTGTGAGTAGTTACACTGTTCACATAAAATTAGTTAACCTCACAAATGAGGTAAAGAAGCAGACAGAAATGAAAAACATTCAACAAAAAGAGAAAAACCAAAACAATCACTTACGATCACACTTCCTCCGTGCAATAGACGTATTCATGTCAGGATTTGGTTCAGATACAAATGGAATTGATAAAGAACTTTCAATGTGAGAGGTGTTTTCTGATTCATCAGTAACACAAGAACCGACGACAACACCGAACACAGCTTCCAGTGCACGCATATGCGTATCCATACCCATAGCTATATCGGTGATAAGATGCCATGGTGGTCGTACAAGAATCTGTCTAAATACCATTAACCAAAGAGTAAGTTTACTTGGTGCATTCAATGAATTAGACTGAGTGATATTTATGGGTGATAAGTTTGATAAATAAGATCTCAATTTATTTTGATGATTTACTACAAATCCTAAATGGTTGAAAATATGAATTAAACATAATCGATGAATTTCAGGAAGATTGTCAAGAAATTTGCGAACAGCCAGTATCTTTTCATCTGTTAAAAGTAAGAAGAATAAAAGGAAAGAGATATTTGACAATATATCTTACGCATATATATTGGTCCAAAAAAGAGTAAGTATCTATGACGCAGTTATAATCAAATTAGGAATCATTTTCGGGACGTCTACTAACTAGTCTGCAAAAACATTAGGCACCAACACTAAAACTCGTAACATCCCAAACGATTTTCAAAATACCTTTTTAATATCCTAAAAGCTAAACTGTATTCAAATAGTATTAGATGAATTGACCATTATCAATATGAGAACATCTATTACTGTGGAGTGGTTCATGTTGCCACATCCCAAATCAGCACAAAGAGCTGAGAGCCAACAATAGGAAAGAAAGCAATACAAAAAACTCAGAAAGCCGTAGAATATACAGAAGATGAACTAAGTAAAAAATAAAGAAAATGTGAAACAATGGTGTAGATGAATCTGCTTACTGCAATCTTCTACAAGATGTATCAAGTAGTCTCCCACTATTGGATTCCACTTTCACCTAAACGCCAACTAACAATTCTAAATTTCTTATACAGCCCATATAAACAGTAAGAGACTTCATAGATTGATGCCACCTTCGGTCTGGTCACTCTTAGTCAATATCCAAATGAAAGCTACTTTGTTTAACATTGTGTACTGATGTAGATAGCAGCTCAGTACACGTAATACATGTCCTAACCACTAACATCAACGAAGTTTTTCAACCCCACCAACTGACTTACCTATTTTACCTAAGACGCTACATTTCTCATTTTGCGGTTTGACATTTGGAACCTTCACATCTACTCCAACGTTTATGGTCATGCAATAGCACGAAGTGAACTGCTGCGCAGTACTTTAGACTCTTATCAGGCAACGGTATATACCACCGGCGCTACAAGTGCATCAAGTTAGCAAAGACCAAACGAACATCCTGAACGCCTGCTGAGACACTGTTGGCCACTGACTAACACTACAATTAAGTAGTCGAAAAAACTACTCAGAAATGCCAACGTGGACCATACGATTTGTAAATAATTCACAAATTGTCATTCTATTTAAGGTATACCAGTTCATCCCAGTTAGCAAGGTAGGCTGTTATTCTGAACTGCCCGGCTGTATGAGTTGAATTTGTCCATAAACTCCGTTGATGACCTCTATCCCAACCCCATGAACCGACCGTCAAGTGTTTAGACCATTCTAAGCTGGCCAGTGAAATCTACAAATCAGTTTGAGTGTTTTTTACTACTTACGGTTCTCAGTCAGATATTTCGTTAGTTCATGTCACTTTTGTGTCAGAGGTTACACCGTCTTCACAGCCTGATGGTTTCCAAAAGAAACCCTGTTGACACCACAAATGAACACTTTAAAAACTACTTAGTTGCAATAAATGTCAACGTCAACTGTACAATTTGTAAATAACTTGTAAACTGATCATCCTACTTAAAAGTAGAGGAAATTTTAAAAGTTTTTGTATCGGTAACAGGAACTGAAGGCAATAAAGGAAACAAAAGAATGGAAGGCAGATTATGGTTTTGCATTCTGGTGGAAGCGTTCAAACAGTTGGGGCTTCTCAGCTGTCCACAATGTAGAAGTACCCAAAATGGAAAAGGGATTACATTTATGCAACTACAGAGATCAGCAGACGTTTACTTAAAGCTTGAAAGCTCACTTCAAACTGTAACATGCATTTCAGTACAGAGCTGACAGTAAGGTGGTGAATATCCTGAGTAGCTTCTTCAGTAAGAGAAACTCTTTTAAGAAGACTAGGTTGAAGGGATGAAATGCCATTTATTGGTCAAGAAGTACATGGTGTCTACTACTGTTAAATATATCTATATTTCAAGACCTAGTGAGGGGTGGAGATTCGGTCAATGCATCCACGACCAGGTCCAAAATTACTTGCTTATCTTGGGTTTACTGTTCCTAGACTTCATTAGATGCCATAAGGCCACAAAACTTAATATTTTAAAAAAATATATTGGATAAGCCAATGCTTATGTGACTGTTACACATGAAGTTTTTTCTGTCTTCATGACTGTGACAAGCAGCAACTAAAAACCGTTAGAAGGTATCTTGAACAATATTATGTGCAAACTGGGCTTTGATTTACATGCCAACAACTGAATATTTTTATTCCCCATGAAAATCCATGTAGATTCACTGACGGGAGAAAGTTTTAACATCAAATAAATCGGAGTTCAAAACACGTTCAAATGAACAACAACCGATAAATATTATTCTGTGAATGTTTACTGTTACTTGTAATTTCCTGTTGCTACACTGTGTCAAATTGCTCAACTTCTGCTGGCATATGGGCCCCTATGTGGATGTCACAATATTATCCGAATATCCACTACATTATAGTTAGTAAAGGAATTCAAGATGCGCGTTTTGTCCCACTTGGGAATCGTCATCTGGAAGTACCTGCACCTCAGTGAGTGATGTTTCTCCCACTGAGACTCGAACCTAACACCTATCGCGTCAAACACCGAAGTGCTACTAACCGGACCACTGAGGCACGACAGCCACCACTTTTTGTTTGTTTATACTTGTAACTTCCCGTCGCTATACTGGGTCGAACTGTTTGACTTACGCTGCCACCAAATAAACAACATAACGAATATTCGGACATTATCGAAGCATCTGCATAGGAGCCTATCTGCTAATAGAGGTCAAGTAACTCGATCCTGTATAGCAACGGGAACTTAAAAGTATCAATAAGTAACAAGTGATAGCTTTTGCACAAGTGGTGGCTCTCGTGCTCAAGTCACCTAGTTGATAACGTCTTGCAGTTTGAAGTGATAGGTACTGAGTTCGAGTCGCGTTGGGAACAACACCCCTCACTGAGGTGAAGGTACATCCAGCTGAAGAGTCCCAAACAGAAAAACGACGCAAGACTTGGATTCCGCTGCTAGCTTCCAAATAGGCTTGAACTTTATATATATATATATATATATATATATATATATATATATATATATATATATATATATATATATATATATATATATATATATATATATATATGCGAAAAATCCAAACAACCAGTCAAAAAATACCAACACCAAACACTTACCTGTATTTGTAATATTTGCTAAGTGGCAAAAGTCTAAATAGTATTCTTCTGGTATCACTGCTACAGGAAGATCTCGAAGAAAAGCTTTCATTAATTGAGCTAAACGTACAATATCTAGTGGAAGCACCGATGACTGCTCCGAATCAGGTAAAGGCAAGCAATGAGCAAAGGTGTTATGCAATTCCTGTAAGGTATGTGCCAAAGCTGACTGTTGATACACCATAACCATGTCAATAGGTTGAGTATGTGGATTATTACTTGCAGTGATAAAACTTTCATTAGCAAGCTTTTCTATTTGTTCAGTGCACGCTGCTAAGAATATGGGAAGTTTAGAGGTAGAATCTAATTTCTGAAAGCGAAAATAAAAGATATTTTCATGGCTCAACTTATGAACAAGCTTAACACAGCACGTACATAGAATTGTTCCAGTCATACTGTGACTCACTACTTGGACGAATCAACTGTCAACCCATTCAACCCAATACACTAATCAAGTGCCACTAATTGCCATGTAATTCTTATTAATTAAATTATAACTAATTATTAAGTAATAGTGTGGATATATTTTTCTCCTTATCATCAAAATTCTCAACATTATAGTAAGTTTCATGACGGAGACACTCATTGAGAACTACCCAACCAAGTTTATAAGCTGGCATAAAGTGGATAGAACATTTAGAAATACTGTCCACTCTCTCCCCAAGAAAGATGTATTCACCAAGCTACCATAAATTGGTGATACTAATAGCTTCATAGTCAGAAAAAGAGTTAACGATGACACCAATAAAACGTATCATGCAGCTAAGGTTCGGATAAATGAAAATTTGAAGCCTATATATACCTATCAAAGCTATTGTCTGGATTTATTTCCCGTCTTAAATGTATGTGTGGGCACACATATATAGGGAGGACGACTCACCGATCATTGAAAATAAGGGCACTAAAACGCATTCCGAAATGGCTTCAGAAACAAATAGGATTATCTGACCCTATTTATACTGGAAACAAACGTCCTAGCCCCTCAATAACTAAACATATTAAGGAAAGAGGGCATAAAATGGATGCACAAACTCCATTGAGGCTGATCTATAAGACCTGTTGGGGGAGTCTTTAATCTCATTCAATTTCAGTGGACTCCTTTCAATGCTTTAGTGAGATGTGGCAAGGTGAACTAACTCACTTCTGAACAAAGAAAGTCACAAGGTTTACTATCTCTTTAAGCAGAACACTATTATGCAGATCAAAGGAAGAAACAACCAAAGAAGACAAACCGAATATCATCTACAAAATCAACTGCAATAACTGTGGTCAACATTACACTGGACAAAGTGGTCGCCCTCTACGCCTTCGTCTACATGAACACCAATTGACTATTAAACGTTACGACATTTCATTACTCATGTCAGTGCATGTGGATAATTATGGACATGAATTCAATCTCGACAATGTAGAAATTTTGAACAGAGGAAACAAAGAATATCAGAGAATTCCTAGAAGCTTGGCATTCAGGTCAGTCAGTAATCAACATATGTATAGACATAGACCCAACCTATCAACTAATAAGAGAAATGATAAACGACAGAAAGGTCAGAGGTCAAGCAAAGGAACAGCCAACAGGAAGTCTATACAGTCAACGACACAACAACCGAAGGAAACAATCAATCACAGACCACTTCGTCAGAGCAAGCCACTAAGTCACTCATGGAGAGATATTGACAGCTCACTTCATACTGAAGTTAGTGCTGATGATGTCGTTTAGAAAGACGATGAAAGCTTCACGGTTAAACAATCCAGCTCAGAGAACTCAATACAACCAAGATATTTCATTCTATTTACAGTTCTTAATTGTCGCTCATAATACACAAACTTGATGTAAAACTGAGTTAATATATCGCCTTCTACTGCGGTCACGTATCCTTTAAATTAATCGACCAATCGACACCAACATAGGATCACACATTACTCCATAAGGTTTCAAGTTGCCACACGTCATCTCACGCCACAAGTAACAAAGTAGTAGGATGAGAGATGAAAAAAGAAGGAAGGAAAGAAGAATTGGTCAAAAGCCGTTGAAAGCAATAAAAGAGAGGAAGCAGGAATAAGAAAGTGTTGAGTTGAGTGTAGTGGTTAAGATGAAGATAAAGTATGAATACATCTGCGCCACTGATATCGATTCTGAGCCATGTCACTTAGAGTCTTCAATCACTGGTTTCTGTTGTAGTTCCCAATCAGCTAGTCTGTATTTCACAATACAGCTCAGATCAACTACTTCAGCCAGCATTACGTGGCGAGTCAGATAGTAACTAGGATGGCAAAAGCATGTTCTCGTTATCTCACTCAATGAAGCCTCACAACTGCATCGAATGACTTTCCCCTCCTCCCTAAAACTCTACACCTGACTGTTGAGTTACTCATGTGATGACAGCGTAACACACGGTCTACGCTACAAAGGTAACGGTGGTCAAACGCCTGAAGCCTTCTTGGATCGTATACCTTTAATGGTCATGTTTCACAGCCATATGGTAGAATATGGCGAACTGCAGTACAGTGCACTCGACCCTTAATAGGTAATCGGATATCGAGGCAACGCCACACATGATGTAAGTTGGTGAAAACCAACAGAGCCTTTAGTAGGCGTGCTAAACATTTTGTCTCCCACTGACGCACCAGGGGTGATCCGACTTCCCATGTAAGTGAAGTGGCCAATGCACTCAAACACTTCACTCTTTACTGTTAGCCGAGGCACTACTGAAGACCAGTCCTGAAGCTACAATTTGTATTTTGGTGGCGAGAAACGCATCCCAAACATTCAAAAACTGCTACTCAAGGTGTGCAGAAGACTCTGCATCTCATTACCGTGTATTTCCAGTAGGATTGGGCTATCTATGTATTCTTGATCTACTAAGGAGTCTCCTATAGCTAGATCAATTCCTGTAATGTCAGATGACAACAGGGAGAACGCCTATGACAAATTGAACAGGAAGGCAGACAGTGGTTACCTTGATGGACACCCTTCAATGTGCACAGATCATCTGATAACTCACTAGGCTTCAACACGCCCACCGGTGGTCGAGTAAAGAGCCTTCAACAGAGTGAGGTACTTATTCGGTATCTCTTTCAGTGAGATACACTAACATAAAACCTCTCTCGAAGTGGAACATAGCCTTTAGATAGAGAAATACACCTAGTGTCAACCATTGGTAAGTTTATCTAGAACATACGTACACTTGCCGATTTCCAAATACCTCACGTATGTTCCCATTTATTTCCATACATTTTGTAAACTCTACCCACCTGACAAAATCATGCATCGATTTTTACACACAACTCACTATTATTACACTTCATCAGAGATAAAAACAAACAATGATTTAGTATAAAAGATGTATTCACCTTCGTAGAACATGGCAATAGTATGAATGTTTGAGACAAGAAGATGATTTCATTGGATATAACATTATTATTTACCAATGTTCCGCTTATAGAAACAGTCAACTATATTTGCGATGAATTAAGAGAACGAGAGATAAACGTAGGAATCCGACCTGAAAGAGAAGCGATTGCTGCTAAAATGCACTATGAAAGTTCACTTCATGTTTAACAACGAATTATATCGACAAGTAAATAGGGTTGCAATGGGCTCTTCTCTGGGTCATATGCTAGCAGACATCTTTTTGGTGAGACTTGAAAACGGTACACTTAGGGACATACTTGATAAACTAGACTATTATTGCTAGTTTATACACGATACGTTCATAATTTGTAATAATACCTACAATAAAAAAGAGCTTTTGAATGCCTTCAATAATGTTCACCCAGCTATGAAGTTCACCTGTGAGAAACAACAGGGGAATAGTATTCCTTTCCTAGATGTCTTCCTCATCAGAAAAGCGGATGGATATATTAAGAGGAATGTTTTGCAAAAGAACACATGAACTAGTCAATATATTCACTTGCACAGCTTCACATCAATTCAATATAAAAGAAACCTGGTCAAATGACTGAGTTACAGTAAGTGAAAAGTTTTTTCTGATGACTTTATTGAAGAAGAAATTAATGAGCTGAAGATAACATGGCAACAAAATAGTTATCCACTAAACTTCACAAACAAACACATGTTGAAACTCAGAGAGATAATAAAGAAAGACAAGGTTGCTAAGAAGGCTATATACCTTAGACTAAGTTTTTTAAGGTGATATTGCCTCAGATACCCTAACACATCGATTTAGTAGATCATTTGAAAAGATATTCAATGCAGCGGAACTTTTTGTTAGCTTCTCAACCAAACCATTACTGATACAGCGAACCAAGGATAGATAACTTATAATGGCCACTTCAATGTGCATTTATGAGTTCAACTGCTCCCATGGAGTTAGTTACATAGGCTGTACTCAAAGGGTTCTGTCCATGCGCGCTCGTGAACATCTGTCAGCTTGGTTAGAGAAAGAAATAACAAAGAGCATCAATAGTACAGTCCTCTCACATCTAGTAGATACCGGCATCAGATTAAGGTAGATCGCAGCTCTTCTGTGATATACTGTGTCGCTTCCAATTTCCTTAAAGGTGCACGACTTCGCGTCTTATCCATACCCAAAGCCATAGGGATAAAGGCAAGAAAACCGGACCTATGTATTCAAAAGAAATATATGCATTCACTTTGTCTACCCTGGCCCACAACAGAGTCGACACGTTCTTTATGAACTTCCCTACCACAAATCGCACATTTCAACCTCCCGCCCAGTACACTGATAAACATGTGTTTTCTTATGTTATTAGTTGTACCCCCTTCTTTATTCATACCACAACCTGTAGTCATCTTCAACCGCGATGTAACACTTCACATTTGTTACGCTCTATTTCTTCATAGTACTCACATGATTTTCGTCCCACCTGAATATAACTCATCACTACATAATTATTATTTGACCCTTAGTAAACATACACACATTTTTGCCCCAGTAAATGTATATGAATGAATCATCATCTGTAGATTTTGTCTCCTCATTTCGTAATTGTTCTATCAACATTGATTTCATTGCACAACTAACACACTAGACTGATGACCATTCCACCATTCCATTCGATTTGATCTCCATACACCCATAACACTGACTGTTTCAATGTCGTAATTGTATATCATGCCTTATTTTGGCTATTGCATTTCACTTATTCTCATGGATTTACAACTGTAGACCTTGAGGAAGAAGTTATTGAGAACAATTGTTCGTTCAAATTATTCTTGTTCTGAATAATCTAAGGGGATCTTCAGATTACAAGTGTAATATGTATACGATTGTATAAATTTTGAAAATACATTCTTCGAAAAGGATTTCCTTCGCAGAAATAATTGTTCTAAGATTTAATAGGCATATTCAGTATAATTTGCTTCAGTGTTATTTTTAACAATGTCTCATTGATATCAGACATGTTGAGCAGTTTCCTGGGGACCACAGATGCAATATAAAAATCCAACTAACTTAATATTTCCAGACAGATAATATTTCACCTGAATTTCATTGCATTATTTTTTATTATTATTTGTCCCTTGTGTTCCTAGTGGAGCATAGGGCTTCAGTAGCACGTCTCCAATGCGCTCTGTTCTCTGAAATCTTTTCAACCTGGCTCCACAACTGCCCACAAGCTCTCATTTCTTCCTCACAAGATCTCCATGTCACCCTCACCTCGGACGCCCAACTCATCGCTTCCCATCGGGTTCCACTCCAGCAACTGGCCTGGTGCGTGATGTCCCCAGTCAGCCTTCTCAGTGTATGCTCAATACATCTCCACTTCCTTCCACTGCATATTTGTTCAGCGATAGCTTCTTGGTTGGTTCGTTGCCTGGCCAGAGTTCTTTGTTGCTTATTCTTCTTATTCTGGCCATCTGATCTTTAGTAACGAGCCAGCGTAGGCAGTTGTTGATGAATGTCTGTAGTTTGTTGGAAATCAATTTCGTAATGCGCCAAGTCCCTGAGCCATACAGAAGCACTGACTTGACGTTGGTGTTGAAAATCCGGATCATGTTCCACATGCTGAGTGCAGAAGATCTACACACTGGTTTCAGGCTAATGAACGCCTGTCTTGCTTTTCCGATCCTGACTTTGACGTCCTCGTCTGTGCAGCCTGTAGTTGAGACAGTGCTGCCTAGACAGGTGAAGAGGCTACTTCGTTTTAGTTTCTCCCGTTGATGGTGATTGGAGGTTGTTGTTGTTAGCTAGGTTCAAGCATGGTGCGGATATTCCATGTCCCCACGTTTACTTTCGCTTTCATCGAGAGAAGACACATCGGCCCGGCCAATTGGCATCCCGAAGGCTTTCACCAACCGGTGTCATTTCGCCTCTCCGATTCCAGTGAGGAATAATTTTGTTATTATTTTTTATATTTTGTTTGTGCTTTGAAGTTTCTTTAGCGGTTGGATTGGTTTTTACGGGTAGGGTTGCTAGCCCTACGCCCAACCTTCCCTCTTTACCTGGGCGGGCTTAGGAACGGCTAGTAACTAGCGAACTAGTTAACCAGGCGTGCATGCATTAGTGTATTTAAAAAACATGGTCTAAATATCAGGGCAAAAATAATTTCCACATAGTTACTTAAGTCAATAAGTAGCCAACACAAGTTAACATGTTATTTGTAATAGTTTAATTTTCATCGTCTGACAAGATTGAACGTACAAAACTCGCCCTACTTCGATTTCAGCAACTGAACAACATCGTTAGCTCTCACAAAAATCTATACAGTACGTAATCTTGTGCATGAAACTACATGCAACAATGATATGGTAGGTTGGGTCGTTGAAAATCGAAAGACAGTTAACTTTGACCTGTACTTCATCTCCACTAGAAATCGTTACAAAGGCATATTAACAACTTCCAAGAAAGTTATTCGTTCTCAGTACAGTTCGATGGTTAGTCAATTAGCACAGTGATCATATTCCGAAGTTGTTCAATAAAATTTAATCCATAATACTGAATGGAGAATACAAACTTGGCTATCTCTTAGGCTTCTAATAACATTAACTGTCTGCTACTAATTGAATGACTATCATCGGTGATGTCTCTGATTGCCAAGTTGGAAAACATGAAACTGACCAGTGTTTTCAGTCACTGACTACATTATCAATAATTTACTCAATGTCACATCAGCAATTTTCACCAAATTTAAAAGTTAACATAAATAAAACAATTCAAAAAGCTACTAAACAAACATTCCATCAAGGTACACGTGTGCATTACTTGATCCTCCAATTTAACGCCAAAATAATCACTAATATACGGCACCAGTGAAGTAGGAATCTCTGTACTTTCACAGCTTGTACTCAACTCTTCATGAACAGACGACTGAAGTACAGTGAAATTTCCAAGGCAATCTGAAAAGCCATCCAAAGCTTTACATATACGATGACATATAGCCCCACATGCTTTACACTGGAAGCCCTGGTGAGCGAAACCTTTGAAAAGGAAGTAAATAGGAGAGCATAACTTCAATCGTAAGTAAAACTACGAACTCTTCTTGAGACAGCAAACTTATGATAAAAAGATGTTTGAGTCCATGTTTTTTTAATAAAATATTGTATAAAATTCAGAAAAAGAGCGTTTTATGTAGAAATTCACTACTGCCATGAATAAAGTAAAAATACACAGAAGAGTTGGTACTGCGTCTTCCGAGTGGCGTATGATATAATACTTAAAATCCCATACTTAAATAAGTCATGGAAAATATCTGTATCGATACAATCTTTAAAGAATATACCACTTACTATACATGATGTTTATCATTCAGTAACATCTTCCTTAGGATGACATCAGATAATGAAAACTACGCGTCTCCGACAACAAAGTTTATTATGGTAATATCATAATTCAGCAGAAGGAAACCATCTATACTTTTCAGAGGGTCACTGGGTACGAGAACGAGCCCAAAAGGATGGATTATGAACACCTTTGTGTAGCTGTGGCTTACTGGTGTGAGTATTCAAATTTTAAGCACACGGTTTTGGGTTCGAATTCCACTCGGCCTAATTCATTTTGGGGAACTGGGTAACATTGCAAAAGATCATACAATAAACTTGGCTTGAAGTTCCGCACAAAAAACACAAAGCTGTACCTGATAGATAAATTATATCATATTATTGTCACATTTCTTTCATAAAAAAACATAACAAGGGACATGCTTGACACTATATGCAGTTGTCAGTTTACATCAAAACTGTCTTTGTTGAACAGTACTTCAGAAAAGATTGTTTAGCAGTGTGATACAACTACTCGTCACTCAAATCGTAAAAATACAGTACCAAAAACACAACTGGAAAAAGTTTCGAGTTAGAAAATGAAGCAAAGATGAGATGAGTATGTCTGAGGTCCAAAACCTGAAGATGAGGCGGTATTCAGCTAGAACACCATGTCATCTGCAGTTTTCTTTACAACTACTTACTCCCACGTACAATACTGAAAATACGGCCATTAAAAGACAAGTCAAACGAAATAAAATGGCAATGTTGCGGAGAAGATAGACCAGATATACCAATAATAAATTGATAGTTCTCACTACCAATCAACACAGGGTAGAACTAGACTTTAGTGACGGGAAACTTTAAGGATTACCAATCAGGTTGGAGATAGTACAAACCAAGATCATCCCCATACATCCTTTTGTCATGTTGTTGACTTTGTATATGCTGTTTATGAATAACCATTAAGAAAACATCAGTTATTTGCAGAGTCAGATTACTTGCAAGAAATTTAAACTGCAAAAATGGTAGTGTATCCGACAGTGTGTACTTAATGTACCACGGGCAAATAGAATCGGGTAGGTTATATACCTGTGTCTTGACAAATCACATACTCCTGATTTGTACGGTGGAAATATGGGGAAAGGCCATTTTCAGTGGATAAAGGATAGATAAGGAGTCGTGCACGCCGTTATCTTAAATAAGTTAATCCCATCAATTTATAGTTCACAAAAAGTACTTCTTTGAACTGACAACTGGACCGCACACAAACAACGTTTAAAATATGCGGAATAGTCTAAGAAAGTTCTTAGAACATTCGAAGGGATCACAAGACCTCGCGATCCCCCCAGGGGTTATGATATGAAATCATATGAATGACTGACAATAAAGAAAATAGTATGAAAACAGACAATGTAAGCGAAGAAATATTTGTCTTCAATTAGTATCTCGTTCATAGTACGATAAATATATTGGAGATCTAGATATATTTATTTTTCTCATGTAAACACATATATAATATGCAAATCAAGTACCACTTTCCCCATGTACTCGATTCCAATAGGTCACTGCGCACTGCAACGCGATTGCCCATAACTAAAGATTAGTTTCTAAACCTAAACAACAAATGAACAAGATTAACGTAGAACCTCCCACATGAATGTATTACTTCATTTTGCCATACTTCACAGGAATATACATAGACCAAGCGGATAGAAAAAAAGTGACATCAACGTAGACAAAGTTGTGTGATTTCGTAAGCAACCAGCCTGTTCCAGATGATGCAACTCTTCAAGTAAGTGAAGTAGTTCATGCATTCCACGACTTTACTTCCGATCATTAAACCGAGAGTATCTGTAGACCAGTAGTCCTGGAGTAACATCTTACATTTGTTAGGTGCGACATGTTTGCCAAACATACTAAGATTTCCGCTGCATTTTGTTAGCATATTCACTGAACAATACAATATTGTCTGCACACTCCAAGTCAACCAAATCCTTTTCAGGGAGTAACTGCATTACTGTGAAGTCAGAGATATCTAAGTTTCTGACCAAAGATAAACAGGAACGGTGACAGTGGGTATCCCTCACGGATACTAGCCATTCACTATGTGGGCAGCCTGGAAGGGTAAACCACCTGCGCGCTTCCAGTAGTACACAAGACTCAATCAAACATAACCCATCACCATCAACTCTGTCTCCTGATGTGTCTTCTTCTGATACTAGTTTTGGGGGCCCTTATACTTCCTCCAACCTCTCACTATCCGACCATTGCCAAAGATGCACGCCATCGAAACGTCATTTGTAGTTTCCTATGACCCTTCCCCTTCTCCACCCATTTCATGTTGTAACTTTCAACGTCCGAACTCAAGGCCAGAACAAACAGCAACCATCAGTTGCCAAAACTTTGGAATCTCCACTCATGGATGTGTGTTGTCACTGAAATATGTACACTGAAACCGTGTGTAGTTATTCAACTGACCTCACCTGGCCATTGTGGTCAATCTTCAAAATTCACCTTACAAGAATCCGGAGACCGAAGTGGGTAGCTCTCCTGGACTCGCTTGAGCAGACATAGTGTTGAGATGTAGACCAGACAGTGAACTCCACGTGTGCATACCAGTCAACAACGGTCTGTGTACTGTTTGACTGAATATATCCGTATGAATTAAGAAAGATCTTGAGATAAACCGATACCTATTCGTAATATCCACCAACGTACTTACTGACTGCAGTTCGGAGGATGAAAAAGATAGATTTTATGAGAAGCTGTCAACTTTGCAGCATAAAGGAAAACGTCCAGATGTGGTCATAACTGCAGGTGACTTTAACGCTCAAGTAGGGAAGCTGAAGCCTTCGGAAAGGCACCTTGGGAGTATTTACGAAATCCTACGCCGACGAACCGACAATGGTGATCGTCTGTTACAATTTTGTCCTTTTAATCACTTTTTTCTGGACAGCACTAACTTTATCAAGCATAAACAGAGACACTGTCTCAGAGTGCGTCCGCCGACATCAAACCAACGATGGACATAAATAGATCACATTACTTTAAACCATCGTTGGAGGATTGCCGCTCTTTCTGGTGTGCCAATTTGGACTCCGATCACGCGACAGTATAGGCTCGTCTATGTCTGCGCCATACCGGTCTCAGGAAACAGGCGCTAGCAAAGCCTGTCTCTGGTCGGTTGGAAAATGAGAACGTCAAGTGGACATTTAGGGAAGAGATAGCTAAGCATTTATCTGAACATGACAGTAATGCTCATCTTGACGAAACTTGGGTCATAATATATCCATTATACAAAAAGCAGTAAAGACAGTTGGTAACCTACGCATGAAGGTTAGCAAACGTCATTGGATTGCCACGATGTCACCCAAATTGATTGGTGCCAGAAGACTCATTTCAGTTGGTCATGATGAAGAGCGAAAGCAACTTAAACGTAAATTGACCAAGAGTCTTCGTGCGGATCGCGAACAGTGGTAGGTGGTGACAGTGAGAGAGCTGGAGAAGGCATTAGGGTTGGGTAAAGCCCAGCAACCATTTAGGCTTATTAAGAAGACCCGGAAGAAGAAAATTATGGTTAGTGAAACCATCAACAAAAAGGACTGGACGCTGAAAACCTTCCACGGCAGGAAACTATGACGTTTTAGTTGCCCAGCATCCAGCCTAAGGCTGAATAGGATGTAGATGTAGGTTCTCCAACTCTCCTTGAAGTTGAGAAGGCATTGTCAAACTTGAAAGGACGCAAAGCAACAGCAGCTAACAGGCTATGACCGTAGTTTTCACGAATGGAGATAGAAGATTTCTGATTAAAGTGACGGAGATACCAGACAGCGTGTGGGAATCAGAGGTAGCGCCGTCAGACTGGTCTACTCCACCGACCAATAATGTATCCAAGATCCTAGGACCCATAGTAATCAGATACGATGAAATACGATATAAAACATGGTCAAAGTAAAATAGCTATAGTCTGATACCCAAATAACAACAACCAATCACAAACATTCACAAGGCTACCATTTTACACCTTCCGACACAAACTAGGTAGTGAGGTTGTGAATCTGTGCCGAATAAAACAGTTGTAACATGTGCATCGCATGCAGTATCAAAGTCTGTAATAAAAAGGAATAGTTTGAATTGCATTTGCCACAAACAGAAAAAAAAGGCAACAGTGATTAGATGAAGATATGATTCTGAACCACGAAGTTCATTATTGCTAATTTCAATAATGTAGGGCAAGTTTGGATTACTTGGGTATCACTATACAACCATCAACCAATTCACAAGAAACGAATAACAAAATGATGTAATCGCATCCTAGACGTTCTTATTGGTAGAAAACATGACGGGACCTTACAGACAAGAGAGTGATATGCAGACTGAATTTGAAACTCTGACAGTAGCAGCCCAACGTCTCATAAGAAGAGTTGTGTACAAGCCTTATTAGCACATACCAAGACTCATTGCATCACTCAAAAACTGCGGAAGTGAAAGGAAAACCATCTCTATGAATTGTTCAAAGTCAGTGACTATCTAGTCAACTTTGACAACAAATGCCTACCAACAGAACACGTATCTAGACAATTACGTCAACCTACGAGGTGAACCATTTCTCTATACATCAAAGATAAATGAAAAACTACCAACTGATCAATTCATCCACTGGGTATCAATGTGGCACACAAACCAACTAAATCCCTACAGAATATAATACGAAAGCTAAAGAATCCATTACCTAAAGAAGACAAATTAGTTGCAAAGACTATCAACATCACTATGTTGACCAAGCTAGAGGTCGAATAAGCCAAAGAATTTACAAGCATCAACTTCCGCTCAAATGACATGATGCGTCATCACTGATAGATGTAGATGAACACAACTACAACTTCGACTGAGACAACATGGTAATACTATAAACAAGTAAGCTCAAAATAGCAACAGAATACGTGGAAGCATGGTATCCCAATCAATTGGCAATCAACAGACACGTAGACATTGACCCGATATACGAGTTACTAAGACGGGATCATTCAACTGGATACCAATTAAGAAATTCAATAATCAGAGACTGAGTCAACAGCATATGTGAAACGATAACAACTATCAAGGTCCACCTTTGACAAGAAAGGACAGATCACCCTACCTACAAATTAACAACACTCAGGGTTTCCAAATATACTTTATAAACATTCATGCAACTTAAAATGCTTCACGTCCAAATGAAAGGAAATGTTGATGAAGTCGCTTAGTGTGGTGATGAAAGTCCAAGAACAAGCCTCGAAACTAGGAGAACACTAAACGACTAATAAATATCCAATATAACATGGCGGAATGCAGCGCAGTATACTCGTCCTTTGAAAGGTAGTCAAGTATCTCGCCAGCATCAGAAATGACTCCAGTAAATGGCCATACAGGTATTATGTACATGCGCAAGATATCATTAGTCACCTACCCACTAGGACTGATATGAATTCCTCGGGAGATAAAGCGTTAAACACAATGAAGGAAAGTTGTTTAATAAAGTCGTGAACCTTCATCAACTGAAGTGGATTAGACATGTGCTGCCCATGCCAAGCCACCACGTAAACCCCAAGGTACAATGCTAAGGTAAGAACAATTAGATTGGAAGACGGTTAAGAGAGGTCATACTAAGACGTGGTATTAGTGTTTGAAGCCCCTGACTGGTAGTCTGAGCTGCGTACGGAGATGAAGGCTACCTGGCTGAGGACCCTAATACCGTAGGAATCAATAGTTGGAGACCCTTGGTGAAATGATCGAAAACTGGTCATATTAGCGGAGATGTATTCACTCTTTGATGTCTTCTAAGGCTTGGATCTTCTGACTAACCTTAATTTTTAAACCCCCTATCCATATACAGCTTTGTCTACTTTGATATCATTCTCTTTCTATTCACCTGTTCTTGGTATACCACTGTGAAGTGTGGCAACTTGAACCGATGCACTTGTGTGCGAGGTTCTACATGATTTTGTCTGTCTTCCGATTACTAAACTTGGAGCCTGTGAAGACCGATCTTGAACCATCATTTTACATTCGACAGGTACGAAACTCACGCCTAACATAATGAGGCTTCTGTTCAACGTACTCGTCAGGATTTTCACCCAACAGGACATCATCATCTACACACTCCATGTCAACCACTGAGAAGACATCAGTACCTGGGAAGTTTGAGATACCTACGGTTATACGCGTTAACACGTTTGCAACAAAGTTGAACAGGAATGTTTACACCGGGTATTCTTGGAGGATATCACTGCTTATTGTCACTTCAAATAGAAACTCTACATAAGCTCCTACACTACTGAGTCAGTTCGAGCGAGGAGTTTTTATCAGTCACACATACTTCGTCGGTACTTGCTTTTACGACCATAAACTGCCACAGCACATCTCAGGTCAAAAAAATGGTAGGTGTGAAAATTGGGTTTCAAGAGCAGTGATACAAATAAGGGAAATAAGCAGATATATTAGAATTGCCAAGTAGATCGCATATCCCACAGTAAAACAGTCCCACTGTATCAACAAAATGGCCAATGAATCAGTCAGAGGTAGAGAAGATATCAGCTTCTTGTATCTCCAATTGTGTTTACCAATTTCCATATACATGTAGAAGCAGGTAAATAAGAAGAAAAGACAAACGGTTATTTCCCCGGGTTCTTGTGTATCTACTGAGAAATTTGAACCTAAAAGGTCATGTTTCGCTTACCAGTGCAATAGCTGACCATATAACTTGGAAAGAACATGTAATTAACACGTATCCTCAACATATAGATGACTTCAAGTCCCACTGTGATATGTTGAGCCCGCAACCATCAAGTGAATGTGGCCGAACGTTTGTTATCAAAAAAGAAGTAGTAGTCAATCTCTCACTACCTTGGTAATGAATGACTTTTGTGTAGAGTTGCGTTTTCTCTTCTCCAATTCTCTTCACTTTCAAATTACAACTTGTTAGGAGTGTAATTAAAATCTTTTTACAAATACTAGTATATCCGGTTATCTTGTTCACTAACTAATCAAATTTGAAGACAGCTTTTCGTATGATTACGAGATTTAAACGGTACATAACACCTCTCTGACACAAAACATGATATTCATATCAGTTTTTTATAAATGTGTGTCGATTTCGACCGAATTCAGGTGCATGAGACAATTGTTATTATATCCCTTATTCTGGCTCTTCAAAGTTTGAAATGACATCACAAAAACGTATATGTATCCTTACACCAGCATTTTGATCGCCTATTTATTTAGGTTGCATGCAGTTGACGAAAACCATGCGAACTAAATTGATATCCTCCCATTCTGTGAATACCGTTTTCATGGCATTATTATTCATATTCATCAAGATGACTTATTTACTATGTGATATAACAAAAGTAACGAACGCTTTTTTGAATTTGCTTTAAGAGATTCCTTCTTTGTTAATTCTCTTATTTTTATTTCTCTGACTTTATTTTAGTATTTGATGCAGACTATTTCTTGGTGTCGATGCTGTTCAAAGTGTTTTTCAAGTCCATTAAACGCAGCTTCTAAACCGTGTCGTAAGAGGCGCTTAACAATGAGTTTTTTTTGGAGAGATCGGCTAAGTTTCAGTGCAACTACGATAAGACAGCTGAAGCCATGAGTTATTTATGTTTTATTACGAAGAACGGTGTGGATATTTCTTCATTATGAAATATCATCATCTATTGATATACATACGTGATTCGTTCCCCTCAACTTTTGATGGTTTCCATCTACCTAACTTCATTTATATACACAACCACATGACTGCAAAATAAACTCAAGTTAACAAAATGAAATGGATAATTAAAGCAGCAAAAATATAATACCTAATAAAGGAACGTTGCAAACAATACATGAGACCACTCTGTAGAAGGAAGTAAGCTGGAAATCATGCTTTCCAATGATTTCAGGTTTGTCAAGGCTTATTTTTTTCCTTTCCAATTTTGTGAATATGCTTACATCTTCGCCTGGAGCGGGATTTTGACCTTGTAAAACCTTTTAAAAAGAAAAACAAGTATTTAACTAAGAGAGAAGAAAATCCTTCTAAGATCAACTAGTATCACGAGATAATATACTCTGGTTAGTACCGGAACAGACCTATGAATCAAATTTCTAAACGCGATTTTGCTGATAACATGTTTGATAAATATCCTTCACAACTGGTGACAGAAAATAAACTTTCCAACGTGGACCAAGTGATTTAAGATGTAAATATGATTGACTCTAACACTACCGAGCGACTTTTACTGTCTAAATGCTTCACTGATGAGTATCTGTACTGGACCTGGACCTTTAGCACTTGAAATTCACTCAGTGAACTGAATACATGACACGGCACTAGTACGATTTCTAGTAACTGCCTTCCATTTACTACTTAAGCACTTACATAAAAATGAGTCTAATAGACAAAATGAATTACAAATATACAGCATTATGTCTCATAACTGAACGACTGTTAATTCTGAGTGATCATGCAAAGAATAGTAAATAAAATGAATATAGCGAAAAAAAATTAAAAACGGCAACAATACAATGATGTAACTTGGTTCGGTACACAGTAATTCCGAGTCCGACGTTGATACTGACTGATAATGCATTGAGATAAGAGAACTGCATGGTAAGTTCGCTTTGCAGTATGAGAAATAATCCAGTGTAAATGTTTCAATTCAATTTTGTATGCTTTTCTCATCTTCCCATCATAATAACAACTATTGTAGGAGGTACAAATAGGTAATCATGTTTCAACAAAAGGCAATTATTATTCCAACAGGAACAAACTTTTCTACATCTACTATTTCATGGACTGGTTTTTCAATAAGTAATTAGTGACTGACTTTCAACCTTGATAGACTTTTTTCTTTCGAAATATAATTCTTAGTCATGACTCACGGGTTAAGGTAGTCGACTTTCAACTAGTGGATTCGCGTTTCCATACCGTTGCATCCATGCTCAATAGAAATGAGAGTAACAACCAACCAATCACAAATGTCCTTAACTTGTCTACCTTTTACTCTCATTCGTTGACGTCCTGATTACGCCTCCTACACTTTAAAGGTCTTATACATTCTCCATATATTTTGCTTAACACAATACAAGTGTGCATTGTGTGAGCTGATGTGACGTTAGCGTTGGTAAAATTACCTAGCACATAGCGACCCAGTGCAACAATAAGTTAGGACAGCATTCGGTATTCTTCCCAATCCGATAATCATAGGATCAAATATGAAACCTAAAAGGAGGTTAAGACCGGTACTAGAAGTCAAATCATCATATCAGGGATTAACAGATATCTCCTACTACATCTGTGAGGACTGAACAACCAAACAATAAATGTGGTTTGTTACCTGTTGCACAAACCTTCACAGGGCTTTTGATTTGCATCATTACCACTGATTATTAATCCTTTTATTTTCCTTGTATCTTTTGGGAAATGAATGCCTTATTTTCACTGTATAATTTGCTAGAGGTTAACAGTATGTGGCATGCATAATCACAGATCTAGATTATCTACCTGACAGGTTCCACTGAAATCGATGTACTAAACCCAATATTATCCACATCTACGGCTTTTTTTAAATCTGGAGAGAGAAAAGATATTTGAAACACAAGAAGAACGGCATTTATAAAGCCTAGACAGAATTAAATACATCATATAAATCCCATGATCAATCAGTCGCACTGTATACAACTCACCAGTATTGCTTGTTTTAAAGCTTCGCGGGCAAATGGATCAATTACTTGAGATAAATAAGGTGAATCAGGAGTAACTTTGGAGAGAAAACTGCCATCCAAATTCAATTTCAGAAATAATGCGACAAAACGTCCAAGACCAACAACAGCTAACCAATGGGCTACTTGAGTAGGATTCCAAGATATCAGCGGCTAAAAATGAATATTACCTTGTGTTCAGAGGAAAGATTTACAAATATTGCTCTAGAAATCGCTACAAATATTTTAATTTATCACCTGGTGAAAAAATAAGATATGAAGGTTAAAAGTCTACCACACAAATAGTCCAACACAGTATGATCTTGAAATGATTAGTCACTGTCTAGTCCTCAGTGCTGACAGAATTTATCGAGCATTTTGCTAGGTGGTCAGGATGGAGGGGATTCAATAACAACACGACCTTCTGACAGGTGTCACAAAGCATGAAACCTAGGTCGAGGGCCTCTTGGGCATCGTCCCCAACTAACTCACACAGTGTGCCCTTAAACGTGGAAGTGTACACAAAAATTTCACCACCAGCACTAACTCCGATAAGAGTTGAGCTGAGGACTTTGTTCAGAAAAGCAATAAAACCTTCACGATTAAAACATCCATCCCAAAGAATCCACAATAACTAAGATCAACCGACGGGACAAAAATTATTCCCCATCAATTTATAATACTAGTGTACCTAGAGAAATTCTTAAGTAAAAAATATTTCGCTATCATGAAAGTAGTTTTTATTTAGGCTAAAGTAACTAACAATAACGACTAACAACACTTCTGCCCATGAAAACGGCAGGACAAAGCATAACGAGTATGGGACCACAAAATAAAGGCAGCGCCACATTACTCAGTATCATACTAAGTGAAAAAAATAATCACAAATTCAGGCAAAGGATTTTAATCCTGATTGACCAACAATTGAACGCTAAACAATTCTTTCAATAACGACGGTAACGATGGTAATAGTTTGAAAAAATAATTCTTCCTTAAAAATGCAGAACGCTAACCTGGTGGGGAACATGTAAACAACCATGCATATATATATATGGATAGAGATTATTTCGCCTCCCAACGACAGCTACTACATAGAGGTGGGAAAACAAGCTGACAACTTTGAACTGCAATCAGAACTCTGTCAACATCAAAATCCCCACACAACACTGTACACCTTCCACAACCGAATCTTCTTTCTAATCTTTATCCACGTCTTTAAATTGAAAAACGCTCTATACCATATAATCTTTGCACATCTCGCCAGCGATCTCAATATAAATAAAAACATACTTAGTCTCCACAAGCGGCGCCTCAGACAACAAGTTACCGCAATCAAAGGCCACACCACACGTCGAATGGCCCACACACTTCACTAGCCAAAACCCTAGCATATAGAGCCATGGGTGGGAAATGTGTCTATGAGACACACAACCGAAGTTAATCAATTAACCTCATCCAGTCAACACGCAGAATTCACAAAATCCGTACATGGAGTTTCCGGAAACTCAACAAATATTTTTTATGTTCCATCATGTGTAGGTATAGCACTAGGTGTTATGACAGAAATTTCACTATTCGACTAGATTCCAGTTGATGGTCGCCTATGTTCTGTTCGACTGAACGGCAGACTGAGGACAAGAAACAGTGGTGCGAATCACCGCTGCCTTTTTGTAACCTTTCATAAGGCAACCACTGAATACAGTTCCGACAGACCTTTCTGCCCCAGTTTCCTAAATAAATCTAAATATCTGTCTACTGCTACCTATCGCCGCAGCCTTTTCCATCAATTTAACTTTTGCTGACTACCACTGCTAACCATTATTGAGTAAATGTTTTGTCAACCTGTGTTTGAGTTGCACTCGCTTCTCATTGTATGCTGAGCCTGCAGGGATACGCTCGCGTTAATCCATTAATTCAGAAGCTGCTGAAACCAACTTCCTCTGTTTAACCATTCTCTGACAGTCTGCTGTGGTCTCTATCCCCATTTTCAAAGCAGACTGTAGATGGCACTATGTATTTTCTGGGGTGACTAATGTGGTTCTGTTCGGATAACTGTCAAGTCAGTTAATGACTGAAAGCAGTCTTAATCCTCTCATTGTCGAGTTGCACTCACAATGGTCTCGTTGCTAACGTTTTCCTAGATGCAGACATAGATGTGTTGGAACCAACGTGCGATAGCTGTCAAAACACGTGCTTCAGAAGGAGTGGCAATCTTCCACTGACCCCCTGCAGCAATGACTGATGGCAAAATGGTCTATCTGTATTCACTGCTGAAATGAGGTCGCTGGAAGCCATTTCAGACAATGTCTTTCCTTATATCTTAGGTTCCTGCTAACGAGAGAGATGTTTGTCTGAGCATAGTTGTAACCAGCAATAGTCTTTATCAATTAACTTGACCAAAAATCTCCTACTACCGTCCTCACAGACCTCTGTAACTGGTCCTTTTGGCCCTGCTATTCTCCCTCGTTTCAGGTTGCCTACCACTTGCTAGACTTATAAAAGTGTTGGGGGTTCTACCTCGACGTTCCATTCAGGTTGGGACTGGATGGCGGGCAACGTAACAGCAATTGGAAGCAAGCTGAACTGTTTCTCGAAGTGGTCTGTTCATCGTTCCAATCGTCTTCCATGTGAGTGAATAACAAATCCATCCTTTTCAATTTTTATAATCATTAGAATACAAACATAGTATAGGAATGCGCTACACAAAGAAGCATAACAATATTATGAAGACAAATGATGGGAAGTGGATAAGTAAGAAAGAAAAACAATAATAGAATGATTAGAAGGACAGTCTAATAAGATACATTCAAAATAAAACATTCATTACTTTTCAGCAGCAGAAGATAAGGGGAAGCTGTAGCATGACTGCCACTGGTTTTAATTCTGAGCCATATATGATAACGTCTCAAGCCACTGTGCTGCATGATCTCTCTGACCTCACCCAGGGAGCCGCGATGCACTAGCACATGCTAACCCGACACAACTATCTTTCATCCCACGGGGCCACGTCACACACTGACCACCCCTGAGACTCTTCCAACCAGTTCCAGGGCTAGCAAACAATGAACGGTATGAAAGCCGTTGGGACGACATGCGTAACACATGTCCAAGCCACCGAAGCCGGTGTTTTCAGATGACTCCTAAAATGAAAGGAACGACGATCCGCATATATATATATATATATATATATATATATATATATATATATATATATCTCTTAGGTTCCTGCTAACGAAAGATGTTTGCCTGAGCATAGTTGTAGTAGACAATCCCCGTTATCTCTCTGTTCGGCTGAGATTCTGGAAGTGCTGCCCACCTACCTGCCCTTTCAACTGACTTAGCCCATCCATTTATGTATTGAAATCACATGCAACAAAGACCATATCTAAGTGCTTGGCTTTCAGTAGGAGGCTAGACAGTTTTCGGGAGAACTCATCTTCCAGTCGGTCCGAACTGATGTCAGTGAGTGCCTTACGAAAGGTTACAAAAAGACAGCGGTGATTCACACCACTGTTTCTTGTCCTCAGTCTGCCGTTCAGTCGAACAGAACATAGACGACCATCAACTGGAATCTAGTCGAATAGTGAAATTTCTGTCATAACACCTAGTGCTATACCTACACATGAAGGACCATGAGAAATGGCTATATGTTCTGTGTCTGACTCATCGGTAAATCTTAACTGAAGTAAGTTCTTGCTGGGAAATGGCTCGATATGGTCAGACTAATACATGGCATAACCGCAGTAAGTCCTTGACTGTTGTTCTCAATCATGTAGGAAGATGCAAACTATCTGACTGGGAAGCACGGGAAAACAGAAACCTATGATTGAAGACTCTCAGCGACATGGCTCAGAATCGATGTCAGTGGCGCACATATACACACTTTATCTTCATCTTAACCGTTAAGCTCAACTCAACACTCTCTTATTCCTCCTTCCTCTCTTTTACTGCTTCCTACGGCTTTTGACCAATTCTTCTTTCTTCATCTCTCATCCTACTACTTTGTTACTTGTGGCGTGAGATGACGTGCGGCATCTTGGGACGTTGTGCAGAGTAATGACTGGTCACATGTCGATATCCATGCAGATGATGATTCTTCAAACACAATCCCACTTCGGCTAGCATTGGACGTTGAGGCAGGCAATGGTTCAGCATACGCGACATATGTCCAAGGCATCCTAATCGATGAAGGTTTGTAACCTCATAGACTGACTTACCTTCCTTGCCTAGTATGCTTCATCTAACCTCGACATTGCTCACATGGTGGTTACACCGTACGTAGGCAGTGCTGCGAAAACATCTGTGTTCCCGAACCTGTAATCTCTTCAGATCGTCGACTACCAACAGCTATCTCTCACTGCCGCATAATAGGACAGAGTGTACTGCAAAGCAGTGTACTCACTTACCGGATCAGAACAACATCACACATCCAGAAGATGCCTGTCACCATCTCCAGTCTGCTGCTAAATAGAGTTGAAGGTTGTAACTGAATCTCCAGAGGTTGACAAAAAATGTAAGTGCAACCCAGCAGACTCCCTCCATTTCTCAACCTGGAGGTGGCATTCAACTCTGTCGATAGAGAGGTCTTATGTCGGCGTATCTCACCGAGACGAGTATCGATCACTAAATGCATCAGACTGGTGAAGGCTCTTTACTCAAATATGTGTGGGCGTGTTACGACCTATGATGCGTTGTTAGGTGAGCAGTACACATCCAGTAGTCTCTGTCAAGGATACCTACTGTCTCTGTTTCTGTTCAGTTCCAACACAGACGCTATTACCGAGGCCTCCGTCTCGTCGTCTGACTTCAATGACATCGATCAAATCATAGCAGAATCTTTAGTGGACTTAGAATACTCAGATGACATAGTCCTAATCGGCGAAGACGTTGAGAAGATGCAGACTCTTCTAAACAAAGTAAATAGTAACTCTAGTAATTTTGGGATGCAATTCTCACCACCCAAGTGCAAACTGTTGCTTCGGGACCAATATTCAGTGGCGCCTGGTTTAACGATAAAAAGCGAAGTGGTTGAGCGACTTTACCACTCCACTCACCTAGCGTTACCTACAGCTTAGGGAGGGTACTTTTGATTTGGCTTTTAATACAAATGCGGCTTGCGCGTCGAAACTTACAGCTGTCTTCAAATGTTTAATAGTCGGAACAGGTATATTAATGAGCCAAATAATCCAAAATTGCAGAGTAATTGTAGTAATGATTATGGACAAAAATAAACAGTGAAATGGAGATACCTGTTCATTGATTGAAACAGATGATGATGATAGAGGGTAAATATCAGATGATGCGTTAGGGTAGGTTGTCTTCTGTTGTGTAGTTGGCAATTTAACATTTTCCTCACTCTGGCAGGGTGATTTCCCAAATCTTTTTGAAAACTCAGCGCAGATGAGGTGAAATAAGGATTTGCAAGCTAAGCATCGATTTGCCTTACAGCGAGGTGTTACTACATAATCTCCACATAATGCACATAGTCGCGGATAGCTGACAGAAACATCCTGAAACTGATGACATCTAGCGAACAATGCTGGAAAAAAAGGTAGATGAAATACAAAAAAAAATAGCAGATACAGAAAAAAAATCTTACTCAGCTTTTCCACAAATTCTTACTAACAATACAGATTAACTCTGGTTCCATTCTATTACAATCTTACCGTTCTACAACACCACACTTTGAGAAAAATCATTAATAGCTTACTACCTTTTTATCTTTTGTTTTATTAACCTTGTTAAATCTCTACGTCATCAACTAGCAATATCATTACTTTTATTTCAATCTCACATTATTGTGAATTACTATTACTATGATTTATGAATTTAAAGAACAAAAAGTTGTTGGACAAGAAGTAATAAGTTTGAGGATTGTTCAGTTACCTTGATATGACTACAGACAAGAAATGGTGTCGGGAAAGTTATTCGGTAAATAATAGTCCATTATTGTGTCGTATCACATAAACTAATCTAGTATAAAAATTATATTTTACCAAAATGGACAAACTCTACTCATACAACAAAGATGTTCTCCGAACAAATAAATTTGAAGTTGAGGATAGATACTGATTAACTGTAAAAATCCAAAATCAAGCATATACACAAATATCCCTCAGCTACCTATATGTATATCTCAGGTGGCTTCAAATAAACTCAAAGTTCAGAACATTGTAGCATTAATCTTAGTAATTAAATCTTGAAGCAACATATGAGAAAGAAGAAGGAAGTGCAACAAACGTATGGAAATATAACCTAAGCGATACAGATAAGCAGACATTAAAATGCTGGAAAGTGTGGTTCTGAAACTAGCAATGGCCGTAGTTTTTTCCACACAAATGTTCTCTCTGTAAATGTCTGTTTTCCAGAACCTGTGTGGGGGCGAATATATGTTCGGTACACTTATGATCAAGTGTGAAAACTGACCACTTTTAGCAGCTTTGCTGTTCCCGACCTCTGCTCAGACGTCTGACAATAAAAGAACCTAGAATCTTAAACATTTAACTCATCAAACTGATTCCATTGTGGTCATAATCGGATTTCTCCCCTTTCTTGAAGAATGGGATGATAAGGGATTGATACCAGTCAGGGTGGATTATGCATGATTCCCACACGCTAGCTAACACTTTGGTTAACTAGACCAACAACCAGGGACAACCACCTGTACTAGCCCCTCTACCCTTGGTGTCCTTCTTTGTTTCCGATTACTTAAAGCCCTCTCAACTTCTGCAGAAATTGAAGAACCTATCTCTAGGTTTTATTCAGCATCCGAATGAACAGCAGGCAACAGGATAGTACCATAAATATATTTGTAATGAATGTTTACACACAATGAAGTTGTCTAGTTTTTACAAACTTTCGAGCAAAATCACTGCCCATGGAATTATTTGTTCTGTTAACTGTTGGAAAAAATAATACCAATAAATGATGTAATCACGGGCAGTAATTTTGCTACAAATATTACCAAAACTAAAACCACTGTATGTGAAAATCCATCACAAATACATCTAATATAAATTGGTTCTCTCTACAATGCATACATTTTCAATGGATATAATTAACAGAATAGTAGTAGGGGTAAGCTGAACTATTCCTCAAAATGTTCCGCTCATCGGTCCACTCTTCTCTCCTCCGAAATGAACCGTGGACACAACATTCTCCGATGCAGTCTCACCCAAAATTAACCTTATCACACCAGTTCACGTGAGAAATCTGCCACTGGAACATTTCCCATTTTTTAAGCTATTGTAATTCAACAATACTCAGTCTCATTGTGCAGACTTCCTGTCAGTCTCCATCTCAGTTGCCTCCACCTCTCACTGTTTCTGAAGGCTGCAAGTTTGCGTGCGCGTGCATTCATTAATTCAGAACCTTTTGAGATAGACTGGTCCTCTCTATTAACTTCTTAAGAGTCACTTGGGTCTTCAGCCAAATACTCGCAGACTTG
>OX104134.1:95006847-95067246 GCA_944470555.2 Heterobilharzia americana
CTCTGTCATACACTATTTCTCAGCATGATACTGTGAAGTGTGGTAACCTCAGGCCAACATACTTTTATACTTTATCTGGAATAAAAAGTACAATTATAGTACCGAAGGTTGGAAGGTGTGACTGACGAGAAAAAAGTGGTTTTTAAGGAGTAGATTAAATGTGGATAGTGAAAAGTGGTTAAAAATTAGAGATGACTTAGTGAATTAAATATTCAACTCTAAAGCTGTAGGACGCCTGTTTAAAATCCACCTCGCCAACAGCCTGAACAACCGAGCAGTATCATAAATCCTTACACAATATGTGTGACTTGCAGCCTCATGCGTAGATATGTTTCAGGCTACGCTATTTTTGTTTCGCAAGAAAATCAGTCTAAATTACACATTTATGAATCTTAAGACAAACATCTTTTAAGAAAGAAGTTCTTTCACAGTATCACTACACAGTGCATGGAACCTAAAACAATACAAAAAACGAGGCACTACTAGTTTGCGAACAAACTAAAATGATAGAAGTCTCAAAGTGATCGAGGATTAGAAAACTTGAGGTTTGACTGACCCTAGTAAAAGAGATGAAGTGTGAATAACTGAAAATTGAATTTTTGAGTAGCATTTCGACGCAAAGAAAAATCAATACCTACTAGGTAACTTGTTGATGGATCAAAGTAAAAGAGAATTTGTCGTCTTGATACAGAATATACTCCACAAAAATCTAACAATATTAACTCACTCCTTTTTTTGAACAATTAACAGAATTGAATTGAGAAGGTTGAGAGTTAGCTGTTTTTCGAGGAGTAAGACCAAGTAATTGTAACAATTCTGCATTCGAATCCTGGTCACTTGGAATATTACCTGTCCCCATATTCAGAGGTTTACTGTGTAGAGCTTCTTTAGGAGAACGGTGAACACTTCTTCGTGAGGATATGAGAGGTACTTTGAAATTCTCAGAATTTCTGTTAGCCTGTAGACGACCTTGAGATATAAAAGAATTAGAATTTATGAAAGTGAATAGTTATAACATGAGTCCTAAGTTGAAAAACACAGCCAGAACATAATACGAGTACACGACTGCAGCCTTATTCAAGTATTGTAACCTCAAGGTATAGCTACTGAAATATGTGCTATATTTTGTGGAAGTAATAGTAACAATGACAAGAGGTATCCTCATGTCCAATGAGAACTCATAAGTATGGAAAATCGAAAGTTATTGTTACAAAAAAAAGTAACAAAGACTACTATTTGAGATAAGTGACGAAAATAAACCAGTGGTTAGAAATGGAAATACAACGATTCATCCAGTTATCGGCGTTGACAGTGACCTGACAAGAAAGACAGATAAAAGTGATCAAAATAAAAACGTTTTATTATTGAATGATACTATGAAAGATCGTAAACCCAATACTCAGTGAAAATTTATAATTGAAATTGACTATTTTCCGTGTAACAGAGATTTGTGCAGAGTGGTTATCAAAATCTATTACCAGGCTGTAAAAATGAAAGTTATAGCAATAAGAAGATGAAAGATATACATCAATGTTTTTCTATTGATTATCTGGAATGCACTTTGAACTTCGTGTCCTGTATCCATTGAAACGTCTGGCAATAGGACTTCGAAGACAATTTGACACAATTATGCTGAAATTATTTGGAATTTTTATAGGTTTGTGGGGATTATATTGATATCAGAGCAGTATTCATCACAGACTGAAATAAGTTGTAAAGCCACTGAGAAATAAGGGGGCACTAGATCGCTGTCCCATTCTAGTATAAGACTTCTCAGTTGGGCACACCTATGACTCCGTCACAAGTCGCACTCCAAAGCCTTTAGGCTTCGGGGCGAGCACGTTTCCATTGAGCCACTGAGTCGAAATGCATTAGAATAAGTTTTGGAAATTTATTCTCTCACCTCATCTGTCTTCCGATATACCTGTCGTAGCATGTACACCGGAACAAGTACAATTCGAGAAAAAATGAACTGGGAAACTGTTGACTTCTTGTTCTGTATACGAAAATTAATTTGTAAACATCCAGGCCATAGGCGTTGCGAATGTTGTGGAAGAATTTCAGTACCCAGTTTGATTTAATCACTATATAAGTAAGTTTTAATATAATCCCAGTGTGCTTAGAAAATCAAAACAAGATTTAAACACCCTAGGATTAAACGAACTTATATTATGAAAACTAATTTACTTGCTGGAAAAGTGGTTATTAGTGCAGTTTTCAGTTCTCTGTTGACCCAGTTCATCAGTTTGTAACCCACTTTGAAAGCAAAACAGAGAAACAAAGGTTTCTTCTCGGGATTATTGGGGTCAGTTGTCGCCACTGTTCTTCTTTTGACTTAGACTAAAAATTAATTAGAGTAACCACTTTCTTTTAGACTTCTCTCGGTGAACTGAATTTCTTCCTTTTGCCATGTGAACAAAATCTTCTCCTAAAACGGAGATACTGTCCACTCCATGTTTCTTTTCCCAAATGGGTCTCTGACACAACCCATCTCTTCTTCGTCAAAATCCCACGTTTAAGGTATGAAAATCATCTACCATGGTTAGTCTAGCCATCATACGTGGATTAGTAAATATGTCTAGCAGCTTTGTGACATGATCCATGTCATGACAAAATAAATGTATCAATGACATACCTATTATACACTGACGTTTGACTAATAACTGGGATTAATGCATTCCTTTCCAATTTTCAAATAAATATATCCGTGGGAAGCGATCTCCATCCAGTTGGCGGTAGAATATTGTTCAACTCAAAACGCACATTCTTAAGCAAGGATATTTTATCTAAGCGCGGACAAACAATATCAGTTTTTCTCAGCGGTACGTTGGCATACAATGACAACATACTGCAGGATGCCATTAAATTGTAGTAGATACGTGTTTCATCTATTTTTGGCGTAAGCTCAAATGTACATTTAACGCTATTGATTGCTAGTATTTTACGAAAGCGACCTAATTGATTTGTCAACAACCGAACTTGTTTGTGACAGTGGAAGTTGATCACGCAAAAGATGGATGCAGGAGGCACATTGAGTTTATGAAGCTTTGCTTATTCACAAGTGAATGCACGCGTGAACCTTGCGGTTCCAATTCTCCATGTCTGACCACCGATAAACTTTTTTGGTAATTCTTTTATTTGTTTGGTTACTTTATTCTCCAATCAACATATTATATCACTGTTCCAACTCTAAAGTACCCACCTAAACTTTTCTTCCAGAATGGATTACATCGTTCGATCATAATCAGATTCGTTCATTAGTGCCTTTATCTAGTTTGATAAGCACCACTCGATAATTCATGAATGCATGACACAGATAGAGTATTCAAAAGACACAGATAAGGGAGGGAACAAGATTTCGTTAACACATTTCAAATAACTTAAGCATAAGGTGGTCGCAAAAACTCCATTACTTAAAACTCTCGATGTATACAGGACACGAAGTTCAGCTCTCGAGTGCTCTAAGCCGTTAAGCAGGATACCGCAATATGATGCATTAACATAATGCCAGCCATTTCCGTTGAGTTTCTTCTTTGCGTGCTAATGTGAAGTATAGTAACATTTTTGCAGAATCTTCCTTTGCTGTCTGTTTGTCAGACACAATCACTTTGTAAATATAAGCATGAACTATCTGTGTTACTTTGTTGACAAGTTGATTAAACGATAAATCAGTTTATTGCATGATGAGTATAAGGAAGTGCGGTTATGAGCAGGGAAGCGATAATATGGGCAAAATAAGTGTCACCAAACAACTGATAAATTGATTGATAGTCACGAGTAAACACTTTTTACCCGCTTTAGCAATAAGTAAGCCGAACAACCTGATTGACAGAATGATGACTACGTTAAAAACGTAAGATTAGTGATCATTAATGGAAACGAAGTTACACAGTCGCAAAAAAGTCTTGGATTTCAATGTCTCTATATACTATGACAAAAATAATGAGTAGAATAAAAGTTTAAACTCTACACTGCTGGCAAGTTTTCTTCGTATACAATAAATTCACACGTAAACTAACCTACGGAATACAAAACTCCACTTGGGTATAATATCACTTACGAGAAGTACGGTAGCGGTTTCCATTGCTCTGGTTACTGCATACGGTACTCGAAGCAACCTTACTGTGAATATCTGCTAAACGTCGAGGAGCGTTTGGTTTCGGTGTAGGAGGCAACAACTGTTTCCCAGTATGTAGACTATTTGGTGAATTCAGCTGAGGTGATACCTTTCCTCTCTCACTTTTGCACGCGTCTGCAGCATTTTCCTTAGGGGAAGTGTTCAGCGAAGCGAATGCATCAATGAGGTTCCGATCTTCTTCACTCTTCACCTGTATTTAATATATTGTACAAGTAAAAGTTTGTAACGAGTCCGCGAATGCAAAATGAATACTTTCTAAAATATAACTACCACCAATCTGAAACCAGAAAGTATGCAATATGCAACAAAACACGAGATTTAATGACCTTAACTAGGTCTATTCGATTGAGCAAAACGCAGTTTAGAATCCCTCACGGCGAAAAACCACATTTTCTTCTAGGAAGCAGATAAAGTTTCCCACATAAGTATATCAGCATGAACACTAGAATCGGTGCACACAATCTGAGGTAAAATAAGCTAGAAAACTGTTGACCTATCACTTGTGAAGCAAACCTTCTGTTCGCCATACGAAAACTAACCCACGTACATCCAGTACTGAGTTATCACGAATAATTCGCAAACCCACGAGCACACAGTCTGACTTAATCATTACAGAAGTAAGTTGCAATTTAATCCAAGCGTTGTTCCACACAAACATTCTCAGAAACTTAAACCAATTATGCAAGACGGAAAACCAAAACAAACCCAAGTACAGTAATCGCAAACAAACGAATTACATTCAAGTGGAAACGACAGACAGACAAATGAACATTGAACTTTGCATACAAATGCAATGGCATGCAAAGAACAAGTAGGTAGAAAAAGACTGATATCAAGGTAGACAAAGTTGTGTGACAGAATAAACGATTTGAAGATAACGGTTAGTACAAATACTCAAGATTAAAAAGACGTCAATGAATGAATATACATCTGCGTCACTGTGATCGATTCTCGGTCACGTCATCAAAGGTTTCCAACCACTTATTCCAATTGTTTTCGGTACCTCACCCCGGCGGTCTACATCTCCCAACACCACTCAGGTCAACATTCAAGGACTTCGTCGACTGGTCCCACGTCTTTGTCCGACCACTCGGAACCCTTTACAAACCTAATCCAACTTCCCCTAGCATTGAACGTCCAGGTAGGTAGCTGCTCGACACCCGTAACACATACCCAAGCCATCTCAGCTCGTGAACGTTTACAACTTCATCAATCGGCTTGTCTATCTTGCTTAGTACTCTTCTCCTGACTCCAACATTGATCACACGGCGACTCCACCAGACGCGAGCAATGCTACGAAGACACCGTGGATAAAAACTTTGTAACCGCCTCATGTCTTCTACTTTTAACGGTCATGTCTCATAGGAGTATAAGGGAACAGAACGGATTCCAGCGTAGTATACGCGTCCTTTGATAGATAGTCGGGTATCTCGCCGGGACCACAGATAATGCAAGTTGGCAAATGTCAAAAGGGTATTCTATGTCCTAGGTGAGATTTAGTCAGTAACCAGTCCGTTCAGGTTAGTGCAACTCCCCAGGTGATTGAAGTGGAAGACACTATCCTTCGCTCCACTCCCTATTGTTGCAAACTAGTCCCGAAGCATTATCTCACACTTGACAGGTGCGAAAGACATGTCAAACATACTCAGATTTCTCCTCAACTCACTCAAAAGACCCTGTATTTTGTCAACATCAACGAAAAAAGATCTTCTGCATACTTCAAGTCAGCCCATGACCTCCAGGGAGTAGATCAATCCCTGTGAAGTCAAACATACCTAAAGTTTTGTATGTTGGTACGCCTAGAACGAAGTTAAACAGAAGCCATGACAGACACTACTAGTTGTCGCCATTTCTGATGACAACTCTCTATAAGCCCATGCACAACTGCGTGAATTTCAGTAAAGAGCTTTGATTATCGTTACATGCTTGCTTGATATTCCCTTTACAGCCACACACTCCAAACAGAGCGGCAATCCCCCACCGATCCTCTCCAACGATGGCGTGTAGTAATGTGATCTATGTGTGTCCATCGTTAGCTTGATTTCAGTGGACGCCATGTGGGATAGCACTTCTTCCTTATGCTTGAAGTTAGTGCTGGTCAGGAACAAGTAATTGAAAGAACAAAATTATAACAGAAGACCAGCGTTGTTGGTCCGTTGGCAAGGGATTTCATGAATACACCCAAGATGTCTTTTCCATTGGCTCAATTTCCATACTTGATTGTTAAAGTCACCTGCAATTATGACTAGATTTGAAAGATGCGATTTCTGTGGCGAAATTGACAGCTTATGATGAAATTCATCAGAAACGATAACTCAGCATTTAAGTTTGCGTAAACGTGTGCGCTTCTCATAGAATCTATCCCTTACATCTTCCGATCTGCATTCGGTGGATGAGTATGTTGTCATTGCAAATAGGCATCACTTAGTCCCATGAACCTTCCTAGTTCTTACAGATAAATTCAGTCGAACAGTGTAGAGACCCCAGTTTACTTGTATTCAGTCAGTGTGCTTTCTGCTCTACAATTCAATCCTATGCCTACTCCAGTGAGTCCATGTGAGCTAGTCATTGGAACTCCGGATACTGTGAAGGTGATTTTGAAGATTCACTACAACGGCTGGTGAAGATCAATTAAATACCCACACATGGTTTCAGTATGTGTTTCAGAGACAGCATACATGCATAGCTCCAAATTCCAGAGTTTTGGCGAGCGATGCTCGCTGTCCGATTTGGAATAGAGTTTGGACCTTAAAAGCCCCGATATGAAATCGGTGGCTAGTCTTAGGAGACTAGAAATGAGGTTTCGATGGCTTTGATTGTTCACAGTGATTGGAGAGTGAGGTTGGGTAAGGTGTAAGAGGCTTAACACTATATCAGGAAGAGAAAGAGCTGAGATGGATAGATTATGTTTGACTGCGTCTCGAATACTACTAGGACCATGCGGTCAGTTGACACCTCCCAGTAGGAAATCGTTCAGCTAGGATTCAGAATGTGGGGATCACCTGAGTGGCTTTCTGTGCTCTAAATCAGTCTCCCACGGAGGCTTCCGGTGGTGAAACTGTTTGCTGGCAAGCAGAGGAGTACTTCAGATGCTGCACTTGTGTTACATCATAAGATTACTGACAATATTGAGAAAGGTGCCAAGTATGTTCGATCTGCTTTTGATTTTATCGCTAAACCGCTTTTGTTGAGCAAGGTTTCTGAAACTCATTTTGATTCCTTATCTTTCCAAAAGAACTCAGTTAACTTTATACAAAGGAATTTGGTGTGCACAATAATGTTGTTTTTCCTCCTTTCTTTTTCTTTTTTTTCTTACATTCACGCGTCTTGAATAAAGCTAATTGTGTTAAGTATGCGGATCCTCTGACAGTATACATGAGGTCATCACATTTTTAGATTGTTCTCAGTTCAATAACATTCTCAGCGAAATTGATTAACAGTTTTTCTTGAATGGTCTTACACTCAATCTCTCCGAATGTCAGATGGTCAACATCTTAAGACGTTAACAACACTTATGTGAACTGTTTCCGTTCCATGACTCTTATCTTATTGATAGCTTGGTTGTAGAGAATGCATCAGCTGTTATCCATCTTGGCATATGCTTTTCTTCTGATCAGTTTTAGTCCCCTTATATTCTACTGATTTCCAAGAAGATGCTTTACTTGACTTTTTGTATAAGGAAACTCAGTTTCTGGGATAACAGCCTATAACTCTTGCGTTTTTCTAATTTCTGTGGTTTACCTATGCTTATTTACTGTTCCCCCTTACTTTTTTCTGGACCAGTAAAGAATATGCTGTACTGCTGAGGATTTGAAGGTTGAAATTAGGGTGAGTGATGCACCACTTACCGCACTGATAAATCCTATTATACAAAGGCATCTGAACTCTTGTAGACATCTGGCTAAAAATATTTTATCCGATGACAAGCATGCTCTGCATCGCCACCTCTCTCCATATCTGTACTCAAGGAAGACAAGAAGCAAATACATTTAACTTTATGTAAGCAAAATTACACACAAAAATTCAACTTTAACTTATTTAACTCGTTTACTTTGAAAAAAATAATTTAAGAAATGGTCTTATCAATCAACTTGGTAATAGCAAACAGTTATCATAATCCTAAAGTCATAATCATTTCAATAATCGAGTTATTCTTTATCACATATTGTTAACCAGCGCCATTGTTGATTTGAATTTGGCAAGTGTTAGACAACGAGTACACCAATCCATCATCATACTAAGAATTTTGTGCTGAAAACAAAATTATGGTTCCGAATACAGTAAGTATATTATTATCAGCACCTTTGTCCAGAGTGCAAATAATGTTATGCAGAAACAGCTGCAGCATCTATAGTACTTCTGTGTTTGTCGGCAGACTTATTTGGACCACCGGAAACCTCCAACGGCGGTCCAAGTACACGAAGTAACAACTAAATTACTTCTAGAAGTGGTGAATTTTACATCTCTTCCAGAAGATACGAACTTGGGTACATGAACCATTTTAATCTCCTTTTAGACGGTTGGTATACTTATTATGGCAGCGGAATAATTAAAAACGTTTGTGACACAAAATATCAGCATACTTGTCAAACAGAATACCCGTTATGCTATCCGGTCCCAAGATATGCGAAGCTCTCAATGATTTTAAGCATTTGAATTTAGGAAAACTGCCTTTTGTCATATATGAAGAACTCCAGATAACGTTGGCAGGCTTGGGTTTGAATGATTGGTTTAGTGCAGAGGCTTACGTAGGCTTCATTGCTGAGTATTTCTTAGCCAGTAAGATCTTCAAAGTCCTTACATACTGTAACAGCTACTACATGATATAATTTGGTTATAGAATAAGTTTAGGCACTACATCTAAAACTTAGTAAAGTCGTTTAGCGCCAGCATTATGCTTCGATTTATAGTTTTTCTCTTTCTCTTCAGTCTCTTTAACTGAAGAGAAATCCATCAAACTCTGGAAAACGCATGTCAGCAAATATGAAGATAAAATTTAACATAACATGTAACAACGTCGATTGTATCATTCAATGTACCATTTTCAAATTTGCACCAATCTGTCTTGGCAACATGAATCTGAGCTTGAGTATGTTATCGTGCGTATAGCTCCTGAGTATAATCTTTTCAGAGTGGTATGTAAAAGTACTTTTCTGCAGTTTCCCATATAATTTTAGCAGTGGTGCACGTTTACGAGTTTTATATATAATAGTTTCATTAACGAAGACCGAATCTAGTGTGGCATCAAAACGAGATGAAAAACTGAATAGATTTCTGTGACCAAGGGAACACAGAGTTGCAGTCATAAGAGTTAAAATTACCACAGACAACAGACAGTGAACCACATACTGTGGTACCTGTGTATTTCATAAATTTGTCAGCGAGTCTAGATAATTCAGAATACCTGCAACCAGGAGTCAAGTAAAGATTGATGACGTAAATGAAGAATTAATCGAAACGTTTGGGACGACATTTCACAGTGATGCAGCCAATATTGTCATATGTATAAGTGAAATAAGCATAATTTGACGAGCATCAGTGTTGGAAGATGAAGCTACACATCCAACACACGTTTTTTCTGAACTGCACCGATCCTGGAGAAACATTCGAAGCCCTTTAAAAAGACTAAACTATCAACATATAAGGTTGTGCAACTATGTTTCCTGCAATAACATTACACCAGCATTACGACAAACATTAGAACTAGAACCCATTGCAAGTAGTTCACCTTACCCGTTGGAGATCTGCAGTTTGCAGAGTACTTTAGGCAGCGTCATTTGATGTAGCTTCGCACACTTTAACGCGTGCTGCCACACTCCATGTTTCTTCTCAATTACATTTGTTAAACGAATACTGATAAACTGATAACTTTCGAAACATTCACGTAAGTATCTGATACGTTAGAGATTTAATTAGACGATCAGAACAAAGACAAAATAAACTTCATGCAATACATTATTATCCTTATTATGAGTCCCTTGGGTTCCTAATGGAACATAGGGCTTCAGTAGCACCTCTCCAATGCACTCTGTTCTCTGAAATCTGTTCAACCTGGCTCCACGACAGCCCACAAGCTCTAATTTACTCCCTGCACGATCTCCTCCACGTCACCCTCACTTTGGGCGCCCAATTCGTCGCTTCCCATCGGCGTTCCACTCAACAGCCTGACGCGTGATGTCCCCATCTCCACTTCCTTCCAGTGCATATTTGTTCAGCGATAGCTTCTTGGTTGGTTCGTTGCCTGGCCAGAGTTCTTTGTTGCTTATTCTTCTTATTCTGGCCATCTGATCTTCAGTAACGAGCCAGCGTAGGCAGTTGTTGATGAATGTCTGTAGTTTGTTGGAAATCAATTTCGTAACGCGCCAAGTCTCTGAACCATACAGGAGCACTGAATTGACGTTGGTGTTGAAAATTCGGATCTTGTTCCACATGCTGAGTGCAGAAGGTCTCCAAACTGGTTTCAGGCTAATCAAGGCCTGTCTTGCTTTTCCAATCCTGACTTTGACGTCCTCGTGTGTGCAGCCTGTAGTTGAAACAGTGTTGCCTGGATAGGTGAAGGAGGCTACTTCCTTTAAGTTTATCCCGTTCATGGTGATTGCAGCTTGTTGTTGTTGGTGGTGGTGGGGTATCCTCATCACCTCCGCATTCTCTATATTCACTTGAAGTCCCGTCTTCGCTGCCTCGCCTCCTAGGTCAACTTGTTAGTTTTCACCTGTAGATCTTCAAAATTGTGTGACATCAGGCACAAGTCATCGGTGGCGAAATCCAGATCTTCTAGGTTCTTATCCCCGGTCAAGCCAGCGTATCCCCTCTTCTCACAGCTCCCTACTGTTTGCTGCATGATCCAGTCCAGTCGACCACAATCAGGAATATCATGGGGGATAGTAGGCAACCTTGTTTCACTCCTGTCTTCATTTCAAAAGCATCACTGAGCTTCCCATTGTGAATTACTTGGCATGTGGCGCCTTTATATAGTTGTTGAATGAGGCTGATAAAGGTTTACGGTATTCCGTAGTATTGAAGCAGTTTCCAAATTACCTCTCGGTCGACGCTGTCAAAGGCCTTCTCAAAGTCGATAAAGTTGAGGTGGAGAGTTGATTGCCATTCTATACTCTGTTCTATGATGTTGCAAAGCGATAAAATTTGGTCCGCACATGATTTGTACTTCCCGAAACCTGCCTGTTCCGGTCGTAGTTTTGAATCCAGTGCATCCTTTAGTCTCTACAGGATGATGCTGCTCAATATTTTGCTTGCTTCGGGTGGACAGGAGTGTGACTCCACGCCAGTTCTTGCAAACACTGACGTCTCCCTTCTTCGGGAGTTTGACAAGATAGGCCTTCTACCAATCGACAGGCAGGTACCTTCTCTTCCTTCCACAACTTCTGCAATAGTGGTGTGGTGTGAGCATGTCTGCTGTTGTCTCTGCGTCTGTTCTCAGTGCTTCTGGCGGAATCCCATCTCGTCCTGCTGCTTTCCCGCATTTCAGTAGCTTTATGGCGTTCAAGACTTCCACTTTTGTTGGAGGATTTATGTTCACTTATAGTTCACCGGACGAAGTACAGGTGGTGGTCGATTCAAGAGCTTTTCGAAGTGGTCAGCACACCGTTTTCTTTGTTTCTCTTCTTTGATAGTTAACTTCCCTCCATCATCTTTTATTGGTTTCATCTGCGTTGATCACTTCCCTCCCAGATAGCAACCTGGTTATTTGATACAATGTTGTCAGGTCTCTACCTCTCCTACCTGCAGCCTGTTCTCCTTCACTTGCCAGTGTTTCGTAGAAGTGTCTTTTGTCTTTCCGTGCACTCTTCTTCACTTAACTGTCCAGTGTAGTGTTTTATACAGTGTACTCAGTTCCTCTTGTCGTTGAGCATCCTTGCACTGCACTGGTTTATCTTCTGCCTCACCATCCTCCTCTCCCTGATCTATCAGCTTCCATGTGTCCATTGAGATCCATTCCTTATCTTCTTTCTTCTTCCTTCCTAATACGGTTATGCAGGTTTCTTTCCACATCTTTCAAAGACTTCCAGTGTTCTTCCACAAAGGTTTCTTCTGGGATAATACTCGATATCTCCCACTTTGTCTTGATGGCTGACTGACGTCAAGATGTCCTTTGTAGTCTCGTCCGTCAGTTTCTGGGTGTTGAACTTCAACCGTCGCCTATCACCAGCTTCCTTGAAGGCTTTCAACTTGATTTGGAAGGTTCCTTGCACTAGACAGTGAGTGGTGTGAACCTACATCTGCTCCTCTTCTTCACCTTGTGTCAAGTAGTTTGCGTCTACACTTTCTTCAGATTGAGATAAAGTCGATCTGATTTCTACTGTGTCCATCTGGTGTCTGGTGAAATCCATATCGCTTTGTGGATATCCTTGTGCTTGAACACACTACCTCGCCTCCAATCACCAAATCATTGAATGCACAGAGTTCTGCAAATAATTCTCCATTCTCGTTCGTCACATCACCGAGCGCTTTTCAACCCATGGTTGGTTCTCTTCCTGTGTTGTCTGTCCCCAGTTTCGCATTCATGTCGCCCATTAGAATTTTGATATCGTCAACTGGAGTCTTGTCCAGTGTTGATTGAAGTTGTCTGTAAAACTCCTTCTTCTGCTTCTCTTCATCTGCATTATTTGTAGGTGCGTAACATTGTATGATTGTGACCTTCCTTCCTTTTGAGTTGAACTTGGCTGTTATGATCCTGATCCTGGAGGAGGAGATTGGTTCTCACTCCATGAGGGACAGCCTTCGATGCTCTTCGAGGGGACATCATGATAGCCACTCAATAACTCAGTGTGCTCGTGATTGTCGTCTGGATGACAATATCGGAGTAGATTATTGATTCTCCAGTTGACAATTTGGAGAGTCCACTCCCATTCCATCTGCTTTCGCAAATTCCAAGCACTTCAATGTGATACCTCTTCATCTCGCTTGCAATCTGGGCTGCCTTGCTGGGTTCAAACATCGTGCAGACATTCCATGTCCACACGTTTACTTTCGCTTTCACACGAGAGAAGACACATCGACCAATTGGCTTCTCGAAGGCTTTCACCAACTGGCATCATTTCGCCTCTCCGATTCCAGAGAGGAATAATTTTGTTATTATTTTTTATATTTTGTTTGTGCTTTGAAGTTTCTTTGGTGGTTAGATTTGTTTTACGGGGTAGGGTTGCTAGCCCTATGCCGAACCTTCCCTTTTATGTGGGCTTAGGACCGGCTAGTAACTAGTGAACTAGTTAGCTAGGCGAGGCAACACATAGGATGAAGAAATTTGGTGGCCCAGAAGTTTAGGTAAACCAGCACAAAGATTTTCCGACCGCTGATTTCTGTTATTATACGACCCCAACTGGGAAGTCTACGTTTCCCTACACAGAAAATCGAGCGAAATCAACGTAGAATCTCAAATAGAAGTGCATCGGTTCAAGTTATCACGCTTCACCATAGTATGCAAAGAATAAGTTGGTGGCGAAAAAGTAGTTTTAGAATGGACAAAAGTATGTAGAAGCAGAATCTAAGCGGGGGTAAATACAAATATAACCTATATCTAACGTAAACTTCTCACTCGGTGCCCAATACTTATGATACTATTTTTGGATAGGGTTTTTCCATGTGCGGCAAAATGCATTTTCAGTTGAACATTTAAAAAAATATTGAAAAACAAATGTTATCACTCACATGAACACAAACCTTCGCAGACGAACTGGCTTGTTTCGACGAAATGGGGTTCAAAGCAGGCAGATAGTGAGGTACTGGTAAAAGATCCTTTCGGACTAACTGGGTCAAACTGAATAACCAAGGCCATAACGTTCCATTAAGAATCGAACAAACACAAGTCCCAAGTGGTACACCACCAACACTGAGGAATGAATGACTTACAGACTCGAAGACATCCGTAGAATTCGGCATATAAAACCCCTTATCGTACCATGTATTCCAGTCAGATGTCAGCAGCTTCCAGCAATCACAGAGCCTATCTGTGTAGCACTTGGATAAACGTTAATTACAACAACTTTCTTGTTCACCAATAAACGCTCTGTTGGACTACTATGAAGTATTGACCTGAAAGGCTCATTACAATTATCAGATAATAGCATATTAGAGCCATCAGAAAATGCATCACGTGATACGGAGTTCAGTTCAGACACATCTTTGAAGAGTTTATGATCCCCAAGACTGTTGTCGAGAGACTCACTGGGAAATGCTTTTGAATGAATAAAAGCTGACTCATCAGAATCACTGGAACTTTTATAATTCGACCTCATGTTTGGATTAGCCTGGCGTTTCTGGTTCGATCTTTTACCCACTATTTCTTCCAGAGACAAATGACATGTTGCAATATGGTTTAGCTGAAGTAGACGTAACTCGAAAGCCCACCGACGTTGTGCGAACATGTCTAAATGAGCCATTAAATTGAGGGCGACTTGGGTACTAAGACAGAGATAAAATAGAAAGTAAAATCAAACATTAAATGGGAGTAATATCTGAAAACACGATTACGAAGTCAATACGAATATTGAAAGGAAATCATTCAACAGTGCAGCTACATTGCAACAGGCTGGTGGGAAAGGTTTAAAATTTCATCGTCACTCAATGTAATCCAAAGGACACTAATGTCAACTGTTGGATATAACAGAGCCAGCAAATGCTATTACATACTCTTTCATGAGATTGCAATGCAAGAGTAGTGTAAACATTTTAGAAACAGGTTTAGTCTAATTTTTTGAGACCCCATTTTTCAGTGAAAACAACTCATATAAACAGTAAAAAATTACATTACAGAGACAAGTTTTAAAACTGACGACACCAATCTTAACAAATAATTCAAATGAACAGCAACAACAGAGTGGGAAATGAACTGAGTATAGATACGATAAATTGATTTGTGATTTCTGACCGAGTCATTTAGTGGAAAAAAGTAACTACACTTAAAAAGATAACTTACTAATTGCACAAATGAAACCGCTGACTGATGCATAATAATTCATTTTGATATACACGAGCTTCCCTTACAGCACCCAGAAGTGTATATAATTCAGCAGACTGACGACAACCATAGAGAAGCAATCTAGTTGCTAGCCATAAATTGAGTAATTCAGTGTCTAAAAATAATCGGAAATAAAAAAGATTTATGTAGTCAAATAGTAGGTAAAACAACAACAACACAATGAAAGCAAAATTCAATGTCAGTTGCATCAGTATGGGGCTAGATGTAATTCAGTAAATGAGGGTTCTTAAGCTGTTGTTTAGTGATAGCACGTGATAGCATTAAACAATCGATATGACGAAAACTGTTTTGTTGCATAAGCACATCGTTATCTGACTTAAACTGCCACATGTGATGTCAATTTCCATCAGTTAGTCATTGAGCATCAACAAGAAAACTAATATTGTTGTGTGACGATCCAATCTGCCACGCCTCGTCAGCACACCAAGGTAGAAGGCACCAAGATGAAATAGGAATGAAAAAGAAAGTCAGAAGTAGAGAAAGTGATACAGAGAGAAAAAGGAGAGGTAAAATGATAACGAAGTGTGATACGATGATTCGCATAAAGATTATATATATATATATATATATATATATATATATATATATATATATATATATATATATATATATATATATATATATATATATATATATATATGCATCTGTGCATATTGCCCAGAGTCTCCAGATATAGACTTCTGTTCTCATGTCGACCCCAACCTGAAAATCTTAATTTCCCTTACGCAATTCAGACCAACAGTGAAAGACTTCATGAACTGATCTCATGTTTTAGCGGTTAGTGCTCCTCTCTATTGTACCATTTTTATTATGTCTCTAACTTAAGTCAAGAAAATTCAGCTGCTACTTCTCTTCACATTCCATTGTAAAATTAATACTATGATGTGCGTTGTTGCGATGTTTGAGCAGCTTCCTCGTTTGTTGAATATGTTCACAGATAATACGGATATTGTCTACATATCTTCATCAAGACATGGTTTCATAGCTTGGAGGTTTTAAAGTGGTTTGTAAGTGCGATACGAAAATTTCTGCCATTACTGATGCCAGTGAGTTTCCCAAAGTCACACCTTCAACTTGTTACATATGACGCTGACGAATTGGAACTGAACATCACCAGTCCACATCAGCAGGAAATGCTTCATTTCCGTTCTTGGCAATCTGAGTGTATACTGCCTCAAGTAGAGGAATACTAGTGAATCGAAAAGTTACATCATATGAAGCCCTGAATTTATCCGACTAACTGAGATGTTTTATTCTTTTGGCGGAATCAAAAGAATTTTTCGAATTACATACTGATTGTTTCTGGTGAATTTTTTCCAAATTTTTTTCTAACCAACGAGAAAGCTTACGATGTACAGAGTTAACCATAGACAGGATAGACCTCGCCGGTTGTCCGTCTTATTCACTTTTGGTTATCCATACATAAATGGGAAATCTATGAAAACGTCCAACAAACGAGGAAGCTGCTCAAACATCGCAACAACGCACATCATAGTATTAATTTTACAATGGAATGTGAAGAGAAGTAGCAGCTGAATTTTCTTGACTTAAGTTAGAGACATAATAAAAATGGTACAATAGAGAGGAGCACTAACCGCTAAAACATGAGATCAGTTCATGAAGTCTTTCACTGTTGGTCTGAATTGCGTAAGGGAAATTAAGATTTTCAGGTTGGGGTCGACATGAGAACAGAAGTCTATATCTGGAGACTCTGGGCAATATGCACAGATGCATATATATATATATATATATATATATATATATATATATATATATATATATATATATATAAAATCTTTATGCGAATCATCGTATCAAACTTCGTTATCATTTTACCTCTCCTTTCTCTCTCTGTATCACTTTCTCTACTTCTGACTTTCTATTTCATTCCTATTTCATCTTGGTGCCTTCTACCCTAGTGTGCTGATGAAGGGTGGTCACGCAGTAATATAAGATTTGATGCTGACAGTGGATCATAGTGTTTATAGGAGAAGTTTATCATTATAGGGAAAATAAGTGAACCAGAGTAGGGAGGAAGTTTCTTCGGTTGATCGAAAGGATGCATGACTACAACTACTAATAATGATGGCTTCAAGTTATTTTTTATGTTATTGAGCGGCAACACATTTGAATGCAACCAACTGGGACATTGTAAGGATACTAGGATTAAATAAAGGTTTAAAAACTCAGGAAAAATTAGGATGCAGAAAAAAGTACGAAGAAAATATAAGTTGCTAGCTGTTGACTACTAATGTGCAACACTAAAATACATGTCAGTAATAATTTTGTTTCAGTTTAGCTACGTTTGATAAATCAACCATTTATAATGTACAGGTGAATTTATCTGCAATTGCATACTTAACTCGATAATTTTTTAGATGATCAATCAACGTTAAAAATTTATTTATGAAAGTACTACTCAAATCACCATATAACAGACAGTGGAAAAAGTTACACCCACAGAGTAAATGTTATTTACATTTTGTACCCTGACAATGTACACGATGATTATGACGGCCAGAAAGATCAATAAATAACCCTGAAAAGTTCATTTCAACTGGTCATACCTCATACACTAAGTTTTTATTGTTTGTAATAAGCTTAATATAAAAATTAAATTTTGCAGCAAAAACAAAACAATTGAAACCTGTTAAGGAAGCGGACGACCAAGCAACGGTTGCTAACTCTACATTTGACGATGGTGACAAAATTTTAACTGATGGTTCTGAATTTCTATGGCCATTGGTAGGATCTTTGTTTTCTTTTTCAGTGTCTGCCGAATTCTTGAGATTTCTAGCAGAGCATCGATTTTGTAACTTGTATTCGCAAGACTGACGCATGAATTTGACCAGCGTTTGACCGTGCATACGAACAATAACTGCAGCATGCAGTGGAGACACAGGCGGTGGGGGAAACTTCTGAGAAATGCCTGGTACGTCGGATGCATGGGATACTTCATAACTGCCACCAAATAAGCAGCGAGCGTGAAGATGCAACCAATAAAAGTAGCCACGAGCACAGACAACAGTCCATGACTTTCCACTGAAGAATTCCTCATACTGAAGTCGAATTAGGTCCAGATTGGCAGAGAAACCTGTCCACTTGCAAAGACAGAAAAAAAATATACAGCCGGCTCGAGCTACATTACAAAAAACGGTACGTACTAATAATCAACAAAGGATATATATATATATATATATATATATATATATATATATATATATATATATATATATATATATATCGCTAACCGTGAACCACTAGCGCATTCTCAATATAAGGGTCAAATTGAACGATTTGCGCACACATTTAAAATAAACCTTTTTACAATTACAAGGGTAAGAGGGCATCACCGAAACACTCCAGAAATTCTTGTTTGCACACATCAACGATCTACCCTATTTAAGTCGTTCACAAATTACTAGCCAGTTGTAAGCCAGGAGAAAGAGGGAAGGTTGGGCATAGGGCTAGCAACCCTACCTTGTAAAACCAATCCAATCACTAAACAAACTTCAAAACACAGACAAAATATAAAAACAAAAACATACTTATTCCTCGCTGGAATCGGAGAGATGAAATGACACAGGTTGGTGAAAGCCTTTAGGAGGCCGATATCTTCTCTCGATGAAAGCGAAAGTATGAATGGGGACAAAGCATGTCCGGAACAATGTTTGAAGCTGGCTGGCAAGGCTGACCAGATTGCCAAAGAAATGAGATGTGCCGCAGAAGTTCTGGGAATCTGCGAAAGCAGATAGAATGGGAGTGGACTCTCCAAACTGTTAACTGGAGAGTCAATAAGCCATTCCGATATTTTCACCCAGATGACAACCACGAGCACACTGCGTTTTGGAGTGGCTATCATGATGTCCCCAACAGCATCGAAGGCTCTCAGGCAGTGAGAACCAATCTCCTCCTGCAGGATCATGACCGCAAGGTGGATTCAACTCAAAAGGAAAGAAAGCCACAATCATACAATACTACGCTACGCACCTACAAGTAATGCAGATGAAGAGAAAAAGGAGGAATTCTATAGATAACTGCAATCAGTAGTGGACAAGACCCCAACCCAGTTGGCGACATCAAGATTCTAATGGGTGGGGTGACATGAATGCCAAATTGAGAGGAGACAACACGTGAAGAGAACCAATCATGAGTCGAGAGGCACTCGGTGATATGATGAATGAGAATGGAGAGGTGTTTGCAGACTTCTGCGCATTCAAAGATTTAGTGATTGGAGGTAGTGTGTACAAACACAAGGATATTCACAAGGTAGTGACATGGGTTTCACCAGACACCAGGACACACTAAAAACCAGATCGACTTCATCTCAATCTGAAGAAAGTAGAGGCGTAGTCTACTGGACACAAGATCAGATCCGGAAGGGGAGCAGATGTGGGTTCACACCACTCACTATCTAGTGCAAGGAACCTACCTCCAAAATCAGGTTGAAAGCCTTCACATAAGTTGGTGATAGACCACAGTTCAAGTTGAACACCCAGAACAGAAACTGAACTGAAGGACGGAACTACGAAGGACATCTTCACGTCAGTCAGTCACCAGGAAAAAATGGAAGATATTAAGCAGCATCTATGTAGAAACTTGCGTGGAAGAACATTGGAATTCTTTGAAAGAGACGTGGAGGGAAACCTGCATAACCGTGTTCGGAAGAAAGAAACAGGGCAAGGAATGGATCTCCATGAAGATATGGAAGCTGATAGAAGAGGGAGAAGAAGATGAACCAGTGCAGTGCATTGATGAACAACGAAAACGGGAACTGAATACAACATGTAAAACATTACATGGGGGCGAAGAAGTGAAGACGAGGTCACGGAAAGACAAAAGACACTTCTACGACATACTTGCAACTGAAGCAGAACAGATTGAAGGTAGGAGAGACCTGACAACATTATATCAAATAACTGTCTGGGAAGAGATCAACACAGATGAAACCAATAAAAGATATTGGAAGAAACCTAGTTACCAAAGAAGAGAAACAAGGGAAACGATGGGCTGTCCACTTCAAAAGACTACTGAATCGACCACCTCACCACATGCAACTCGTCCAGAAATACGGCCAACAGCCCAGCCACAGAATCATCAGTGGACACAAACCCTGCGACAAGAGTAGGAGTGACGTCCTGAACACCATAACGTTACTGAAATCTGAGGAAGCAGAAGGAACGGATGGAATTCCTCCAGAAGCACTGAAAACAGAAGCAGAGACAACAACCGACATGCCCACACCACTGCTACAGAAGGCTTGGAAGGTAGGAAGGCAAGGTACCTGCAGATTGATTGGAAGAAGGCCTACCTTGTCAAACTCCCAAGGAAGGGCAACCTTAGTCTTTGCAAGAACTGGTGAGGAATCATGCTCCTGTCCCTGTCCACCCAGACCAAAATATTAAACCTTATCATACTGGACAGACCAAAATATGCGCTGGATTCAAAATTACGACCAGAACAGGCTGGTTAGCTGGCTTCACGAAGAACAAAACATGTGCAGATCAAATTGCAACGCAACACTACACGTCATCATAGAACAGTGCATAGAATGCCAGTCAACTCAACTTCATCGACTTTGAAAAGGTCTTCAACAGCGTCGACCGAGAAGTCATTTGACAGGCTACTGCCTTGACACTACGGTTTTAGTGCCACAAGCCTTTATCAACCTCATTCAACAGCACCTATATGCTATATGATGCTGCATGCCAAGTGATTCACTATGGAAAGCTCAGTGATGGCTTTTAGGTGAAGACGGGGACAGGAGTAAGACAAGACTGCCGCCTACTATCACCGATGACCTTCCTTACTGTGGTCGACTGGATCATGCAGCAAACTGTGAGGAGCGAGAAGAAGGGGATACGCTGTTTGACCGATGAAAAGAGCCTAGAAGATTTGGATTTCGTCGCCAATGATGATTTATGTTTAATATCTTGTCTCACAAACTCGAAGATCCACAGGTGAAAACCAACAAGTTGGCAGAACAGAGAAGACAGAGGTGATGAAGATACCCAACCAACAACAACAAGCAACAGTCACCATCAACTGGAGAAACCTAAAAGAAGTAACTTCTTTCACCTACCTACATAGGCAGCATCGTTTCGACTACAGGCAGCACACGCTTAGATGAGGACGTCAAATCCAGGATCGGAAAGACACCAAGACAGACTTTCATTTATCTGACATCAGTGTGGAGATCTACTCCACTCCACTGCACTCAGCATAAAGCGTGAACAAGGTCCGGATTTTCAACAATAATTCAGTCAGTGTTTTCCTAGTGATGGTTGAGAGACTTGGCGCGTTACGAAACGCATTTCCACCAAACTACAGATATACATCAACAGCTGCCGCCTACGCTCACTCGATACTGAAGACCAAATGACTAGAGAGAATAAGCAACAAGGAACCCTGGCTGGCTGGCAATCAACCAAAAACCTGTCGCCCAACAAATATGCAGAAGAAAGTGGAGACGGATTGGGCATACACTGAGAACACCATCTGGGGACATCACGCGCCAGCCCAGGTGCTCGAGTGGAAGCCAAATAGGAAAGGATGAGTTGTGCGTCCCAGCTGAATGTGACATGGAGGAGATCATGTGAGGAAGAAATGAAAGCTTGTGGGCGGTCGTAGAGCCAGGTTCAAAAGACTGCAGAGAAGAGAGTGAAATGGCGACGTGCTACTGAAGCCGTATGTTCCACAAGGAACCAAGGGACAAATAATAAATAATAACAATAGAGATCAAGACCGAAGCCTTCAATGCCGCAAATTCTGACTTGGTCTAGAAATTATGCTATCTAAGGCAAAGACAGGGAGCTGAAACATAAGTTTGGAGTCTCACTTTCATAAGAAACATGGCGCTTAGCCTGTGTCATTTGAACGTCAAGAAGATTAAAAGCCAAACAACAGGATGTAGATCAATTTTCAGCATCCATCATATGACGCACTGGATATGTAGCTCAGAGGGAATGCGAGCCACAACTAATCAATATCCTTCACATTTCTGATTGGGCCACTTGCGCTTGAATGGCCTTGTGCACCTCCCATACATTTAAATATACACAATAAATTGTGCATTGTGTGGGTTAACCATCCAACTTCATCTTCTCTTGAGTCAGCCGGTGTAAGTTAGTGGTTGTAGAATAACTGGACCAGAGTAACTCGAGGGATAATAATAAAGATCATCGTTTGGGCATTTTCCCCAATTCGTTAACCATAGGACCTGAAAGGAAACCCAAACATCAGCCAAACCGTCAAGTCAGTGACATAACAAAACTCAAAAAGACTGTGACACATAGATATCGACTTCTAGTGTACGTCCTCGGATTATTCAGACACTAATATTACTCGAGCACACCTCCTGCGACAGTTGCATGGCGCAATCCGGCAGAACTAATTGATGACATACCTGTGAGAAACTGTTGGTCAGAAATGTGCAGCGACGTTTAAGCACTGGGTGGAGGGTGGACACATCTATGCGTCACTAAATTAGACAAAGCTAGGTTTCCTTTGGAATTAGTTTCACATACTTTATGAAATCAGAGTAATATAACGGCAGTCAATATTTTGGAACCAAGTGGTAGCAGCAGACTAGTACCCAAGGATTACCAAACACACTGTATAAATACTTTTAATGAGGAGTCTATTTATGGTCTTATTCAAGGGCTATGGAATATGCTCCATCTGCCATATATTCTTGAACAAATTACTCGATCCCCAACTAGTCTGTTCATTAAGAATCTGAAGCCGATACTCTGAACAATAAGCTTTATGGCGCTTAAATACTTGAGATGTCTACTGATTGGAGCAGAGAGCCATTGGTCTAGGAGGCTGGTCTTAAACTAGAGGACAAACGATTCAAACCCTGTTTCACCTACCGACGTTTGTGTAGCAACGTAGCATCATCATCTCCCACACAATGGGTGCGGTATATTGCTTAATGCACGGACATATACTGGGTTGCCGACCAAGTTTACTTCTTTAGTGGTTCTTTCTGAACCTTCACAGTCAGTCAGGTTGCTTATGAATTGCCGGATATTAAAGGCGATATTATGCAAGCAGCAGTCAGTCATTTTATCCTTTAATATACCCGTCTTACATCTAGTTACTTTTGCAGACAGTGATTAGAAAAGCACTTACCTTAAACTACATGAGAAAGACAGGTCAAATCAACATTGAACCTGGCATACAAGTGCATCAGATTAAGTTATCACACATTGCAATACCATGCAAAGAACAAGTAGGTAGAAAAAGACTGATATCAAGGTAGACAAAGTTGTGTGACAGAATAAACGATTTGAAGATAACGGTTAGTACAAATACTCAAGATTAAAAAGACGTCAATGAATGAATATACATCTGCGTCACTGTGATCGATTCTCGGTCACGTCATCAAAGGTTTCCAACCACTTATTCCAATTGTTTTCGGTACCTCACCCGGCGGTCTACATCTCCCAACACCACTCAGGTCAACATTCAAGGACTTCGTCGACTGGTCCCACGTCTTTGTCCGACCACTCGGAACCCTTTACAAACCTAATCCAACTTCCCCTAGCATTGAACGTCCAGGTAGGTAGCTGCTCGACACCCGTAACACATACCCAAGCCATCTCAGCTCGTGAACGTTTACAACTTCATCAATCGGCTTGTCTATCTTGCTTAGTACTCTTCTCCTGACTCCAACATTGATCACACGGCGACTCCACCAGACGCGAGCAATGCTACGAAGACACCGTGGATAAAAACTTTGTAACCGCCTCATGTCTTCTACTTTTAACGGTCATGTCTCATAGGAGTATAAGGGAACAGAACGGATTCCAGCGTAGTATACGCGTCCTTTGATAGATAGTCGGGTATCTCGCCGGGACCACAGATAATGCAAGTTGGCAAATGTCAAAAGGGTATTCTATGTCCTAGGTGAGATTTAGTCAGTAACCAGTCCGTTCAGGTTAGTGCAACTCCCCAGGTGATTGAAGTGGAAGACACTATCCTTCGCTCCACTCCCTATTGTTGCAAACTAGTCCCGAAGCATTATCTCACACTTGACAGGTGCGAAAGACATGTCAAACATACTCAGATTTCTCCTCAACTCACTCAAAAGACCCTGTATTTTGTCAACATCAACGAAAAAAGATCTTCTGCATACTTCAAGTCAGCCCATGACCTCCAGGGAGTAGATCAATCCCTGTGAAGTCAAACATACCTAAAGTTTTGTATGTTGGTACGCCTAGAACGAAGTTAAACAGAAGCCATGACAGACACTACTAGTTGTCGCCATTTCTGATGACAACTCTCTATAAGCCCATGCACAACTGCGTGAATTTCAGTAAAGAGCTTTGATTATCGTTACATGCTTGCTTGATATTCCCTTTACAGCCACACACTCCAAACAGAGCGGCAATCCCCCACCGATCCTCTCCAACGATGGCGTGTAGTAATGTGATCTATGTGTGTCCATCGTTAGCTTGATTTCAGTGGACGCCATGTGGGATAGCACTTCTTCCTTATGCTTGAAGTTAGTGCTGGTCAGGAACAAGTAATTGAAAGAACAAAATTATAACAGAAGACCAGCGTTGTTGGTCCGTTGGCAAGGGATTTCATGAATACACCCAAGATGTCTTTTCCATTGGCTCAATTTCCATACTTGATTGTTAAAGTCACCTGCAATTATGACTAGATTTGAAAGATGCGATTTCTGTGGCGAAATTGACAGCTTATGATGAAATTCATCAGAAACGATAACTCAGCATTTAAGTTTGCGTAAACGTGTGCGCTTCTCATAGAATCTATCCCTTACATCTTCCGATCTGCATTCGGTGGATGAGTATGTTGTCATTGCAAATAGGCATCACTTAGTCCCATGAACCTTCCTAGTTCTTACAGATAAATTCAGTCGAACAGTGTAGAGACCCCAGTTTACTTGTATTCAGTCAGTGTGCTTTCTGCTCTACAATTCAATCCTATGCCTACTCCAGTGAGTCCATGTGAGCTAGTCATTGGAACTCCGGATACTGTGAAGGTGATTTTTGAAGATTCACTACAACGGCTGGTGAAGATCAATTAAATACCCACACATGGTTTCAGTATGTGTTTCAGAGACAGCATACATGCATAGCTCCAAATTCCAGAGTTTTGGCGAGCGATGCTCGCTGTCCGATTTGGAATAGAGTTTGGACCTTAAAAGCCCCGATATGAAATCGGTGGCTAGTCTTAGGAGACTAGAAATGAGGTTTCGATGGCTTTGATTGTTCACAGTGATTGGAGAGTGAGGTTGGGTAAGGTGTAAGAGGCTTAACACTATATCAGGAAGAGAAAGAGCTGAGATGGATAGATTATGTTTGACTGCGTCTCGAATACTACTAGGACCATGCGGTCAGTTGACACCTCCCAGTAGGAAATCGTTCAGCTAGGATTCAGAATGTGGGGATCACCTAAGTGGCTTCTGTTAGACTTAGCCTACCCATATGTGCATATGGGTATGAAATCACCTGTTACGACAACCACATCTGGACATTTAGCACGAGGCTGGATAGTCTTTAGTAGGATTCTTCCTTCACTGCATCTGAACTGTAGTCATATGTTACAAATAAATAACGGCCCTTTTCTCTACTCTTAACAGTCCTCGCTGCGCCGTTCAGTCAAACAGAGCATAGACGACTGTCAACTTGGATAAAGTCGAGCAGTGAACTTTCTGCCGTAGCATTTACAACTATACCTACACCTGCATGAATGCGAGAACTAGTCGTCAAATTTCCAGAAACCTGATGAGTGAATTTTGCACATTCATCACGATGACTAGGTGAGGTTAAAGGAACATCTGTACTTCGTTCGTGTTTTTATGTGCATTACAAACACAACACATACATGGCTTGACATGCTAGTTTTGGCTGGAGAAGCTTGTTAGCTGATTTGATGCAGGGATCAGGGATTGAAAGCTCGAATGTGCAGTTGGGAACGAGGCTTCAGTGAACCCAGATCTTTATTAAGAGCAGCAGAGGTAAAAGAAATTCAAGATCTAGGAATTTTGACCGACAGACGCCAAGGAAGACTAGGAACTAAGGATATGCGAGACGAAGTATCAATTCTTGAGGAAAATGAGTCTTGCAGCATCTGGTCAAGGAAGATCGTTACAAAGGTAATGGGTAGGAGTTACGAACATGTAGGTGGAACGAAGGCCCAGACTTCATTAGGCCCCGTACGACGTGACTTTCAAAAGTTGTGTCTATTGGAAAGAATAGAAACAATGAAAGTAGGTTTACCCATCAGGTCAACCTCTATGGTTGCAACAAGTTATCACAAAGAAGAGAGAATTCGAAATATGTAAACATTTTGTCAAAGTTGTGGAGTTACCTTGAAGCAACTATGGAAAATAAATCGTGTCTGACATGTAAGCGAATAAATACTGTTTTCACTGCGTGACACATCTAACAGATCAACTAAAATAGTTACATTCTATCACAGCACCCATGCTCTACTCTCATATTTAGAGATAACGGTACCATTTCTGCTAGGGTTCGGTTCCCGGGCAGGGTGTGGAGAAGTAGGAAGCCATATTGCCTCGAGAGGTGGCGTTGAATTTGTTTTTCCTGCTCATTTCCAATCTAACTCTACTACCCAACCACTAACTTCTGTTCACTGAACATTTTCTCTTATTCTTGTTCATGAATCATTCATATATTTCTGTCATCCAGTATGATTTTGTGCACGAACTGATTCCGTTCGTAAATTGTTTGGCTGGTTGTTAGTTTCTGTTGAATCTGCTCCTCAGTCGTACCTGGGAACTTGATGATTTTCCTAAAAAGAATCACCGCAGTTAGAAATTTTTTTCTCGTTGTAATCCATTTTTCGTAACGCTCAGTCAGTTAACAGCTTGGATTTCGGAGTTTTCCAGTGTATTGTCTGTCACTTTACTTGGTCAGGTTGCCGCCGCTAGTATGTGACTATGGGGTCATTGAACGTGAAAAAGGCACGCTACTTAGTTCTCAATAGTCAACAAAACTTTGAACAAATTTGGAACTATTATGTTGTGTGGAAGCATTTTTATCGCATATACGTGCCAATGCCATTTAGCATATCACAAAAGTTTTTGATAATCACAGTTATTATGATAATTATGTAAAAAGGTAACAATAGTAAGTGACAAATTATATACGTAGTGACTTACGTTACAATAGTGTTTGATATATGCTCTTCCAGTGATATGATCACCGATTGAAATTGTGCATGTGGAGTCAGTCTACCTGTTGAACAGGTCTCCTGAGAGGATTCAAGAATTCTCTCACTATCCTGAACAGCTGCAAGAACTTCGTTGCGAACTGACTTCAGAGTTTCATAGTCCGAAGCGTTCTGTTCATGTGAGAACAGTTTCGAAAAAGCATAATTTATCAGAGCGAATGAAGCATCCAAATACCTTCCAGAGTTATAGCTGACTGTGAACATAACTTTCCATATTGATGATTCTAATTCGAACTTCAAAAAATTTGCATAAGTTACATGAAAGTACAATGAATTCTAAACTGCATTCAAGTTTTAAAGATTACATATCTGCTCGATCAGTAGAATAAAATACAAATTAGTGAAAGCAACAGCAGAAGTCTGATGGTACACGATGGTCTTATTGAAGCATATGTTTTAAACATTTCTTGAAGGTCGATTTGCATTCAACCGGAAACGTGCCATTTGGCGTTTAATGAAGCGCATTCGCCACCTCGTGCACATCCAGGCAGTTGGCAATGAGCCACGCCTATTGTGTGAGGGCTAGTGATGCTACTTGACTGCGCAAACCTCGGTAGGTAGGGAGAGGTTCGAAACTATGACCCAATGATTGGTAGTCACCTCCTTAAACTATTGAATCATAGCTCCATTTGACATGAAAAATTGGGTCTCAATATTTATCGATAATTAATTGTGCTGCATCCATATATTGACAACTACTTCTTGACATTTAACCTTTCAACTTAATTGTTCAAATATTCTGTGCGAATTCATTTTGTAAAGTCGGCTTGATATGGTGTGCAAAACAAAGTGCAGTGACAGCTACTTGATATTCTCTGTGTTGAAATTAGGGATTTCATATATTGAAAATTAATGAACACCACACTCACGATTCTTACCCGACACCACAATTCACTTTTTTACCACAGTCTCGTGCATGAATTCGATAGTTTTCGTCAGACCAACACTAAACGTTTTACGTCGACAAAAAATCCTTTATGGAATAAACAGGGTCAACACTGTGTGCAGCTGAGGCTCATAAGATTAAGCACCCGACTCTTAAGTAAAGGGTCACTGGTTCAAATCCCATTCCATTTGGGCGACCGGGTAGTATACACAGTGTGGTTCATAATCTAGTGCATTAATATCTGTACTGAATTGACTTACTTTACATGTGGTGAATGTGACCGCAGACCATGTGAAATACTTTTCAAGGACTCACTGTAATCCATATCGTTTAATAATCAGGACATGCAAATCATTACACTCTTACTAGAAATAAAAACCCGATGTCAAGTCATCCACTGATTGAAGCACTTCTATGTCCGGAGTAAAAATGACTTATAATTGGAATGAATCCACCTGCATCATGTATAAGGTTGCTGCAGTGTTGGCGTACTTCCGCGCTTACGTAAAACACGGTACTCCGCAATATGAACTGCCTGAGCCGACTAAACATCAGCACTACTGAGACAAGTTACACCTCCACAGAAATGCAAGTTGCTCGGGTGAATTCGTTAACCCGAGATTTATTAGTGTAAAAAAAAAAAGACAAAAAATTACGTATTGGATGTGTTTTCGGCATTCTGGACAGACGCAACTCCACGCTTAGTATGAGCATTACTTACTACGAGTGATAACAGTGGGAAAATACTCGCACACTTTTCAAACACACCAATGCTAACCAAGCTGAAAAACGTAGTATTTGAAACCAAGTAAAATCAGAAGATATGGCAAATATCTCAGATTTGCGTTATCTAGTACTTTTAAGGTTTTCAAATCGTATACGTTCAGATAAAATGCAAAGATGTGTAGGCCAGGACTTAAAATTAAGCTTCACATATGCCTATCTCAGTAATGCAGCACAATTCAAATTAAGTGCAAACTGATTTTATCTAGTTGACTCTTTTTTTTGCCAGATTGCAGCTTACAGAAAGACCATATCTCGCAAGCAATCTCCACTTGCATGTGAGAATGTTACTAAAGAAACCTCATCAAAACAAATCTGGGGCCTTGAAGCATTACCTCACTAGAATGGGTTGATGCAATGACACCGAAACAGTACGAAATTAAGTCAATAGAAATCCAATTATCACAGAGTGAACAACCATCTGCATTTCTAACTAAAACATAGGCTGTTCAGGATGACTTAAGTTTATGGAGTACAAATTTAAGAAATAAAATACTCTGTAGTTCAACACTGATGAGCTAGCTTCATTCGTTTTTAACAAAAGCAATTAATGAAAAGCTTACTGAAAAAGAACTTAAACACATGTTCGAACATAACGCAGGTTCACAAAGTTTTACAACTATGAGGTTCTCAATGTTTTGATACTGCTCATTAGGAAGTTTTTCGAACCAGAAAACTCACGAGGGTTTGACAAGAGGCCAGTGTACCGAGGAGTTCAATTCGAGTAAGGAGCGTGCGAACAGACTGACTGGAGCCATTTCGATCATCTTGCAATGCTTTCAAACACTTATCAAGCTGCTTCGCTATATTCCTGGAGTTGAATACCGTGGGAAGTCCTGCATAAACTTCCTCCGACTCAAAGAGTTGAGCATCAAAGTCGGCAGGTCGCCCAATCCAACCTAAATCAAGAGTGTTTGGGACAATTGTATGGAGCTAATTCTTTAAAATCATATCACGCAGTGACTTACCAAGGAAGTGCATCTGAACCATTCAGAGAAGAACTCGTCTAACGAAAACATGAACAGACACCGGCCTCCTAACCGGCGGGCAAACCAAACAATTGTGGTTTTGAATTATTGAAACGACAGTTAAAATTTCAAAGACATGAATTATATTTATTTGCGTTAAATCTACGAATAACGTATAAGGTGATTGCTTTCAGGTTAGAAAATTCGAAATGTAGATTCTGGCGACCAACTTAGCAAAAAAGCAAAACCTGTGAATATGTAGCGTCACACACTTCACCAAAATCAATAGCCTAGGGTTTGACGACTTTCGACATTGATGCTGATCTTGATAGTTTAACTGGGTTCGCTAAGCTGAAGGCGCCCGGCCAAGCATCCCCGCCATCTGGCACGCTGCCGTGTTACGTCGCTCTGCTCGTATTCGACTCTCTAGCCAGTTAGTTGGAACACATCGGTATCTTGGCACAACCACCTAAATATATTATTCCATCCGACTACGCTATCATGTTCTTCCTTGGTCTCGTATTCGTGGGCATATAACAAGTCCGAATATTTAGTGATTGGTCTTTGCCTCTGTCAAGTTCGCACCAGGACAAATCCTAAACACGTGATAATCTGAAATCATATTCATTGTTTTTATAACACAGAATGGTGCAAAGTTGTCTAAAGAAGGTTCGGACACAATTCACTACTGGCAATCCCACCGTAGCAACCAGGTGACTTTCAAGCTGTTTTTGTAGTCCAGTAGCCTCTTATTCAGCCTACAGTTTCAAAGAAAGTAAGTTGAGTGGTCTGTATTAATACTGGCAGTGTCTCTTTCTGTGAAGATCCGAATCCTGCATAAAACCATTTACCAGATGAGCTGCTGTCACAAGTCACAGCAAGAAGTTCCAACGTTTATCACCAATTCTGGTTTACTTGTCCGTAACTTTCGAAACCTTTTGCGAACTCTTAAACGACCGGCTCTGAAAAAAGTCGGCTGATCACAAAGGTTAGCATCTAGATCGCTGCTGAATATATGATACACTAATATAAGATCCTTTCTGTTTGTGCACACTGTCGCCTGAAATTCAGAGAGGAATTGTTAGATAAGCATAACATTTGAATATGCTAATATGCATACTTTATTTCCATTTATAGCTCATCCACACAATGCAGAACAAATGAAGTGGGACGGGACAGAAATTTTTCCTAAGCATAGTACAAACTTTATGGTTCGCTAGTGAAAATTCTGGCGTTACCTACCAAGACATTAATTGCAGTTGTCCTTCAGCCGTCACCGAGTGCGTTATCTCTAAGTAACCAACTTAAAAGCCGGAACAAATACTGCTCATTTTGAGCATTTGCATATAAATTGGGTTTCTAAAATGCGGCAAATTTAGATTTAAACACCTCGAATAAAATCGACTGGTAAAAATCATTTGTATCAGAATGACTGCCGGAAAAGCTGGCTATAAAACTTGTGACTTTGAGAAAGAAGGAAATGTAATCACAACAGAAGAACTGCATATCCGGGCGGTATTTCTGGACATACATGCGAATCACGAAGCCGAAACCAGTCCTTAGGTTACGGAAGAAATAAGGAGCCCGATACCTGGGTATTTTTAACATAAAATGAATTCACATATTTCTCAGAGGTCTGTAAAAGAAGTGAAAGGAATGTTGGTGCTCAGCAGTTTCTAGCGGATAATAGAGAACATTTTCGAAGGATATTGGTGAACGGTTTTACATTTTTAGTGCAGGCAGAATACGCACCAGATAAACACCTGCAGATATGTCCTAAATCGTTCATATGACGCTCTGAATTTTGAAATCCTCTTACTTACAGATGGAATAATATGGTCTTCGCTTTCAACACTACTTTGTCACACTTTGCCTTTTAAATCCCCTCTTCGTATGAGTTTCTACACGTTTAGGTTTTTTCAGTACTTGAGCCTACTTCAGGGATGGGTCCCTTCGACCTATTAGATGGGACGTGGACTTTTTAACTTCGTGCATAACTGCGTCGAAACGCTGAGTAATTCCTTCATACTGCCCTGTTTCAATAAATACATAGACCTTCATTGGGTAATTGACGTTATTCATGACTTGTCAAGCTACCTTTGATAAATTTGACATTTACCGTTTTATTATCATTTCTAAATCCACCAGTATCAGCACTTCCTGTGTCTAACTTTTTCTTCGCTTCCCTTGGGTGTTAGTGTACACTGCGCATGAACCTGGTCAGCAGTTGTTTTTATTTACCGAGGTTAATTTTACTTCTCTGCCACGCTCAGCATCCTCAGGTTTGAAATGAGTTGCTGCTGAGTTGAAGTTAAATACTCTTTTGAGAACGTTTACTTCAGTCGAGCTTAATTCTCTTTCTGAGAGACTGACCACCCACTTTGTTCAACTAGTGCTTGATAAGATTTCATTCGTAACTTCATTCTTCCATGCGAGTTATTTTTCTTCTAATAACTTGTCCAACTTTCGTATTAGAGTCTTCTTGAATTTTTCGAAAGTAGCTGAGTTTCTCCGTCAGCAGTTTATAGTCTCCCTCCTCACTTGCTTTATGAGTTAGCATTTTAGTTGCTCATCTTCACTGTATATGCTAACTAATCTCTTGACAGTACTATGGAGCTCTGACCTGTCCTGTTGTTATTCTCACTCTCTGTCATAATTCGAGTTTGCCAACAGACATACGGAAATGATTTGGCTTTACGCATCAAACGTTACAAACATCATGCTCTAAGTATCTTGCTTCATTTTGTTCGATAAGTGTGAGTTAATTGACCGACTTTCGAGTGCCAAGACAATAAGTTTTAATAATGTAGGACTAAAACTTTGATACTGCGGTAGGGCATAATTCCATACTCGATATCTAACTTGACATAACACACCGACCACAGCTTTACATCCCCCGAATCTTAGTCACTACATGGGGTAGGAAAAGGCGAGAATTCTGGAATCCGCTTCAGCGGACAAAGTAATGTGTAGTTATACTGTGCCATAGCACCCATATTTAAATCTTACAACGAAAAAACTAGAACCATTTGACAAGGGGTCCTGGTGACAGAGATCGCATGCCTCAGAATCGCTGTGTGAGAAATGCTGAGGTTAGACGAAGAATACTAGGCGGGGCAGATACATCAGATTATGAGGTAACGAGTCTTCATTGATTGAGACAGCTGCGCTAAATGCCGCGTAGGCCACGTCACTGCTTTCTGGGACGAGCGATTTTCGCCTAAGTACAACCTGATCGAGGAAAAATCAACAGTAACCTCACGTAACGTATCACCAGCCTACGAATTTGATGGGTGTTTGCCTCAGCCGTGCGCCGAGGTGTCAGCTGTTCGGGTGAGGTTATCAAGCTAATAGAAATTATTGGCCGGAGACCATTGATGATATATGTTGGAATCGGTCACAGTGGTGGAGGAGCACACATTGCCCGTAATTTTCGGGGCCCTAAATGTTTTATTACTGTCTACTTATTCAGCCTTTCTCCTCGCCGACCAACAGCCACTACCTTGTCGTGATGACCGGGCCTGGTTATCACCACGACATCACAGGGGAATGCAAGTGAGACGTTTGCTCTACCAAGGTCCTACCATGCCATGAAGATCTCCTATACAGTGGTCAGACGGAAAGCATCTATCGTTGTGGTATAGGTTGCCACAATATGATGGTGGCTGGAGGGGAAGGTTTACCACTGCCTGGATAGGAGTGTCAGTGGTGTTCAGACGCTGCAGCATTCAAGCAATTTTGGTTGCAGCAAGTTCACTTCTGTTGGCCCACCATACTATCACGACGTTCGTTAACTCACTCTGGAAGTGGGAGCAACACGATTGCAAGTATTGCGCAGTAATATAACGACATCTTTTACGAAAGTTTAGTGAGTGTCAATGAGTTTCCGCCGTGACTTTGTGACCAGCTGTACAAAGAGACCCAAAAGTTGCTTCTGTTGTTGTGGACTTAGGCGTTCATTATTGGTGTTTTGGAGCACCGGTGTTGATCTATCGACAATGAAGTACCTCAAACCATTTTACGGTTTATGCCCGGCTCTGTTTGCAGTTACTAGATTGTTTCACTAGGTTGTGTCTTGCCAAAGCCAATACCATTGGATTCGTGCTCTAACAGCCAAACACTAGGACTGACGGCGTCTTGGAGTACTGAAGGACTGATTCAACTAGAGGTGAGTCCAAAAGTGATTAACAATCTCAATTTGCATGATCTTATCAGTGTATCTGGGAGCGTTTGTGATAAGGCACATGATAATTATTTCCCGAATGTTTCTAATGTTCATGGTGGGCCACCTATCAGGCTGGCCAAGTACCAGTGGCCTGAATCCTATGTTAACCAAGCTGATCACACTTGTTTCTCGAAAAGGATAGGAGCATTGGTGAGTGACAGTAAGCTGACTAGTAAGATGAGACTGATGTATTTAACTAGGCAGTTCACCGCGGAAACGCGTCGGTGCTTCTTTACTCTCTCAGCGGACTGAATCTTAAGATGGTGCTGGGTATTTCACCAGGCGCTTACCTGGTCCTTCAGAACAAAGATAGACTGAAATTAATGCTCGAGTGTAAGGGGAGGGACAGCCTGATTTTTTGGGCCATCTTCAAGCCGTAGAGAACTGCTTAAACCAGGCTACAGGAAAACGTTTTTCATTTTAAGGCCTGTCCTAGAGCTGGAAGAGGCAGAAGTCATAGCTGTTTGCACGGAATAGAAGCCATTATGAAGGGTAAAATTGAAGAAAAACGTTTGCTGCGCAGTGGTACGCCTAAGCTTGCTAATTGCTCGGAACTTCTGAATATGCTGATTGCAGAGTGATGGGGTTTGTAAGGAGGAAACAGCTATTTCGGCTGCTAATGGAGAGGATACACTGAACTTAACTGCCTTTGGGGCGGAAGTACTGACGACAGCAATAGAATGGGGATGGATCCACTGTTCACGGACGCTCATGTAAAGTTAAATTTTTTGGAGATGAACCGCTTGTTACAGGAAGCGCGAGTTCAGGGGCTTATCTCCAACTGATAGCAGTAAAACCAGAGGGGCTGAAATCAGTTGAAAATGGACATGCGTTGTTGAACGATGGAAACTTCACTGGTGTTTACGTAAGGGTGAAAAGGAGGAAAACGGGAGTAGTACCAGTAAAGACTGTCACCGTCCCTGGACCAGAGTTGAATGCTACCACGAGGGTCGTAAGACTGGCGATTATTCAGGAATAATTAAGGTGGCCCACTGACCAGGCAAAATTCTGGGCAGATCATGTGACTGTGGTACTTTGCACTCATGATGGCTGCAGTAGGTAAGTATGTTTTATAGCCAACGAAGTAACGGGGACAAGCGAGGTCACAGACGTTAACCAATCCTCTTGCCCTCCACCAGAGCTAAGCTCGGCAAACGTAGCCTCAAGAGACACTGATGACTTAACTGTGCGTGAAACTGGGCGACAGAAGGACTCGGATCTCCTTAGAAATCCCGTACGTGCATAACGAAGGAAGAAATATGCGCCTTTGATTGGTGAGCGGGCCTCAAAGTTAAGGGTAGTTGTAAGGCTAACTCGTGGAGTTCAGATTCATCCAAGTTTGCGCACTGTTTTTAAACGTCATTCTGTTTGGCACGAGCTTTTGAAAGCTGTTGCTTGTTGGTGTGGCTGTGTTAAATGCCTGAAGATCACGCATGGTTCGGAAAAGGATAGCATGAGTGTCGGGTCTGTGAAGACTGGTGATGTGCCAGTGGCGGAAATGACGATTTTAAAGGTTACTTAATGGGGGGCTTAGAGGGAGATCTCTGATGAAGGGAGTCATGGCTTTGCAGAATCTAAAGCCCAGGTAGATACATTGGTTCCAAACTGTTTCCGACGAGATCACGAGATTGGACAGTGGCTTAAACTATTAGGATCGCTGTGTGAAACAACGCCCAGTGTTACTTCCAGGCAGCCATCCCATCGCTTACCACACAATACGACATCATTCATCGTAAGGCTAACTGGGTCCATCTACTGGTGTGACCAGTGTAAAACCACGTGCTGGTTAAGTGAGGTAACGGTGACAGGATGGCGGGTAGTTGATAGGAGTGTGGAATGCAGAAGAAGTGCTTGTATAGCTCGAGGAATGAAGGCACCCCTGCCAGCTCGCCAAACCACCTCAAGAAGCCGTCCACTTGAATATACAGGTGTAGACGTGTTTGGACCATGTTTGATTGAGTGAGTGGGAAACACACATTGGAGATATAAATGCCTTTCCACTTGTCTGAAGATAAGAGCTATACATACCCCGGTGGTCCGCACTCGCTCTACTGAAAAATTTACTTTGGCTTTGAGGGGATTAACTGACTGCAGAGGTTTGCTGTGGCTTATCTTCATAACGAGGGAACTGATCCTTCCGGTTGTCGTGTCAAGTTCAAAAGGTGTCTTAAACATTCTCAGGAAAGGATAACTGAAGAATTATTGGGGAGAGATATGAAGTGGAGATTCACTCTATCAAAAGCCGGCCATCGCGGTAACTTATAGAAAAGGCTGATTGGGATTATCGAACGGGCTTTGAAATCTATGATTAGCGGACATATCATGAATGATGAAACGTCGGAGACATTTTTTATCGAGGTGGAGAGAATCCTGAATGACCTGCAACATCAGTCCGTAACAAACTGGGAAAGATTTTGATGCAGTAAGGCCCATTGTTTACCGGTGGAGGAAACCAGAGTACTTGGGAGACCCATTTTCGGAGATGGCTGGAAGAGAAACTTCCAAGTGGGAGATAATAAACAAGTAAATAAGTATTTTATTCTCAAATTTAAAGTTTAACGCGAGGGAAACCGTTTACAGGCATCATCAGATTGATAATGGTAAAGAAATCTCCGTTGGTTGAACTGTCATGGATGATACAGGAGGTATCGCATTCGTGTTTATCAGGACGTCAAAAGTGAGTGTACGTTATAAAAAGAACGGAAAAAATATCTCTTCGTAGTACATACAGATTGCTGATGGTTTTCGGTTGTCTCCACTCGCCATTCTTTTTTACAATTCAGTGATTCCAATATCCGACACTTGCTTTACATGTGTCCTAGATGGTTAACCTTGCGGTATAGTTTCGTGTTTCATCAGATAAACGTTCATTTTAACATCGGATCACATGTTTATGGTGTCTTTGGCCAAAGAAAGCTCACTTCATCAGCTTCAGGTAACAGTATGTGTTAGCGTAACCACATAATCCACGTGAGTACATAAGTCCCCACATTCCGACTCGTGGTATGACCCTACTTGGTATTACAGATGTATTCCATCGAAATCAGTTGTTGCCGTACAAAGAAATAAACATTTGAAGGACTATTATTCAATAGTGGTGGAGTTTTGGACACAGAATTCACATTGAAGCACACGGCATTTTCAAGGAGGTTAGGTCTTCTATGGGACGGAGTCAAATGGGGTGAAGTACTGGAGAAGTTTGTTTGCAAACGTGTCTCATTTTAAGCCACTGAGTGAGTTTATTTCTTAGACTTAGTTGTTTGCCCAGATTTTTGCTGCCATTGTGACCGTCCAGAAGTCTCAGATCATTTATTGTAGCTAAGTTTTCGTTCATGGTTGCATATGGGATGTTGGTAATTGGGTGGATTCGCTGTGAAACGTTTCCTGAAATGGAAAATCAGTGGGGGGAAACCAGCTGAAGGATTCTTTCAACAATTTCTGGTATCGAGTAAGAAGTATTATATTCAGTGGGTTGACAATTTCGGTCAAAATTATGCTCAGTATTTTCTCTTCAAACATAAGCTGAAAAGAGAAGAAGAAAAGGAGGGCACGAACAGAAACCGGAGAGTGATATGCCACACAAGACGAAATTGGGAGGAGAGAAGTTCCTATCTGTAGCCATGGTTTTCGGCAAATCCAGTGTTGGTGATTGTGCGTTAGAGGTGACAGATAGTGTGGAAGTCAGTTTGCACGTTCTTGAAGCAAACTATGAAAAGCAAGAAAAATAAGTGCAGGTGATCTGATTTGTAAACATTGTCTACGCACGGAAAGCGATGTATTCTTATTTACCTAGCATGTTGCTGGCGCCTGATAAAGCCTACCGGCCTGCCTTATATACCTCCAGGGACCGCTCAAAAGTTGTCTTCTTCCTTGACGTTATCAATCTGATGAAGCCTGTGAACTGGTTTCTCTCACGCTAAAATCATAACATGAGAAGTAAAAGACTCATTAATTGCTCATTATGGGCTATTGCGGTCTGCTAAAGTAACAACAAAGATGTACCTCTAAAAGATATTGGGAGGCTGAGTTTGCTGGAATGTGTACTTATGGATAAATCAGGTGGAGTGTACACTAAAGACCACCCCACGTAGAAAGGTCATCATGCAATGGGGGATCCAGTTTTACAACTTCAATTACTACAGCTCTTAAATGGCTGGTATGCTATGGCATAGCCCATGAAATGAGGGGCACTATTCGTTTAGAATAGATAACACACCCAAGGGCTGATTTGATCATTGTGCATATCTGTTGATTTGTGTCGAAACCATACGATAACCCGTTGTTGATGAATTTATTCGAGACGGGATTCGGCTGCACAGAGCTTGAATTTGCGTCTGTATATATGTGCATATCTGAGTGTGCTGCTTGTGATATCAACGATTGTGTATCTGAGGCAGAGTGTGACCGCAGTGCTTAAGTCTTCGAGCCCTGTATTGCGCATATTTTTATCGTACAACTAATGCTCATGGGAGTTTCGACGCCGGCATACCAAATATACTGCGGACGTTTACTCCATTAGGATATTGACTCGTCAGTTCGCCCTTATTTGCTGGGACCTACAGGGAGTTCGAAACAGCATCGGGCTGAGATACTTCGGGGAGTCAGGACGTCACTTACCTGAAATGGCTACACACTAGACATTTTCTAGTACTCTGTACCAACAGACCTTCTCATATGGAACTTACTACGCATCAAATACACTTCTCGAATGATGTCAACTATGCTAATACAAAAGATACTTGCAGTCTATGGACTATTGACTGTTTCAACATCTATTTTTATCCAATACAACAAGTATTCCCATCAGAATTAATCTATATCACCTTTAAAAGTAACATGGTGTCCTGCATATGCATTGATATAGCCATACACGTTGGTTATATAACTGCGGATACTTTGTTGACACTCCAGATTGTATAAATGGGCCCTCTGTGGTCAGCAAACTAAAAACTGAAGACCATTCTAAGTAGTAAACTATTATATTACTAATCAGCAAACTATGCGAAAGGACTAACAACGTCGGTCGGTTATAAAGCAAACTTTGAACACTGCGCGCTTTTGATATTGATAATGGAACCTGTCTGTGAGATGGGAAATGGCAATCCATATCCGTCTCATGAATTTCAGCAAGTTTCAATAAGATTATGCACACCAATGACTTCATATGTAAATTATTTAATACTAGATACTTTCAAGAGTTATGAATTTGACGGTGCTTGTAAGCTGGCATCCCTCACATTAAACCTGCTAGATGAAGACAACATTTACCATTATCTAAACTTTAACACTCTATGTACGCTGTAAAGAAATATTTCCTCGTTCATTTCATAACTAGCAGGACCTCTGGCGGTTTTTAATTGAGTTTGATGACATTCCATCAGTACCACTCACTGCTCAAGTCTTGTAGATATTTTGAGATGTACCAACGTGATGAAGCCTGTAAACTGGCTTCACTCATGTTAAAATCCTTTTTAATGCGAGAATAAAACATTTATTTATTTATGTGCTGACGGAATGGTGATGAGCTTCGCGAACTGTGTAAGCTTTGAATGTAGTTAACAACAGAGCCGGGCAGAGAAACATGTGAAGTCGATTACCTCCAATCTCACCCACTCAAAGTTTGTGCTGTGAACAGGGCGCTACGACCAAAGTGCAGGTATTTCGGTTTGAACACGGGAAACCTTTCAAGTTACTGCTTTCTTCTATATGGTCTTTTTGACCTGCTTGAGTGGCGCACAGCCAAGGATTATGTTTCAACAACTTTAAAACACTACTTGACACGGTAAATCTGTGGCACTATTAAAGAAGTTACACGGAAACTTAGAAAGTATCAAAGCATTTCCACTGGGCAGCTTTACAGTCCAAAAATCAGTTAATAAGTGTTACCATCGGGTAGTCTAAGGACAAGCAGTAACTGCAAAGCGCAACCCTGAGTTGAGCTAAATGAAATGTTGGCAACAGTAAGACAGCCGTGTTGTCAACAGTCTAGCATTACCTAATGACAAAACGGAGCGTCACTGATAAGTCCCGATCAAAGCAAAGGCAGATAACCAGTGCTGAGCCGAAAAGACGGGCAAATGGCAAATTTATGTCACGTTGGTTGGGGTTAAAAGTCAACATCCACAAAGATGGCGAAGATATTGGAATAAACCCCGGTGGTGCCAGCAGAGTGCTCGGAAACCATCTTCAAACCATTTATTCAGCTACGCGGGGTATCTGGTGGTGATGCCTGAGGGGTCTCACCACTTCCCGTAATTTGAAGAGGATGAATAAACCGGTCAAGATCAAATACAGAGGCTAAGAGTGCACTGCAGCTTACTGTCAGCCAAGCAACAAAGGGCTGTTAGGTTGAAGGCACTGACTATTTTCGCAGTGAGACCGCGCTCCCTTCTTTTTTCCCTCCATTGATGGTGCATCAGGAGTAACTCACAGCAACTTCTGGAGACGATAATCTACGTTGCAGCTGGTGGAGAAGGGGGATGAACCTCCTCCCTCCCAAGAAGTGTTGGTGGTGTCCGGATACCCTAGAAACAGATTTACTTTCGTCGGCCCACCACAGCTCCACCGCGGTTTTCCATGTCCTCCGACTTGCTGTGGACGTAGGAGCAACACGATCAGAAGTAGTGCGTGATAATAACAAATCACCTTACAAAATATCGGAGGACGCTAGCACGTTTGTGCCATGACGGTGAAGCTCCGCACCCGCGGCATAGGAAGCACAGCCCCATGGCTCCATGGGAAGTGTGACTACATTGAGTCGTTTCGCTCTAGTGGCCGGCGTTGCGAAGCTGAGTCAACCTTTTTACCAGAAGAGGCGCTAGAAAACGTTAGCCCTAAAATCAGGACACTCCCACCACTCCGTGGTTTGGAGATGTTGGCAACCTGGGTTCCTCGTTGGACGTGGAGGAAGTAAACCCAAATCTGAAACTTGCATTGAGGCGGTGCCCGATCATCACCAAGCACATATCCAACCCCCTAACCTCAAGAGGGAATAGCCTTCAACCTTGTGGGTGGCCTTGAAGTGCAAACCACCCACACGCACGCTTCTAACGTTATAAACGACCCTGTGCCCCTCCCTGACATCACGTCCTAATACACTACCCATTGACTAACTTTCGTGGGCAGTAAGTGAATAATTCTACTAGAGACAATCCAGCCTCGTGCTAAATGTCCAGATGTGGTTGTCGTAACAGATGATTTCACACCAATATGCACATATGGGTAGGCTAAGTCCAACAGAAAGCCACTTAGGTGATCCCCACATTCTGAATCCTAGCTGAACGATTTCCTACTGGGAGGTGTCAACTGACCGCATGGTCCTAGTAGTATTCGAGACGCAGTCAAACATAATCTATCCACCTCGACCCTATCTTCTCCTCTGCCTTCTCCTCAAACAACAAATTCGCGTTTTTGCACGTTCCGTTCGCTAAAACGGATTCAGAAATGCTAGAGTCCAAATTATTCAAAAGAACGGATCACTCAGGTCAAGTCTCCAACTACCGTGTCAACAACTAGACAGCATACAAAATCAATTCCTTGAAAACATTGCTGGGAGGGACAAAACACACTGTGGCACGTCTGCCGCAAAGACAGAAAAAGAGTATCTGATGACTGATTTCCGGAAGGACAGCTACCCACACAAATTCACTGGAAAACTATTGCCTGGTTTGCTGTCAACTGCAAAGTCATCTTCGTAGGCCAACATACAGTTTATCTTACCTCAACTGGGGATATCCATGAGATAGCTACCATAATACTGGACACTTTCGGAAATGCCGTGGAACAAAAGATCAAAAACTTCACCGCTTTCTGCTGTTTCGGCCAAAAGGTACAGTAGTAATGGAAGCCAAACCTCTGATCCTGCAAGTAACCTAGGGCTCGACGGGATTTATCACTGATGCCTTCCTTCATAGTTCTATCAATCTCACTAAGCTGAAGGCACACGGTCAAACATCCACGCCATTTGGCACTCCGTCGAGTTACGTTGCGCTGCTTGTAGTCGATCCCCCTGGCTAGTCGGAAAGTAACCGTATTCTGGCAGTCTCTCGAATATACCATTCCACTTCGGTACGCCATTGTACCCTTCCTTGTTCTCATGTTCGCAGGTATATAGCAAGTAAGAATAATTGGTCGGTGGCATCGATGACTGTCAAATTCTCGTGAGGACAATTCCTAACTCACTATAGTGGAATGGTCACCGCCTGCCCATCTGTCTACACTCAGATAAAATACCTGTAAGCTGTCGCGACGCTTCATCCCTCATATTAATGCATATGAAGAACTGTGGACATTAAGTTGAATGAGAAGATTTGGAGATCCCGAAAAGAGGGAGTGAAGAGAGCACTAGAGAGTTATAAGGGGCTTGGCACTGAGATCAGCTGGCGGTCAGCAAATACGCTTACGTTGGCCGACTCCATCAGCCAATATGAAACGCCAATGATTTCAAGGTTTACATCACCGGGGCAACCAATCTAAATTCATATGGATACAACTGCTAAACTGACCCATAGACAACCAGCCACGCACAAGTCTATCAGGACAAGCTAATGAACCAGTTATGTGGAATAAACTGTCTGGGTCAAAGAACACAATGCCACCATGAACGGTTTGTCTGTTTTGGCCATGTTTTAAACAGCTGCCTATAGAGATGGTGCAGTGGCTTGCTGGCTATGGCCCACCTGTTCTGTTCCTCAGTCCGTAGCAGTGTTAAAATAGTTGCCTTGTAATGAAGCATATTTCCAAGTACATTCAGGGCATTTCGGCAAAGCATTTTGTGAAATTAAAATTAGTACAATATCTCCTTTGCTAGTGGTAATGAGTCTTGACCAGCAACGTCTCAAATAATGAGAGCGCCATTCAAGATATAACTGACATCAGGGTTGCAAAAAATCATACGTCACGTCGAAGCTGACCGACAAAACATCCCATAGCACACGTTTCTTCACATTACAAACGCTTTGGTGAAGATATCGTTGAAATTTCTATTTGGCCCTATATGGAAGTAGTCCAATGTATTTATACATTGTTGTCTGTGAAGACAGCCAAGAGGGGGAGTGCGGACGGAGATAATAATAATAATATTTATCTCTGAATATACAAGCACGCACCATTTTTACAGGTATGAATAAGTTTATATATAAATTACATGTATCTTCATGGAAGGTAATCTTAATCCCCACCCGTTGTCACTAGAAGGTATAAGTGCTGCATGTTCATGTAATGGAACATCCCAACAGAATAAGCGTGCAGAAAATTTACAAGTTGGACAAATGAAAGCATCGTCTTCGCACTGACGAAAGAAACAGGTTGTATCTGGATGTTACAGGTATTACCTGGATAAAAATAAAGCTTGAAGCTAATGCTTTTACTGTAACAGTTTGCACTTTTTGTTTTAGATAATGTTGAAAAGTTTATGAAGGAATGTATGCACGAATAGCTTATATATTGTACTTCATTGATGGTTCTACGGCTGCATAATTCGTGCATGGTAATGCCGTTCGACGACAAAGATTCATAATCTTGATGAGTATTATGACTGAAAGCCAAATATCTTCTCTTTTCTAACGCCAGTATCCAGAGGCAGTAGAACTGTTTGAATGCGCCAAATGGACTTTCAGGACATCTTGTCCGTCTTTTTCACTGGTCGTGGCAGCCTTGCAGTTGGCAAGTGTTGAACTTTGCTGGTCACTTTGATGATGAGTAAATCCTAGATTTTGATAATTATGAAATTGTAGTCCAGTGAACAATTTTTATTTCTGCTTGTAGTTGTTAGGTACTTCGAAAGCAGTAAAACTGGTTGCCTTCCATGAAGGGTAGTTTCAGCCACGACCTGTTCCTCAAGTAATTAATTCTCGATGGCAACCAAACCAACATTTGGAACTGAATTACTTGTCTACAACGAGAAAGAAACAGACAAAGCAGCAGGCGGAGAAAGAGAGAATTCCCCCCTGCTTAACTTTCCTTGTTATGGCGTTCATCGTATGTGCTTTTCCTATAGAGAACTTAAAAATATAGGTTTCATTCTCTCATGTGGTGTAGATTTTCTGCTTTTGATTACTGTGTCGAGTGGGGCAGAATGTGCCGTTAGTTTCAGGCCATAACTTATGGAAGCCTCCTCAACGCTTCGTATGAAAGGTCAGTGTAGGTGTGGTGGCTGTCTCACTATACATCAAGAAGGCCGAGTATACGAAATGCCGTGAGGCATACTGTTGGTGCATTCGATAAGCCGGAAAAGTCACCAGATGATAAGAAAGCCAGGGTAACTGACCAAATTCAGCTTCAGTTATAAGGATGGTTGGTCTGTGTTAATCACTGCAGGAGATATCTCTTTGAAGATCTAGTTTCTTTTGAACGCGTTGACAGAAGGTGCTGATACTACTTGCTGAGGTAAGGAGTTCCATCCATTGAAAACACAATGGGAAAAACGCAGATTCACGCTAAGTTGATTCGATCGCGGTTTTGAATTTTCTAGTGGTGCCTTCAGAGATAGCCAGTTCCAGCAAGGGAGAAAAGATAGGAAATATCAGTACCGAAGTCATTATTAGGAATACGAAATGCCAGTATGAGATCACCACATCTTCTATGATAAGACAGTAGGAATAAATCTAGCTGATCTAGTCGTTCTTCATAGGACAGGTTCGAAACGCCTGCCACAAGCTTAGTACCTACCCTTTGAGCACGCTCGAGGGCGTCAGCATCCTTTTTTAAACATGGGCTGGCCGCCTGAATGCAGTATTCCAAGTGAGGTCTAACGTAGTTAGAGTAGGGTGTTCTAAACATGTCCTCATCAGAAAAATTGAAAGCCCCGCTGTAGGACGGCAATATACGGAAGCCCATTGCTGCAGCTACATTACAGCTTGCCGAGGTTTTCGAATCATGAATAATGATGACACCCAAGTCTTTTATTTCAAGGACTGAAAGTAGTGGTGTACCATCAACAGAATACTGGAAACAATTGCTGCGACCAGTGTGCATTATTGCACTTTTGTTAGAATTGATTTCCAAGCACCAATGCTTGGACCAACCTACTAGTTCATCTAAATTTGCCTGAAGCGCACACCCATCTACATCACTGCATATGGCTCTCCAAATCTTCACATCATCGGCAAATAACAGTACCGAATAGTTAAGCATGTTTGGCAGTTAATTGATATATGACATAAAAAGTAGTGGACCCGGAACTTCACTCAACGCAGGTTGATTCGGAGGCCTTCACTTCATCGGGAAGCCTGTTCCACAGCTAAGAGAATTTGACGGTGAGGTTTGCGTGCAAGCAGGGTTTAAACGGTTTCCTTGTGACGCTATGGGCGTGGTTGCGCAGATCGTAACAACTGTTGTATTGTAACTGGGACTCACCACTGGCTGTAAAAGTCAGTTGTGAAACACACCAAAGAGTGTCAAGGTAATTTTGAGTCGTCTCATCCAAAGTGATTATGGACTTATTGTTCTGCACCTGCAACTGTAGTCCTGTTTTCAATCGTGTCCTAACAATCTAGCCGTGAAATACCTTTGGGCACCCTCTATTTTATGTTTGTCTTTTATCCGGATACCACTCAGTATAAATGGAAGGTATTCTAGTAGTGGATGTATGCAAGTTTTATAGAGCAGTAGCCTGACTTCTCTGAAGCGGAAGTTTCGAACTATGCAACCCATCAGGATCCTAGATTTGCGAGTCCGTGATGCTACGTGTACAGAAAATGTGAGGGCCCCTTAATATCTTAGTCCAAGGTCACATACGCTTTTAAAAACAGGAAGTTTTGCAGACTGAAGATGTAGTTGGATATCCACCGATGGAGCGCCAAAACATATACAGCCACATTTGCCCATATTGAACTGGAGTCTCCAGGCTGCAGACCATGCGGATATTATATCGGGCTCCATTTGTGTCAGTGCTCGGAAGTGGGATAAATTATCACGGGTGAATGCGTATGCAACTTTCAGGTCATCAGCAAACAAGGATGGCTTACCGTATGTAAAGCAGCTGCAGATGTCATTGACGTATAAAGTAAAGAGAAGGGGGCCTAATACACTGCCCTGAACGACACCAGAGGTGATTGGCTCAGGTTTCGAAGTGTGTGAATCTACCTTCGCCACTTGAGTGTGATTGCTGAAGAAGAACTTAATCCATCCCAATAGTGGATAGTCAACTCCCATAGTCATCAACTTGCTTGTTAACAGCAAGTGACCGACTCCGTCGAATGCCTTTGAAATGTCTAGACAGAGTACAAGGACCAACTGGCGTCGGTCGCGCATAGTGGTTATGGAGTTAAAGAGGTCAAAATGGCAAGTTACACAGGACCTCGACTTTAGGAACCCACGCTGACTCGATATGATGTTGCCACTAAGCATGTGCTGAAGAATGCCTTCTTTAATAACTTTCCCCACAATTCAAGAAACTACAGGCGTAAAATTTTTTAGTCTGTAGTTACTGACTAGTCACTCTGAACCAGATCTATATATAAGGAGGGTAAATGATGATTTCCATATACCAGTATGTGAAAGATTCCAAAGAGTGAGAAAGTACCTAAGGTAATAATAATGGAATATCGAGGCCACAAAATCTAAAGAAATGCCGTGATATTCGGTCTGTGCCAGCGCTGCTGGGGCATTCTAGCGTCCTATTGGCTTGATGAATGTTAGAACATGTGAATTCAACTGTATCTATTGTCGTTAGTCGAGGGGAAGAATAGCTTATTAAAGTGCAGACCGCATACTGTCACATGAAAAATTTGTAGGTTCCAGATAACTGACTGCAAATAATTCGTTGAATATTTCACAAGCATCCACTGGATGCTTTGGTGTCATGAATGAGAAGAGGAATGTTATGCCTACAGCAATTCGATCGCTTATAAGGAGTCCTGAGGGAGCATATAATCTAGATGAGCCAGCTAGCGCACGACTCTCTTCATTCTTCATGGCCATGCGAAATGAATTCACTATCTAGTGTAAGGAACCCATCTTCAAAATCAGGTTGAAAGCCTTCACAGAAGTTGGTGATAGACCACAGTTCAAGTTGGACACCCAGCGAGTAAACAACAAATATCAGGCATTATCTAGATTGTCAATAATTTCACGAATAATATAACTCCCTTTTGTGAGGAAAATCAAATTGCAGGGGTTTATACTCCCCTAAAACGCGAAAAGTTTTCAGACAACGCTCAAGAAAATGAGCCACCAAAGGCAACAGGGATAGTTCAAAGTTGTTTTACCAGTGAAGAAACCACTGGGTTTTTACTTCCGGTTGGTATCGTCTTAGGGTCCTCACGAACCACTAGAAAGGGAGCCATCTGTAGCGTCCCAAGCTTTCCCAACAGGGTTTGAGGACTTTCGACATTGATGCTGACCTTGATAGTTTAACTGGGTTCGCTAAGCTGAAGGCGCCCGGTCAAGCATCCCCGCCATCTGGCACGCTGCCGTGTTACGTCGCTCTGCTCGTATTCGACTCTCTAGCCAGTTAGTTGGAACGCGTCGGTATCTTGGCACAACCACCCAAATATATTATTCCATCCGACTACGCTATCATGTTCTTCCTTGGTCTCATATTCGTGGGTATATAACAAGTCCGAATAATTGGTGATTGGTCTCTGCGTCTGTCAAGTTCGCACCAGGATAAACCCTAATACGTCCACAAAACCGTCGTTCACATGTATCTGTGCATGTTTTCCTGCGTGCCGTATACAGTAACCACAATGCTCTCCCGGAAAACCCGCCACAGGGCTAATCTCACCTCCCTAATCTCCACTCTTTTGCGTTTGGATTACCACATTTACTATCCAGTAATTTCAGGTAGAGCTTGACCTCCTTCTCCGACAACTTAGCAGGAATGTGATCGTTATTTTCGTCTCCCCAGCAGGTATAGTAAAGGACCAAAAAGCCAAGAATGGAGGTTACTGACGTAAGGTGCTGGTTTCTGCATCCGGTAGGCAAGTCCGGAAACTGGCTTTCGAAGAAGGGGTGTTTGTGTCCTAAGTCAATCCATAGGGTGAGGGGGTCCGCAGAAATACAGATCTAATTTAAAGGGTTGACATAGGCCGAAGGATTCACACCATGGAACTAAAACTGATTTCCTGTGGTTAGAAAGTCATTTTCACTCATGTCTTTGGACCACTTCAGTTGATATGTTTCATAGCCGCACTTTTCGACGGTTGAGTGTCGTCACAGAAGTGATTCAGGCTCGTTTTGGACAGATTTCATTTGGTTACGCTTACGCCTCTAGCTCTGATAGTCGCCGTTTTAAGTTCACTACTTTCAAAACTCCATGCTTTGGCGGACTAAGCGGTCACGATTTCATTGCTCCTGATGCTTTCCTCGATCCCTGCTATGAAGTCTAATGAAAAATTATGAAGGTTCGGATAGCTAGTTTTATCTTATCACTTCCATTGCTCTGAAAAATTAGCTAGCACACAACTTTAACTCCAACAGGCATATAGGTTCCCAGGAATCTAAATCAGTAAAATTTATCGGCGTACTCAAAGACTATAGTAAGAACATCGGCACGAAGTGCACCGAAATGACGCAAATGTAGCAGAGAGTAATCCCCCAATATCAGGCATTATCTACATTCTCCATAATTCCACTATTAATATAACTCCATTTTGTGGTTAAAATGAACTTGCAGGGGGGTTTTATCCTCCCCTAAACTGTGAACAGTTTTCAGTCAACAGTGATGAAAATGAGCCATCAGACCCACCAGGGTTCGTTCAAAGTTGTTTACACTTCAACATGAGTTCATAACCATATCATAGCCGTGCTTCTGACTCTACCGCACCGCTACCTCATTTTTTGTGTAGCTTGCCACAACGTACTTGCGTAATTACAAATGAGCAGGGAACGTAAAAAGCGTGGACAAAGTTAACTGTAAGGCCATGTAGTAATGACACTAAACTGCCGGTAAAACCAAACTCAGACTCACCTCGCAACAGCATAAGTGGATCACCCAATATTCCGGTTGTTCGCGGGAGATGCAGCACAACGTTAGTGTCAGCTAACCGAGTTGGCGTCAAGAATAAAAAGGATAGCTCAGCAGGTTAAAGATTTCATACGGCCGTAACACTACATGCTATGGCAGATATTAAGCAGGATGCAAGCGCCATACCTTTTGCAAAATCTACTAAACTTCACTCATCAGGTGTGGCGATGATATCCCCTCCTAAAATCTAAGGCCTGATGTCTTCTTCGGATGAGCTGAGGGTAGAAATGACAGAACTGAAGGAACGTGAATGGAAGGCACATGTGGACTATGGTATTCAGTGAAAAATGTCTTTCCTCCCGGGAACAACAATAGCGTTGAAAGTTTCCGTAGACAGAGGTGGGGTATCTGCGGAGATCAAGTGTCTTGCGCAAGCGTATGCCCAAGGTATGCAACCTACCTCCAAAATCAGGTTGACATTTGGAGGTAGGTTCCTTGCACTAGATAGTGAGTGATGTGAACCCACATCTGCTCCCCTCCGGATCTGATCTTGTGTCCAGTAGACTACGCCTCTACTTTCTTCAGATTGAGATGAAGTCGATCTGGTTTTTAGTGTGTCCTGGTGTCTGGTGAAACCCATGTCACTACCTTGTGAATATCCTTGTGTTTGTACACACTACCTCCAATCACTAAATCTTTGAATGCGCAGAAGTCTGCAAACACCTCTCCATTCTCATTCATCATATCACCGAGTGCCTCTCGACTCATGATTGGTTCTCTTCACGTGTTGTCTCCTCTCAATTTGGCATTCATGTCACCCCACCCATTAGAATCTTGATGTCGCCAACTGGGTTGGGGTCTTGTCCACTACTGATTGCAGTTATCTATAGAATTCCTCCTTTTTCTCTTCATCTGCATTACTTGTAGGTGCGTAGCGTAGTATTGTGTGATTGTGGCTTTCTTTCCTTTTGAGTTGAATCCACCTTGCGGTCATGATCCTGCAGGAGGAGATTGGTTCTCACTGCCTGAGAGCCTTCGATGCTGTTGGGGACATCATGATAGCCACTCCAAAACGCAGTGTGCTCGTGGTTGTCATCTGGGTGAAAATATCGGAATGGCTTATTGACTCTCCAGTTAACAGTTTGGAGAGTCCACTCCCATTCTAACGAATCTCATCAATTCGTTGACGGCCAAACCACAAACGGTAATGCCATGTACTAAGGTACTACTGGTACCTAGACTCAAGGGAGACTAACAGCAATGACATAAGTATACAATGCCGAAAACTAAACGCAATAGTTAAGTTAAAATCTAATTTCTTAGAAAAAAAAATGACCAAGAGTGGACAGGAAGCGAAGTGCGACACGATATGCTACAGTGAACTTATTAGATACTCAAATGTAACCTACTTTTCTTCACAACCTAACCGATCTCACGACTTAACACCTATTTCCTAAAAATCGCCCCTAAAGTAAACTCTCCACTCCGAAAAGATAAAAGAACTGTCTGTCGGTGCATTTTCATAGCATGCAACTCTTTATTATTTGCCCTTACATCTAAGTACTCTGCACCAACATAGTTTCGGTAGACCCGATATGGTAATGCTCAACAGGCAACACCATGATCATTCCCCTCGTAACCAGATAAAGGGTGGTGGTCCTAAGAACAAAAAAAAAAAACCACGAATTTCACCTAAATGTTTATAACTTCATCATTTCATTTTGTACCACATGCGATGATTCCAGTTGCATACCTTGGGCATACGCTTGCGCAAGACACTTGATCTCCGCAGATACCCCACCTCTGTCTACGGAAACTTTCAACGCTATTGTTGTTCCCGGGAGGAAAGACATTTTTCACTGAATACCATAGTCCACATGTGCCTTCCATTCACGTTCCTTCAGTTCTGTCATTTCTACCCTCAGCTCATCCGAAGAAGACATCAGGCCTTAGATTTTAGGAGGGGATATCATCGCCACACCTGATGAGTGAAGTTTAGTAGATTTTGCAAAAGGTATGGCGCTTGCATCCTGCTTAATATCTGCCATAGCATGTAGTGTTACGGCCGTATGAAATCTTTAACCTGCTGAGCTATCCTTTTTATTCTTGACGCCAACTCGGTTAGCTGACACTAACGTTGTGCTGCATCTCCCGCGAACAACCGGAATATTGGGTGATCCACTTATGCTGTTGCGAGGTGAGTCTGAGTTTGGTTTTACCGGCAGTTTAGTGTCATTACTACATGGCCTTACAGTTAACTTTGTCCACGCTTTTTACGTTCCCTGCTCATTTGTAATTACGCAAGTACGTTGTGGCAAGCTACACAAAAAATGAGGTAGCGGTGCGGTAGAGTCAGAAGCACGGCTATGATATGGTTATGAACTCATGTTGAAGTGTAAAACAACTTTGAACGAACCCTGGTGGGTCTGATGGCTCATTTTCATCACTGTTGACTGAAAACTGTTCACAGTTTAGGGGAGGATAAAACCCCCCTGCAAGTTCATTTTAACCACAAAATGGAGTTATATTAATAGTGGAATTATGGAGAATGTAGATAATGCCTGATATTGGGGGATTACTCTCTGCTACATTTGCGTCATTTCGGTGCACTTCGTGCGATGTTCTTACTATAGTCTTTGAGTACGCCGATAAATTTTACTGATTTAGATTCCTGGGAACCTATATGCCTGTTGGAGTTAAAGTTGTGTGCTAGCTAATTTTTCAGAGCAATGGAAGTGATAAGATAAAACTAGCTATCCCGAACCTTCATAATTTTTCATTAGACTTCATAGCAGGGATCGAGGAAAGCATCAGGAGCAATGAAATCGTGACCGCTTAGTCCGCCAAAGCATGGAGTTTTGAAAGTAGTGAACTTAAAACGGCGACTATCAGAGCTAGAGGCGTAAGCGTAACCAAATGAAATCTGTCCAAAACGAGCCTGAATCACTTCTGTGACGACACTCAACCGTCGAAAAAGTGCGGCTATGAAACATATCAACTGAAGTGGTCCAAAGACATGAGTGAAAATGACTTTCTAACCACAGGAAATCAGTTTTAGTTCCATTGTGTGAATCCTTCGGCCTATGTCAACCCTTTAAATTAGATCTGTATTTCTGCGGACCCCTCACCCTATGGATTGACTTAGGACACAAACACCCCTTCTTCGAAAGCCAGTTTCCGGACTTGCCTACCGGATGCAGAAACCAGCACCTTACGTCAGTAACCTCCATTCTTGGCTTTTTGGTCCTTTACTATACCTGCTGGGGAGACGAAAATAACGATCACATTCCTGCTAAGTTGTCGGAGAAGGAGGTCAAGCTCTACCTGAAATTACTGGATAGTAAATGTGGTAATCCAAACGCAAAAGAGTGGAGATTAGGGAGGTGAGATTAGCCCTGTGGCGGGTTTTCCGGGAGAGCATTGTGGTTACTGTATACGGCACGCAGGAAAACATGCACAGATACATGTGAACGACGGTTTTGTGGACGTATTAGGGTTTATCCTGGTGCGAACTTGACAGACGCAGAGACCAATCACCAATTATTCGGACTTGTTATATACCCACGAATATGAGACCAAGGAAGAACATGATAGCGTAGTCGGATGGAATAATATATTTGGGTGGTTGTGCCAAGATACCGACGCGTTCCAACTAACTGGCTAGAGAGTCGAATACGAGCAGAGCGACGTAACACGGCAGCGTGCCAGATGGCGGGGATGCTTGACCGGGCGCCTTCAGCTTAGCGAACCCAGTTAAACTATCAAGGTCAGCATCAATGTCGAAAGTCCTCAAACCCTGTTGGGAAAGCTTGGGACGCTACAGATGGCTCCCTTTCTAGTGGGTTCGTGAGGACCCTAAGACGATACCAACCGGAAGTAAAAACCCAGTGGTTTCTTCACTGTTAAAAGTCCTCCGATGGGCTCACTGCGCGAAGTGGCCCTTGGTTTTCTGAACTTATTCTAGGGTGTCCTGGCAGTTTAAAAATAAGATACAATAAATTGAATTGTACGTCGATCGCGGTCCCCGGTTTCCTTTGACTTTCCGTCCAGTGCTCTTTGCACCTGAAATATCAATGAAAGTCTTTAATACCATGAAAACGATTCGTGAAAATTGGAATTATGCATATACAAATATATCGAATATAAATATTACGCTTATTTTCACGGTTTTTTAAAAAGGTTTCATTACATGGCAATGGAAAAACTGACATAAAATGGTGAAATGTACGAGGAGCTTCGCATTGCTGGTAAATAAGAAAAATAGTGCCTAGGAAAAAATATTGAATTGAAAAATGGTTGGCACATCTTATTTCACACCACTAAGTTGAATACGACTTCAAATACTCCGTGAACCTTACGGTTCGGCCTGATCGTGTTTTCTGTTGTGCCGATGGTTGTTGTAACTGTGCACCACCAGGCACATCGTCAAGAATTTCGATAATTTGGCCATCCCCCGGTGTCGTTTTGGCGTTAAGCCTTCGGTACTCACCGATTGGACGCCGGTCGTTGCAACCCTTTTTGAGGACCGTGTGCAATGGTGATGCCCAAAGACTTTGACGGTTTGACACTGCCCAGTTCCAGCATGTGGTCGAATTCGCTTTTCGCCGTTTTGAGCTCATCAGGGGATAGATGGCGCGCTTTGGATGCCACAGATGGGCCTGTGGTTGTGACGTGTCGCATAACATTTCTGGTTATGCACGGAAGAGTGTGCTTTGGTTGTCCAACTCCGGATATTTCTTCAAAACCGCTTGGTAGGATGCGTCGTCTGACTGTTTAGTTCTGACGATGGCTGGACTCGGACCTACATAGGTGGTGCCACCAATAGATAACTTTGCGTTGTTATCTATCAGACGTTGGCAGCAAGCATCTACGAGTAAATCGTAATGGTTTAGCAAATCTATGCCAATGATGAGCATAGAGACGTCAGCTAGGAGGAAGATCCAGTGGATAGGTTTACGTGAACCTGAGTTGAGGTAGGTTGGCCGTCTCCCGAATGTCACGATTGCCCTGCCGTTGGCTACTTGGAGATTGAAGGATGGATCATGATGACGCTCCTTTGTCGGTGCGGGAAGAACGCTAACTTCTGCGCCGGTGTCAACGAGGTAGCGAACTTTCGTTTTTATGCCGGTGACGTTGGGCAAGTGGTTGTTTCCGCCGGCCACGGTTGCCATGAACACGTGCCGGTGTGACCGTTCCACGAGCTTGTGTCCTTGTTAAAACGGCATGGTTTCCGACATTTTCTGGCTTCGTCTCCGTAAGTAATATGAAACCAGCACCATTTCCGGTTTTCACCCTGTTAGGTTTAGTTTTGGGGCAATCACGCGGGTTGCTGCTATGCGCTAGGATGCGTTTCTGGGGGGTTCTACGTGAACTAGGACTTCGAGATCGTAGCAACTGGTTAACGGAGTGGCACCTCTGAATCCTGGCTCTCTGGTTTGTCGCGGACAGAATACACGTTGGAGACCGATCCGCTAGAAATCTCCAGTATTTTAGCTGCCGGGGCCGCCAGGTCATCGGGCGGGACTGACTGAAGTGTCACAAACACGATTTGCACCGGTTGTGGTAGTTTTGAGAGAAATAGTTCTCTGAAGAGGCCACCGTCGAATGTTCGCACACCCATAACTTCTCGCATGCGTGCGAGGACTTCAGTAGCTGAGTGGCTGCCTAGCTCGATGTTACGAAGCAGTTCGTCTAGGTGCTGGCGACCTGTCAGATCGCTTTGCTTCAAAAGTGCGGCCTTAAGAAGTGAATAAGGATCACTTACTTCGGGACTAAACATGTGTGCTGTAACGTGCCTGTTCAGTGCCCGCGGTAGTGAACGTATGGCAGCGAGAAGTCGAGACTGAGGATCCGAAACGCCCTGTTCTCGAAAATTTGTTTCTGCATTGTCTGGCTAATATGGCAAGAGTCGGATAGTGTTCGTAGTCGGCCTAATACGAGTAAGCTTGGGAGTGTGGTCAGACGTGAGAAAGTGTAGTAAATGGATATATAAATGTTACAGAAATGAAAACAATATACAGATACAAAATGGGACAGGCTCACCAATTCCATATTTGTTATTGGTCGGGATATGTGATCACGTCTGACTCACCAATTTAGGATTTGTCCTGATGCGAACTTGACAGACGCAGAGACCAATCACCAATTATTCGGACTTGTTATATACCCACGAATATGAGACCAAGGAAGAACATGATAGCGTAGTCGGATGGAATAATATATTTGGGTGGTTGTGCCAAGATACCGACGCGTTCCAACTAACTGGCTAGAGAGTCGAATACGAGCAGAGCGACGTAACACGGCAGCGTGCCAGATGGCGGGGATGCTTGACCGGGCGCCTTCAGCTTAGCGAACCCAGTTAAACTATCAAGGTCAGCATCAATATCGAAAGTCGTCGAACCCTAGGCTGTTGATTTTGGTGAAGTGTGTGACGCCGCAACGTCTGGACAGCCTTATCGTTCGCTGATGAAAAATATTTTGCCATCAACCTTGAGTCAGAGTTCGGAGATATGTGTTAGGATATGGGTCTCTGAGCGTTCATTCTCTGTACTACCAGAATCCATGAATTTCGATTTCGATCAAGGCCTTGTCAGGTTTCTGGGTCTCCCAGCCATTCGTTGCTTTTGGTAGTAAGCGTATATGAAAGGCGAAAAAGATGGAGAATATTAAGCACATGAAGCGAATGGTAATACCAGTGATATTTAGAAAGGTACAGGGCTAGAGCCATTGTCACCTGTCTTGAGATACAGCAGCTGACCCTCCGAACAGAAATTCGTATTTACCTTTACAAGGTCACCTACAAAATAAAATAAATTAATCATTTTCCATTAGTAGTAAGATAGTGGTAATTTAACCTATTGAAACGCAGAAATTTCAATTTACTCAGGCATATTACCCTCACTGAGGCCTCTTACCTGTAGTTTCTGGCTGAACATAATCGAATACGTGAAAGCGTTACATTGTTGTCACTCAAGGTCGACTGGAAATATAAGCCAGCCGCATTCGTTTTGGGGATAACTTTTAGCCGAACAGATCACTAGGATGAGAACTTTTTATAACTATTTAGTAACACCGGATGATGCACATCCCCTTTTCCGCATGAAAATGGCCGTCTTAACTGCTCATACGATAAGTAAGTCTGAGACTTAGTGGGGAATTCAAAATAAGGTTTTCTTTTAAACTTTTGATGTGCTACGTATGTATGTATGTATGTACCCGTTCAACATTTTCATCGAGTCAAATAGGGAAGTGTTGGACCAAGCATTGGGGCATCATTTCGATGTGGCATCAGATGTAGTATTCACTGAGGTAAACGTCCGGCCAATGAAGCTGGATGTATAGCGTCATGGAGAACTCTTGGCCGAACTCAGGACCACTTGTATAACCTTAGGACCTCACTTATGGCCATATATACCAAGCATGAGACCAAACGCAGGGGAAATGTTGCAAAGCCTCCATCAGGCCCTAAGATTCAGATTTGTTGTTCGAGGATGGATGGTTATAATCCTTTATTAGTCGTTTTCCGGTAGGTCTCTGTGCTTCTCCAGTCCTCTTTCGAGCAAGTCAATTGGTGATGTAAACACCACTTCTGGGAGTCGGTTTCAGTACTCTGCAGAGACTATGTTCGTTCTCGGCTTTTGTATTCTGCTGTGCCCTTGGAGGTGTCACTACCAGGCGGGGCGGAAAAGCGAAAATTTACAGGTTTTAAGTCATTTCTTGGAATCCTGTATAGCATCGTTGGGTCCTTCTTTTGTTGGTGATAGGATAAAGAGTTGATCTTCATAGGTCAGGCCAGCCATCTCAAGGATCGTGCGAGTGGCTACCCCCTGCTCTCTCTCTAGGTGTGAGTCACTTTCCAGACAAATATTTGGAGCCTGTGCATATTCTGCAAAGACGTGACTAAGGGTGTGTATAAACGGTGGACTTATCACCACTTATTTTTGTAAACGTCCTGCGTAATGCTCAGTGTTCTGAAGCCTATTAATATAGGTGTTTATGGTTGTATTGTGTTCTCTGAGCTGGGTTGTTTAAACAACGGTGGTCAAATACCTGAAGCTTTCTCATGTCTTCCACCTTCAATGGCTATTTTTCGCAACCATACAAAAGAATAGAACAGACTGCTATGCAGTACACGCGACTCTCAATAGACAATCGGATATCACGGTGGCGCCACAGATGGCGTAGGTTGGCAAAAGCCAACTGAGCCTTTTGTATTCGTGCAGAGATTTCATGGGCCACTGAACCACCAGGGCTGATCCCACTCTCCAGGTAAGTGACGCGGTCAACGCACTCAACCGCTACACTTTCTATTGTTAGCTAGCTGTGGCACCGTTGAAGATCAATCTTAGGGCAATAACTTGCGTTTGGGTGGTGAGAAACGCATCCCGAAACGATCTCAAATCGCCACTCAAGGTGTCCAGAAGACTGCATTTTATCAACGTCTTCACTTAACAGGATGGGGTCTAACGAAAATTCTCCCGCTACTAGGTCAACGTCTATGTAGTAAGGTGATGAGAGGGAAACCTCCATAGGAATATCCGTGATAAAACTGAATAAGAATGAAGACAGTGGGCAGCCTTGATGGACACCACTTGACGAGTACAGCTCCCCAGACATCTCACCATTGGCCCCAACATGCCCACAAGTGTTCGAATAGAGAGCCTTCAATAAGGTGATGTACTTACTCGCCACACCCTTGGGTGAGAGACATTGCCATAAGACTTCTCGATCGATGGAGTCAAATGCTGCCGCCTTCAGGTCGAGAAATACAGCTGTTGTCGGGCGTTGGTAAGCGTGCCTGTGTCCCAGTGCCTGGCGCAGTGTGAATATGTTGTCGATACACCCGCGACCGGGTCTAAAGCTTGTTGGTTTCTCGGGCTTGCTATTCCTGAGCTCCACTCAGGGAGAATTATCAAACCTAGAATTTTAGATACTATGTTCGTCAGGCTGATTCCTCTGTGGTTATCACAAGAGGACTTTTCGCCTTGAGGACTGGGGTAATCAGTGATTTAGACCAGTCAGAGGGGACCGTATTTGATTCTCATATACTAGTTAACACTTCTGTTAATCTGAGAGCACCTTACCACCATCCTTGTATACCTCTGGAGTTAGTCCGTCTAGTCCTACTGCCCTTCCTTGTTTTAGGTTACCTACATCTTTCTCGACTTCTGCAAGTGTTGAGGGGTCTATCTCAATGTTCTATTCCGGTTCCGACTGAATAGGGGGCAAAGCCATGGTAGCTGGAGGCCAGTTAAACTGTTCCTCGAAGTGTTAACTGAATTCGATTCACACTGGAAACAGACTGGAAGTAATCCGACTGAAACATGGGATCATTCCGTGAAGTCGTTGTCTGTTGTTTTGTGAGACGTAGGGAAATGTAGATTTCCATATTAAATTGCTGACTTGGTATTCACCTCAGGAAAGCAGTACTAGATACTGAATGACGTTTCCAGCAGCATTTATTGTTCATATTCATATTGGTATGTGCATGAACAATAAATTCTGTTCGAAACGTCATGCAGCAAATAATACGGTTTTACTGTGTAAAATATCAAATAAAGGATCGGATATGGAATTATACACTACCTTAGTGCCCTAGTTTTACTCTTATATAAATGTAAACTTCACGGTTGAGGTCCGCGTGACAACAGAAACCGTTGGCTGGAGATTCTAGGTTACGTGGATCAGAATAGAGGTCAGCGGCAGAGATGCATCTCCACATTATCTTCTTAATCCCCATACTGAATTTCTGTATTCTCTTGTTTCTCCTTGTTCTCTCTTTACAACTTTCTACCAGTTTTGACTGCTGTTTTCCTTATTTCCTTATCTTTCATATTGGTGTATTGTCGCTTGATATGCTGATGTAGTGTGGCAACTTTATCTGTTACTCGATAACCACAAGTCTAATGTTTATATTATCCACCGCTGTCTGTTTATAATCCTGATGATACTACTCTACAGTGATCGGGGTGTGACTCGACTTTATACTCCTAATACTTGAATGAATTGATTGGAATATAAAACCGAACTTTTAGTTGAAAAAATGATTTGGAATCAGAGTGTGGTGCTCACCTATTGTTGGTGCTTATATTATCGGAGATCGAGTTACAATATAGAGAATTATGTGCTTATTTTTAAAACATTTTGCATAACTGGTTAGGTCACTAGTATTATTTTTTCTCTTCTGTCTGATTATAACAATGGCATGAAAAGTTTGAAATCTCAGAGATTTGTGAGCTAGGTGAGTGACTTTGGGGTGTTACTGGATGTTCAGCTTGATTTACAAATTTCAGTTGAACATTGGTAACAACTTCTAGATTTTTTTTAACAATGGCTATCGACAAGTACAAATATTTTTGCAAACGTGATATTACTCACCATATCAGGCTTGCTATTTGTGTTATCGTTTCAGGCTCTTTGGTTGCTACTTGCACATTTTTCAATGCGCTTTCGTTTGGCAGGAACCTAACTCAAGCAGGAGTGGTGTGTATCGAACGCATGCTGATCGGAGGTGAATATATTTTGAATTATGAGCTACTGTTTTAGCGGCTATGGGATTAAGCCATTCATCCATTTCCTTTATATCAGCGAAAGGTACTGGAAAACCTGATAGTGCGGTCAATCATGCAGTTGGAGGGTTTGCAAGTGGTCTGATCGGTGCTTGCAAGTGTAAGTTAGATAATGCAACTAAGTGCTGATTTATATATATATATATATATATATATATATATATATATATATATATATATGTATATATATATATGTACATGGATATATGTCGCGTATGCTGAACCATTGCCTGCCTCAACGTCCAGTGCTAGCCGAAGTGGGATCGTGTTGGAACAAGGCTCAGAGTGGTCAAAAAAAGATATGGCATCAATCTACTAAGTTTCTGATTGCTGGTCCAAGGCGTTTACGGGTGTAGGCTACCTGGCTGTGGATCCTGATAACATAGGAATCAATAAATTGGAGGCCACTTATGAAGTGGTTGGAAATCAGTCACAACGGCGTAAGGTGTATTCACTCTTTGACGTCTTTCAAAGCTTGAACGCTCCGACTAACCTTGTTACCCGAATACCTTTGCTTCTTATATATCTTTGATATCAGTCGTTTTCTATCCACTTTTTCTTTGCATGCTGCTATGAAATGAGATAACTTGGGACCGATGCATTCTGTGCGAGGTTCTACTTTGTCTTTTTGTCTATTTATCGTTAACTGTCTCGAGTCTGAATGGTTTCTTGACATGTAAGATGGGAATAGTGTAG
>OX104134.1:95067618-95151869 GCA_944470555.2 Heterobilharzia americana
TTCCACATACTTGTAAATACTTTTTAATATGTATTGAATATTGTTCATCTGAAAAATCATTCGACGTATCTCTTCAGAGTATACCTCTGATTTACGCTCCAAATTAGTCATTAAAGCAAATAAAGCACCGACTGAAGTATTGTAAAAGAACCAAACAAGAATAAGAGAAGTGTTACTTCCTTAAACTTTCTTAAATAAAATGAAATGGATAATGATTAGTCTTACGTACTTAATTTTTTTTAAATAACCAGAGGAATAACTCAAATACTATATTGTCGATATAAATTTAACTGTAATAAACCATAAATGTCAGTTTGTTTTCTGAGTTTAATTGGTTAACTGTTGATACCTTGAAATGACAACACAGTTATCTGAACTGAAGATAAATGCATAACGATTTTAAGAATAAGAATTAGCAGCATTAGTGTTTTTCTCAAGCAACTAGGATTAGTATCGAGGTTACATAATCGTTCTTCGAAGATGGAGTTAGAATAGGTTAGTTCAAAAGCGGTGTACCTTATTTACTTCAGCAATCTGCATTCCCACCAAAAGCAGATTTAAGCGTTCAAAATAAACGCCAAGAACTTAAAACATACTTCTCTAAAGCCTTGTGACGATGCAGACCTCTTTCTCTTCAAAATGCTTCCATAAAACAACAGTTTTTTTTAAGTGGCGGTAGTTGCAAAGTATTAATCATGTGCAACTCTGCATCATATTTAATAATAAACCGCAATACGTTTTGCTTCTCATCAGTTCGAATACTACCCTAACCACAGTATCCTTAACTTCTGATAGCTCTGGATACAGTACACTCTCACAAAGCCTGAAGAATAACATAAACCATCTGAGTAAATCAAACAATAAACTTTATGCTTGTTCTTTCAGTATCCACACCTTTTCGGAACCGAATAGCGTCTTTGATGAACTAAGTCAACTACTACACTAATCCATGGTGTATATCGTAGTCTCTGATAAACACATACATGAAAACAGATTTATTCACTTAACCACACCAAAATATTGTAAAATTTCTATCGAATCAAATCCTTTAGTATATGAAGGCTTATCAAACATAGATATATACGAATTCGGCAAAAAGAATTTGTTTCCTCCATCAGGTCCCACTTAAAGGTTATTCGTATGTTGTTCAGCTGATTGACTCGATGCAAACCCGAGTAGTCTGAGCCAATTCACGAAAATTATTTGTAATCTCTGATTATATCCTACTGACTGCTATTCAGATAATGCAAATGATAATGTACACTAGAAGTTGACAAGTTTCTATACAAGTAACGTGAACAGGTTACCTCATCTGAAATAATGTAGCTGGGTTAAAGTAGTAATAGGAGATACGTTACGTTTCAGAATGTACTGTGCTCAATACAAATATTCAAGTGATAAATGTATTTATAGAAAAATTATTTTGACAGATGTGGGATCATAGTAACAACATCAAACTGTATATTTTAACATGTTGCATATATCATTGAGAAAATGAATCATAAAATCGAAAGATGAAGTAATTAAGTACTGGCTGTATCCTTCACAAATTTGAGCTAGATAACTTATGAATCTAGCCACAGGCATAGCAACCAGTTAAAGTACATCAAATGTAAACCGGTTACAAGTTTCAATTATGATTTCATGCAGTATACATAGTTAACTCGCAAAGGATTTAGTATGCGAATCGATGACAGCATACAACATTCTGACTCAAGATATTTGCAGAGCACTTTGCACATATCGAATGAGAAATAACATGAAGCTGCGCCTAAATAAACAGAATAAACTTAAAAAACCGATAGCTTCGCCGGTCTCTGCAGAGTTGCAGGAGTACGTGATCGCCTGTCGATCACAACTGTTCAATTAAGGTGATATTAATGTAAGTCTACATATGCATCTCAGGTCATTCTATTTTATATTTAAGTCAAAATCTTCAAGCACACTATTTTAAATAGTCATATAATCAATCCAGTGCCACATGAGGTTATTCACCCCGGGATGATTAGCTGAGCGGTCACAAACCCGATTAACACGCTACACGATCAAGCTATCAATTTAACAGAGAATAAGTCATCTAAACTTCTGTAGTTAGTAATTTCACTTCATCTCACATTTTTACACATGCTTCCAACGATCATAAATTGTGATGAAAAACGCGATCTGAAATAATGAGTGAACCAATGAACAGTCAACTTAGATACACAAAGAATTATGACCATATTTGTAACCTGTAAACACTAAGAAGCATATAAACTGTATTCGCATGAACAGCTTCAACAACTAATCCACATAAGCATAAAGAATAACAGGAATAAGATAATGAAGCAATAATTCTTACACAAATAATTCCCAAACGATGCTCTAGATACGATGAATTTTTCCGAGTATTACCAAGGTATTTAAGTGTGTTATTTGTAGCTTGTGAACCAGCTTCAGTAAATGACAAAGCGGAACCGATAATATCAGCAAATTCCAACAAGTTTTCTAGGTACATTAAAGCCTGATTATAATGTTTGATGAAGAGAAAAATAATAGGTTAACACATGTTTTAAGTGTGGATAAAAAGGACAAAAATAAAAGAAGAACTGTAAGTCTAACGATGATCGATTGATGTATAAGATTTAGACTCAATATCAATGTAGTAAAGTTTTCTAACAGCGGTAATAGATGATAAAAATTTGAATTTTCAAAGGGACATGTGCTTCACTTCATCATCATCATTATTATTAACATAGGACCAGGCATTACTGCGTAACGGTCCGAGTTGCCACACCTCAGATCAGTGTGCTTCACTTAAGGTTACAAACACACCTGGCTCATATGTCAACATGTATGAAACATGCTGGTTGACTTTAAACATATAACACTAAACACATAATGCAAGTGAAAATCAAGTAGACTGGTTGCTTGTCTGTAGGGGAAACTGATTGCGGCGATAGTAACAGTAGCACTTATCTACCAAATTTGAGGCGAACACGAGTGGGATTTACGCTCAAAACGCCATAGTTTGAAGTCAGTTACCAAGACATTTATAAACCCACACCTTTATAAGTGAGTAACTTTAAGGGGCATCCTAGAAATTGCTGAGATAATCAATTACGTTTCTCTATTTTATGAAAAAAACTGAGTAACTTTAAAGGCCACTCAAGCAACAACTAAAATTACCCATTTTATGAGAATCTGCCTTTCCAGTTGAAATGGAGAAACTTAATTCGTTATTTTGATTGTTGCTAGGGTGGCCTTTAAAAAGTTGCCCGACTTTTCATAGAATACAGAAAAGTGACTGGTTGTTTCACCAATCGGTGGGTGGCCTATAGGGTCACCCTTGAAGTCCCCCAGAAAAACTACCTTTGTATACGGAATACAGAAATCTGATTAGTTATTTTAGCAGTTGCTGCTAGGATGTATTAAAAGTAAGTAAGAGCATAGTGGCTAAATTACAGAGAGAGTGAGAAAAAATTCGGAGTCATTAACTAAACGATCAAGAAACATTATTTTGTTAATTATGTCGAAATATGACATAAATAAACAAAACATATAGGAAATCAACGCTCTAACTCTTTAAAACGAATCTATTTACGCAACACAACAAACAGAAACAGATATTCGAAGAATACATTGCTTAATACTACAGAAATGAATAGTACCAGCATATTATTTGAAGGTGACTGATGAAGAAACCTAAGATGTAAGTTTGATTAAATCTACAGATTGTAAACTAGATGTTTCTCCTCATCTTCTAGTGCAACCATCACTTGAAATACCCGAGGATCACTGAATATATTTTCTACCTACTATGTCTGTCCGTAACATAGAATACATTATTTTTCGAAGGAATTTTTCCGGTAAAATAAATGCGAAACAGGAGATAACCAATCTCATCATTAGGAAAATATTCATATCGACAGTAAAGTGCTTGATGATAATTCCGTAAGATATTTAAGCGATATATATTCAACATAACATATTTTGTTCTATTCAGAAACCACTAACAATCAGAAACTATCACGAAAGTGAAATGTTTCATTATTGAGTCGCAAAGATGGGATACTAAGTTATAAATATGTTTAAGATGAAATCAGGTAATACAAAGTTTCTTCGACAGCATATTACACTTCGCATACAAGAAATGGATCCATTAGACTAACCTGTTTTAGAAATCATTTCATCTACACAATGCTGAGCTTACTGCTTGATTTGAAGCAAAACAAGCCAGTATTTCCCTTTCGTAAATTCCTGATGTGCGGCAGCTATTCAGCTGGTACCAACAATTGACATCATATGCGTTCAAAGCCTCTACAAGAGAAGTCCTATTCACTGTCTTCACATGGCAGGGGTATTTCCATGAAAGTGAATAGACGAAAGCCAATGTGCTAATCACCAGTTTGGTTGATACTGGGAGTTGGAAAACCCTGCTTCCAAACCACTGGTGCACTTGGACTCCAAGTTCCGATGAAACGAAGGGCGAATGACGAATACTCAAGCATTTTAAATTACAAACTATATAACGGATTACTTGATTTATTGCCATTTTATTGTTTTTGTTGTTTATACACATGGATTGTGTTTTTTTATTATTACCATTTCCACTCAGCTGCTCTCCACTGCTTACACTTCTTGTCTGTCTGTACCGTTCTGAGTCGCTAAACAGTTGCCTCCATTAGGCTGTGCTTCAGTCTGACACATCTATACTGAAACAACGTACATCGTTTACGCTCACCTCCTTCAACGCTCGCACTGTGATGCAGATAAAACAGTAGGATAGGACTCTAGAAACCTTCGCTATTGATGTATGCTGCATCTCAGAGACCCACATACAAGATCCCAGTGAAGTGGTTCGAATTAGTTCCCCATCTGTTAGCTCGGAAAGTACGTTTTATGTGCGCTTATCCGGTGACCCTGTGGCATCGGTAATCAGCATCTTTGGTGCCGGTGTCACACTAGGCGTTCGAGCAGAAGCTCCACTCCTCAACTGAATCCCCATCAACAGTCTTCTGTCTGTTGTTGCGTTACAAGGTTCATCTCGAGTAAGAGGTAACCGGAAACACAAAAAACGATTTCTTTGTCATCTCTACCTATGCTCCGGCGAATTGTAGCCCGGATGCAACCATGGATGAATTTTATTATCACCTGAGTGACCCCAACCATGTCCAGTCGACAGATATCGTAGTGCTACATAGGGACGTGAATGCCCAGGTCAGGCGTCTAGTCTTAGAGGAGAGTCGTTTAGGTGGTCAATCCGGACTAGTAGGCAGCAGGTCGGATAATGGGGAACGTCTTTTGCAACTTTGCTCGGATCATAACCTATTTCTAGCCAGCACCAACTTCCGGCATAGTCACCGCCGTTGTGCTACTTAGCGTCCTCCTTCTGCGACTCAAGCTTGGACTCAAACAGATAATATTGCAACGACCTACCGATGGCGTGCGTGAATACACGGCTGCCGCTCCATTTAGAGTACTTGTATGGACTCCGATCATGCTTTAGTGTGTGCTAAGTTCCTCCTGCATTTTTGTAATCATCAAAACCGTCTTCCTAAACAGTTCGATGCAAGCAAATTAGTTGCACCTAACATTCCAGCTAAATACCAATCCGAGCTAGAATAAAGCCTGGCTAACTATCATCCTGATGGTGTCAATATCGTTGACTGCACTTGCAAGACGCTATGAAAATGGCGACAAAAGCCGCTTGCAGCCTAGAAGGACGTCCTGCTAATGAACACTGTCTCAGTGAGCTCTCTGCCATTTCTTGACGCTCGTCGGACTATTCTGGCGGATAGCGAGTACAAAAGTTCGCGTCAATCTCTCATCAGAAAGATTACACAACGCTTAGGCAAGGAACGTGAGGCTTAGTGGTCAGAACGTGTGAGTGAGATGGCAGCAGAAGCTACATCGGGGAATAGTCAGAAGCTGTTCCAGTTCATCCGAGTCAATGGAAGCAAGAAACCTGGTGTCGGTGAGATGTTATGTGATGCAGATGTTACCCTGACAAACAATCTTCAAAGACGACGCCTGGAAGTGCTTTGCACCACCCAAGTGCAAAGCACTTTTGCAAGATTAGCAGGAGCCTGTGTCTGTACTTACCCTTAGTGGTGAGCCATTGGAAGTAGTCGAAACGTTCGTGTATCTGGGTAGTTGTGTGAGTGCTGGTAGGAGGTGTGTGATGAAATTTCCAACTGCATATCTAATATAAGAGTGGCGTACGCCAATCTTAACCACCTTCACGCAGTCATGACGTATATATATATATATATATATATATATATATATATATATATATATATATATATATATATATATATATATATATATATATATATATAATACACAGATAGAGACTTAATAATAAGGGTAACATGCTGTTACGTTAAAAGTACCAATGGTCAATCAGATAACAAATTCGACTATACGGGAAAAACAAAATGCAAGCCATAGCACAGGAACATAAAATTAATACGGTTTTTGGAAAGTTATTTCACTAGCAGTCTGGCAAAACTCATCAACAGGATGAATGATGTATACAAGACAACAATAAGAATGTCTTGAATTGATGAAATACTGCAAAACTTCGAATGACCACAGAAACAACATACACTCGCGAAAATGATAAGCATTAGCTGGTGCTTTATGTGGTGCCTGATGACAACTGGGAGTTGAAAAGTAATGTCTTCGCTCACTTAGCAGTTACCAGATAGATGTAATTAAATCTCAACTCTGATTAGTAGACAAATATGACTAAAAGACCAACATGAAAATGGGCCACTGAAGTGAATACAATACTAAAGTGACACAAAACAAAAAAATATTTGCAGACGAAAGATAGCGAACTAAAAATGTATCATGATACGTGTTTCGATATCGATCTAATTACTTGAGTTATATTTAGTCAACTAGTTGATATTAATGCATGAATAAATTTAGAAATTATTCGTCAAACTTACATTCGTCGTCAATTCGTGTATTGTTCCGTCTGCTGGCACAATTGTACTACTGGAACTGGATCGTTCACTGACTTGTTGTAAAAACTGAACGTAAGTCTCCAGTGTTGTCTTACTTTGATTCAACAATCGTAGAACTAACTGATTAAAGTCAATCAGAACATTGTCAATACCCTTGAAGAGCAAAAGGATAGATGCTTAATAACCAACTTTGCAACGCATGATTCAACAAAGTGATGTTCACAGTGTACATATGAAATTACCCAAGAGTGAACTAAAGCTTCAGTAACAGCAGGGTTTTTCTAAAGATCCTTTCATAGAAGTAGCTTTCTATCACTTTTATTCATTCCTTGATTACACAAATACGGTATACATTTAAACTCTCCCAAAACACTGTATGACATGAAACAATATACAAAAATTTTTATAAAATCACAATCAAGAAAACTTTAAAAATTGCCACATTTTGTTGTGTTTATCATCTTGAAATCGATCCTATTGTAACGAACATTTCACATAGAGGCACGTAGTAGTTTAGTATGCACAAGCCACTTTACAATCCCATCAACTGACTTTCTCTTCTTTAATATTCTGCATGTATACCAAGTATTATTCACACGGTGATTCCAGAACAGGTTATGTAATATGTCTGAAGGCATATATATATATATATATATATATATATATATATATATATATATATGATGCGGTTAAACAACTTCAGCTACGAAGGTAACATTACTTATTTTCCGACATAACTGTTATAAAATAAACTAGATTATTATGCAACAGATGCATTACTTTTATTGATAACTTGTTCTCAAAAAACGTAATGTTATGATTGACTAACTAGTAAAATCAACTTAGAATTTTGCATACAGGTGCATGGCTCATGTCGCCACACTTCATAGTAGTATACGAAAAACAGGTGGATGGAAAAAGAGTGATATCAAAGTAAACAAAGTTGTGTGACAGAATCATTAATCTGAAGATGAAGGTTAGTGCAAATATTCAAGCCTTAGAAGATGCCAAAGAGTGAATGTATCTGCAACATCATGACCGACTTCTAGCCATGTCACCGAGACTCCTCAACCACTGATTCCTTTCGTCTTGACGACCCCAACCAGATAGTACATCTCTCTACACGGCTGTACATTAAACGACACAACAAATATGATCCAGTTGTGGTTATAACTCTGATTCCTTCATGTTAACTAGTACTTTTTAGTCTGACAGACAGATAAGTTGGCGTGGATTTATTTCAGCCCATGGGATAGATTCTCAAACACCCGGCAGTAGAGTTAGTACATATATTTACAGCTAAGTAATTATTGTATCACGTGGAAAACTGTATTACCTTGTCTGTATATTTTCTGTTTGCTTACGCAACACCGGAATCAAAAATGAGACAAACTTATGTTCCAAGTGCAAATTATTCAGTAGGATAGCTTCTTTTACTCGTCACATGGAAAACAACAACTGTAATCATGAGGTATATTGCAAATACGGAAATTAGCTTGAACCTATCAGCCTTCATCTCTTCACCACCAAACTAAACTGAAACATGAATAAGATAGCTATGTATGCCATTACTATAGCTTCGAAAAAAATGTAGGGTGTAGGATTACTGAAAAGTAGAAAAGAGAGCAACATTCTACCTTAGGTGGAGGATATTCACCTACACCACTAAGCAAGCTTAACAAAGATAGATGAAATTTTCTAATCTTGTTTGTCGAAAACCCTAATGAAAAGCAATTCTGTATTGATAATCCACGAAGAAAAAAAGTTTACCAACCTAGAGGTTATTTTTTTTACCTGAAGCACAGTAACAAGATCATTAGAAATTTGGCTAAATCTTCTAAGAACCACTAACAGTGACATGACCATGTGAAACTCAGCACGTCCTTGAGCACGATGCATTAAACGGGTTAAAGTCTGTTCAAAAATAAAAAAAACATTTTATTCATTAGTTTTATCCATTATAGAAGAAAACATGAAATAATGATATTGTAAAATCGATTACACCAAAGGCTTAGTACACATGAAGTTTTGTGAATATTACTGAACGACAAAACCTTATTTTCACAGAAGTCAATAAAAGTGCATACAAACCGGTTTAAGTAAACAGGAGAACATGAAGTAAGCTCATGAAACGAGACAAAACGGAAAAAGAAAACAACTTATATATATTAAAACCGTCATCATATGAAATCAGGGCTGTTGTATGAATATAACGTTAACTTCTTGGTGGCTGAAGTTTTCATTAGACACTTTCATCTGATTTCTGTAAAGTATATAATTAATTAACTCCTTTTATTTTATTTCCCTAAAATTACTGATTATATTCTTCTTACCAATAATGTACAAGTTTCTTTGGGGTTGTGGAATACTGATTTACGTTGTTAAGCTTCCATAAGCTTCACCTACTCACCTTTGAAAAGCAAGTTAGTAGTAGCAGCAGTATTGGTAGTAGTAATATCATAAGCACTCACGAAAATACATGTAGCTTATTACCTATACTATCACACTGCACGTTGTGGCTGACAGACTGTTGTTTAGCTGGAGTTTGTATAGTGAGTTACAGAGTCACCTCCATCGTGAAGACTGGTGACTAAGTGGCTGTCAAAATCTTAGTGGATGGATACGATTTCTGACTTCTGAGTCAGTGGTTGAAAACTGATTGTCTAAAGCAATAAACCAGAGATTAACAAAGCAAGGATATTATTTTATGCGTTAAACGTTTTCATGAAAGCCAATGAATTACATGGAAACTTTTCAAAAGCACTCTAGAGAAGCGACAAATTTTGACCTGTTAACTATATTACATAAATCGCTGACGCAACTATAACACATCAATAAGTAAGAAAAACTTCTGGTTCCTACTGGCGAAAGGTGGTAGCAATACCCTTTAATTTCTGCCTACCAAGTTATACAGGCTAAAACAAATTACTTTGTTGTCTACAAAGAATATATCAAAGAATTGAGTGCAACAGTTTAAACGCATCTACAATTTGTCCTAAACTGAAAATTGAAATAATAGTTTTGGTGTTTCCGCAATCCTAGTTTATTTTCTAGGTCTAAGGGTCTTGACAACTTCCCTCGGTATTATTTTCCTGAGGCTATTTGTCTTGTTGGTGACTTTTTTCTTCTGAATGTACTGATCTAAAATGCAGCAACTTTGCTAGAATAAGTGACTGCACCATATATTACGTAGTTTTTCTTTGTATGCATATCCTTTCACCTATGTCAGCACTGTAGCTCCCTCAGATCACTCTCCACTTCCCACATCCTTATTTTCTAATCGTCCCCTTATATCTTTCAGTCGAATAATCCTACATCATGTTTAATTTCTCCCAGCTCTTCAGCTCTCGACAACGATTTGAGTTAACAGAACAGTACCCTTGGTCGCCCAAAACCACGCTGCAAATTGTTAGTTTTCAATGTCTGGACCCTCTAACAAGTCGGCCAACAAACCTCACTAGCTGAAACTCTATCAAATCGTGACATATGTGTGCTTTGTTTGTGAGACACGCATACAGGACCCAAATGTGGTTATTCATCCATCCTTACCCGGACAATGTGGTGAATCTATAGAATTCATCCTTCGTGTTTGGAGAGATTCAATGGCTAGTACTCGCGGTCTTGCAGGTGTAGACATAGGACTAGGTCTTTCCAAGAGAAAGAGTACACTCCTCGACTGGATTTCAGTTGAGTCACCCATGATTTATCAAACTGAACGGAACAATGAAGAAAATTAGGAATAGTGAAACTCATCGTTGTTTATTTGTAATCTCTCCTTACGCGCCCATTAACTGCAGTTGAGATGAAGTGAAGGATGAGTCCTAATGAAAACTGCCTAGTCTCCCACTGAAAGCCATCTACCTCTAATATTACGGAAACGCCCGATAAGTAGTATGCTTAACTGAAATACATTGAAGAACATAACAAGCACCATTATAGGAGGAATATCACTTCTCTTACAAGTCTGTAAGCATACTCAGATGGTGATGAGTTGAAAAACAAACGAATGAAAATCAAATACATCAGTCGGAACGAACACCTTTTTGACAAATAAATATTCATCATTTTGACCATCTGAGATGGCCCTGGTCTGGCAGACCACCAAGTTTGAATCCAGCCGCGGTCCAAATTTCCATTTAACGTCCAATCATGCAGCATAAAAAAATATTTCCCTTAGTTATGATATTAGTAAAAAACCATTTACTGAAAAATTAGCATAAAAGTGAAAATTACCGTTCCTTCAGTTAGGATGTCAGTTGATCCACTTTTAAATATAGTGAACAATAACACTTGAGAATTCTGTGGACTATCTGTTAGTTGTAAATGATCCAGTAAAACACGCTCATTCTGAAGACAGAAATTGAACAGCAAAAACAAAAGTAAATTTATTTTTTAGAGATGATAATAGTTATGAATTATGAGAATAATGTTGTTGTGTATAATATCAGGCAATACTGGGAATGCCTCAAATTAAAAATAAAACACCTGCTACTACCATTGTAAACAGTTTAACAGTTTAAACCTGTATTTCAGTCACATGTAGAGATGTCTGCTGATTTGAATGCAACTTAAAAACGAGGAAACTCAAATTCAATTAAAATAACATTAGCATTACACTCTAAGCTGTTGTTGATAGTAACACTGTAATTGTACTCGTCCTTGAGAAATAGTGGATAAGGCCTATTAGGTGTTAAAATGAACCAGTAGTTCGAACACAAAGAATAAACGTAGCTGGAATGGAAAGTAGCAATGTTAAGTTGTAAAATTTGAACTGTAAGCAACTAGGTGCTACCAGTTGCTTCAGTTAGTTTGATATTCCCCCTAAATCACCATACTATTTCATTTATATTCCCTGAGGACTCCGGTAACACATAGTTTTTCTGATATTTATCATCATGGACATTTCTCCAAAGCGATTGTGTGAGTACCAATATGATGGATACACTAGACCATAATTTTAATAAACAAGGCTGACAGAATCACTTACACCCGAACAGTGAACAAAAAGCTTCCTGCTAGTTATTAACAACTATAGACCGATTGTAATGACTTCTAAGCTAGAAATGTCCAATGTCTTGCTGTATGGTCATCTGAACAACTACCCCATTATCTTAACAGTGAAATAATTCTAAAAAACGCTTGGATTTCGGGTTTCAATAGTATATCAAATGAATAGCTGAGATTAATGACAGTATATACAATCACTGACCTGCATCAGCCTGACAAGAACACCAAGAGCAATGGCATAATGTTCTGAGTCAAGTTCCTCATTTTCTGTTTCATTAATTTGTCGAACTGCATTGACTATTGAGTGATATTTGCATCAAAAAAATTTTATTAAAATAAAGAAATAGAGGAAATAAGCAATCTGTAGATATGCAGTGCAAGCATGAGAAAGTAAATTTCTGAACTAAAGAAATTAAAGCAAGGATATTACGGTCGAATAAAAATCCTTCGGTTCTGTAACAAGTGGTTTAAAGAGCAACAGCTTACCTGTTATGAATATTAACTTATCTCTTCAGTATCAAAAATCACATATCAACACATAAAACGAAAATGAATTGTTGGGAAACATCCGATTTTCGAGATGGCAACAGTACAAAGCCAAAAAATAACGAGGTACTAGATATGACTCAGTAACTCAATTTGAAAGAAATTAAAGTGGAAACCACAGTACCATAAATCACTATCGACATTTTTATCTGCTGAATTATGAGAAAATCTGTAGTATGATAAGATAGTTATTGGAAACGAAGACGGTTGGTATTCTGTAATATGAATACTATTTGACACAGATCTGATTGACTAGTAAATAAAAACTTTAATTTCGAATCAGAACAGCCGTCACTGAAGCAAGGATGAAAAGAAAAACAGAAACGCATTCAGACACCTTGTGCACATCCATGCAGTAGGCAGTGAGCCACACTTATTGTGTAAGGGATAGTGATACTACCTGGCTGCCCAAGCCTCGGTAAGTGAAGGGGGTGCAAGCCTTTTACCCAATGGTTGATAGTCATCTCGCTAAACCATTAAGACAGCTCCACTTCAGGAAATACAAGTGGGAATAACACTGTCGTTCATATAAAACTGTAATGATATACAAAAAACCCATGTACTATTGAAAGAGCAAACGAAGTTGGCAGGAAAGCTGTTATGAAGAATTGGTAGGTACAAAACAAAGAAACTTAAATTCAATAAGATATTTTTGGAAAAATGTAGATTCGTAGTTATTTCTGCGGATCAGACTATGAAACCTGTAGTCATCGTCGCTACTTCATTGTTTGCTAGATGAATACAAACAAAGTAGACAGAGGGAGGGTATAAGTATCAAAAATAACCAATACCCGCTGTACAAGATGTAGCTATCCTGCCCCAGTGGATAACGCTTTGGCGTTTGAAGTTGTGGGCACTGGGTTCGAGTCCCCGTGGGAACAACATCCCTCAGGTACATCCAAAAGACAAGTTCCAAATAACGTGAAACTCGTGTCCTGGATTCCACCGGTAGTCACGAAGATGAATATTATATAGTAAGAGACTTTACCTTATTTCTGTATTTAATGAAGATTGTACTATTTTATACCTGAAAAAAAGGTATGACTTGTGCTGTGTATATTACTTTACTCAGTGACATAAAATAAACCTAATGAACAACTCACTGTCGCACATTCAGGATGGAAAGTAGTTTATTTTCGATAGAAATAAAAGCCATAAGAGATCGTACTAAACCGCACAAGCAATGTTCACATCTACTAACTGTCGCAACCTCAAAACTTGAAGATAATTAGTGAACGGTTTTTAGGCGGATTCTCATGAGTACATAAAGACTGATTTGTCCGTAGAAATTTGTTTGCTGCAGTGATTAGTCAGGTAACGTGTATTACAGTGTGTGAATGTGAATGTCTACTAGCTGAAGTGCGAAAATAATAAGAATTTTCCCCAGCAACGGAAACAAGCAACCTAGTAATTTCGGGAGTAAAACACTGAAAATTCAATCAACACATTGTTATATATTTCAGAAATACTATTGAGCGCAAAAAGTGTTCTTAGCTAATTGACACTGGTTTGCAGCACGGTAGTAATTGAAGTGAGAAAAGTTCAACAAAAGGATTCAACGATCGACACACATAGAACGAATGCCGAACACTTTAAACAGCGTAAAACAACAGTTTGAGCACATACATAGGATACCTCTCAAAGGAACTGAAACAGACTCAGACATGATCACTACCTTATGAAGATGTTATGATGAATTCAAATAAACAGAACATCTGAAAGTATTTTAGAGAATATAAATTTGACAGTCAATCCAGAGGCCCATATATTTCACTGAAATAAGAAATAAATGAGGAATATTCACAAAAAATAAGTCAACAACTGGTAAATTCACATGAGTACTTGTCACTTTCTTCTACTATACTAATAATAAAGACCATAAACAGTAAACAACAGCATTTTATTAGATCACATAGACGCGGTTTAGCCAATGACAACTTCAGTTTAGTACACATGTACACCATGCACACTTAGAAATACACATCTGTAGGACACTGAAGGACAACTAACTAATAATCTAACATGCATGAATTTTGCTAATATTTCTGACTGTATCGTTAAAAATTACTTTCCCAATATAATTAGCATGAATTGGCTTTACTAATATAATCGCTGTCCTTCAACAGATCACATGCTTACTAAGTAGGTATTTTCAGTATTTCATGTGATATCAAGAGTATCTTACAGCAGGTTTTATTCCCACCATTTTACGAACATCCTCACTACGCTTATAAAAAAGTTTCCTACTGAAATGATCTACTTTGGTGCTTCATTTAACAATGGAGAGTTGATGGTTCGGCATATTAAGGATTTCTCTTTCACCTACTTACCTAACTAGCAGCATCGGTTCAACTATAGGTGGCGGCACTGATGAGGACGTCAAAGTCAGCATCGGAAAAACAGCAAGACAGGCCTTCATCAATCTGAAATCAGTGTGGAGATCTACTACACTCTAATGAACTCAGCATAAAGTGTGAACAAGGTCCGAATTTTAAACACTAATTCAGTCAAGTTAGTCAGTGCTTCCATATGGTTCAGAGACTTGACACGCTACGAAATGCATTTCGACAAACAACAGATATCCATCAACAGCTGCCGCCTACGCTCACTTGATACTGAAGGTTGGATAGTCAGAATTATAAGAATGAGCAGTGAGGAACTCCGGCCAGACAACGAAACAACAAAAAACTCATCGCCTAACGAATGTGCAGAAGAAAGTGAAGATGGACTGGACATGTACTGAGAAGACCGTCTGGAGACATCATGCACCAGGCCCTCGAGCGGACCCCAAACAGGAAACGACGAGTTGGGCGTCTGGGGGTGAACGTCCTATAAACACTATCATAAACAAACTAAGAAGTTGACAGCCAATCTCATACGCCGTCTAAAATCATCTCCAGATCACTATAAATGGCTTGATTCAATGCCTAAAATTAATAATCCTGGTAGAATTTATGGTACTATCCAGGATCATAAACCAGGTTATCCCATCAGACCCATGGTCGACTTCAGAAACACCTCCAACATATGAACTATCAACAAACTTAGCATCGATATTATATCTTATTAGGAACTATCCAAATTCTAAACTAGTCAATTCTTACGTGGTAAAACTAAAAATTAATGGCCGACATATAGAAGAGGATGGAAAAATGGTTACTTTCGATGTAACAAGTCTTTATACCAAAATACCAATAAATATGCCACTGGAGGTAGTCAGAAATCAACTGGATATCGACTTACAACTTACTCACAGAACTAAGATATCGGTTAATGAAATCATCACATTAGGTGTACAGTTGTGCCTGACCTCTACAACCACGAAGTTTCAAGACGAAACATATAAACAAACAGAAGGAGTAGCAATGGGGTCACCTATATCCCCAATCGTGGCACATTTACTTATAGATAGTTAAGAAACATGGCTTCACAAACGTTTAATCCTGCACCTAAGATATGCTGGTGGCGATATGTGGATGACACATTTACTGTGTTCAAATCGAAACATATATAAACTCGGCAGTAAGCGTAACCCAGCTCACTTACGAGGTAGAAAATGAACAAGGAGAATTAGCTATGTTGGATTATAGATTAAAACGAAAAACAGATGGTGGTTTGGATACTACCGTCTACAGGAAACCAACACATTCTAACAGGTATCTACACTTCAGATCATCTCATCCAATGCCAAATGTCTCAATAATAGAGCTAGAAAACTCACTAGTCAGTGCAACGACTTAAACAAGGAATTGAAGCACATAAAAGAAGCGTTAATAGTTATCCATCACAGTTTAGTAAGGAGTTCGTACATACATATGAGAAACGAAATAATAACAATTATACGAATACGAATGATAGCGACGACACGAGCAAAAAGGAGTTCAAAGCCTCCACTGTGTAATCACCGTATAAGGAAGGAACATCAGAAACTTTACGTAGGATTCTAAACAAGGCTGGAATTAAGATGGCATTTAAACCTACAAACTCACTCAGAGATAAGAGTTGTCGGTTTAAACATAAGATAAAACCAATTAAGCGAAATGATCTAACCTACCAAATTTCATGTAATGACTGTGAGATCGCGTAAATAGGCTAAACTTGCCAGTCGGTGTCAGTTAAATTATCGCAACATAGGAAGGAATTTAGCTAAATATAGAGTGACACACCCCAATAAGATCAGTAATCTAGGAAAAAACTCGGCTATTGCATTGCATGCATTACCACATAACCACACAATAGACTGAGATAAACACTGTACTTAGATGCAATATGATTAGGTGGAGAGAGATTGATTACTGAGTCTAGTATAGAATTACATTCTACCACAGTCCCTAAGTTTGACACCGACATACTGTTACTATAGTTATGCTGATACTTTTTAGCGAGTAGCTTACGTAGCCATAACCACCATAGTAGATCATACTTATAACCGCAGTGGTACTCAGCAGTCCTAGAACATACAAGTGATATGTCTACATTCAACTGTTGGTTGTCATGGCTTTGTGGCAGAAATGGGTCGATAAAACTCTCTGCAAACCGCATACTACGATGGGAAACGTAGACAGTACAGTATCTGATTATTCGTGTGAATATGAATGAATCACAATACAACCACCAAGCACTCTTCATTGTAATTGACAATAAGTGGGTCATAAACTATACCAAGTGGTGAAATCACAATTCAATATCACTTACTATCCATACGAATCCAGGAAGACTTGAAAGTAACAAAATAAACGAAGAAAAAACAACTAATGTTATTTTCGAAAGCTTTCAAAGAAAACATTTTTTTAGTATTAAAATGAGCATTCAACGATTATGTGACAGTAATATAAGAAAAACTGTATGAAGTCAATAATAATAATAATAGTAATAGTAATAATAATAATAATAAAACTTGCAACTAATACACACAATTCTCAAGTTACAGACTGGAATCGCAAGTTTTCCTGACAGTTTTTTGCAATTATCCTTCTTTTGGTACTATAAACTTCCGGTACTACTTCCGACTACTTAGACCATTATGACATGCACTAAAATTTGCTGTTCTTGATGAAGTACTGTGCCACTTTTCAGGACACTACTTACGTCTGAAAATCTGCCGCAGACAGTAAGGTAAATAAACACTACGGTTTTATCTCACTCAATAATATATGAAGCATCACATTAAATGAAAAAAGGGTAAAAAACTCATTCATCTCAAAAAATTTGATCAGTTCGCTAATTCAATGTTGATTTGAAATCGAAATGTACTTGGAGATCACGTGCACGTTTGTGCAGTAGGCAATGAGCCACATTTGTCGTGTGAGGGCTAAATGTATTACCTGGCTGTATAAATCTCGGTAGGTGGGGCGCGTTTCGAACCCGTAACCCATTGGTTGGAAGTCAACTGCCTGAACGAATGAGCTACAGTTTCACATTGATTATGAATACTCAATAGAAAAGCCTAAAGTAATTATTTTTGAAGCATGATACAGGTTGTTTACTGCTGGTCGGATAGATGGGTCATCTGTTTGTGCTGTGATCAAACAAACGATAAAAAACTAAGCGTATATGAGCTATTCATCAAATAACAAATCCTCTGAATGTAATACATAACATACTAGGAAATACTAGGTATTTTTATTGTTGTATATATTGCCTCGTGGCTTGTCGCAAAAGAAGTGGCTGTCATGATAGGTGTCGTATTTGATAACACTCTGGCGTTTGAAGCGACCGGCCCCGGGTTCGAGTCTTAGTGTGAACAACATTGCTCACTGGAAGGCAGGTACATTCAAGTGACGAGTCCCAAATAGGAAGAAACCCAAGTCTTGGAGTTCACCGCTAACCAATATCCATCATTACTATAAAATAATAGATATGTTTTCTTAAGAAGTGTGGGCTGGGTATATTGCTTTATTTTCCCACCATTCTTTCCTGATCAAAAGAAGTATGCACTTATTAAAGACTAATAGTGAATTCAAATTAGAAGTTTGTGGGGATTTATCTGTTGATTTCAGGTTGGTATTCATCCCAAACTAACATCAGTTGGAGAAACACTGGAAACCTGGAAGCACTAGATAGCTGTTTCGTCTGTGTGGGACTCCACAGTAGTGTACGCTAATGACCGCAACAGAGATTTAGTAAAACAACACATTTTAGACACTGAGATTATAGTCGTCTTACTCTTTAAGTAAAAAACAGTCGATCTTTATCTACACTTTCGCTTTCAGTTTGTAGGGACAAACGAATACCGTATATATTAGATAGTCTATACTTTTTTACTACTTGGATGAACATAAGTAAATTTTCAAAGCAACAGAATTCATTCATTTTGCATGAAACATATCGATCCCACTAACGTAAGCCTTAGTGGTTGAAGTAAAATTTAAATCTGATTAGCAGTTGGGTCTTGTAGCTCAGTGAGTACACTACCAGGCTGATAACCCGGAGATTGCTTGTTAGAATCTTATCACAGTTTAGGTTTTACTTTACTTCCAATCACTATCCGGTATGAAGAGTAGGATACCCGAAGTTGCAGAGACTGAACAGTCAATAGAAATAGTAACTTTTATGGGCACTTAGTGAAGATGTGGTTTATGAACTTCAGTAATCGATTTCCAATTAGACAAATCATAGGTTCAAATATAATCCCGCCAACTAAGTGATTGGTAGCCAGTATCAGTAATTAACAACTTTTAGTACGTGTCTCTTAATGATTTCTGAATGGATTAGTCCACTACATTTTAGTTACAGTAAAATTATCACACTATAAAATCCACAACGCAATAATAGCAGTAAAAATTTGATCATACCTACTGACGACAATCAGACAGCTTACTACATTATCACTAAATGCATAACAGAATATTCAATAAATGTGCAACAAATAACACTTACCGCTTAGTACGACCACGTACATTTGGTGGTAGAAATCCTGGCTTCTAACAGAAAGAAATATAAGAAATTTGAGTATTCCTAGGGTGACTTCTGTTATAGAATATATATATATATATATATATATATATATGAATGGAATGTATAATATTAAAAAGTGGATACACTCACAGATATTGCACCAGCCGTTGATGGGTTCTCAGCTCTTCGCAACAATTCTCTCACTCTGAAAATAATCCAGACAGCATGTGATATTAATGTTAGTCAGCATAAAAAACCGAGAAAATTAATATGTTTATTTGTGGAGATCCGAACAGAGAAAAACACACCGATGAGAATAAGATTCTAAGTGAACTAAGTACCTTACACTCAATGAATAAGTTGTTCATTTTGCAGACCATTATTTATGACGTTTGTTTACTTCGTAGGATTCATTCTCGATAAGTATTTTCAAGTGACACAGCCACAAGATATAAAATACAACACTAAAATTGCAATCAGACTTTCAGTTCAATGAAGTAATATGTAGCATTAATAATACAGATTTTCACAAAGAATACATAGCATTTCTGTTTAGGATACTCACCACAACTTGTTGCCCATTGTTAGCATTATTATCAAAGTAACAATGAAAATCTAAGAAGTATTACCTATGATGCTAATGTATACGTCTAACAAAAGGGTACTACAACACTTCAAACATTTTTTTTAACTTCCTAGACCAAAGACGATAAAGCTGATTTCTTTTGGATATAAACAAATATGGTGAAACTAGGAAATAGCAAAATATTTCATTGTAGGCCCATCCAAAAGCGACAACATACATAAAAAATGTTTAATATAGCGCAAATGGTATACTAGTTGAAGTATCAATGGCTGTATTAAATGCGTTTTCCCTACTATGGTATATCTTTTCAAACACCTATTAAATAAAGCCATGGTGTTTTACATTAACAATAAGCCCCTAATAGAACATAAGATGAACTTATGAAACTGCATTTTGTAAGTATAACATCCGAAAGCAAATTAAAAGAAAGTTGAGTATTTTAAGACATCTTCAGAAATGCATGCATGAAGAATTCTCTTAAAACTAAAACAGTAACAACTTTTTGGTCAAACACAAGTGTTATAAGCATTCTTCCGACTTTATGCTACTGTTTGTGAATTGAATCAATTGTGATTGTAGTTGATTACTTTTGATAGATGTTAGTTAGATGGAGACAATCGGCAGGTTTATCGCCTTAGTTGTTTTATTTTCAATCAGTATCACAAGTTCGAAAGTGGTACAACCTTATTACATTTGAAAATTCAGATAGCGAAAATATTCCTCATAAAAGAGGTTTACCTAACAGCCTAGAGAGTGGACTTTTGCATGGTTGTTGAGTTGCATTGTACTGGATTCATGAATTAAAAAGAATAAGGATTATCTAATACTTTTTAGCACAGTCACTCAACTAACGTTAGTTGAATAGGCTTAAATACGTAAAGAAAAAATCTCAGCACTACAATTAAATCTCACAAAAACTAATCGGCGTCATATGAACATATTGAAAAAGAATTTTTATCAGATAATCCAGCGAATGCAATTCAATACACCTATAAACACCATCTGTGAAAAAATAACTTGTGCTCACCTTCAACCTTAATTCTTTATGAATCAAATAAACAACTGAAAACCAGTCTTGAAAGTCAATGCGACGCAAGTCGTGGGAGTTGATGAAACAAGACAAAGATCTTACCTACCTTCGCAGAGCGCAACACTAGCTAATAGTCTGAATGCTGGCATCAAATAAAGAAGTTCCGCTTCAGTAGAAATAATGATCTCAGAGAAATTAGGGAAGAGCTAAAAAGTCTAACATTTATCGTTAGAAACGATCGTGAACAGTAAACAGGAAAAATAAACGAAAGTACACCAAAGCAGGTAGAAGAATGTGGAAAACAAATTAAAAGACTGTCAGACTAATTAGCCTAGAAGAACCCTGTTCTGAATAAAAAGTAAGATCACAAAATGCGACAATGAGACGTAAAGCTACACACATTTCAATAAAACAGGTAACAATTAAAACTTCTGAAACGTTCTAAATAAAAACAAGCTGGTAAATAACTCAAGAAAAAGTGGATATACTATCTACTCCCTGTACCTCTCTCTAACTAGGTCCACTAATACATAAAAGCGAATGAATAGGGAAATGGTTATCTACGGTATCCTTTAGGTATAAAGTTATGGAGTATTGCAATTGGAATTTGTAATTCGTATTCACTATGAAGAAAATTCTGAACCCTGCGCAAGAAGAGCAATTACGATTTCAATTCCTGCATTTACACAATCCACCATCAGTTACAGACAGTTGGAACAGTCAAAGCAACTTCAATCATAGAAAAACAAATACCTGCATTCACAGCAGCGAATAAAAGGAGAACAAATAGGATTGTGATATCACTTAAAATAGCTTAGAACAGAGACAACTAATGAGAATGTATACGAATAGGACACAGGAACTAAATGCAGCCTCTAGACAAAATGTCTTTGTAGTGTTTACCGTCTAGGTATATCTCATCATCACATTTATCTGAATTTTAGGGCGCGTATAGAAAAGCTTCCGTAAAAGTAGTGCTGTTCCTCTAAATAGTGTGATAACCTAACACATAAAGGTCACGAAATGTGTTGGAAACTTTTGCGAAAACATACTTCGGTTTGATTGTAGTGTATGCTACTTGTACGAACACAAGTAAGTAGTGCGTAGCAAGACGTACCAGTGAGAAGCAAGTACAGTTATCACCACTGGCTCCACCGTCTGTTCATTAACTGCCTGGTCATCTAAGATAGTTCAGTTGCTTCCAACGGCTGTGCAAAGTTTACTAGTAGTAGCCGCTATGGGTTCCCTGTAAGTGAACTTTCGAACATTTGGAAAACAACCAAATGTTCTTGAGATCGTTCATCCAAGGTCAGCAATTCTCATCGTCACGGCTCGTCCATATAGTTTCTGCCTCGAGGTTTCGAGAAAAAAGCACAAAGATTTATGTGAAAATATCACATTGGTTGAAGAGGCTACGTCAATAGGATATGCCCTTCTAGAAGGGATTGGAAATAGTCTAGACCATTGAAAATACATATAAATCGTTTTATTTTGTACATGTACATGCATACCATCTGTTATCTTACCGCCTTCTTTATTTACTGAGGGACCGGGCAACCATCAAGGATGTTATCTGAAGGTCACTGTTCAAGTGTCCACTATCACAGACAGAAAGAGAGGCAGGCAAAATAAACGTAGAACCTTGCACATAAACCCATCAGTTCAACTTGCCACACTCCACAGTAGCAAACAAAGAACAGGTGGATAGAAAAAGAGTGATATCAAAATCGACAAAGTTGTATATGAGAATAAATAGTTTGAAGATAAAGATTAACGCATACATTCAAGCCTTAGAATATGTCACGGAATGAATACATATGCACTACTGTGACCAATTCTCAGCCATGTCACCAAGAGTCTATTCTCATCTATTATATAAAAAACTAATTATATATATATATATATATATATATATATATATATATATATATATAATTAGGTTATATTATTTTTCTTCTTGGTTTGCCTCCTCTATTTCCTTCCCTTTTTTCTTGTTTCCTCTTCCAAAACTTCTGCAGAAAGAGTGATAACCCTGTTTTGTTTTATCCAGAACAATAAGTGCGTGTAAATAGCACAATATATGCTAAATCCATAAGTCATCAAATTAATGCGATAAAACTTTTCTGTTCAAAAATAAACGGTAGTCGATGCCCCGTTATCCCTCTCAAATTCATTTAAACTTGTATTTCATTATTTTCTGAACCTTGCAAATAACAAATTATTTGCTTGTTTCATTACAGTTTTACAGCTTTCATTGTTAGTATAATCGTTTATTTTAGAGATGCGTTTTTATGCATATCCTTTTGTACAATACCGCATATAGCTTTCGAAGTACTAAGATTTAATTCACACATGCCAGAACATTTATCGTGTAAACAAGTGTCTAGTTTGATTGAATTTACGGATGCAACGTCCACTATTTTTTCTTTGATTGTGTTTTCGATAGATGAACGCGAATCTGAATGTAGGTTGCCCTTGATATGCTGGTTATTTGCTTATTTACATTGTATGCAGCTGAAGAAAATCTTGCGAAACAATATGACATAGTCGTATTCAGTACATGGTGTTCTCACTTGTACTGTTCAAGTTTGGCAAAAGAACAAAATGTAAGGGGCATAATTTTCAAGTATTTAGCTTTAAGTACCACGAAAAGCATACACTGTTAAATGAACTCGCCAAATTCAGTGAATATTATGCAGTAAATATTACCTTATTAATTGACACGAATAAGTTCACGACGGCACTCGCAATATTTTGATAAGCATCCCTGAGAAGCACTTTGTGGTCTGCTTACAAATGACTGGTTTTCACTCATCCATTTAGCAAGAAAACGTAGACTATTCAGCATATCATTCGGCACATCTTCTAACTGTTCTATTCCACTGCTTACAGAACTATCCATTGAATCTTTGTCAGAAGGTAGAGCTAATGAATAAAAGAGTGAATTGTCTAGTATAATATTTTTTGAGCGAATATAAAGTAAAGAATTTCACGAAAAAAAAATTCACTAACTGCACTTAAACAGAAATAAAGCATAACAGTAGAGATAGCTTCGCACATATATAACGCAGAATATAGAATAAGGAAGGATGAAGAAAGGAAAAGCATAAAGAATATGACGATACCAGCATTTAAAAAAATTTAAGCACATAAAAAGTGAATAGAGCCAAGTGAAACTAACGTCACCGTATATCTCCTAAGTCAAGAAGACCCAGGTCAACATGTAAGAGAATACCAACTAAAAAAGTATGACCGATATTTCATGGCTTTACGATTCGGTGCTTAGAAGGACGTGAAACTGATTCCGCTCTATTCATACTACAACCAACATCAACATACCATATGTAACACATATCAAAGCAACTCAAGTTAGGTAACTTCACAGTCGTATAAATCACGGAAATTCCCCACTTCATGCTAAAATATCATCTACTTTCGGCAACCAGAATGAAGAGAATTTATGGTGAGTTTGAGCACTTCACCACTATCACAAGATTACGTTGGCAGATAACTAGTACTGCGAAATAATAGTGTGGGTCGCGAAATCGAAATAAAGTTAACAGCGAAAAGCCCAGGTTCGTGCAGTAGGCAATGAGTCGCACTACAATATGAAGGTTAGGGATACCATCTGGTCACCGAAACGTTCGTAGGTGAAGAGGAGTCATAACCAGTGGCCCACTAGTCAGAAGTCCAGTGTGCAAACCAATCAAGTGCAGATGATAAATCGGGATATCTATGGACTATTAACCTGAATGTACACTTCAATCCTTTTCATTCGCGTAGGCAACTGTAACTTAACCAGCAACCAAATACTTCAGTTATTCGCTGTTCAGATTTGTCCCCCCCCCCACACTTATAATTAAATACTGTGCATTAAAGGGTCTAAGAGACATATGAATAAATGTTGACTTTGCCTAAACTCTCATCGAAGGTCGCTAGGTGTACGTATAGTTGTCCTCACAGCAAAATGAATATGCTACCAAGCAATGTCAACGCAATTATCATCATTGTAATAATCGGATGGCTATTATACTAGTACCTACCTACCTACTCAAAAACACTGCGCTGAGTTACAGCTTCTAGTTGAACAAGAAATGGCTTTTCGAATAACTCTTAGGCCTTCATACCAATCTAAGCAATACTTCGATAAAGAATAGTAGCTAATTCCACGTCCTTTTCAACGGTACCATGTAACCATGTAACTTACCTATTCAGGAAGTAAAACAGCACCTCAGTTTACAATAGAGGCGATAATCATTTGAAAGATTACTTCTGAATTGAACATGTAGGAACAAAGTGCCACCAACAGTTCACAGGGTTAACACGCTAAAAAAGTTACTTGAAAAAACTTCTATGCCACCTATTCTCTATATGAGTAGAGCGTAGCTGTCCTCCGTCACGACTGCACCAATGTGTTTGGAAGTTATGTGATTCATTTAGCCATCCTTCAGGTATAGTGAAAAAATATTGGGTTACGAATCTCTTGAAACTTCACTGAAGTATTAAGCGAAAAAGCTTAGAGGTAATCATTGTAAAATGACACATGAAAGCTATTATATCATTGCATAAATCTAAGTCGAATCAAAATGCATAATTAGTGATATTGCATTGGAAGTTAATTGTTCATGGAACACTTGAAGAGAATTCAACGTTGTATTTGCTTCAAATACAGACATTTTTGTACTATTCCCAAGGATACGATCTACAAGTCTAACTAATATAAAAATACTTTTGATGATGTTGTTTTTCTCCCTAATCAGCGAACTTCAAAAATGAAAATATCTCCATCTAATTAATCGAGTCATATTTAACGTTCACCAGTAGAAAACTACTGTTTGGTTGATCATACTGATCTATAAATGTGAAGCAAACAATAGTGTCGAAACTTTTGCCCACGGGAAATTAGGCTGGGAGACTGTTACTGCAAAAACTGTAAACGTCTTAGTTTTCGCCGAATATAATGTGAAATACACCTCAATCAAAAAATATCCCTGAACTGTTTATTCAAGTCGATGAGTAACTCAGTAGACAGAAGACAGTACAAGAATTAACAACTTTTTATCCTAATATTGATCATAACTCACAATTTAAGGGCTTAACATATGGTGAACACGACTGACACCTAGTAACGAGTTCTAAGTGGTCACCTATACCACCACTTGGGTTAGGAAAAGCATAGAAAATTTCCATTTAAATTACCCTCACTTCCATAAAATAAGCCACCAAAGGACAATCAGTGGATGGGAAAGAAAAAGTTTACGAGAATGACTACGAAACAATCTTATGAAACAAATACTTGAATGAAGCTTTTTCAACACACCGATTTTTTTTAATTGCTATAGGATAACTGAAGAGAAGTTCAGTGAGCAGTCGAAATAGTTTACTGAGAAAATGCAACTGATAATGGTAAAGTTTCACCTAGCAATAATTTATCCATCTGTAGATTAGGGCGACTTTAAAGGCCACCCAGCAACGATCGAAATAACCAATTGGGTTTCTTCACTCCGACTGGAAAGGCAGATTTTCAAACAATAGAGAAGTCTGATTGGTTATTTCAGTTGTTGCTAGAATGGTCTTTAAAATCACTCGTAAATTATGTCCTATTCTGCATGTCATCCAACCTACTTATTGCGCCTTGTATTCCTATCTATTATTGTATGTTCTATGTGCCTGATTTTTCACCAATACATGTTTATCACTTTCGAAGTTGCTATATACACTAATTATATGTATTCTAATAAATAGTTATCACTACACTAGTACTACCAGAGCATTTGCACACACGTTCTAAAAAATGAAACAAAAGAATCATTTGACTATTTACCTTTAATAACCATCGAAAATATTCATACAACTGACAAAGAAACAATTGGATTTCACTTAAAGGATAATATTTTAGCTTACATTTGGTGTGCACGATAGTTGATGACGGTTAAAATGAATTTATACCTACGTGCATATACTTACATTTCTGGTCCATCAATCTTATCAGAGTAGCATCATTTATAGGACGAAAGGCTTGTCTTAGTATGCCATCAAATTCGCGTTCCAAGCTTCCCAGACCAACTGAATACAATGATGTCTGTATTTGTGAAAAAGACATAAAAGTAAACAAAACAAGATAAATATATCAGTAGATCCCGACCGATAGCTGCTACCTTGACGTGATGGTTAGGCTTGCATATCACAATGACCAACGAGCTATGCCGGTGAGACGCTTGTTCTCGAGAGGTCTTACCATGCCAGAAACATCTGTTGGGTAGTGGTAAGACGAAAAACAGTTACCGTTGTAATGTAAATAATCGCACTATAATGGGGGTCTAGAGATGAAGTCGTACTGCTGCTAGCTGGGTGGGGTGTGATGACAGTAACGTGTTTCCCTTGGATGACCAGCAGTTCCAAGCTGATGCTGCCTTCCCAAAGGAAACGGAAGTTACAAAAGGTCCACCCATAGAATAACACTTCATCTGACCCACGGTCTTCCGGTGCAGGCGGTTTGGGTTCTCTCCACCCAGCATTAGAACGACAGCAAACACACACTGAAAAAGGCCGTGTGTGACAGATTCAAGTAGAATTCCCACAGGCTCTGTGGCCGGACAAATCAATTTCTGCCTCAGCTACTTTAAGTAAAAATACACTTCCACGGTGTAGGGAATCGTAAAGTGTCAACCGCCCGCACGCTTTCAGTAGTACATAATATCCATTCAAACATCTGGGTGTATAACTAAGGTACTGTGGTGGAATTTAATTCCATATTAGATTTATTTATTCTATTGATAACACACAGTGATACAGTATTATTTACTTGATGACGTTTCGAGTACAAATTATTGCTGATAATCATGTCAATGGAATCACATTCCTTTAGACATATGATTTTTTGGCTTTGTCACCTCACATTATTTGTTGCAAACATAACCTATCCTCCTCAATTCTGTCTCTTCCCTTGTCTTTATACTCTGATACTAATATTAAGCCTCTTACGTCTTACCCAACCTCTTGCTCTGCAACCACTGCCAACGTTCAAAGCCGTCGAAACCACACTCCTAGTTTCGCAAGAACCCACCATCGATTTCATGTAAGAGCCTTCAACTTTTGAACTTTATGTCAAATTGGAAAGCTAGCATCCCTTACTAAAACTCTAGAAAATTCAGCCATGGATGAATGCTGTTTCAGAAACACACATACTGAAACCGCAAGTGGTTATTACATTGACGTCACCTGGTCACAATATTGAATCCTCAAAATTAACTTTAAGAGTATCCGGCGACCCATTGGATAGCTCTCGTGGACTTGCTGATGTAGGCATAGCATTGACTTGTAAAGCAGAAAGTGCGCTCGCAGACTAGATACCAGTAAACAGCCATCTACATGTAGTTCGACTGATTGGATCTGTGAGGACTGTGACAGCGCATGATACCTATTTGTAATCGCCTAAGCAACCACTGACTACAGTTCAGACGATGTAAAGGATGAACTCTATGAGAAGCTGTCAATTTTGCCACAGAAAATAAAACGTTTAGATATATTCATAATGGCAGGTGACGATCAAGTAGGAAGCCTGAGCCCATTGAGAAGGCATCCAGGAGGTATTCCCAGAGTCCCTTCCTAATGAACCAACAACGCTTGTCATCTCTCACAATTCTTTCCCAACAATCACTTGTTTCTGACCAGCATTAACTTCATCAACCATGAGGAAAGATACTGTCTCGTCTCACATAGCGACCGCCAAATTCAAACCAACAATCTACAGATAGATCACAGTGCTATAAGCCATCGTTGGAGAGAATAGGTGGCGAAATACTACCCTTCCTGGAGTACTCATTTAGACTCCGATCGTGCGCTATTACAGACTCGTGTACGTTTGCGTCTTGCTGGCTGCGGGAGTGAGGCTCATCTCTGCTCGATTGAAAGAAAGATGAGGAGGTCAAATACGTATTTGTTTGAAAGTGACAGCAATGCTCATCCTGAGGGAAAACCTGACGTGATAGTAAGTCTGCTGTAGAAACAGTGGTGAAGACAGTCGGTACCTAACTTACACTCGAAGGTCACCAAACATCACTGAATTTCCGCAATCTCATCCGAAATGACTGAGTCTAGCTGGCTTTGATCACGATGAAGAGCGAAGGCAACTCAAACGTAAATTCAAAAGGAGTCTTCGTAACGATTGCGAGCAGTGGTGTGTGGCGAAAGCATCACAGATGGAGAAGGCATCAGCGTTGGGTAACACTAGGCAACTGTTTAGGCTTACTAAAGATACTGGCAAGAAATAGAAGATGCTGAGTGAAATCATCACCGAAAAGGATGGGACGCTGATAATCTCTCAGGAAAGACGGCTAGAATGTTGGGCAGAACACTTTGAAGCATAGTCCAACTGGCCCTCAGCAACGCTTCAGTTGCCCAACATCCAGCCTGAACCTACATGAGACGTAGATGTCGATCCTCCAACTCTCCTTGCAGTTGACAAAGCTATATCGAACCTGAAACGATGCTAAGCAGCAGAACCTGATAGGTTGCCACCAGAAGTTTTCAAGCATCGAGGAAGAAGTTGTTGCCTAAGGTGACGGAGGTACTAGGTAGTGTATGGGAATCAGAGGTAGTGCCGTCAGACTGGTGTACTTCACTGATCATCACAGTCTATACGAAGGGGGAAAACTCTTCTTGAGACAACCACAGTGGAATTAGTTTGACCAATCTTGTCTCCAAGACACTAGAACTTATAGTTATCTGATGCCTGACTGGAGCTTGAGAACAACAAACTCAAGAAAACCAGACAGGTATCAGACCTTTATGAGGGTACATCGATCAGGTTCTGGAACACAGGCACAAATATCGGTGGCCGTCGTTTACCATATTTATTAACCTGACGGCGGCATTTGACTCTGTCAACCGTGAGGTGTTGCTGCAGTGTCTGACTGTGAAGGAAATATCAAACAAGTACGTAACGATAAACAAAGCTCGCTATTCGGACTCACACAGCAATAAAGGGGCTTATGCAGAGTTACCGTGTGAATTGACGACAACTAGAGGTGTTCACTAGGGATGTCCACTGTTATCGTTCCTACTTAACTTCATCATTGACGTACTAATGGACGTAACCTCAGGTACGTCTTACTTCACAGGGATCGATCTACTCTCTAGAGGTTATTTGGGTGACTTGGAGTATGTAGACGATATTCTCCTGTTAGGTGATGTTGAGAAAATTCAGGCTCTTCTGAACATCATAAGCAGGAATCTAAGTACGCTTGGTATGCATTTCCCTGGCATGTCAAATGTATGATGCTCCGGGACTGGTATGCAACCACTGGCAGTGTAATTACAAGGAGTGAAGTGGTGGAATGTGTCGACTAGTTTTCTTATTTACTTTGGGAGTTGCATAAGCCCGAACGTGCTGGTTGCTGACGAAATCTCAGCTCGGATACAGAAGGCCCGTTTGGTTTTGCCAACTTGCATCATCTGTGGCACCCGCGAGATATCTGACTATCTATAAAACGACGCGCATGTTAAGCTCCAGTTCGTTCTTTCCTGTTATGCGGCCATGAGACATGGTCGCTAAAGGTAGAAGAGATGAAGGGATTACACGGTTATGATGACATGCCTTCGTAGCATTGCTCGCGTATGGTGGAATCAGTGTGAGCAGTGTTTAGGTCAGGCGAAAGGTATGATGCAAGGTAGGCAAGCCGATTGACGAAGTAGTGAACCTTCATCGACTGAGGTGGGTCGGACATATACTGCGGATGCTGAGCCACCATTTACCTAGAAGTGCCATGGTAGGGAAAACTGGATTAAGTTGGAATAGGGTTCAGGGTGAGCAGATTGATAGGAAGCGGCCAAATGCAACAGTGACACAGCTGCGTAAGCTATTTTACCAATTTGGAATCCCTGACGTTCTGGCGAGCGATTTTGAGACTCCGTTTACGTCATCGGTGTACTCAGACGTTTGCAGCTAGTTTTGTATTCAACAAATTCGTGCCCCTCCATATCATCCCCAGCCCAGTGGTCAAGCAGAACGCTTTGTTGATATCTTCAAACAAGAATTTGTGAAGGTGAAGGGGGAGGAGATGATGGAAGAAATTTTCGATAAGTTTCCAACGCTTTACAGCACCACATCGAATTCTTCAGACCCGAATCAACTATCACCATCAGAAATCATATTTAGTCAAAAAGTCAAACCGTTCTCAATGCAGTTAAGCCTAAGCAAACAGAAAATGTGCAAAGGAACAGGTAAATGGAAAACCAGTTCGATCGCCATCAAGAGGCTATACGTCAAGAATTTAGATTCAACCAACAGGTTTATGTACGTAGTTTTCGCTTTTGACCACCAAAATAGATTTGTGGGCAAGTAGTCAGACGTAAAAGAAATGTCATGTACAAGGCGAATAAAGAAGGATAGACTTTGGTCCTATATGTGAACCACATACGAGATTTTCAGCAGACAGCAGATAATAAAGACTAGGACTTCATGCTTGAAGTGTTACTAGACACCTTCGACATTCTACAGCTAGAAACATAAGAAGCGGATCAGACGAGACCGGTTCCAGCTCGAAGATCATTTCTACAAAGAAAAGACCAAAGGCGTTTCAAATTGACCCAAGAAAGAAAATATACAGCTTTTACGAGGGGGAGGTGATAGGAAGCGGCCAGAACTGAAAATCAACATTTTAAGTCATCGCCCGTTGGAGTAGAAGTGTTTTTGTTTCAGATTTTATTTACGTTTATATGTGGACGAAATAACTTCATATATATGATATAGTTTATCAGAAAAAATGTCCTTGTAGTCACAGGTGATTCTTAGCCTTTTAACATTTGAATGACTCAGTGAAGAACAAGGTGCTGAGGGGGGATAGTCACATCGGCATTCAGTCCTAGCGTATCAGTGGGTTCAGTTTTTTTATTCTCTTACGCTTCTTTATCTTCTGTAATATCACTTTTTCTATCGACCTGCTCTTCGTATACTACTGAGAAGTGTGGCAACTTGAAGTGATGCGCTTGTGTGCGAGGTTCTACGTTGATTTTGTCATTCAGCCAGCCACATGAGTAAATACAAAATAAGGAGCGTACAAGTTAAAAACCATACAATAACTAATTCATAACGTACCAGTCGACTGAATTCAACGTCTTGTGGATTACTTTCTTGGAAATATGCTAATGCACCTTTTATGCGTTCCATAGCCTTTAAATAATCGTCAACAAGAGCAGTCGGTCTTTGAGTATAAAAAAAGAAACAGAAAATTAACATTAAAACTGTTCTGTTTTGAAGCATATTCTTTCAAAATACCCTTGTCTAATTGTGTTCTCCAATTCACGACCAGTACGATGGTACTCTTGTACTTGACTCAATTTTGACCGACATGATTCCAAATCTAAATGCCAAAACGAAAATATTTACAGTAGTGATAATAGTAAGCCGAAACTCAGTAGATATCTGGTGAAACAAAAATTGTTGACAAAAAAATCTATGTAAGAAAAATGAACTCAACGAGTTACAACATATGTATGCCTTATCTTGGTATAAGCGACAAATACCATGTTATTTGTTAAGTTCATTTCTCTCTCTCTCTCTCTCTGTATATATATATATATATATATATATATATATATATATATATATATATGCCACTGTGGTTGTCAGTCACCTGAAGTTTGTAACCTTCAGCCATTGACTTTGAATATTTCAAACGACAAGCCTACAAGCTCCCTCCTGAGTATAAAGACGCGGCTCACGCCAACAGAAAATGAAACAAGCTTCCTTTTCAGTATTTCTAATCCAGTTATCATCATGCACCAAGGTAAGTCATACCTCTTGCTTCTGTTGACTGTTAATTCGATGAACAAAAGGTCGGTAGTCAATCTCTCCCCCTCTATCTAACTGTATCAGCCATACGCACAGTTGTTTTGTCCCACCCTATTGTTAGATATTGCAATAGTTGAAATGCTTTCTGAATTTAGCAAGTTTCCAGTTCTCTAGTGATCTAACCGACCCCAATCGGCTGAACTAATCTGTGTAGTTGATGCCACAGTCATTGCATGATATTCTGCAGATCAAATTAATTTGTTTTATTAGGTTAATAGGATCCTCAAGTCAATAAAGTTTATTTGTCACTTCTTAATTTTTAATGCCACCTTAACCCTAAGTAGATACTCAGTACCTGAACACGCCTAAGAGGGGCTTCAACTATTAGAAATGACTACAGTTCATAGGTAAAACATTCCCGAAGTTTTTAAGTACATAGCATTTCTTCCTGATTATTGGTATGAAAGCATTAAGTGATGAAAATCCCATTCTTTGCTTCTGACGTTCAAACTTGGTGAATAACCGACACTTTTTGAAATTATTCGTCGAAATTCGATTCTCTTCGCTCGATTCGAGCCTGAGGAAGATTTAACTGAAAACACTATTTTTCGTTGGTATCTCATTCTAAGCACTGAATTACCATCTAGAATACTTATACTGTTCGACTACCTGGACTGAAAACCACTCACAGTAACCTTTTTCAACATAATAAATTATATGTACCAGATCAACTGCTCTATTGTTTAACATTGTCTAGCAACACTATACTTAAAGAGGAAAAACAGTACAAGTAACTAACTTCTTTGTAGTATCTGGAGTTGTTCCATGTTTTTATTCAACGGTTCCATACGTGTTTGATAAGACTGAATAGTCTCTATAATCTTCTTCAGCTTTTCGCTAGACTGATTCGACAACGTGTTGAATTGGTCTTTTAAACTGGAAATTTCCGTCACATAATTTTTTATCTATAAATATACATCAAGTAAATAAAAAAGTAATCATAACCATAAATATTCTGGATTTTGTTGGTCTGTGCATTTAATTAAAATACCATCAGAATAGTACTAGTTACAAATAGGGATAAACTTGTCAAAGATTTCGAACGGACAATATAAAGCAAAAGTGTGGAAATGATACCCTTTTATAAATCATGCAATATGAACATTCAAATTCGTGGATATACGGTCTAATTTTTGAATCACAGCCGAGTTTAAGTGGATATCGAACCTAAATAATATACACTACTTTTGGAGGTAGGGTTCATTGGCTTAGAAACTCAACCTTCGGTCACTGGTTCGAACCCCGCTCTGCATATTTTGACCTAGGCAACAGAGTAGTATTACGATATGTTACAAGTTAATTGTGGCTCATAGCTCAGTGCATAAGCGTGTGCCAGGTTGCTGAGTTGCACTCTACGATGGGCTACTAATGACCGAAACAGCTTCTTAATTAGTGAGGATTCAAATTTCGGAATGAACATGAATTCTAGCTGATTTGTAGCGACTTGAATTAATAACTTGTTAACAGCCTCTGAATATCAATCTTCCAGTGTCATGGTAGTTATTTTGAATTGCAAAATAAAATCCTTAACTCAAAGCAATCAATCGGCAGTAACAGGTAGTCGGTGTATATTAGCGCGGGATCCGACATTACTGCACAGCAGTCAAAATTGTTATACATTAAGGTAGTAGGCATACAAATGGTAGATGGAGTAGTAAGAAAGAAATTAAAAGTGGTGAAGAGTTGTGAGACGAGAACAATTAGCAATGATACTACAGGGGAATTCGGTGTTGGGATTAGGACGAAGATAACGTGTGAATGCATCTGCGCCACTGACATCTATTCTCAGCTACATCGACAAGAGCATCCAACACCAACTTCAGTTGTCATGCCGACTCTAATCAGAAAGTCTACATTCCCCTCTATGACTTAGATCGATAATCGGAGAGTTCATGAACTAATGCTGCATTTCAGTATCGCTACTTTTAATCTTTTTTTCAGTCAGCAACTACTTAAGCTAACATTGCACAATGGGGAAGATGACAGTTAGGCATTTTTAACACATTTCCAAGACATATGAGTCCACGAAGATTTGTAACTTCGTCAACTAACTTCTGCGTTGCTGACGTGGTGGCACTATGACATATGGTCAGTGCTACGAGAGCAACGATGGTCGAATACCTGGAGCCTTCTCCTATCCTCTATCTTTAATGGACATGTTTCACAACCGTAAAGTAAAACAGAGCGAACTGTATTGGACTACGATTACCTGACTTCTTAAGCAAGTCAAGTTGTTAACGTGGTCAACCACAGAACACCACATAGTTAGACAGTGCCGATGTGGACCAATACCGTAATGGAATTTTATGACTGATTGTGAGAAATGCACCTCAAATATTCTTCAATTGTTACACAAGGGGTTCAGAAGACAGCCTCTTGTGAATGGCTCCACCAAACAGGTCTTTGTTATCTGTACACTACAGAACCATTACGAAGTTCCCTGCAACAAAGTCAAATGAGAAGAGAGAAGCCTACGTGAAGAATGTATGACGAATTTTGAGTAACATGAAAAGAATGGGGATTTCTGACAGAGACCAGTTGACGTACACAACCATTAGCTTTAAATGCCCACGCGCGTTGGAATACACAGTCGTCAATACAGCGATGCACTTACCTAGCACCCCTTTCAGTTAGAAACACTTCCATAAGACCTCTCGATCCCCGGAGTCAAGTGTTGCATTCAGGTCGAGAAATACAGTCAATGATAGGCACCGATACGTGTGTCAGTGTTCCAAGATCTGGCAGAAGGTGAAAATCTGATCAACATACCCACGAACAAGTTTGAACCTGCCTGGTTTTCTGTTCCCAAACTTCCCCTAGGCGTTTATGATTATAAAAGGTAAAATTTAGGACACTTCATCAGACTAGTTCCACTATGGTTATTACAGAAAGCTCGACGGTGACCTATCAGAGGCGGTCGTTTCTGGTTCCCAAACAAAATGTCACTCCAGTCAGCCCAATCGATAATAATTAAATTCCACTGGTACTAACCCGTCGATGACTGCTGCTTTTCCTTGATACAGGTTACACACAACCTTTTTAACTTACGCAGGAGTTCAAGGACAAACCCCAATCTTCGTTTAGGATAGACGATAAGTGAAGACTAGCTAGAGTTCAGTTCCTAGAAGTATTCTGTTCGTCGTTCTAGTCATCTTTCTTCCCAGTGAATTGCAGACCAATTCTTCCCCGTTGCAGACCCACTAAACATTGGATTTTCTCACGTTTTCGTGACAAGACTCAATAACTATCCAGTATTGTCTATAGCACTGCATCATCCATCTTTGTCTTTACTGTGCACTACTGGTTGTGCTTACTGCGTGAACCCTTTGTCACCCTATGTTCTAATTACCTCTGTTCCTCATTGTGCTCAGACACTACGAGTATGTTCACGTGCATCTATTGAGACTCAGTGAACCTCAATGGTCTTTTCCTTTTGGTCAATTATGGACTGTTTATACAGCAAACTGGAGACGACATCAGACTCCTTCAGGATGAATGACACCGTGATCGTCGTCCACGTAAATGTACTATGAAGAGCCACTAACTTTAACTGATCAACTCCAGCTATAACTGCTAGTTAATTAGTCGGTCTCCATCCATCATAAGGTCGTGGTTGATAGATGCCACACCAGATAATATCTCTCTTCATATCTGTAGTTCGCGCTGGCCGATAATATATGGTTGTTTGAGCATAATTTTACCAGACAATCACTACTATTCATTATTTAACAGGGATTCCGAAAGCACCACCCAAGTGTCTTTTTGACTGCATAAAGCATACTTTATTTTTACTACGATGAACTAGTTCGTCAGGAATAAATTTACACGAAATATAAATGTATTATGTATGGATTCATAATACTGATTGAGGAAAACGAGGAGATTTGAATATGAAACCAGTTTCTTACATAGAATAGTCCTAAAGCCTGAAATCCAGAGTGTTGTGACCCCAATAAGGTAATTGTATATCATTGTTTACTAGATGTTGACTATTATGGCAACATTAATTGCTGAATGGGTCTTCTGATGAAATGTGCATTCTGAAATCTACAATCAGAACTTTAATCAGTCGGGAAAATATTCCAAGACTCTCAATCCGTGCAGTACAGATTTCATATAACTGTTATACACCTTATACTAACATGAACAGGTGAAAATTTAATATGACTTCATACTTTTTTAACTGAAGTAGATCGATGGTGATTAAATCTGCTATCTTGCCGAGATGGTCAGTCTTACCCACTGCAATGAACTTTTTGAGTTACAATGTATACAAAAGCTGTTTTTACTGGGGTTGTCATGCAAACAAAATCAGTTGGAAAATGGTGCAACTCAAAGCAGTTGATCGCACGTAAGAGGGTAAAGATTCTTTTTTCCTACGATTTATTTCAAATATGTTGCACTATATACAACCTTAAGGAATTATCAATAGCAAATGCACCAACATAAGCTGTGGAAATCAGCTTTGTTTGATTAGGTACTCAAAATTTAGGTAATGGGTTTCAAAGTCGAAGCAAACACGACATACATCCGGCCGGGTAACCAGGTAATGTCATAAGCCCTACACAACAACTGTAAATTAAAGACAACTAAATTAACATTCACAGAGTCGAACTACACAAGTTATTCACGCATTAAAGCCTGTGGCAATATGTAACAATGGTCAAACACTTAGAGAGACACTGATAAAGATTGCAACAAAATTAAGTGCAGAAAAAGGCACACAAGTGAATCGGTTCGAGTTGCAAACGTTACAGCAGCATGAAAGGAATAAGGAAATAGAAGTAGAGTGAGATCATAGTAAACAAAAAGTCCAGAAGAAGATAAAGTATTTAAAAACTGAAGGTTAGCGAAAAGGCTCACACTTTAGAAGACATCAAGTGAAAACACCTGCGCCCTTGGGACTCATTTCTAGTTATATCATCAAATATCTACAATCGTCCATTCCCACAGTCCTGAGGACTCGGACCCGGCAGTCTACACCTCCATACACGACTCAGACTAACATTCAGAGACTTAATAGACTAGGAATACATCTTCGTCAGCTTCAAACCCAGTCCATCTTCGGTCAACAGTGCACTTCCAGGTAGCAGGTAATGGCATGCGCAGCACGTGTTCAAGCCACCTCAGTCACTGAAGGTTTATCGTCTCATCGACTGACTTGCTTTTTTCGCTTAGTATCTTATTTTCATACCAACCGGTTTACATTAAAGAAATCCACTACATTTTATTCGCGACTGATAATTGCTTCCTTGACGAGTTTGCATATCACAATGACCCAACGAAACTACGTGATGTGACTGAGGATCGGTATAGATGCATCCACACACCATCTTAATCGTCATATCAATTTTCAATAGCTTCCTTGCTTCTTATCTCTCTCAAAGGCTTTCTACCACTTTTAACTATTTTTTTCTTTATTTCTGTATCCATCCTCTGGATGCATTCGCGCTTGATGTGCTGACATGAAGTGTGGCAAATTGGACAGTCATGTAGTAATGTCAGTTTTCATATTGATATTATCCATCTGTCTACTACATTTTATTTAACTTGGTCATGCATGTGGGCATTCAGGTTTTCATTTTCTCATTTTAATTTACAGAAATTGACCTGGTATGGTAATCTTGAGTGCACGTAGACTACATAGATTTGTTACGTGACGACACTAACGTGTAGTCTACTTACTATGTACAATGGTGTGGAGATTTTAGTTACAAGACAAATTTTAATCAAAACTTTACACGGCAACATGGACTGTATGGCCTAAACAGGTAGTTCACTTAACGAAACACGGAACTTCAACTGAAATAACACAAACATGTAGCTCGATAGGTAAGATCAGACTTGTGCAACAGGGAATGAACCTTACTGTATGACAAACAGTGATACTGATTGGAAGCCCAAATGTTAATTGGTGGAGTAAAGTTTCAACAAATAAACCAAAAGTTGAAGATCGGTTAAGTAAAACAACGATCCACAGCTCCATTAAGGCAACAATCTTCAAGCCATGCTAATGGAGTGGACTAAAAGAACCTTTTCGAAATGAAAACTGTATTTGTTCTCATTCAAACTATTTCATGTAGTCACTCGTTTACAATATTTGCACATACCAATCAAGAATTCAACATAGTATTTAACAGATTTCTAAAGCTTTTAACAACAGATCAAAGCATTTTGTGCGAACGAAACTGCCGATAGTGACAAGCGAGCTGATTTATTTGTTATGTGGTTGTATACAGAATAAATATCGTAAACCCAGGAAGCGGTTATTTTTTATTGTTACTGCGGTCAGAGTTATAAAAAAAATGACTCAACCAAGACAAAACAACAGATATGATTGCTTTACCTTACCTGTGCTGACGACATTTCACTACAATGTAAGCGGACTAAGAGTTCGGTTTGACACCACCAGCAGCCCAAAGTCGGAAACGGTGAGTAATCAGCAGGTTAATCGTAGGACTTCAATCAGGTGCTATGAATTTCCAAGATCAGAGAATTTCAAAACAAACGGTTAAAGTAGGTGGAAATTTAATCAGAAAATATGCAGTTTAATACGGATGTGATTGAATACAGACATCTAGTGAAGTGTAGCTCACCTAATCTATAGCCAGACGGAGATGGGAGTAGGCAATGGGATATCGATTGTGAGGGCGATTGATGCTACCTGGCTTCCCAAACCTGAGTAGGCAAGGTGGGGTTCGAACCCGTAACCCACTGGTTACGATTTCCATAAACCAGTGAGTTACAATTCTACAAATAGCAACGGACAAATCAACACAATATCTGACAGAAGTGCATCAGTTCAAGTTGCTACACTTCAATATAGCATGCTAAATAGCTGACAGAGTGAAATTAAAGTATACAAAGCTGTACTGCAGAAAAAAAATTTTGAAAATGAAGCTGTCTAAAGTGCTGACGCTTGAGACGTCAGTGTATACATTCGTACCACTGACCGATTTACAGCTGCCACCAGGACTCTGCAACCGCTGACTCCTATTGTCTTGAGGACCTCAGGCAGAAAGCCTACACCTCCCTACGTAGCTCAGACTAACGCTCACAGACTGATGCCACGTATTGGTCTGGCAACCCTGAGCCTCCATGAAACCCAGTCCTACTCTAGCTAATATTGCACGTCCAGGAAGGTGGTGTCTCGGCATGCGCAACACATATCTGACCCAACTCAGTTGCTGAAATTTCACAACCTTATTTATCGGCTGAATTGCCTGGTACTCTTCGTCTAACCTCGACTATGCTCACACGACGATTCTACCATACGCGAGCAATGCTAACAAGGCTTTCATCGTCGGAAACCTTCAGTCTCCTAATATCTGTTTTAACAGCCATGTTAGCTACATTGCAGGACACAACGGACAGCAGTCGAGTATGCTCGTCGTTTTTGTACCAATGTGGCGAAGTTTGGTCCTGTGTCAACGGTGGCGCAAAGATTGGTTCATATGCAATACATCTGGCCCATGTCCGATTCGTGACCCAAGGCTTGATCGAAGTATAACTTATTAGGTTTGACAAACCTATTAACTTGGAGAGTGAAACATCAAATCGATCAGCCGCTGATTCAGTGTTCACTATAATACACCTGGACGTAGCCTAAAAATAGTATTGACGCCTTACTCTTCTTTCATTCCTTAAACTAACTTTCTAAAAAAGAGCTCACAGGCATGTGGTGGCATAAGAAAAGCAAAAAATGGGACAAACGTTTTAAATGCCAAAGGTCAAAAGGTGCCATCTAGACATACTTTCAAAGCAACCGGTAGACTGACCTTGGACGAACTTCCAATATCCAATATCTTTCCTCGAGCTAGTGTAAACCAATTGATTTCTTCGCGCTCGCTTTTAAGTCTTGGGGAATGTTTCCAGGTCTTTGGCAGATTCCGATGCAGTAGGTATACCCACTCGACTGCTGTAGCTCTGGTTAGCCTGTCGATCTGTTGGGTGTTGGTTAAATTTTAAGGGAGTGTGTGGGGGGTTTTTGCCGAGGACTGTGGTGCAGACGGATTCCCCAAGTCTCGTGCTAGCAGAAAATTGGTCAAACTGGTTGTAAAAAAAAGATGGAAAATATGTTTAGCAAAAGCGAGTGGGAGAAAGTGCGAAGAAAAAGAAACAATGGAAAAAACGGTTAGGAAAAGAGGAACGGTATGGAAGAAGAAACATTGGTGGAGAAGAGTGGTTGGGAGCGCTTTCAATAAAGTGTGGGATGAGGGAAGAGGGGGAGCAAATAACATTATAGGACGGTTTATGGGGATAGAGATGGTAATTCCATTAGTAGGAGACGGTAACTGGGGTAACGTCTGTAGGGACGTGTAAGATTGAGCCAAGTTCACAGTGATAATATTGTTACAAATTATTCGGTAATGGGGTGGTCGTGCTGAGTCAGCATACAAGTGTAAGGCCCATAAATAGAAAAAAATGGAAATTTGTTTACCACTGCAAAAATATTAATTGGTGATTGTCCGAAAAAGATTAGGAAAACTATGACGTAACTAACAGTCTAGAATCAAGGATTAACATTTATGATAGCTTCCGAGACATTCCTTTGACTAATCCTATGAGACCTCACAGGCCAAAGTGTTGTGCAAGCAAGCACGGGGGTCATTAGAGCGAAAAAATACCATAGGATGCATTCATAACCCTAGTAAGTGAAGCATTTAGACTCGAATGATAGAAGATGGAGGACAAATGTAAGTCTAATGTTCTCTCATATTAGAAGTGCTAGAAGAATTGAGGGTCACTGTTTTGTAAGAATGTGATTCGATGGAACACATTTGGTTGATTCGAACCTAGTTAAAACACATAGTTTATCCAGATGCATCATCCAAATGTATTCCGCGGACAATTCTGAAATTTCGGGGCTTATAATATTTCCGATGTTCCTCTAATGGATCCTATCAAAATTACTTAGAAGATAGCCCTCGACAGCCTAGAAACACGAAGCTATGTGATTCAACCGGCCTGGATGGGTTTTTTCCTAGGATTCTGTTTTTGTTGGACAGTATTGTTGATGCATCCTTAGATGTGTCATTCAGCGTGTCCTTGCCTGAGGTAGAACTGGTCAGGAGGATGTCGTAATAATTTCTGTGTTTAACGGAGGCAATAAACAGCTAGTCATCAGCTACTGACTTAACGATCTTTCTAGTACTGTAGCTAAGCCAATGGAGAATACACCAACTGGTGAGATTCTCGAGCATCTGGGGACCTGAAACCCACTGGCGTGGAAGCGACATGGCTTCTGCAATAGACGCTGTTGTTTAGCAAACCTGCTCGAGTTGGGAAGGACTGGAGTAAAGCTAGAGATTGTGGACTGCCTATGGGCGTGCAGTTTGTTGGTTCCAGCGACGAGTTGACCATTTGTTGTTGAAAAAACTTTTACCGGTGGCATTCATTGTGTAGTTTATGCATAGATCGGAGAACACTCACATGAGAGAAGGTGAAGAGTAAGGGAGAACGGAACATAGTCTAAGTAGAAATTAGTCACCGGTGATAATTCCGAGTGTGTAACTCTTGAACCCTCCATGCGCCACAGATATACCAAAGATGCTTGCATCGCCATCACCGGTATTTTCCGACGGCTTCACGGTGAGGTATGCGTTGCAGGCTTACATTGATCAGCTGGCTGAGTTGTCCAAGTGATAAAGCCCAGAAATCTGTCTCAGCAAAAATGTGGCAATTTTCATCGTGAGTAACTTTCTGGTGTGTAATCAGAGTGTGGTCAACCAGTTCATTAGGTTCTGGAACGAAAAAATCAGGGGCTGTGGCAATTCGGACCTAAATACAACTAAAAGTTGTGATCTATGTGCAGCTAAGACATTTCTCATTCTCCGGTAGCTTTGCAGAGCATCTTAATGCTTCGGTGGATAGATGCTTAGGATTTTATAACCCCCGTATGTAAGACCGCATTTAAGAACAGCACATCCAGGTTGCTATTCCATACTTCAAATGCAAAGTCAACATGCTAAAACAGGTTACCACTAATTTACTGACAGGTCTCACCCAACTCTCATATGAAGAAGGACTAGCAAGGACCAGGCCTTCTGTCTTATCTTAGGAAATCATGTGACCTGATCTATGCCTCAGTGGTGAGTGAAGTGTTTTTTGATCACATTTCTTTACCTCTTCCCTGACGGATCGTCTAAGACGACATCAAAAAGGAACCGAGAGCCGCGGTTCAAGCGTATTCGAGTGTGGTAATGGTTCTGACGTAGATTAGTCAGTAAATGAAGCCTGCCACCGGAACGGGTGGCAGTAAAGTCAGCAGAAAAGATGGGTTAGACATCCCATAAATATGCCAGGCAATAATGACCGGCACAGACAGTTGCAAATAATGTGTGAAGAGAAGGTAGAGCACAGTTTCATTCCTCATGACTTTCCCGAATTTATTCTTGCTTGAGTAGTTTCTGGTGCTATTTTACCTAATCGTCCTAATCACGTCAGAAAATGTTGGTTGTACTTTAACACTTTGTTTATTCCTATCACATAACACTTTACTAATCCATTGTTTTCACCAGCTTTACACTCCTTTCTGAGTTATGCACATTTCATAATCCATTTTATTATCACTCACACTTCAAACGTTATCAAAAGCACCTCTAACGCCATCATTATAATTCTTCATTAATTATATATTGCCTGATGTTCAGATATTTATCATTTCAGACCGACAACCTTCTCCTTCTCACCCCTGACAACTCACAACCTCATTGTACTTTTCAGAGTCGAACTGAATCCCCCCCGTCCTTTTGTTCCACCTTTACTCGCACAACTGAAAAACGCCTCTCTGACAGATCTGCTTATCCGTTCACCTGAATTACATTGTTCTTAGCTCCATATCATGATGTAACTGGATGGTCATAAAGGTCACCACCTTCTGTACGAATATTAACCTGAAAACCTTATGTCAGATTCTTGAAAAGGACCTTCCCGGCAGGATCGGAACGTTGAGGAACAATACGGAATATTTGTTTATTCTGTTATTTGTTCTGATATACTACTTCAGGATCGCGCAAATAAGATAAATCCTAAACTTCTGTTTTGTGTTGCTTTTATCGACGCCAATAGGTTGGTTTGGCGAAGTTCGCAAAACCGCACAAACCAAGAGAAGTAGATACCTAGAAAAGGTAGTGTTCTGTACATTAACATGTTCCGCATTACTTCTGTAGCCATATTCCATCCACCAAGTCCCTTCAGCAGAAACCATTCGCGTCGTTAGACCAAATTACTTGCCTACGCATCAGGAGCAAAAGCCAAGACAGGCTCCTTAAGATGAAAGTTCAAAGTTAATACTCTCTGAATGCTAACATGTGGGCAGGCGCCATCCGGTTAGAATGTGCTATTCTCTGTGACTTAAATTTATTACGGAGGCATTTAACTCTCATGGTAGATATCTTCACCAGAGCTTAAAAATATTGTCGTGCGTCCCCTCTCGTATTGTAAACTGGAGGATAGCCTCCACATTTAGGTTTATCTTTAAAATTAAAGATATGTAAGGCTGAAGGGGATTGTGAAGGATGTGGTACCCTTTGATCGTATCCGTTCTGATCGTCCTGCGTTAGAGGGGATACATTTGGGATGCAGAAAAGCGATCCATACGCAGTTTGCAAAGCAGCATCGAGACAGTCGTGGCAGACCTCACCCCGATCCGTCCATGTTTAACAGTACCTTCATTAAACAAGAGTAAACAACCGGCAAGATTACTCTTGTTGGAGGAAAAATATGTGATCTGCACACGTCAGTGAGAGGGCGCGTAGTTAGAATAATTAATGCCGGCGAAAAAAATCAGGGGACAAATCCATAAGATGCAAGCTGGTGTCGGCACTCAGTGCCTTCATCGACTTCACAGGCTGACTCAACTGTTGGAAATCAGCAAACTCAGGTTCTTTGAACCACCCCTTAGCTTTCCCAAAAAGGTCAGACCAGTTCTAGAGAAACAATACAGTAAGTCCATTGCTTCCCCAAGTAATTTTATTCTCAGCAAGTCCAAGCCCGAAAGAGAATGGAGACTGAGTGAGAATTCATGTATATGCCATTGGTCAACGAGTGTCTGACTATCAAACGGTTCACTAGCGAGCGCTTCATTCAAAAGACTGGTGTTGATAATCCAACGAGTGGGTGTGAGTTTCGATACCCCTAAGTTTGATACATTGATGATGATACACAACCAACGTCACCACCACCAACAAAAAGCTCCAATCACCATCAACGAGAGAAATTTAAAGGAAGTAACCTTTTTCACATATCTAAGCAGCATCGTTTTAACTACAGGCGGCACAGACGAGGACGTCAAAGCCAGGATAGGAAGAGCAAGAAGGGTGTTCATTAACCTGGAACCAGTGTGAAGATCTGCATTCAGCATACAGCGTGAACACGATCCGAATTTTCAACGATAATTCGGTCAAGTCAGTCAGTGTTTCTGTGTAACGGCTGAGAGACTTGGCGCGTTACGAAGAGCATTTACAACTAACAACAGATATTCATCAGCAGCTGCCCACGATCCTTACCGAAGATCAGATGGCCAGAAAGAATGGGCGTCGAGAAACTCTGGTAACGAACGAACCAAGAACCCATCGTCCAAAAAATATGCATAAGAAAGAGGAGATGGATTGGGCATGCGCTGAGAAGACCATTCAGGGACGTCACGCGCCAGCCCAGGTGCTCCAATGGAAGCCAGACAACAAACGACAAGTTGGGCGTCCGAGGGTGACATGGAGGAGATCATGTAGGAAGGACGATAGCCAGTTTCAAAAGATTGCGGAGAAGGAGTGAAATGGAGGCGTACTGCTTAAGTCCTATGTTACAATAGGTACCAAAGGACAAACAAATAATAATAGAAACAATAAAAGTCTGCTACGTCGCTGAAAAAGATTCAATAAATTCAACATTTCGAAGGATTTCAACAAATCCATGTTAAGCGAAATAACGCTGGTGCCACGGTTTCAAGCTCCTCTCATCCGAAATTCGAAGCTATTTGCATAGGTTGAATAACCCAGTATCCTGCTCCGAATGTCGACATTGTTTACATGGTGATTCCGCCACACTTGTGCGATGCTGGGAAGAAACATGTATTCTCTTGACACCTACCATTTTGGACGGCCATGCCTCACAACTGTATAGCGAAGCAGAACGAACTGCAACGTAACATACTTGCCCTTTGTCGAGTGGTTGGATATATCACGAGTACCCGAAATGCCGTAGGATGGCAGATGCTGCACTTGTCGTTCACATCGAAGCTGAGATTTCGTCGGAAGTCGGTGAGACACCATCAGTTACACATGTGCAGATTTAGGATGCTGTTTTTTATCGATTCTCATTCTCACAGTTCTCTGTCTCTCCGAGTCATTTGTTTTGGCTTTTAGCAAATCATTTATGGAAATGTATCATATTTCGTTGGAGACATGAGGTGTTCTTCCGATTGCCTTATCAACCGATTTCGCTGGTCATGAGTACCTATTCCTTAGGTGTGATGCTTTGTTGGTCGTTTTCCTAACAAATTAATCCCATTTTTCGATAGTTATGGATTTGCAGTCTGAAGAAGTTAATTTGGTTCTGTCTGTCGTACTAAGGTACTTTGGACTTAATATTGCAATTTGCACATAACAATAATGATATTTATTGCTGAGTTAACGGTCGCATATCGTTTTTACAGAGACGTCTATTGCATGTAATGTCCGGATACAAACCCTGGTTATTGTTAACGCGAAGAAAGTACTAACACTTGTCGTACTTGGGAACTTTTGCTTGGTTATTCCGCTGCGATGTTTCATTGTATAAATATGCGGTACTTATATCCTCTAGTGACGGTATAGGTGCGGACTGAGATTACCAGGCATAAAGATGCATGTAATTTATGTAGTAACGTGTTCATACCTGTAAAAATGATGTATACCTGTATATTCAGGAGTAGATATTATTATTTTGTTGTGGAAAATCTTCGGCAATATCGTCCACCAACTATACTTTATCCCAAGTAGTGGCAATCCCCAGGCTGAAAGAAAGATTTTACATCGCATGTAAATAATGGACATTAGGTTCCATGTTGAAGTTTTGTGTTCATTCAGAGGTAATAAAGGCTTCCGGCAGGAATGAAAACCGTGTTTATCGAATGTGTAGAAGCGTCATGCAAAGAAGGAAGGGAAGTAATTTGGTGAACTCACTCTCGAAGAAGTAATGTTGGCCTAATTCCTTGAGGTTTTTCATTTGATGATAATTATTATTGTTTCCTGGCTATACAGACACACTATTTTTACAGGTATGAATAAATTTCTGTGTAAATTAGATTTTCTTAAAGGCAAGCAACTTAGATCCTCACCATTTCAGTTACTAGAAGACATACATTGTATGAAAATGAAATGAAGCAGCGCAGCAGAATAACTATGAGCAAGTTGAAAAGATTGACAACCGGAAATAATTTCTTCGCATTAGCGAAAAGTCAGGGAAAAATAAAACTTGGAGCCAATACTCCCGATGTGACCCCACCCAAATTTTGCTTAAGAACAATGATGAAAAGCTCATGCGTGGATATATGCATGTTGTTCGTGATTAGCTGTTGTTTATTAATTTTAGAAACATTGATTTCCTGTGTTCTCGGACCGTCCTTATCGAAAGTTCTTAATCTTGCTGAACACTACCTCCGAGCCACTTATCCCCGTTTATCAACTCCACCGTTGGCACATATTTTGTTTGTTTGGACGAATCGGGAGGTCTTCCAGATCACCTTGTCAGCCGATTTCGCCGGTCGTGACGACTTTGTGGTTGGTAAGTGTGACATCTTCTTGGTCGCTTTCCCAGTCAACTAGTCCCATATTTCGATAGTTACGAAGTTGCAGCCTGGAGAGCATAATTTGATTCTGTTTGTGGTAGTTAGCTCATCGTGCTCTGTTGTCTGACTCCAAACCTATATACGCGACCCGATACACTATGGACTATTTATTACCTCGGACACTGCCGATCCGTCCGTGTCAGACAGTGCAAATATCAGGAGATAACTCGAAGTATGTAGCAGGAGAGCAGACAAAAATTTGAAATCAGTACAATTGATCAAATATTCAATTATGAGTTGCTAAATAAATCAACAAAACACTGTGAAATATTTTCATCCAATACAACAAGTATTCCCAGCAGAATTAATCTGTATCACCTCTAAAAGTAACATGGTGTCCTGCATATGCATTGATATAGCCATACACGTTGGTTATATAACTGTGGATATTTTATTGATACTCCAGATTGTATAAATGGGTCCTCTGTGGTTAGCAAACTAAAAACTGAAGACCATTCTAAGTAGTAAACTATTATATTACTAATCAGCAAACTATGCGAAAGGACTGACAACGTCGGTCGGTTATAAAGCAAACTTTGAACACTGCGCGCTTTTGATATTGATAATGGAGCCTGTCTGTGAGATGGGAGATGGCAATCCATATCCGTCTCATGAATTTCAGCAAGTTTCAATAAGATTATGCACACCAATGACTTCATATGTAAATTATTTAATACTAGATACTTTCAAGAGTTATGAATTTGACGGTGCTTGTAAACCGGTATCCCTCATGTTAAGCCTGTTAAGTGAAGGCGACATTTACTATTATCTTAACTTTAACACTTTATGTACGCTGTAACGTAATATTTCCTCGTTCATTTCATAACTAGCAGGACCTTCGGCAGTTTTTAATTGAGTTTGATGACATTCCATCAGTACCACTCACTGCTCAAGTCTTGTAGATATTTTGAGATGTACCAACGTGATGAAGCCTGTAAACTGGCTTCTCTCATGTTAAAATCCTTTTTTTAACATGAGAATAAAACATTTATTTATTTATTTAAATGCTACATAAGTCTCTCCCTAGAATAGAGATATAAGAATGAACATCTGTGTTCGATATAATGTGCTATCTGATAAGGGTACATTCATTTATAAGGTAGTTAAAGCATAGAAGGAATGTTCTGGATATCTATCGCCAGGACGCAAACTAAGGAGTATTTACATAAAAAATAGTCGAAACACAAAAATAACTTTACCAAAGTAATAATATATCGGGAGGCAAGAAAGAAACCAAAGTCGTTATGCCCAGAATATTGAGAAGTAAAAGATTCGGAAGTCCGTGGGTCCATGCAAAGGTGTGTGTGTGTGTGTGTGTGTATCGAAGGTCTGACAAAATTGTGTGATTGTGTTTTCAACGAGGCAATGAATAAAATCGGTAATAACGTTACTAGTGAACTGGTTCTATGAAAAGTAAATTGTCTATAAGTAATGTTGTGGCCAACAGACTCTTCTTTCAAACCTTGGAGTTCTGCTGCCGTCGTTAGTTGTGGGCGTTTCGGACGCCGTTGTTTCCGTCTTGACGGCGGTTTTCGGTGTTTCCGGTTGCTTTACTGCGGATCAAGGCTTGGAATCCGTGACGTCTGGCTCCATAAATGCTGGCTTCATTCTGTCGATGTCCACATGTCCGACGGCTAACATCTGTTGAATACATGAAGGAAGTCCGCATAGCTAAAGGTGGTAGAATAGACGTTATTGGATACTAACATATCTTCGCGTTCATTTGTTCTCAACATTCGATATGCAATATACTCCTGTAGATTATATGACATACTATTGCCAAAATACTTTTCATACTGAGAGACTATACCCTCATTAATTTTTACCACTGGTGTTTAACGATATCGCTTTTATCCAGTATTTGTGACCAGCAATATTTGAACAGTTATTTACTCGTATGGCACGATGATTTGCGTCCTTCAAGACTTTTACAGTTTCAATAAGGAAATACATCTAGATATTGCCCGTAAGATGCCATATGTCCGTATAATTCACCATTCGAAATATATTATTGTTATCATTACTGTTATAATATTTACTCCCTCTTACCTATGCTTCACCTTCAGTGGTTGCCCTTATCATATCCTTCTGGTTTATGGCCCTTTGTCTGTTTCTTAGACTACCTTTTTCTTTATTCTCAGCATAATTGCCACTGTTATTTTCCTTACGCACCTGGCATTTCTGCTATTTTTATACCTACACCATTACTTAGCACCGTAACCAATTAACAGCCATTACTTTCAAAATGCAGTAGCTCAATTCCAGGCTATTGAGTCTAGCATGCAATACTGACAGCAACGTTGCTGTTACTGTTATTTTCGGGGAAAAAACCAACGTTATTCATTACTCTGAATTACTATTCAACTCCTCATTTATGTCCCATACAGAATGACCTATTCCTCAACTCATTGCACTCCTGCTTTCGCATTACTGCCTTAAATGCGCAAAATGTTCGTTGCTGCGTTGCTGTGCCGTTGTTGATGTCTCGGGGTACACTGCATGTGTACATCCGCTTTTGTGTATTGTCTAGTGGTATGTACAATTACCTTATAGATTATTCAGCTGACGAATTCTACCAAATTTCATGAATTCAGTTGATTCTGCTTTTTACACGTTCGCTACTTCCCTTAGGATCTGTCGAGAAGTTAATGTCTTCAGTTATTCACTTGTACTGAGTCTCTCCTGGGATCTCTTTTTTGTTACTAGGTGTATTTGTATCATTTTAATGCGTGCTTCTGCATTCTGGTAAGACTTGAACCCACAAATTTATATGCAGGTGCGTGATCTGATGTGTGTGTGCTCATTTCTCGCCAGGCTATTCGAAGGCACTAATTCTCTTTTTTAGAAGTTTCGTGACGTCGAATACAATTTTCACTTGACAGTAGTAAAATAGGGCCTAATTCAGTTCATGTTGGATGGTTTTTCAGACACCAATGTTGCCATGATTCAGCGCGCATGTATTCAGTTAACTGAAGAGGAAAGATATTCATCCGCTGGCTTCGTCCATTCACAGAGTATACTTCCATAACCTAACTGCAGCAGAAAAAGTCATTAAATTAGTTCGAAATCGTGAGTCCTCATACAAATTCGGTGTACTAGAAAAATCAACCCCTTACACATCGACCTGCCGGTAAATTCAGGGAATAAACTAACTCTGGATACGTGCCCAGGTTGTTCTATATTGCCTCGTGGCATCTTTTTAGGCCTCTGAGCTCCACCTTCCAAAAATGAACATTAGCATAGGCCTCGGTACTGTCAACACCCGAACCTACATGGTCAATTTAATATCCCGCTATACTTTTGGCAATCAACTTTACCTTAAAGTCTATGTACAATAAAAAGTAGGACATACTGACACTCCAAAATTCAGCAGGAATATTTGCAAGTGCAGCCAGGTAGTTCTACACCTAAAAGACGAATGCGTAGCCCGAGAAAACAGTCAATGGACGCCATCAAGGTGTGACAATACAGAAAGAAGAAACTGGAAGGCGTCAAAAAATAAACACTTGCAATTCCAACTAAATTTTCAGCAAAGTAAAAAATCAGAAAGTACTCAAGCCATACCCCTGGCCGCCCATCTCCTAGGTACCAAGTATGTGAACGAATGCGGAACACAGCGGCGGAACTGTGGCTGCCGAACGGAAAGAAATCTGATCTCATCAAACGAGTGTCAGTATCTAAGAATTTGGACAGGATCGATACTCCAAGGCAGGAACAGGAGTCTACCTTTCCTTGACAGGGGTAGACAGATGACTGATGTTACCTTTAGCGGTGGATAATTTGGGCTACTTTAGGTGAAAAGTAGGACAAATTTGGTCCACACGTACCTAAAGACTATCTGGATGCTACACGTGCTTTTGAGCTATATGACTGAAGCAGTATTTCCGGAATCGCTCACTTCTGAAGATGCATCGCACATTCAGGGAAAATGTATTTTGAACTGTCAAGTCCATACGCTTGCACCAGACGACGGTACCTACATTGTACTCCTCATTCTGGACAAACCGTTGATTATCGAAGACTGATGTCAGCGATACCTTAAGTCGAGCTTACGTTATATTTTCTAGGAGGCACGTACGCTCGAGCTGCGCCTAGGCACACCCATGCAAAGACCTCTAATAACATCGTCATCACTGATGGACTAATCTCGTGGAATCCTATCATCAACATGAGCTCAAAGCGCCAGACGCATTGCTTAGGCACGTGCCGCATCCTTGAAAAGACCATTGTGTGCTCTGAGGTCTTAGTTTTCACACCACTGGGCATGTATCTTTCAGTTGCTTGCTTTGACTTTGGTATGCAACACGCCATTAGGAAACCATTCGCATAAACATACCTCCACGCCTACTATCGCTTAGCCTCCGCGACAGGTGTGACATCATTCGTTTACCTCTTCACTTCAGATGACCTTTTGCTTACACACGTGTACGCCGAGATATATTCTTTGGAAGGCTCACCAAAGCTGATATAGGAAACGGGTGCGTTTGGGTTCAACGAAACTCACACAAGTAGATGAATTCTGAAAACACTTAAGATGCCCCAGTAACTACTTGATATCTTGAAATCAAATACCGGACATTGAACTGAGGTAGGAAACAACCGGGTGACCCGAGAGCGACAGTTAATATGAGGCTATCAATAGCAAAGGAATGACATTTTATGATTAATCAGCCCTCACAGCTTACAATCTTAGGGACGGTGGCGAAAATTATGTAAATAGGAAGGTATCGTCCGAGCGAATTTAAATCAGTGAGATTCAAAATTATAACCACTTTAAGGTTTGGATCATACTCTACCCAGCTAGCATTTACTTGGTGCGCACTTCGTAACTTTCGGGCAAAAACCCTATAATTTTAATTTGGGCGCATTCAGGGCGACGCACGAAATCCCCGAATGTTCCAAACCCTTTTACTCGAAAGTGTCAAAAGTCTCAGAGTACGCCCTAAGTTGAAAAACGTTTCATGCTCATAGAACAGCATGCAAAAAACGTAAGTATGGAAATAAATTTATATTGGTACAATAAAAATTACAAAATACTCTTCTCAGGTTTCTCGAAAATCGTTGGCACTGTCTGGCGAACTTGGTAGCCGAGTGCTCTCCGCGTATGTACCGACGAAGATGGGGACAACCTCACCATCTTCGGGCGATTCAGTCACCTATTATAACCGTATTAGGGAACATATTGAGCTTACCGTTTTGCCTTTTTGGCCGTTTAACCCTCATCTTTATTCGGTCACGACTGTTATGAAGCCATCTTTGAATGTGAGTACGTATTTTCTTGGCAGCAACTTCTTGACTGTCGCTCCCGTTCCCGTGGATGTTAAAAAGACGTCTTCGTACGTGATAAAATTGACAGGATAACTTACTGAAAATAATTTTGGACATTAGCGTCCTCATAAAAGGACGCTTGTCTTGCGTGGAAGACCATGACTACAGCATTCCGAAGTTCGGCTCCAGTAGCGTACTCATAATGCGCCGGACGGATACACCGATACCTGATTCAACGGGGCAGGACAACTTCTGAGCTGCAGAATTACGCTCAACGGAATCAATCATATACTGCACGAATTCTCGCATTTGCAGATCGCTATCAGTAAGCCATTTTCCGGAGACCTTAAGTCTTTCGGAAGAATCCCTGGACGCGACCTACTTATGCAAGGAACTCGTTGCCACTAAGCTAGCCATTATTTTCTCAATTCTTTCCAAACGTTCAGAAATGTTACGACAACAATTGGCTGAGTATTCAGCAGTAACCGTCTGCACTCCAACGTTTTCGGTGCGACTGTGTCGGATGTTACTAGAAGGTGAACTTACGTTTCAGGAATGAGAGTAGTCCAACTTGCTGACTCTTGCTCATACATAGATTGACCGCTGCAGTCCAATTAACCTCAGCAATTTATATCACCTGCTTAAGGAATAACTGGCGAAAGGCTTTCTGAATATATTTGGACTCAAATCTAGGCCACCATCTTCCAGAATTCGTCAGGGGTAATCGGAAGACACACCCGTTGCACGTACTCTCACTTTTCAGACAATGCCACTGAAAAGAAGTTATTGTAAATGATACATATACCGGTTACGTCTCACACCGCTGGCTGGCTCAGTATCCGATGTTGATACGTCTTTTGGACTGCTATACAGCCTTGCAAAACCTACATGGGCCTCGCGAGCCTTGTCGACGTTGTCCTTAACAGTTAGTTGGCACAAAATACAAATGCCGTAAGTTGCCAGCGGGGTGAACCTGTGTGATGAAAAGCCTTTAGTCGGTTGGCTATGATTTTTCACATCAAGCCATGTGTAATTTTTAGGTAGTCGAGCGCAGCCTTGACTAAGCCACGTTTCGGATACCAGGACTACTGTGCTTTAAACAGGTACTTTGGCAATAACGTAATTGGACAGTTGAAAAAGCAAAGTGATTAATGCATGCTTTTTTAATAAACAAATAGAAGGGAAGGCCAGGCGCATGATTTATTTACAAACTTTTACAAATACACGGTTAAAAATGAAATTCGCACAGGCATGTCAATCGAACTGTGTACGACGGTGTTCATAAAGCACAAGGAATATAAAGTAAAGCTTGGTTATGCTAGAAGTGCGTTTACTACTAAACATGCTTTTGAGACTACCTCTCAATTATTTCCGTGTTGAATGTGTGAAGCACCGGAATAACGATGGAATAGTTTTTCAAAGGCAAACACATACACTTAGCCGATATTCTAACGCAATCAACAATGCTTGTAGTCGGTTCGAAGTTGTCTACCTGGTAAATACCAGTGTCTACTGAATTGATTGGTTTCGTGAAAAAAGACTTGGGATTACAATAACCTCTGAAGATAAATTGTGTGTCACTCAAAAGGTGGGTTACAATCCCAGGTCACGAACCAAGTAAAAGGCAGTTGTTTGGAATTGCCGGACTAATTGCGAACCTACTCGTAAAGGCCTTCTGCTTATTGGTGTCTATAAACATGCCTTTTTGCATGATTCACCGCAGTATTGTCGATGTCCTTAAGTGACCTCTCAGCAAGCCGTTTGATGACCTGCATAGCAGGGTTGTTCGGTCCCGTTACCAGTTTCTGTATTTGGTGTATGCAAGACTCAAAGGGAAAGCTGGAAAAGGAATCTAGTGGACCGTGTTCGGCAACGTCATCACACAAGTGTAAGAGCCCGTGAACTTTGTAAACCATATTTTCAATTCCATACAGAAACTGAAAGTTGCGGACAAACTTATTAACCATTGATGAAATAATATCTATATGGTCGCAATAATGGATGCACTTAAAGATAAATCCATAAAGTGGTCATACAAGAACGATGTTAAAATATCTCTGAGATATGCCACACCTAAGTACAAAAGGGATAAACGACATTCAGTCGCCTTCCCCCTATCGGTCTCAGCCAACGATCGGCACTTACGTTGAAATTCACATGGAGTGAATGAATGTGAGCTAATCAAAGGATCGTTAACCCGGCTTATCGTTTGACTACTCATCCCATCCTGCCTAGATGAAGCAAGGCCTTTCCATAGGCTAAGCATCTTTCGAACAACCCCTAGTAATACCAGATGCATAGGGTCCAGTGGGAATGCCTTAATCACATCGATGCTTAGTTTCTCAAATGGAGACCTTCCACGGCGGTGATGTTCTTTTTTTGACTTCGAAAGCAACGGTCTGTCCTAACGGCATCACGCATTGATAGTAAAGTCATGCGATTATGTTGCGTCGTACAGTGAGTGACGCACCTATCACAACCGTGCTTAGAATTATGTCCTGAAATCTGCTTAGGAAATGACAGAGCTGGGGTATCGCAAATAACACTTTTCAGTTCAACTGAAACCGTCAGACTGTTGCCTAATTCAAGACTTTTAGATTAGGTCAAAAATTAATTCAATGGAATAACCTGCCGGTTGTATGCTCTATTGGTACTCATATTTTTTTAACTCATCGGTATAGTGTAGACATACTCTGATGCAGTTTAAATCCACGTCGAGCTAAGCCATGCAGTTAAGAGACCAAAAATATCCTTACGCAAATTTCAGTTTCGTCGCCTTCTTTTGGCTTTTTGATACGATGCTTAATGACGGTCTACGTTCCTCAAATGCAATGATCACTGGTTAACCAGTTACAGCATTGGTTATAGGAGTTGTCATTGTAACTGAAAATGAAGGAAATAATTTTACTCACACAAAAAATACCACTGCTTACCAACACGGTGTATAGTATTGTGAACCGGATATTCGCTAGCAATCACCAATTTGGGCGCACTTAAACAAAAGTTCAACGGTTTCAAGGCCACCACTAAACTTCGGGAAATACCCAAAGTGTCTGCGGTGAGCCCGAAATTTTCGCTTTTTCATAAGCACGCCCAAAATATTCGAAGTTTCTGCAATGCGCCCGAAGTACCCGAAGTGTCTGCAGTGCGCCCGAACATTTGTAATAATCCATATCCGAAGTGATGAGAAGACATAATCCGTTCTACTTTTAACTGATTAACTGACGTTTATGTGCTATATGTGTTTTTTGTCATAGAAGTCAATAAAATGTTAGCAGCCGAGTAAAATATTTGCAAAATTTAGGGGGAGTACTTAAAAGTTCCTAAGTGCGTCCGAAGTAGCTTCGGGTAAAACCCGAAGTTACAAAGTGCGCCCGAAGTAAATGCTAGATGGGTACCCGTCATTTTTATTAACCCTAGGCTGTAAATTGTATCTAATGGACCAAGTCATAGTTCAGAAGGAGGTATGTTTGGAGTATTTGGAAACCAACCACGCCTTACAGAGAATATATTTTACTAACGTCTCTAAGTAGTCCACCCTTTGCCCATCGCAAGCGTCGATTATCTATGCTAGACTTTTCACTGATTAACACCACGTCTCCCGGCTGGAAATTTTCTCAGGACACCCTCTATTTATCTCTTCTTTATGAAAGATGAACATGCACTTCAGTTTCAGTTATACGGATAGTAGGCCAGTTGGCCTGTGTTATTCCTTGTGGAGAACATCTCTGTGAAGATCTAGTTTCTCCTTGAACGCGTTGACAGAAGGTGCTGATACTACTTGCTGAGGTAAGGAGTTCCATCCATTGACAACACAATGGGAAAAACGCAGATTCACGCTAAGTTGATTCGATCGCGGTTTTGAATTTTCTAGTGGTGCCTTCAGAGATAGCCAGTTCCAGCAAGGGAGAAAAGATAGGAAATATCAGTACCGAAGTCATTATTAGGAATACGAAATGCCAGTATGAGATCACCACATCTTCTATGATAAGACAGTAGGAATAAATCTAGCTGATCTAGTCGTTCTTCATAGGACAGGTTCGAAACGCCTGCCACAAGCTTAGTACCTACCCTTTGAGCACGCTCGAGGGCGTCAGCATCCTTTTTTAAACATGGGCTGGCCGCCTGAATGCAGTATTCCAAGTGAGGTCTAACGTAGTTAGAGTAGGGTGTTCTAAACATGTCCTCATTAGAAAAATTGAAAGCCCCGCTGTAGGACGGCAATATACGGAAGCCCATTGCTGCAGCTACATTACAGCTTGCCGAGGTTTTCGAATCATGAATAATGATGACACCCAAGTCTTTTATTTCAAGGACTGAAAGTAGTGGTGTACCATCAACAGAATACTGGAAACAATTGCTATGACCAATGTGCATTATTGCACTACCATTTCTTCCTGAAAAAATCTTTTGAGTAGTTTGCTGGATTTAGTGTAAATTCCGAGGAAGCAGCCATTGTTTCCTTGGCTGTAATTCCTACATTTCTTCATATAAGCAGCAGTCTGTTAGGAGTAGCAGTCAAAAGCTTTTACATTGAATCTTACCGACTATAATGCTCAGTCATTCGAAATTCGTTCCGCTTCACTCAGGAACGCGTCGATGGTTTTACCATTCGTAAATTGTCCCCAGGTAAGTGTTTAGGATTTGTCCTGGTGCGAACCTGACAGACGCAAAGACCAATCACTAATTATTCGAACTTGTTATATACCCACGAATACGAGACCAAGGTAGAACACGATAGCGTAGTCGGATGGAATAGTATATTTGGATGGTTATGCCAAAATACCGATGCGTTCCAACTAACTGGCTAGAGAGTCGAATACGAGCAATGCAACGTAACACGACAGCGTGCCAAATGGCCAGGATGCTTGACCGGGTGCCTTCAGCTTAGCGAGTCCAGTTAAACTATCAAGGTCAGCATCGATGTCGAAAGTCGTCAAACCCTAGGCTATTGATTTTGGGGAAGTGTATGACGCTACAGATCACTCCCCCCCTAGTGGGTTCGTGAGGACCCTAAGACGATACCAGCCGGAAGTAAAAACCCAGTGGTTTCTCCACTGGTAAAACTCTTCCGATGGGCTGACTGCGTGAGGTGGCCCCTGGTTGTCTGAACCTTATTCTAGGGTGTCGTGGCGATTAAATAAATAAAATACAATAAATGGAATTGTACGTCGGTCGCGGTCATCTGTTCCTTTCGACGTTCCGTCCAGTGCTCGTTGCACCTGGAATATAAATAAAAGTCTTTAATACCACGAAAACGTTGCGTAAAAATGGGAATTATTTATATATCAACATATCGAAAAATAAAAATTTACGCTTATCTTTACCGTTTTTTTTTAAAATTTCATTACATGGTAAATAAAAATTGATATAAAAAGGCAAAGTATACGAGGGTTTGTATTGATGTATCGGGTAGGAGTCCGGAGTTGTTTTGGCGTTGAGCCTTCGGTAATCACCGGTTGGACGCCAGTCACTGCTATCCTTTTTGGGAACCATGTGCAATGGCGATGCCCAAGGATTGTTCGACGGTCTGATAATGCCCAGGTCGAGCATGTGGTCGAATTCATTTTTCGCCGTTTGGAGCTTATCGGGGGCTAGACGGCGCGCTTTGGATGCCACAGGTGGACCTGTGGTTGTGACGTGATGCATAACATTGCTGGTTATGCACGGAAGAGTGTGCTTCGGTTGCTGTAACTCTGGATATTTCTCCAGAACTGCCTGGTAGGACGCGTCGTCTGATTGTTTAGTCCTAACGATGGCTAAACTCGGACCTACATAGGTGGTGCCGCCAATGGATAACTTTGTGCTGTTATCTATCAGTCGTCGACGGCGAGCATCTACGAGTAGATCGTAATGGTTTAGCAAATCTATGCCAATGATGGGCATAGAGACGTCTGCCAGGAGGAAAATCCAGTGGATAGGTTTGCGTAAACCTAAGTTGAGGTAGGCATACCGTCTCCCGAATGTCGCGATTGCCTTGCCGTTGGCTGCTTGAAGATTGAAGGATGGGTCAAGATGACGCTCCTTTGTCGTTGCTGGAAGAATGCTAACTTCTGCGCCGGTGTCGACGAGGTAGCGGACTTTCGTTTTAACGTCCGTGACGTAGAGCAAACGGCTTTTTCCGCCGGCTACGGTTGCCGTGAGCACGTGCCGGCGTGACCGTTTCCCGAGTTCGGGTCCTTCTTAAAACGGCATGGTTTACGACATTTTCTGGCTTCATCCCCGTAAGTGTTATGAAACCAGCACCATTCAGGGTTTTCCACCCTGTTGGGTTTCGTTTTAGGGCTACCACACGACTTGCTGCGATGCGCCAAGGTGCGTTTCCGTGAAGTGCTACGTGATCTAGGACTTCGAGATCGTAGCAACCGTCTCACAGAGTTGCACAACTTGGTCACCTCTGAATCCTGGCGCTCTGTTTTGTCGCAGATAGAATATACGTTGGAGACGGGTCTGCTGGATATCTCCAGTATTTTATCTGCTGAGGCTGCCAGGTCGTCGAGTGGGACTGACTGGAGTGTCACCAACACGGTTTGCACCGGTTGTGGTAGTTTCGAGAGAAATAGTTCTCGGAAGAAACCATCGTCAAATGTTCGTGCACCGATTACTTCTCGCATGCGTGCGAGGACTTCAGTAGCTGAGTGGCTGCCTAGCTCGATGTTACGAAGCAATTCGTCTAGACGTTGGCGATCTGTGAGATCGCTTTTCTTCAAGAGTGCGGCCTTTAGAAGTGCATAAGGGTCACTTACTTCAGGATTAAACATGTTTGCTGTAACATACCTGTTTAATTCTCGCGGTAGTGACCGTATGACAGCAAGAAATCGAGATTAAGGATCTGAGACACCCTGTTCTCGAAAATCGGCCTCGGCATACAGAAACCATGTTTCTGCATTGTCTGGCCAATATGGCACGAGTTGGATCGTGTTCGAGTCGGCTTAATACGAATAAGCTTGGGAGTGTGGTCGGACATGAGAAAGTGTAGTAAATGGATATATAAATGTTATCGAAATGAAAACAATAAACAAATATAAAATGGAACAGGCTCACCAATTCAATACTTGTTATTGGTCGGATATGGATATTTGATCACGTCGGGCTCACCAATTTAGGATTTGTCCTGGTGCGAACTTGACAGACGCAAAGACCAATCACTAATTATTCGAACTTGTTATATACCCACGAATACGAGACCAAGGTAGAACACGATAGCGTAGTCGGATGGAATAGTATATTTGGATGGTTATGCCAAAATACCGATGCGTTCCAACTAACTGGCTAGAGAGTCGAATACGAGCAATGCAACGTAACACGACAGCGTGCCAAATGGCCAGGATGCTTGACCGGGTGCCTTCAGCTTAGCGAGTCCAGTTAAACTATCAAGGTCAGCATCGATGTCGAAGTCGTCAAACCCTAGGCTATTGATTTTGGGGAAGTGTATGACGCTACAATTGGAGTCAAAATACAATCAACAGTCCAACTTATTTTTTCTCTCATGATGGCTCCCTTCCTGTAGGTAAAACATTCTAGGTCTCCAAACCTGATCATAACATATCCATTTCCGGTATTCTGAGGAGCTTTATAGATTTACAAAATGGAAATATGTTCGTCTCAAACACAACATATGTCTGGCGCTTTGATACACATAGGTATTTCCACAGTAAATAGGTTTCCTGACAGTATAGTTGTTCAACTTTCAAGGAGAGTAATGGCGTACTCGTCGCTTCAATCAATCCAGAAAAGTAAGACGCAGTGTTTCAGAAAAAGTGAACGCCAGACCCTTGGGTACTACGTCATATTGAAGTAAGCTGTCTCTTCAGAAATGTTAGAGTAGTTCCACGGTTCTGAAAACCTGAAAGGGCAAGGATAGTCATTGATTAACTGTCTCTATAGGTAGGTCTGCTAACTATGGTCTGTTAGACAACAAAAGTTTCTTAAGTAAAGTCCATTTTAATCACATGACTCTAAGTGTACATCTAAGCCGTTTCTGAACGCATCAGGAGAACAGGCTGTAGCAGCTTCTTCAGAACCAGCATTACACTTTTACATACTGCAACTGTAAACGAATTGTTACGGATTGCCTTACATACACTGTCATGTTCTGCTCTCGATGGATGGCTTCTAAAGTGGTGTTTTCTACTGAAATTCAAGAAAATTCTGTGAAGATCAAGAGGATTGGGAGGTATATTTTACACCATAATAATAGCTCTTCTCTTCCTTTTGAAACTGTAATAGATGCAGCTAAACAGTGAGTAAGCGGTCAAGGTAAGGTTTGAACCGTAACCGAATCGCTTTCTCCATATTTATTTTCGGGACCCATTCTAGGATGACTGTTTCCTCCCTAAAGCGCGAGAATACAGCCAACGAGTTCTTCTGTAAACGAAGACGTATCTATAGTTCCTCCACTTTAGTGAAAAAGGCCTGAGTTAGGTACCCTAGAGTTCGAGAAAGAAACCCAATCACTCCAACTTTATTGTTGGCTGGAAAGTGAAGCGTGAAGAAGCTCCGTATGCGGCATTTGAGGCAGCCCCCAAATCCCTTTCAACGTTCACATGGGCGATTCTTATTCCACCTATTAAGCAAGAACTTGCATTATCCCTATACTTTTCTGATATCTTTATTTTTCACTTCTCTGTTCTGCAAAAAAGCATCATTTTACCTGTCCAATTTACTACTTGATAAAGATACTCCTAGAAGGCAGAGAGATACATTGGTCCTTGCGTTTCCCTCCAAATTTCCAGGTCATTCTCACATTGATAAGTGTGGTTGGCAGCGATAACCTAGAAGTGTCTCACGAAGTTTGTAAACGAAAGCTACCTAGACGTTCTTTGGAGCTGGATCTTGTCTTAGATATTCCGGTAACGTAACATTCCACGAACAAAGATTGTATAGTACTGAATCAAGGGTCCTACTCTACAGAGTGAGCATCCTTCCAATTTTAGAGTACTATCCGTTTATCCCAAGTGGTCTTTGTATAAGCGACAAACGTAAAATTGAAAGGGTACAACACCACTTTACATTACGAGCCCTAGGAGCTGACTGCAGCCTTGACTACATCTCCAGATGCAACATGCTAGGACAGGGATCTCTCTGGAAGAAGCGACTTAGAATGGATCTTCTAGTTTACTATAAATTACTTCGTAAGCAAATACACTCATATGGCCCGGAAATTAAAGTAGTTGTAACATCTGCTAACTATTAACGTAATCACAATCTACTAGCTGAAAATGAGTGTTGTAAGACCGAATTGCAAGGAAATTTCTTCCTCAATAATTTCTCTCACATCTTTAATAGACCTCCTGAGGAAATACGTACTATAGGTTCATTATCTGTCTTTCGTTCCTCACATAATAAGCTCCTCACAGATGATGAGTCTATCACTCGTTTAGACACAGTCTGTACGTTCTGTGCTAATGAAAACATACTAGGACCTCTAAACGTATTGAGTAAGGCTATCATAAATCTCAAGTACCTTTTACCTCAATGGACTCATAAAGGGTGTTTGATTACTAGTTCATCTAATTGTAGTGTGCAGTACAAATACGTAGTCAGTGTTCCCTTTAAGTTTACCAACAAAAAACTGCCTATCTAATAACTTGCATGAACTTCATATAAGAAAAACAGAAGAGTTATTCTTATATCCGTAAATTAAAATTTACATATAGTTCGAAAGGCTCTAAAAAGAAAAGAACTCTCCTCCCATTTTGTTTTGCTTGGTATTCCATTGTCTAGTTTCTTCTTGCGCATTCTCTTCTCTTTTCAGTATCAACCTGACGAGAAAATCCTAAGCATTAATTTTATCAAACAGTATCAACTTACTGAAAAGCCTATTTTCTATGTAACTTTGGAAACTTATGATAGAATTATTCAGCTGGCGTGCCCCGATTTCCTGTTACTTGAACAGCTTCATAATCAACTCACCTCCCTGCCAGTACCCTAAATGCTACTAAATACGAAACATCAAGCACAATAACTGGTCTCCGATTTCTGGTCCGTCACAAATGCAGTGGAAATCTGGATGAACAACCAAATCCGAGAGATCACTTTGTAGGGATGCGTGTTACAATTCCGTAACGTTTGATCAACCCTACTTAATTTGATGTGCTCTAGTACCTGCTTAACCAGTACTTTACCTAACGTGTAAGTACTGGTAACAAAACACAAATCAAAAGAACTGATACGCAATGTATTTAAAGGAGCTATGTATTTAAGGTAAATGTTATAATAATGAATGAGGGAAAAGTTTAATCAACTTATCTGGCTTGTAAGGCTGAACTAGGGACTCGGAGTACGTGCGTGGTGATCAGCACAATGGAGCGCAAAAATGGCGTCCAAGCCTGCTCGGATGCATGCTCGTTAAAACAAAACTTAAAACACCCTAAGCATCCGGAGGCAAGCTAGAGATTTATTTAGTTAATTTAATTTAAACTATTTATTTTAGCCCTAGTTATATTTTGGTGCCAGGAAGGTGCACTACAGGTTATCCCCCTCCTAGAAGGTTGTTGGGATACCGGCAACCTTCGATCCTAGGAGGCGACTGCGAGGCGGACACGCAACACCTTTCCATATTGGTGATGGAGTAGGTGACGTGTGGGTCTCCGAAGCTAGTGCAACTATGCACACCTACGAGGTAAGATAACTTTGCGTCTAGACGCAACCCTTCTCGCAGTGGTGGAAGGTGACCCAAAGCCTCCGTCTACTTTTCCCTATTGCTTCTTAATCTACCGGGGAGTGTACAGGGGGAAATTGGTACAAAGAGAACCGAAGAACGATCCAAGTAGCATCGTCAGCGGCCAATTGTATCCAATTTTCAACGCATTTTCTAGGTTCTGCAAGAAGAAAGAAATGGGACATTAGAGTGCTAAGAAAAGAAAAACCAAACAATTCGAAGTGGGAGTAGTACAGAAAAAAAAATAATAACCAACCAAAAAAAGTTTTCGGAATTTAAATTGTATTTTTGATTTTTCTTTTTTTTTTTTGAAAAAAAACTGTTTGCAAAGTAGTAAACATGACTTTTGAAAACTTTAGGTATGAAAACGCATTGAAAGTGTATGCCACGACAAAGTAGTTGAAACTCCGAATTCACCAAGTGTGAAGTTGCTCTGGGGCTAATTAACGAACTCGGCGTATCGCTTGGGCCAATGTACACGCCTCCCAGCACGTGTAGAGGTTACTGGATCAGTGTTACTAGACGTGGCTCTTTTAGAAGGTTCAGGATACGCGCGACTAAACGAGTCTGTTTGGGAGTCCGGCGGCAAGGGTTTTTCTAGTTGTGTCGGTGTAGAGGAAGGCGGGTCGTCCTCTATATAAGCTGCCTTCAAACGATCGACACTTATAGAATCCTGCCGTCCAGATCTGTCAATGACGAAAAACTTTTCTTTCCTACTGAGAACCTTGAAGGGTCCGTCGTATGGTGGCTGTAAGGGCTTACGTACACCGTCACAACGCACAAAGACGTGAGTGCAATCTTGGAGTCTTTTATCCAGCTGCACCCGTCTACACTGTATCCGTGTGGATGAGGGTTGGAGGCGACGCATGTGTAACTTAAGAGTTTGAGCATAGCCATGGATATCGGTAGGAGTTGGGTCACTGCAGTCTGAAGCGACCATCTCACCCGGCAAACGTAAGTTACCACCGTAAACTAACTCAGCAGGTGTACACTGTATATCAGTCTTGAGTGTAGAACGGATGCTGAGAAGAACCAACGGCAGAGACTCAGTCCATTTCATATTGTCGACTGCCATTAGTGCGCTCTTAAGGTGTCGGTGGAATCGCTCGACCAAACCATTGGAAGCTGGATGATATGCGGTAGTGCGGATGCGTTTGCATCCCAACAGATTCATCAGCTTCTGGAAGGTAGCGGATTCGAACTGTTGGCCTCTGTCGGTTGTCACGGTGGAAGGGCATCCAAACTGTGAAACCCATCCTTCGACGAAAACCCGACTTACTGTTTCGGCAGTAATGTTAGACAGTGGGATGGCTAACGGCCAGCGAGTAAACCTATCGACACATGTCAGTAGGTAACTATATCCATCGGAGGGTGGAAGTGGGCCGACAATGTCTAAGTGGACATGAGCGAATCGTGAGTCAGGTTTGGCGAAAGTTCCAAGTGGTGGGATGTTGTGACGATTCACCTTGGAACGTTGGCACTGAATACATGACCGTGTCCAGTTTCGAACATCACGGTTAATACCAGGCCAAACAAACCTAGCAGATATGAGCTTGTCAGTGGCGCGGATGCCAGGATGTGAAAGATTGTGCAAAGCATCAAAAACATGCTTACGCAAGGATAAAGGAACAACCGGTCTGGGTGTGCCTGTGGAGGTGTCGCACAATATTGACACTTCACTGTTCAGGAGCGGTAGACGCTGTATCTTCAGAGAGGATGAGTGTTGAAGTTTTTCAATCTCCTCGTCTGAATCCTGAAGTTCGGCAATCTTCCGTAAGTCGACTGCTCGAGGCAAAGTAGTGGTGCAAACGCGAGACAGTGCGTCCGCGACAGGGTTATTCACACCAGAAATATGACGGATGTCCGACGTGAATTGCGAAATATAATCTAGGTGACGTAATTCACGCGGTGAATATCTGTCAGTAGTGGTGTGTAAGGCATACGTCAGAGGTTTATGGTCGGTAAAGATGATGAAGTCACGACCTTCCACAAAATGACGAAAATGTTTCACTGAGGCATATATGGCGAGCAGTTCCCTGCCGAAAGTGCTGTACCGCATTTCGCAGGTGGATAACTTCCGAGAGAAGAATGCAACTGGGATCCAAGTGTGATCCGAAAGTTGTTGCAACACAGCTCCAATGGCCGTGTTAGAGGCGTCAACCGCAATGCTAAGAGGTAGGTTTACGTCTTGATGCACCAGCATCGTGGCGTCTGCTATTGCGGTTTTGATCTTGCGAAATGCTTCTAGTGCCTCCGGAGTCAAGCTGAAAGTTTTACATTTACTTTTCAGCAGGTCGGTCAGTGCAGTCAAAATGTGTGCACATTGGGGAACGAAGCGACGATAATAGCTCACCATACCCAGAAACACACGCAGAGCTTTAAGTGACGCTGGGACTGGGAAGTCTTGGATCGCCTGTACCTTTTCAGGTAGTGGGCGAATGCCTTGCTCGTCGATAACGTGTCCCAAAAATTTTAGTGAACGAACGCCAATTGGCATTTGGCCAGGTTGACTGTCATCGAATGCTCTGACAGTCTGGCGAAAACCTGTTTCAAGTGGTTAAAATGAGTGTCTTCGTCAGGACTAGCGATTAGTATATCGTCTAGGTAGGCATAGGCGAAATCGAGTCCACGTAAAACATCGTGAATAAAACGTTGGAAGGTTTGTGCTGCATTGCGAAGACCAAAAGGCATACGGAGGAACTCAAAAAGACCAAACGGTGTAATGACGGCTGTCTTGGGAACATCATCAGGATGAACCGGGATCTGATGATATGCACGCGTCAAGTCAAGCTTACTGAAGATAACCGAGCCTTTTAAAGATGCAGTCAAGTCGTGAATGTGAGGGACTGGGTAACGATCTGGAATCGTTTTAGCGTTGAGCCTTCGGTAGTCACCACAAGGCCTCCAGTCCATGCCATTGTTCTTGGGTACCACATGCAAGGGTGAAGACCATGGACTGTTGGATGGTCTGATTATTCCCATTTCAAGCATGTGTTCGAACTCGGCTTTTACAGCACGCAGTTTCTCCGGGGATAATCGCCGTGGTTTCGCAAACACTGGCGGGCCAGTCGTCGTTATGTGATGAGAAACGTTCGAAGTCACACAAGGGACACAACGACTTGGCTTAAAGACATCCGGAAAGGACTGAATGATAGACGCGTAGGGACTAGAAGCGTCCGTCGTGCAGTACACGGGACTGAGGGGCGGCGTCTTTGTGACTATACCGGAAACAGAGAGTGTTGTGGTAGAATCTATCAACTTATGCTTGCCAGCATCTACCAGCAGCTGATAGTGCTGCAAGAGATCCATACCAATAATGCCGGTGGTCACATCCGCCACTATGAAAACCCAACGAAAGGGACGACGCAATCCAAGGTTGAGATCGAGGAATCTCCGACCATAGGTTGTGATGGGCGAACCGTTGGCGGCACGAAGTTGCAGAGACATTGGCCGCAGACGCTCTTCCTTCGTAGGTGGGATGACGCTAGCTTCTGCCCCAGTGTCAACTAGGAAGCGTATCCCAGAATGTCGATCAGTGACGAAGAAGAGGCGACATGGAAGTGGCTCGCCAGCGACGTTAGTCGCCGTCACGTGCTGGCTCACACGTTTCCCGCCTGGTTAGCCTCGAAGGTGCAAGGTCGAGTGCACTTTAAAAATTGGCACCATAACGTTTATGGTACCAGCACAACCTGGGTTGGGATTGTCGCGATTTGGAACGTCTGCTACCGGTACGGGAGGCAGACCTGTTGCGCGAGCGAGACGTGCGACCTTTGTAAGAACTACCAGACCGCATTTCGTTCCTGATGCTGCACAACTCTCATACAATTTTGAGATGTGAGCTATAACATCGAAACTTGTTGGCTCAACAGCCGAGGGAGGATGTGGGTTTTGGACGAATCCGTGGCAGTAGACAGTGCAGCTGAGATACTAGTGTTGGGTTTCGTAGCATCCACAGCTCTGTCAGCCGCTTCCGCCAGCTCTATTAAGGGACACTTATGGAAGGGTGCGAGGATCCCTTGAACCGACTGTGGTAACCTCTGTAACCACAGTTGCTTGAGAAATGCTTCATCAATGTTGAAGTCAGCAATCAGCTGCTTCATCTGACGAAGCAGTTGCGTCGGCTTGCGATCACCCAGATGCACATCCCTGAAAAGTTCTTGCACTTTCTGCTGGTCAGTAAGTGCAACACGTTTGATGAGGGCGGTTTTGAGGCGATCGTAAAGATTCGGTGCTGGGTCATCTAGCACATCTGAGACGTCTTCGATCACATTTTCCGGTAAGCTGACGATGACTAAGTTGGACTTAGTTTCTTGTGATTGAATGTGTCTCAAGGCAAACTGAGCTTCCACATGGGAGAACCATGCAGATGGTCTGTGGGCCCAGAAGGTGGGAAGCTGGAGGGTTACGGCCATCTGCGCAGTCGAGTCGTTATCCGCCATTGATCAGGGAATTAACGAGGCACGATAGTGATAATAAAAGAAATTACAATGCAAAAATAACCAATGAGGAGTGCAATAATATAAAAAAAAACGCTAGACGTGCCAAAAACAAAATTAGGCCAGACAAATCAACGCAAGAGAACAAAGGTACTAGACAAAATAAGAAGTGATACTCGGGCTCACCAATTTTGTAGGGATGCGTGTTACAATTCCGTAACGTTTGATCAACCCTACTTAATTTGATGTGCTCTAGTACCTGCTTAACCAGTACTTTACCTAACGTGTAAGTACTGGTAACAAAACACAAATCAAAAGAACTGATACGCAATGTATTTAAAGGAGCTATGTATTTAAGGTAAATGTTATAATAATGAATGAGGGAAAAGTTTAATCAACTTATCTGGCTTGTAAGGCTGAACTAGGGACTCGGAGTACGTGCGTGGTAATCAGCACAATGGAGCGCAAAAATGGCGTCCAAGCCTGCTCGGATGCATGCTCGTTAAAACAAAACTTAAAACACCCTAAGCATCCGGAGGCAAGCTAGAGATTTATTTAGTTAATTTAATTTAAACTATTTATTTTAGCCCTAGTTATATTTTGGTGCCAGGAAGGTGCACTACAACTTTATCTAACAGCAATACATCCAAAATAACGCTATGTAACAGATTTCTCTAGTACTTTGTCTTGTATGAATCCATCTAATAGAAGTCAATTAAAAGCCAATGCATCTCCTTGACAAAGCTGCATACTTTAATGTGAAATCTGTGAAGTTTTATGTATGTGTAAAATCCACCAATGTTGAACGACGATTCTTCTGGTCATTGATTACTTGCACCACAACAAATATTTTCAGTATTATCAATCTGAATTGCTGGGAAAGATAACACTCGAAAAGTGAGAAATGCTTGAACTTCGATATTCACCTGGATTAAATGACTGTATGGATACTTACTTATTACTGAAATCATTGGAGTAAGTTATTATTAGTCACTAGAGCTACGAACATAAGAATTGCGGTTAAAATAGACGTCTTTATGACGAAACATTGCGTTTTGCACACGGGTCAATCATGTTGACTACTCTTAATGCAAACACCGAATATTGATGGCACTTGAGTGTGAAAAAATAATTGTGAGTAGGAATGATCTAAACTCGGAACGATATATATGTACTGTGAAGTGACATTTTCCTGCTCTTTTCATTACTTTTAGACACTGGATATCATGATAGAGTTTAGTATCCTCCTCCTTTACCATTCAACACTGCTCAAATCTTTTAAATTTCTCTGCAATTATCAATTTGATGGTGCATGTAAACCAGCTTCTCTCACTTTAAATTCATAACCTTAGAATAAAATGTTTATTTATTTATAAAGTGCTGAATGCTAAATAATGGCTGTTTGCAGGTCATTTCTAAAAATAAGAAACAGTGGGGGAATAAGAGTGGAAATCTCAGCGTCACGAATTATTGAGATGAGTTAATCACTGAGCCACCTCAGCAACTTTTGATGTGCCCCCAAAGGCCGAAGATTCTCAAACAAGATATCGAGAACAGCCTCGTCAAGATCATCAAGGAAGTTAGGTAATCGGATGTGAATGGATGTTTTTACTAAGCAAAAATAGTACAGTTATTCCGTGCCATTAGCAAGATTTCACGTATATATACATACATAAACCCAAGTTGAGAGTCAGTGTGCATCAATTTTTTAAGTTAATAATAAGAAAGTGAGTCAGTAGTACTCTTCCTATAGTCTTTGGAACCAAAGGGACCAAAGAGATCCGTATTCGGTCGGAGGTAAGCAGTTTATTGCCAAATTTGTAAAAAGAGGAGTGCCTGAAGTGGTTATACTTCTGAATCTCACTGATTTAAATTTGACTGTCTCACTCAAAATATCGCTTGGACGATACCTACCTATTTATATAATTTGCGCCACCGTACCTAAGATTGTAAGCTGTGAGAACTGACTAATTATGAAATGCCATTCATTTGCTCTTGACAGTCTCATTTTGGCTGGCTGTAGACGGCTGTAGGTCGCAGGTGATTATTCGATCATCTGATGTCTCAAAAGTAAGAGTAGGTTAAAGACTTGTCAAAACGAATGGTTTTTAATTTTTCCTTTGCATTTAACCTGTTTTCTTTGATCAGTATGTCTTGCTGTGGTAAAAAGTGGCTTAAACTGATTGTAATCTGGACGTAATTTTTGGTTTTACTTAAACGTTATGTATTTAAGGAGGGCATGTTGGGTATGTTTAATTTGACAGGTATTTAGTTTAGGTAACAATATCTTTCCAATATTAAATTGCTAATAAGCACTGGAAATTCATCTTTCAAAGCACTGTAACTTTAAAATAGTGGAGAATATTTGTAGCTCAGGTGGATGGTCTTGGTTGTGTTGTGTTCTCAGCTGGGTTGTTTAATCGTGACGCTTTCATCGTCCTTCTAGACGACATCATCAGCACTAACTTCAGTATGAAGTGAGCTGTCAATATCTCTCCGAGAGTGATTAAGTAGCTTGCCTTGACGAAGTGGTCTGTGATTGGTTAATTTTTTTGATTGTTGTGTGGAAACCCAAGTGTACAGAAAGCCAACACACACTGACTAAGTCCTCAACTAAAGTAGCAACAACCCACATGATCAGTTGCGTGCAGACTCTATTCAGAAGAGCGACAACACACTGAAGTACAACAACTTCACGGAGAAATGAAGAAAATTACTTGATGTCTATCCTAAAGAAGAACGACTACCTACGAAACTCTATCAGAAGTTGCCTGTACCGTACAACATCAACTACAAAGTCATCGACAGAAGTCAATAAACGCATCATCCTACCATACATAAAGAATATATCAGAAATCATGACAAGATTACTGAGACCACTTGGAATTGGTGTGGCTCACAAACCAACAAATTCCCTACAAACACTATTATGCAGATCAAAGGAAGAAACAACCAAAGAAGACAAACCGAATATCATCTACAAAATCAACTGCAATAACTGTGGGTCAACACTACATTGGACAAAGTGGTCGCCCTCTACGCCTTCGTCTACATGAACACCAATTGACTATTAAACGTTACGACATTTCATTACTCATGTCAGTGCATGTGGATAATTATGGACATGAATTCAATCTCGACAATGTAGAAATTTTGAACAGAGGAAACAAAGAATATCAGAGAATTCCTAGAAGCTTGGCATTCAGGTCAGTCAGTAATCAACATATGTATAGACATGGACCCAACCTATCAACCAATAAGAGAAATGATAAACGACAGAAAGGTCAGAGGTCAAGCAAAGGAACAGCCAACAGGAAAGTCTATACAGTCAACGACACAACAACCGAAGGAAACAATCAATCACAGACCACTTCGTCAGAGCAAGCCACTAAATCACTCATGGAGAGATATTGACAGCTCACTTCATACTGAAGTTAGTGCTGATGATGTCGTCTAGAAGGACGATGAAAGCTTCACGATTAAACAACCCAGCTCAGAGAACACAATACAACCAATACTTTAACTTTAATTTGTTATTTTTTTCCTTTCTGACTCCCAGGTGTTTTCTGTTACAGCAGTAATATGAGTACTAATTTTGCCATATTTTGTGTTATCCTTCTTGAGGTAAATACGTTAATGTGTTAGAAGTTTTTTGCTGACCTCAACATTTTGATTGCCGTTATGATGCTGAGAGTTTTTTGAAGCACTGTCAGTGGTTGTAAATGTAACTTAACGAAACGATTACGAATAGTACTTGAGAACTAGTAAACAGACAATTGCCTACTCTAGTAATAATAATAATGATAACTCATTTTTAAATTTACAGATGCATATCATTTTTACAGATACGGTCATAATATTTAGTGGTGAAAAATTTTTGGTAATGTTTTTAACCATCTCTTTTTCATCCCAGGTAGTGGAAATTCCTGATCTGAAAGAAAGAAGATTTAACATCACATACAAATAGTGCACTTTAAGTTAGACGTTGAATTTTGTTTATGTTTTGAAGCTATCTGGCAGAAATGAAAATCTTGTTTAATGAATGTGTAAAAGCATCATTCAAGAGAGAGAAAACAGTTAAACAAGTTTATTCTGGAGAAAAATTAATGCTGGTCGAACTGTTCAAGTGTTTTCATTTGAAATATCTTGTACGTAGAAGGAAGTACCACAGCCTACTCTAGGAGACTGTATATGGTGTGACGATTTATTTTAGGATTTTGTCACTGGAAACAGTAACATTTAGATATCGCCTGTAAAAATGGCATGTTTTCGTACAACTCTTTATTCGAAATAAATTAATATTGCTTTTATAGATCCTTTCTTAATAACAATTGAATAGGTAGTCGTGGGTTTTGACACAACGCAAGGATATGAACCCTGTTTTCGAGGATTAGTATGCATCGCAACAGACGTTTGGATCTAACTTTAGTCCTGTCTATTTATATGTGTATATACATATATATTTTTCTGGCATGTATTTGTAAAGAATGTTGCTTTTATGAAAATAAATTTCTAGATAACTTGCTAATGCTTCTTTAATTGTTATCAGGCTGCATAGGTGAACTACGACAAGCGTAAATGGTAGGTAATCAACCCTCTTCATATCTTGATGGTTTCGAAGTGGTGCGACAGACGTTTACTCAATAACAGGGTAGACTTAGAGGGAAATACTATGATGCTTAAGGAAAGATGTCGCACAAGTGAGGCGAACGCTAATGTCTTCCATGTGGTAGGTAGTTTTCACGAGGTGATACCCTCTGAAGTGAAGAAGTTACTTAGTTAAGAAACCACACCTTCTGTGTGATGGTTAGCTATGCTACTTGACTGATCAGACTTCCGTTGACGTGACTGGGAAGTATAACGCACTGGCTGTGAGTTGAATGCCTATACCCGTTAGTCATAATACAGTAACACAAATCCTCCTACTTCAAACGCCATCACCATAACCCGTTCTGCTTTCCGCTTCAGTAAACAACAAAGAAGGAATACGTGAGAAATTTATTTAAGGAGTGGAACAATATATACATAAGTAGCTAGTAGGTATTCAGCAGTCTGCAAGGTTACTGAAGATTAATCCTGTAAGTGGCGCTTCTTATGAGCTCTGGTGTACGTATCTAGCAGCAGTCTGCGTGCTCTTTCCGGGTTTGACTGGGCCAGTAACTGCATTTCATACATCATTGCAGAAGTGAGCATTCGCAGTTCTCCAGTGTCCACAGTAGCCTAGTTACGTTCAATATGCATGTGGTTACACCTTCGTAACCATCTTGTAGAGTGGCGAAATACACCTACAAAGAAGTTATTGACGTCCCAGAAGACTTACTGAAATCGCGAGACAGATATCTATACACATGAATTAAATGAAGGCAAGGCATAAGCATCACAGTGCTGGTACAGTAGGAGCAATCACAGTCATATTTGTCAACCACATAGTACTTCTGGCCTTCTTGAATTACTACGTACGCCTCTGTAGATTCAACTACCTGCATATCTTTATGCGCCAGGGTACCTTTGTGCACATAATATACTGCGTAGTTCGTCAGAGAACGCAGCACATCAGAGGTTATGTAGTCCGTCTGTGATTACAGCGATAAGAACAAAGGACTTACATCAAAATGCATGTAGTAGTGCAAACTGCGATTTCCCTCATTGACCTTCCTGCGATATAGTTCCATGGAACCTTTCCGACAACTTGTATTTTGTTATCATTTCCCGAGTTGCAAACTATACATCTTGACTCTTCTATCTCTGTCCAGTAAGCACCACAATAACCCTGTATCTCGGATTTCTGAAATCACTGAGTCTGTCACGAATTCCTAAACACATGAAATAAATATAGCACATTACTAGGGTATACCAGATCCCGGATATTTCTATAGTCATCGTACGTCATCAGCTTACCGAACTCGATGTCAACCATATCAATAATTTGACTTGGTGGCGCATTACGTTCGATAAGCGGTAGAATCCTCATTTGCTCATCACCACTGAGTCTTCGAACACGTGGTTCCACAAACACCAGCATCTCTGACGACAAGTGGTTGTGTACAGTGTTAACAGGTTCTACAACTTCATAACGCCCGAAATTGAGTTCAATTTGGAAGGTGATTGGGCAGCCCAAAAACTTAGATCTGTAATGCATATGTTATAGCTTCTATTACAGCACTTACTGTGATTTTCGCTGCTTACTGCATTTCTCCACCGACCAACATGGCAACGAAAAACAGCATACCGGTACTTATATGCCGGGTTAACATTATTGTTGTCGTCCCTATTAAAACGACAAAAACGAATCCTATTTAGACTCTTAGTTTCCTTCGGCATTTAATTATGACTGCAAATCGTTTCATGCACGCTTCACAATCTGGCAATGTAAGTTTCGGTTCATCACAAGTTGTTTGAATTCAACTACCAAATTTACTGGTTCAACATTCGATTTGAAGAACCTTTAAATGTTGCTTTGCGAATCCCGACTGTTACAAAAATGCGTCTATTCAGCGTTACAACGAAGCCTCTACGTATCCAAAATTAGAAAATACCGCTTTCACCTTTATGAGGGCTACATTGCACTGATCAGTCAGAAAACGACAATCACACTTTATCTCACTCGCGCGAAATAGGAAATTGCAATTTTGAGGTTACAATCACGGCCAATGACTGGAACTCGCCTCATATTAACTGTCGCTCTCGGGTCACCCGGTTGTTTCCTACCTCAGTTCAATGTCCGTATTTGATTTCAAGATATCAAGTAGTTACTGGGGCATCTTAAGTGTTTTCAGAATTCATCTACTTGTGTGAGTTTCGTTGAACCCAAACGCACCCGTTTCCTATATCAGCTTTGGTGAGCCTTCCAAAGAATATATCTCGGCGTACACGTGTGTAAGCAAAAGGTCATCTGAAGTGAAGAGGTAAACGAATGATGTCACACCTGTCGCGGAGGCTAAGCGATAGTAGGCGTGGAGGTATGTTTATGCGAATGGTTTCCTAATGGCGTGTTGCATACCAAAGTCAAAGCAAGCAACTGAAAGATACATGCCCAGTGGTGTGAAAACTAAGACCTCAGAGCACACAATGGTCTTTTCAAGGATGCGGCACGTGCCTAAGCAATGCGTCTGGCGCTTTGAGCTCATGTTGATGATAGGATTCCACGAGATTAGTCCATCAGTGATGACGATGTTATTAGAGGTCTTTGCATGGGTGTGCCTAGGCGCAGCTCGAGCGTACGTGCCTCTAGAAAATATAACGTAAGCTCGACTTAAGGTATCGCTGACATCAGTCTTCGATAATCAACGGTTTGTCCAGAATGAGGAGTACAATGTAGGTACCGTCGTCTGGTGCAAGCGTATGGACTTGACAGTTCAAAATACATTTTCCCTGAATGTGCGATGCATCTTCAGAAGTGAGCGATTCCGGAAATACTGCTTCAGTCATATAGCTCAAAAGCACGTGGAGCATCCAGATAGTCTTTAGGTACGTGTGGACCAAATTTGTCCTACTTTTCACCTAAAGTAGCCCAAATTATCCACCGCTAAAGGTAACATCAGTCATCTAAATGTATTTACTTACTGAAACTGTAAAAGTCTTGAAGGACGCAAATCATCGTGCCATACGAGTAAATAACTGTTCAAATATTGCTGGTCACAAATACTGGATAAAAGCGATATCGTTAAACACAGTGGTAAAAATTAATGAGGGTATAGTCTCTCAGTATGAAAAGTATTTTGGCAATAGTATGTCATATAATCTACAGGAGTATATTGCATATCGAATGTTGAGAACAAATGAACGCGAAGATATGTTAGTATCCAATAACGTCTATTCTACCACCTTTAGCTATGCGGACTTCCTTCATGTATTCAACAGATGTTAGCCGTCGGACATGTGGACATCGACAGAATGAAGCCAGCATTTATGGAGCCAGACGTCACGGATTCCAAGCCTTGATCCGCAGTAAAGCAACCGGAAACACCGAAAACCGCCGTCAAGACGGAAACAACGGCGTCCGAAACGCCCACAACTAACGACGGCAGCAGAACTCCAAGGTTTGAAAGAAGAGTCTGTTGGCCACAACATTACTTATAGACAATTTACTTTTCATAGAACCAGTTCACTAGTAACGTTATTACCGATTTTATTCATTGCCTCGTTGAAAACACAATCACACAATTTTGTCAGACCTTCGATACACACACACACACACACACACACACACACACCTTTGCATGGACCCACGGACTTCCGAATCTTTTACTTCTCAATATTCTGGGCATAACGACTTTGGTTTCTTTCTTGCCTCCCGATATATTATTACTTTGGTAAAGTTATTTTTGTGTTTCGACTATTTTTTATGTAAATACTCCTTAGTTTGCGTCCTGGCGATAGATATCCAGAACATTCCTTCTATGCTTTAACTACCTTATAAATGAATGTACCCTTATCAGATAGCACATTATATCGAACACAGATGTTCATTCTTATATCTCTATTCTAGGGAGAGACTTATGTAGCATTTAAATAAATAAATAAATGTTTTATTCTCATGTTAAAAAAAGGATTTTAACATGAGAGAAGCCAGTTTACAGGCTTCATCACGTTGGTACATCTCAAAATATCTACAAGACTTGAGCAGTGAGTGGTACTGATGGAATGTCATCAAACTCAATTAAAAACTGCCGAAGGTCCTGCTAGTTATGAAATGAACGAGGAAATATTACGTTACAGCGTACATAAAGTGTTAAAGTTAAGATAATAGTAAATGTCGCCTTCACTTAACAGGCTTAACATGAGGGATACCGGTTTACAAGCACCGTCAAATTCATAACTCTTGAAAGTATCTAGTATTAAATAATTTACATATGAAGTCATTGGTGTGCATAATCTTATTGAAACTTGCTGAAATTCATGAGACGGATATGGATTGCCATCTCCCATCTCACAGACAGGCTCCATTATCAATATCAAAAGCGCGCAGTGTTCAAAGTTTGCTTTATAACCGACCGACGTTGTTAGTCCTTTCGCATAGTTTGCTGATTAGTAATATAATAGTTTACTACTTAGAATGGTCTTCAGTTTTTAGTTTGCTAACCACAGAGGACCCATTTATACAATCTGGAGTATCAATAAAATATCCACAGTTATATAACCAACGTGTATGGCTATATCAATGCATATGCAGGACACCATGTTACTTTTAGAGGTGATACAGATTAATTCTGCTGGGAATACTTGTTGTATTGGATGAAAATATTTCACAGTGTTTTGTTGATTTATTTAGCAACTCATAATTGAATATTTGATCAATTGTACTGATTTCAAATTTTTGTCTGCTCTCCTGCTACATACTTCGAGTTATCTCCTGATATTTGCACTGTCTGACACGGACGGATCGGCAGTGTCCGAGGTAATAAATAGTCCATAGTGTATCGGGTCGCGTATATAGGTTTGGAGTCAGACAACAGAGCACGATGAGCTAACTACCACAAACAGAATCAAATTATGCTCTCCAGGCTGCAACTTCGTAACTATCGAAATATGGGACTAGTTGACTGGGAAAGCGACCAAGAAGATGTCACACTTACCAACCACAAAGTCGTCACGACCGGCGAAATCGGCTGACAAGGTGATCTGGAAGACCTCCCGATTCGTCCAAACAAACAAAATATGTGCCAACGGTGGAGTTGATAAACGGGGATAAGTGGCTCGGAGGTAGTGTTCAGCAAGATTAAGAACTTTCGATAAGGACGGTCCGAGAACACAGGAAATCAATGTTTCTAAAATTAATAAACAACAGCTAATCACGAACAACATGCATATATCCACGCATGAGCTTTTCATCATTGTTCTTAAGCAAAATTTGGGTGGGGTCACATCGGGAGTATTGGCTCCAAGTTTTATTTTTCCCTGACTTTTCGCTAATGCGAAGAAATTATTTCCGGTTGTCAATCTTTTCAACTTGCTCATAGTTATTCTGCTGCGCTGCTTCATTTCATTTTCATACAATGTATGTCTTCTAGTAACTGAAATGGTGAGGATCTAAGTTGCTTGCCTTTAAGAAAATCTAATTTACACAGAAATTTATTCATACCTGTAAAAATAGTGTGTCTGTATAGCCAGGAAACAATAATAATTATCATCAAATGAAAAACCTCAAGGAATTAGGCCAACATTACTTCTTCGAGAGTGAGTTCACCAAATTACTTCCCTTCCTTCTTTGCATGACGCTTCTACACATTCGATAAACACGGTTTTCATTCCTGCCGGAAGCCTTTATTACCTCTGAATGAACACAAAACTTCAACATGGAACCTAATGTCCATTATTTACATGCGATGTAAAATCTTTCTTTCAGCCTGGGGATTGCCACTACTTGGGATAAAGTATAGTTGGTGGACGATATTGCCGAAGATTTTCCACAACAAAATAATAATATCTACTCCTGAATATACAGGTATACATCATTTTTACAGGTATGAACACGTTACTACATAAATTACATGCATCTTTATGCCTGGTAATCTCAGTCCGCACCTATACCGTCACTAGAGGATATAAGTACCGCATATTTATACAATGAAACATCGCAGCGGAATAACCAAGCAAAAGTTCCCAAGTACGACAAGTGTTAGTACTTTCTTCGCGTTAACAATAACCAGGGTTTGTATCCGGACATTACATGCAATAGACGTCTCTGTAAAAACGATATGCGACCGTTAACTCAGCAATAAATATCATTATTGTTATGTGCAAATTGCAATATTAAGTCCAAAGTACCTTAGTACGACAGACAGAACCAAATTAACTTCTTCAGACTGCAAATCCATAACTATCGAAAAATGGGATTAATTTGTTAGGAAAACGACCAACAAAGCATCACACCTAAGGAATAGGTACTCATGACCAGCGAAATCGGTTGATAAGGCAATCGGAAGAACACCTCATGTCTCCAACGAAATATGATACATTTCCATAAATGATTTGCTAAAAGCCAAAACAAATGACTCGGAGAGACAGAGAACTGTGAGAATGAGAATCGATAAAAAACAGCATCCTAAATCTGCACATGTGTAACTGATGGTGTCTCACCGACTTCCGACGAAATCTCAGCTTCGATGTGAACGACAAGTGCAGCATCTGCCATCCTACGGCATTTCAGGTACTCGTGATATATCCAACCACTCGACAAAGGGCAAGTATGTTACGTTGCAGTTCGTTCTGCTTCGCTATACAGTTGTGAGGCATGGCCGTCCAAAATGGTAGGTGTCAAGAGAATACATGTTTCTTCCCAGCATCGCACAAGTGTGGCGGAATCACCATGTAAACAATGTCGACATTCGGCGAAGGGTACTGGCGAATTCAGCCAATGAGGTTGCCAACCTTTAACGAGTGAAGTGGATTTCACGTGTGGCATGCTGAGTCATCGCCTATCCCTAGGCGATATCTTAGCTGACGTGAGACTGGGTAGGAAGAAGGCTCAGAACGGCCACATTAAGACATGTGTCAGTCCAAGACGTCTCTGACTGCTGATCTGAACCATGTAGGACGCATCAGATCACACGGCAGGGGCCCTCAATACGGCAGTAACAAATGGTTGGATATACTAGTGACATGTTTGAAACTGAGTCACAACGGCGCAGACAAATAGATTCATACTTCGACGTCTCCTCAGGATTTACGCTAACCTTCCTATTCTTAAATTCCTTTGTCTGCTTCGATATTAGTCTTTTCCCAATGAACTTGTTCTCTGCATGTAGTTATGATCTGCGGTAACTCAAACCGAGCCACTTCTGTGCGAAGCCCCATGTCGATTGTTTGTCTGTCTGCATGCATGGTGCCTACGAACCTTAACTCGCGTCTCGCAGGCCTTGGTGGAATAATGCGTGATCCATCAGATGAAGGACCTAAGCATACCGTTGTAATTTGGTAGGGATATACCTTTATTCGCCTAAATGTTTGGATATGGAACCTACAGTGTTAAAGATAGTCTCCAGCAGACTGCTCTTTGACAGATGATATCAACGTGCATTTCTGCTCAAAAAGTCAAAACATTTGCTTGACGGATTTCGGCGATGAACAAGTAATCAGTCCATGAATGACTTAGACGAAACCTGGCCTTTTTCACGCAGACCGGTTTACATGCGTTTTGCAGATCTATTATTATTTATATATTATTTGTCCTTGGGTTCCTAATGGAACATTGGGCTTCAGTAGCACCTCTCCAATGCACTCTGTTCTCTGAAATCTGTTCAACCTGGCTCCACGACAGCCCACAAGCTCTAATTTACTCCCTGCACGATCTCCTCCACGTCACCCTCACTTTGGGCGCCCAATTCGTCGCTTCCCATCGGCGTTCCACTCAACAGCCTGACGCGTGATGTCCCCATCTCCACTTCCTTCCAGTGCATATTTGTTCAGCGATAGCTTCTTGGTTGGTTCGTTGCCTGGCCAGAGTTCTTTGTTGCTTATTCTTCTTATTCTGGCCATCTGATCTTCAGTAACGAGCCAGCGTAGGCAGTTGTTGATGAATGTCTGTAGTTTGTTGGAAATCAATTTCGTAACGCGCCAAGTCTCTGAACCATACAGGAGCACTGAATTGACGTTGGTGTTGAAAATTCGGATCTTGTTCCACATGCTGAGTGCAGAAGGTCTCCAAACTGGTTTCAGGCTAATCAAGGCCTGTCTTGCTTTTCCAATCCTGACTTTGACGTCCTCGTGTGTGCAGCCTGTAGTTGAAACAGTGTTGCCTGGATAGGTGAAGGAGGCTACTTCCTTTAAGTTTATCCCGTTCATGGTGATTGCAGCTTGTTGTTGTTGGTGGTGGTGGGGTATCCTCATCACCTCCGCATTCTCTATATTCACTTGAAGTCCCGTCTTCGCTGCCTCGCCTCCTAGGTCAACTTGTTAGTTTTCACCTGTAGATCTTCAAAATTGTGTGACATCAGGCACAAGTCATCGGTGGCGAAATCCAGATCTTCTAGGTTCTTATCCCCGGTCAAGCCAGCGTATCCCCCTCTTCTCACAGCTCCCTACTGTTTGCTGCATGATCCAGTCCAGTCGACCACAATCAGGAATATCATGGGGGATAGTAGGCAACCTTGTTTCACTCCTGTCTTCATTTCAAAAGCATCACTGAGCTTCCCATTGTGAATTACTTGGCATGTGGCGCCTTTATATAGTTGTTGAATGAGGCTGATAAAGGTTTACGGTATTCCGTAGTATTGAAGCAGTTTCCAAATTACCTCTCGGTCGACGCTGTCAAAGGCCTTCTCAAAGTCGATAAAGTTGAGGTGGAGAGTTGACTGCCATTCTATACTCTGTTCTATGATGTTGCAAAGCGATAAAATTTGGTCCGCACATGATTTGTACTTCCCGAAACCTGCCTGTTCCGGTCGTAGTTTTGAATCCAGTGCATCCTTTAGTCTCTACAGGATGATGCTGCTCAATATTTTGCTTGCTTCGGGTGGACAGGAGTGTGACTCCACGCCAGTTCTTGCAAACACTGACGTCTCCCTTCTTCGGGAGTTTGACAAGATAGGCCTTCTACCAATCGACAGGCAGGTACCTTCTCTTCCTTCCACAACTTCTGCAATAGTGGTGTGGTGTGAGCATGTCTGCTGTTGTCTCTGCGTCTGTTCTCAGTGCTTCTGGCGGAATCCCATCTCGTCCTGCTGCTTTCCCGCATTTCAGTAGCTTTATGGCGTTCAAGACTTCCACTTTTGTTGGAGGATTTATGTTCACTTATAGTTCACCGGACGAAGTACAGGTGGTGGTCGATTCAAGAGCTTTTCGAAGTGGTCAGCACACCGTTTTCTTTGTTTCTCTTCTTTGATAGTTAACTTCCCTCCATCATCTTTTATTGGTTTCATCTGCGTTGATCACTTCCCTCCCAGATAGCAACCTGGTTATTTGATACAATGTTGTCAGGTCTCTACCTCTCCTACCTGCAGCCTGTTCTCCTTCACTTGCCAGTGTTTCGTAGAAGTGTCTTTTGTCTTTCCGTGCACTCTTCTTCACTTAACTGTCCAGTGTAGTGTTTTATACAGTGTACTCAGTTCCTCTTGTCGTTGAGCATCCTTGCACTGCACTGGTTTATCTTCTGCCTCACCATCCTCCTCTCCCTGATCTATCAGCTTCCATGTGTCCATTGAGATCCATTCCTTATCTTCTTTCTTCTTCCTTCCTAATACGGTTATGCAGGTTTCTTTCCACATCTTTCAAAGACTTCCAGTGTTCTTCCACAAAGGTTTCTTCTGGGATAATACTCGATATCTCCCACTTTGTCTTGATGGCTGACTGACGTCAAGATGTCCTTTGTAGTCTCGTCCGTCAGTTTCTGGGTGTTGAACTTCAACCGTCGCCTATCACCAGCTTCCTTGAAGGCTTTCAACTTGATTTGGAAGGTTCCTTGCACTAGACAGTGAGTGGTGTGAACCTACATCTGCTCCTCTTCTTCACCTTGTGTCAAGTAGTTTGCGTCTACACTTTCTTCAGATTGAGATAAAGTCGATCTGATTTCTACTGTGTCCATCTGGTGTCTGGTGAAATCCATATCGCTTTGTGGATATCCTTGTGCTTGAACACACTACCGCCTCCAATCACCAAATCATTGAATGCACAGAGTTCTGCAAATAATTCTCCATTCTCGTTCGTCACATCACCGAGCGCTTTTCAACCCATGGTTGGTTCTCTTCCTGTGTTGTCTGTCCCCAGTTTCGCATTCATGTCGCCCATTAGAATTTTGATATCGTCAACTGGAGTCTTGTCCAGTGTTGATTGAAGTTGTCTGTAAAACTCCTTCTTCTGCTTCTCTTCATCTGCATTATTTGTAGGTGCGTAACATTGTATGATTGTGACCTTCCTTCCTTTTGAGTTGAACTTGGCTGTTATGATCCTGATCCTGGAGGAGGAGATTGGTTCTCACTCCATGAGGGACAGCCTTCGATGCTCTTCGAGGGGACATCATGATAGCCACTCAATAACTCAGTGTGCTCGTGATTGTCGTCTGGATGACAATATCGGAGTAGATTATTGATTCTCCAGTTGACAATTTGGAGAGTCCACTCCCATTCCATCTGCTTTCGCAAATTCCAAGCACTTCAATGTGATACCTCTTCATCTCGCTTGCAATCTGGGCTGCCTTGCTGGGTTCAAACATCGTGCAGACATTCCATGTCCACACGTTTACTTTCGCTTTCACACGAGAGAAGACACATCGACCAATTGGCTTCTCGAAGGCTTTCACCAACTGGCATCATTTCGCCTCTCCGATTCCAGAGAGGAATAATTTTGTTATTATTTTTTATATTTTGTTTGTGCTTTGAAGTTTCTTTGGTGGTTAGATTTGTTTTACGGGGTAGGGTTGCTAGCCCTATGCCGAACCTTCCCTTTTATGTGGGCTTAGGACCGGCTAGTAACTAGTGAACTAGTTAACCAGGCGAGGTTATTGCAGATCTGGTAGAGTATAATTTTGGCCAATTTTTTAGATGCTGTTGGTAGTAGACTGGTATCCCGAGAACTGTCTGATACACTGAGTAGACCCATCTCTAAGATGAGTCAAACAACCACCTCACTCCAGATTGATAGAACGTTCAGTTTATCACACCTCAAATCACCTATTCGTCTCCACCCTAAAAAAGAGTAGGGAATAGGTCTATTAGGCTGGTTATCTTATGGGGATAAGTATTTAGAGTCGATTACAGACATCCGATTCCTAAGGAAGTTTTGTTCCAAACAACCATGGGGTACAAAAGAGTGAATTCGATGTTGCTGGAGCAGTGCGACAGTTATACAGCATTTCAAAGTGCTCTGGATAGAGTTCCACAGGGTTTACGAAACTTGGTGACAGTGCACCACCTAATTGAAAGAGTCTCAAAAAGATTAAGTGAAAGGATCTACCATGGAGTGTAATATCTAGGTTACAATCTAAGCGATAAATGGTGACAGTTCAATGTGTCGTCACTGCTGCTATTTTTCAGAGTCAAATCAAGCATCAAGTTGATTGTCGACAATGAACAACTGAACAAGAGGATATCATCCTTTAAAAGATATTTGAAGGGAAAGACTTTCAAAACCAAACAAGGACTTTTACACTTTAAAGCAAGATGGATGGCTGATGTAGAAAACTTTAAGTTTATGCCAGAAACCATAGCGAAAACTGCCTGAGGTGGAAGGGAAGAAGTTTCAAA
>OX104134.1:95152369-95225017 GCA_944470555.2 Heterobilharzia americana
TAGTCTAACGTTACCCGAAGAAAGCTAATAATGTAATAATTGGATTGGAGGTCATTAGGATACTTTTTTATGATACAATTGTATAGTTCTGTCGTTTTTCCGATTAGTTTGGCTTCTATGAACCATATATATATGCATATATTCTTTTTTTGTCTTTACTGAACTGAACATGTTTCCATGAACTTTCTTCGAATAGTTTTCTTATGCATATCAATTTAGTATTACAACTTAAATGATATACGATCAAGCATATGTGCGTTTAAATATTTGCGAAGAACCGTTTTTTATTATTATTTCAGTTGGGCAATGCGCTGCGGTTTAGGATCGGCACTGTTGAAAGAACCAGAAAAAATTGCTGATATTGTGCACGCTGCTCGAAATACAGTTCCACGATGGCGTGACTTAAATAAAGAAAGCGTCACACGTTTAACTGATACTAATGACACAGAAGTGTTGTCAAATTGTAACGAAAACTCTGAAGTTGAGGAAAAATCAAAACCGTAACACGATTCCAAGGTCCATTTTCGGTGTCCGCTAAAATTCGGATACCAAGTGCATCCACTAGGTCTGTTGGAGAAGGGAATTCATGTGATCCTGTAGGTTGAACTACGACATAATTCCTAGTATTTACCTTTACCGTTCACATCAAATTTATCAGGTGAAATCTTTTTTATTTGTTTAACTAAACTTAATTTTTAATGCATTACCTCTTGTGCTAAACTTGATGTTTGAGAAGCCTCTTTGCCTTTGATTTACGACCATCCAGTTTTGGAAATGCTTCCTTTAAAAACAACTTATAAAGACTGAAATTGTCATTATCACATGCTTGAAATAATTCCGATCGATATTCAAGTTGTCAATGTTAGCCCATTTCTATTCTCTTATACTGTAGGTTTGCTAATGAAGGTGATTCTTTGTCTGAACGACTTGGCTGGGATTATTCTCCTCAATTATCCTCTAATCGACCAAGAATATGCAGATAGCATTCTCTCTTTAACTTCAGATGTAAGGTCCCCGTAGCTGTTTAAGTATAAACCATAGATTACTAAGCGTGAATTTTACTCATGCTAAGTACTGCATCGATACCTGATTTAAGCATATGGAGTGTGTTGTCCACTTCATTTATTGAAAGTTCTTTAGTGATGAAATTCTAGACACAAAAGGCTTTTATAACCTCGATCAATCTATTTCACTTACTACTAACTGTAATACCGGACTATCCCACCAGATGATAAATGATGTGGGTGCTAAGTTCTTACTGTTGATTTGAATCCATCAGTCGACTTTGCAGTGTGACTGTTAAGTAACGTAGCACTGTAATCCATTGTATTTTAGCGTTAGATCTTAACTCGATTTAGAGGTTTGTAAGGATTTCTGATTGATTTCTCGTTGGTGTTCATTATGGACTGACATCAGTTGGAAAATCTTTGGGAATCTGGGAACACTGTACGGCTATTTTGTCGTAGTATGTGACTCCTCAGCAGTGCGCACCTACTACCCCGTCAGGGATCGAACCCACGACTTCCTGGTTCCACAAAGGTATTCCTGTATCGCATTTGTTTACTTCGTGTATAACACACTGATGCAGTATTATTTACTTGATAACGTTTCCAGCATAAATTATTGCTCATAATCATATCAATGTGATCACACAACTGTCAACAACCGACTTTTATAGCCCTGTCACCCCATATTCATTGATTTTATTGGTAGTAAAATTTTCCATATCTCCGGTATAGGTGTTGCATTATCCCTACTATATGTTTTGGGTATAGATTCGATGAATAAAGATTCAGTAATCAATCTCTCTCCACCTAATCATATTGCATCTAAGTACAGTGGTTTATCTCAGTCTATTGTGTGGTTATGTGGTAATGCATGCAATGCAATAGCCGAGTTTTTTCCTAGATTACTGATCTTATTGGGGTGTGTCACTCTATATTTAGCTAAATTCCTTCCTATGTTGCGATAATTTAACTGACACCGACTGGCAAGTTTAGCCTATTTACGCGATCTCACAGTCATTACATGAAATTTGGTAGGTTAGATCATTTCGCTTAATTGGTTTTATCGGATGTTTAAACCGACAACTCTTATCTCTGAGTGAGTTTGTAGGTTTAAATGCCATCTTAATTCCAGCCTTGTTTAGAATCCTACGTAAAGTTTCTGATGTTCCTTCCCTATACGGTGATTACACAGTGGAGGCTTTGAACTCCTTTTTGCTCGTGTCGTCGCTATCATTCGTATTCGTATAATTGTTATTATTTCGTTTCTCATATGTATGTACGAACTCCTTACTAAACTGTGATGGATAACTATTAACGCTTCTTTTATGTGCTTCAATTCCTTGTTTAAGTCGTTGCACTGACTAGTGAGTTTTCTAGCTCTATTATTGAGACATTTGGCATTGGATGAGATGATCTGAAGTGTAGATACCTGTTAGAATGTGTTGGTTTCCTGTAGACGGTAGTATCCAAACCACCATCTGTTTTTCGTTTTAATCTATAATCCAACATAGCTAATTCTCCTTGTTCATTTTCTACCTCGTAAGTGAGCTGGGTTACGCTTACTGCCGAGTTTATATATGTTTCGATTTGAACACAGTAAATGTGTCATCCACATATCGCCACCAGCATATCTTAGGTGCAGGATTAAACGTTTGTGAAGCCATGTTTTCTTAACTATCTATAAGTAAATGTGCCACGATTGGGGATATAGGTGACCCCATTGCTACTCCTTCTGTTTGTTTATATGTTTCGTCTTGAAACTTCGTGGTTGTAGAGGTCAGGCACAACTGTACACCTAATGTGATGATTTCATTAACCGATATCTTAGTTCTGTGAGTAAGTTGTAAGTCGATATCCAGTTGATTTCTGACTACCTCCAGTGGCATATTTATTGGTATTTTGGTATAAAGACTTGTTACATCGAAAGTAACCATTTTTCCATCCTCTTCTATATGTCGGCCATTAATTTTTAGTTTTACCACGTAAGAATTGACTAGTTTAGAATTTGGATAGTTCCTAATAAGATATAATATCGATGCTAAGTTTGTTGATAGTTCATATGTTGGAGGTGTTTCTGAAGTCGACCATGGGTCTGATGGGATAACCTGGTTTATGATCCTGGATAGTACCATAAATTCTACCAGGATTATTAATTTTAGGCATTGAATCAAGCCATTTATAGTGATCTGGAGATGATTTTAGACGGCGTATGAGATTGTGAGTGTCTATGCGACGCTCAAAACTATTAAGCTGAGACGTGTAAGAAAGTGTTACAGTGTTATTGAAATACTAGAAGCTAATATTTTCAACTTCTACGGGATATTATGTACTGTCGACCACGGTATTACATCGTTATTTACACTTTCTCTTCTGAAATCCTGAATATTTTAACTTTGCATGTGTATATCCTCGTTTCGCTTCTGTGATAAATTCAGTGTCTTACTACTTTTATTGGCCTCCTTGAAGTTATTCTTGATATATAGAGCACGAGTAATTAAAGGTCACTAATTTTGTTGTATTTTTAGCTGGTTTTTAAGTCTTCTATGAGTTACATATTTTGACATGTTTTTCACGCTTTCTATACTGCACCTCACCTACCCTTCAAATATGTTTTGCCATACTCTAATTATTATACTTCGTTATCAGCATTCATCATTTTTTCGAACAGCTTATAGATCACACTCTACATCCTTTTTTTCATGGCAAATGAGAGTTTTGTCAAAGGGACTGTTTTTCAGAACTAAAACTGACAGCTTCGGTCACGAAGAGTAGAAATGTGCATCCTATTTTTGTTTACTTTGTACTGCTGAAGAAACTAGCTCCTCTAAGTGTCATGCGACTATATTCACCTCTGTCACCTAACTGAATATCAGTAATGTGTAAGCTATCCGGTTGTACATTCATTTCGGAAAATGTTGAGAGAAACTTTTCATGAAGCAGTATTATTTACTGCGTACTGTAAAGTATTATCTTGATAGGCTGTAAGGAAGGAATAAGGATCACTAATAAGTTTAGTTTTCATACAATATAGCATGACATTTAGTATTTCTAATCTTGCTGTCTAATTAATGGCCTTAAGTTATACTGATTGTAACCAACCAGTGTTTATTTTAATAATACCTCAGACCACATATTTTATGTCGCAGAACATTTATCGCTCACTTAGCTATTTCAGGTTATGGTAGTCATCTCCTGTGCACTAAGTGCCAAGCGTTTGTGAATCTTATTCCTGTGTTTAGATTCAGTGACCCTTTACGTAGCCTTTTTATGTAATAGATTTTTTTAAACCAGGATTATTGTTGGAGATGTTCCTTTAATGTAGTTGATAAAAGAAAGCAACCTGCTCAGCTATTTTGAGTTCGATCAAGTTAAAAGTTAGGGGTGTGTATCACTGAGGGTTAGTGGTTTTAAATGCAAATACTATTCACTACTATATGTTTTTCAATGGTTCCGGGAAACTGTCTTCATGTTTTTCGCACAAACTCTTTTGATCAAAAGTAATTATATTTTCACACACCGGTCAAAGCGGTCAAAAATATATCTGTCAACTAAGGAGTAGTGGGGATTCCTATTTGGTACACAACTTTATCCATATTCAGATTGTCAATACTTAAAGCATCCTGCAAACACTTAACTCCTCACTGTGATTTAGACATAAATCACTCTTTACTTGATCCCACTTATCTATTCCAAGGTTGAAATCACTGTTTCAATATGGTAATACAACCTATTTATCTCAGTAGGAGATGGTACAGTATTTAACTAAATATCTTTCCATACACTATTCAAAAGTAAGCAAAGCATAAGAAACTTCTAATTTTCTTCTCGTAGATTAAACTGACTGTCGAACTTGTTCGACGCTTGGCAGTAATGGGTGTTGACTGGGTTACGCTGCACGCCCGTACAACACATCAACGTAACAGAGATCCTGCTTCATGGAATGTTGTCCAAGAACTGGTCGATTGTAAAATAAAGCACTCTTCTGCAGGTAGTGAAATACCAATTATATTAAACGGTGATGTTCGTGAACTGAAGGATGCATATCGTGCTCAAAAATGACTGGTTGCCATGGTGAGTGCTATATTAAGAATATAATTTTTATGTGGAAAAGCGACCATCGAGTGAACCTGTATCACAAGTTGGTTCATAAAGTGTTCAAACTTGACTCATTGCACCCGGTCTTTAGAGATAATAGGATATCACAGCGGCGCCATAACTGGCGTTAGTTGGAGAAAGCCAATTGAGCCTCTTGTATCCGTGCAGAGATTTTGTCGGTCACTAACCTACTATTGCAGATCCGATTTCCAAGATAAATGAAAGCGTTCAACGCATTCAACCATTTCACTCCCTATTGTTAGACAGGACACCAGTGAAAGCCTGGAGCAACAGTTTGTATTTGGGTGACGAGAAGCGCTTCCTTAGATTCTTAAATTACCACTCAAAGTGTCCAGATGCCTCTGTGTGTTGTCATTGTCCTACACTAGCTGGCCTATGTCATCTGAGTATTCTAAATCTACCACAGATTCTCAAGTAACAAGATCAATCCGTGTAAAGTCAGATGATGTGTGTGTGTGTGTGTGTGTGATAAAGTTGAATAAGAATGGAGAGAATAGATATTCTTGACAGGGACCATTGGATGTACAAAGCTCACCTGACAACTCACCATCAGTTTTAACATATCCAACGGATTTGGATACAAAGTCCTCAATAGAATGATGTACCATGTGGCACCCGTTTCAGCGAGATGCTGCCATAAAACTTCTTGATTGAATCGAATACCGCTTTTAGGCCGAGAAGTAAAGCTAGTATCGAGCACCGCAAAGTGTCCTTGGGCTTCAGAACTAGCAAAGAGTGAATTTCTGGTCGATACACCGACGGCCAGGTCTGACGCTTACCTGGTCTTTTTAGATTTTCTATTCCTGAGCTCCAGTTAGACGTGTTATGATAGTAGAACACAAAACCAATGGCACCGCTCGTCAGGCTGTTTCTTATATGGTTATCACAAGAGGATTTCTAGCCTTTCCTGAAGACTAGGACAATTATTGGTTGAGACCAGTCGGAGGCGATTATAACAGGATTTTCATACGTGACCTAGCACTTCAATTAACCTAGTTAATAATGCCTAAATACCTCTGATACTAATCCATCTGACCTCGTTGCTCTTCCTCATTTTAGGTTACTTGTAGCCTCAACTTCAGCGAGAACCGGAGGTCCTATTTCAATGTTCTTCTCAGGATGTGACTGGACAGCGGGTAATAGAACATCAGCTGGAGGGTAGGTGAACTGCCCTTTTAAGTGTTCTACCCGTTATTCCAGTTGTCTCCCGTCTGAGTGAATCACAGACCCATCTTTCTCCGCTTTAGTCTCACTAACTTTTGATGTTTCCGCCCCACTTTTCTTGATAGGTCTAAATGACTATCCACTGTTGCCTGTCACCATCGCATTTTCCATCTCTTTTGCATTCGCTGCCCACCACTGTTCGACGTTATTGCGTAGACTTTTTGTCAGTCTACATTTGAGTTGCTTCCATTCCTCATTGTGTTTGAAACCTGCAGAGAAGCCTTCTCGTGAATCCATTAATTTTGAGGAAGCTGTTGAGAGCCATTGGCTTTTTCTAATCACTCCATGAGAGTCAGCTGTCTTCAACACTGTTTTTGGTAGCAGACTGCAGATGGAACCAGGCTTCTTCTGAACGAGTGATGTTCTGTACTAGGACTGAAACCTGTCGAGCTGGTTTTTCTCTGAAAGCAGCTCTAGTGTTGTCATTGTCAAGCTACACTCACAATGGTCTTGTTTCTATAGGCTTCTCACGTCCATTTAGGCCTGTACATACATGTACTGGAACTAACGCTTAATTGCTCTCCAAACAAACGCTCCAGAAAAGGTACAATCTTCCACCGAACCTCTCCAGCGGTAACTGATAGCAGTATGGTCTATCTGCGTTAACCGCTGAGTTGAAGTTGGTGAACACTACATCAGACAACGTCTTTCTTTATGTTTGAAGGTCGTGCTGGCCAGAAATAAACGGTGCCACCTAAGTGCATATATATATATATATATATATATATATATATATCAAAGGAGAGAAAACGTTACCCACATACATCCCTGAAGTTAATCATACACACTGCTACAATTTAACTCAGTTGTTTCACAGCCATGAATAAGGCCGAATAGTATCTGCAGTACATCTGTAACTCACTTCTATAGGGAATATTTTGTCGACCCAACTTCTAAATCACATGAGAATAACATAGGAGCTAAATAAAGTTAGATGAAATGTCATCACTTTTGTTTCAGAGGTACATGAAATAATGTCAATAAATGCTTCGATTTGAGATTAAAAATAGTGGATTACATGAACTAACGGGAGTGTTTTCCACGGAAGTGAAAGGGTGAAAGTGAATGTCCGGCGCTAATCACTGTATTGGTTGATACTGAAGGTTCACCTAGTGGAGTTGGAAAACCCTGATTCTAAACCAATGGTGCTCATGGCTTCCAGATAGAACTAATGGCGTACGAACCTATTTTGGTCACCGGTAACCATGTGAATCCAGCTACTGATGTTGCTCCACTACCTTGCAGATTTAAATTTATCTCAAAGGCGTGGGGAGTGGTCCCCTAAGACAACCACTTCCTTCGGTCTCCGTACCTCGGCAGTATCTCAGCCCTCACATAAAATGAAATCACAATATGTAATGAGGATTTTGAAGCGCTCACCCAACGTTTCTGGTAATATGCAAGCCTTCCGCACAGCAAACACCATAACTAATTGTTCAATTTATGTCTGTTATGTTTTTTTGTTGCTTTTACACATGAATTGTATTCTTCATTATTACCATTTCCGCTTTCGTCTTTATTTTCACTCAGCTGCTCTCCACTGCTTACACTTCTTGTCTGTCTGTACCGTTCTGAGTCGCTAAACAGTTGCCTCCATTAAGCTGTGCTTCAGTCTGACACATCTATACTGAAACAACGTACACCGTTTACGCTCACCTCCTTCAACGCTCGCACTGTGATGCAGATAAAACAGTAGGATAGGACTCTAGAAACCTTCGCTATTGATGTATGCTGCATCTCAGAGACCCACATACAAGATCCCAGTGAAGTGGTTCGAATTAGTTCCCCATCTGTTAGCTCGGAAAGTACGTTTTATGTGCGCTTATCCGGTGACCCTGTGGCATCGGTAATCAGCATCTTTGGTGCCGGTGTCACACTAGGCGTTCGAGCAGAAGCTCCACTCCTCAACTGAATCCCCATCAACAGTCTTCTGTCTGTTGTTGCGTTACAAGGTTCATCTCGAGTAAGAGGTAACCGGAAACACAAAAAACGATTTCTTTGTCATCTCTACCTATGCTCCGGCGAATTGTAGCCCGGATGCAACCATGGATGAATTTTATTATCACCTGAGTGACCCCAACCATGTCCAGTCGACAGATATCGTAGTGCTACATAGGGACGTGAATGCCCAGGTCAGGCGTCTAGTCTTAGAGGAGAGTCGTTTAGGTGGTCAATCCGGACTAGTAGGCAGCAGGTCGGATAATGGGGAACGTCTTTTGCAACTTTGCTCGGATCATAACCTATTTCTAGCCAGCACCAACTTCCGGCATAGTCACCGCCGTTGTGCTACTTAGCGTCCTCCTTCTGCGACTCAAGCTTGGACTCAAACAGATAATATTGCAACGACCTACCGATGGCGTGCGTGAATACACGGCTGCCGCTCCATTTAGAGTACTTGTATGGACTCCGATCATGCTTTAGTGTGTGCTAAGTTCCTCCTGCATTTTTGTAATCATCAAAACCGTCTTCCTAAACAGTTCGATGCAAGCAAATTAGTTGCACCTAACATTCCAGCTAAATACCAATCCGAGCTAGAATAAAGCCTGGCTAACTATCATCCTGATGGTGTCAATATCGTTGACTGCACTTGCAAGACGCTATGAAAATGGCGACAAAAGCCGCTTGCAGCCTAGAAGGACGTCCTGCTAATGAACACTGTCTCAGTGAGCTCTCTGCCATTTCTTGACGCTCGTCGGACTATTCTGGCGGATAGCGAGTACAAAAGTTCGCGTCAATCTCTCATCAGAAAGATTACACAACGCTTAGGCAAGGAACGTGAGGCTTAGTGGTCAGAACGTGTGAGTGAGATGGCAGCAGAAGCTACATCGGGGAATAGTCAGAAGCTGTTCCAGTTCATCCGAGTCAATGGAAGCAAGAAACCTGGTGTCGGTGAGATGTTATGTGATGCAGATGTTACCCTGACAAACAATCTTCAAAGACGACGCCTGGAAGTGCTTTGCACCACCCAAGTGCAAAGCACTTTTGCAAGATTAGCAGGAGCCTGTGTCTGTACTTACCCTTAGTGGTGAGCCATTGGAAGTAGTCGAAACGTTCGTGTATCTGGGTAGTTGTGTGAGTGCTGGTAGGAGGTGTGTGATGAAATTTCCAACTGCATATCTAACGTCAGAACGACATACGCCAATCTGAGCCACCCTCACTCCGTTGTGATGTTAGTCTGGTCGTAAAATGCCGAACATACAACGCTTCGGTGCGAGTAGTTATGCTCTACGCTTGTGAAACTTGGCTTCTCCGAGCTGAGGATGTGCGACAACTCTGTGTTCCATCATCGTCGTCTCCGTAGGATTACTCGTATCTGGTAGGAACACCATGTAAGTATTTCTCATGTACGGCAGCGTGTTTGAAATGAGCTAGCAAATATATTGTAAGATAATTTACACTCCCACTGCAATTTGAATGACGCTGAAATTAGTATTTCGTAAGTGCCGCAACCGGCATATATTTGTACTTCTTAACTAATCATATCCTTCTGAACCGTTCAGCAATATATCTTTTTAAGGCTCTATTCTAACGGACATCTGGGTTGCTTGCTATTTATGTGCAAAGATTTAGTAAGTATTCAAGGAAGAAAAAAAGGTTCCAATTTTCATTGTATTCAGTAGTCATTAGCAGTAAACTTTGCAATGTAAATCCCATCTTATTTGAGACTCATTGGTTGCAGGTTTTATGCATGCGTACAGTAATTACCATAAAAAAATATTTAACTCGTAAAAGATCACTTTCCTCAAAAGTTCTTTTCCGACTGCAGTATTGTTTGTATATATGCTCAAAAAACAGATCTAGTCATGATGTTTCGCAGTCAGTTTGTTAAAAGCTTAAATACCTTTCATTTCTTCTGCAGTTTTAGGCGTTCTGACAAAACCTTGTGTAGAGAAAATTACCTTAGTTGAAAGCACTAAAGCTGCACTTCCATGGAATCATCTGATATTCAGTGTGCAGAGAATTTTACCGTCAATATCAGTTGAGTCTGCTCTATTTGTATCACACCCAATTCAAACTGTCTTCTCAAAACATTTGGTTTGAAAAAAAATTTAGTCCCAAATATTTTTTCTAAGTTCTGACAGCACCTCCAAGTGACTAATGATGTCATACAGAGCTGTACGAGGACACTCTCAGAACTAATTCACTGAACTACCTTTCGCTTCAAATAGAAACTACCTATCGAAATAATCCCATTACATAAAGAAAAATTAATAAAAGACGACTCAGTAAATAAAATTTCCTTTCCACGAATCATTTTTAAAGGCTGTACAATCATTATTATTATTTGTCCCTTGGGTTCCTAATGGAACATAGGGCTTCAGCAGCACATCTCCAGTACACTCTGTTCTCTGAAATCTTTTGAACCTGGCTCCACAAGCTCTCATTTCCTCTCTCACGATCTCCTCCTGTCATCCTCGGACGCCCAACTCGTCGCTTCCCATCTGATGTCCACTTGAGGGCTTGACCTGGCGCGTGATGTCCCAGTCGGCCTTCTCAGTGCATGCCCAATCCATCTCCACTTCCTTCTGCATATTTGTTCAGCGATAGGTTCTTGGTTGGTTCGTTGCCAGCCAGAGTTCCTTGTTGCTTATTCTTGTTATTCTAGCCATCTGATCTTCAGTAACGAGCGTAGGCAGTTACTGATGAATTTCTGTAGTTTGTTGGAAACCCCATTCGTAACACACCAAGTCTCTGAGCCACACAGGAGCACTGACTTGATGTTGGTGTTGAAAATCCGCATCTTGTTCGACATACCGAATGCAGAAGATCTCCACACTGATTTCAGATTAGTGAAAGCCTGTCTTGCTTTTGAGATCCTGACTTTGACGTCATCGTCCGTGCCACCTGTAGTTGAAACAGTCCTGCCTGGATAGGTGAAAGAGGCTACTTCCTTCAAGTTTCTCCCGTTGATGCTGATTGGAGCTTGTTGCTGTTGGTTGGGTATCTTCATCACCTCCGTATTTTCTACGTCCACTTGAAGTCCCGTCTTCGCTGCCTCGCCTCCTAGGTCAACTTGTTAGTTTTCACCTGCAGATCTTCAAGTTTGTGTGACATTAGACACAAATCATCATCGGCGAAATCCAAATCTTCTTCTGGGGTCTTTCCATCGATCGGTCCAGCCAGCGTCTGCCCTCTTCTCGCTCCTCACGGTCTCTTGCATGATCCAGTCCACTATAATCAGGAATATCTTGGGTGATAGTAGACAGCCTTGTTTTACTCTTGTCTTCACTTAAAAAGCATCACTGAGCTTCCCATTTTGAATTACTTGGCATGTGGAGTCTTCATATAGTTGTTGAATGAGGCTGATAAGGTTTGCGGTATTCCGTACTGTTGAAGCAGTTTCCAAATTACCTCTCGGTCGACGCTGTCAAAGGCCTCTCAAAGTCGATAAAGTTGAGGTGTAGAGTTGACTGCCATCCTGTACTCTGTTCTATGATGATGCGAAGCGTTGCAATTTGGTCCGCACATGATTTTTACTTCCTGAAGCCTACCTGTTCTAGTCGTAGTTTTGAATCCAGTGCATCCTTTAGTCTCTCCAGGATGATGCGGCTTAATATTTTGCTTGGGATGGATAGGAGCGTGATTCCGCGCCAGTTCTTGCAAACACTTAGGTCTCCCTTCTTCCGCAGTTTGACAAGGTAACCCTTCTTCCAATCGCCAGGTACCTTCCCTTTCTTCCAGACCTTCTGCAATAGTGGTGTGGTGTGAGCATGTCCGCTGTTGTCTCTGCGTCTGTTCTCAGTGCTTCTGGCGGAATCCCATCTCGTCCTGCTGCTTTCCCACATTTCAGTAGCTTTATGGCGCTCCGGACTTCGACTTTTGTTGGGGGATTTATGTTCACTTGTAGTTCTGTGGCTGGGCTGCAGGTGGTATTTCTGGACGAAGTGAAGGTTGTGGTCGATTCAAGAGCTTTTCGAAGTGGTCAGCACACCGTTTCTTTTGTTTCTCTTCTTTGATAATTAACTTTCCTCCATCATCTTTTATTGGTTTCATCTGCGTTGATCACTTCCCTCCCAGATAGCAACCTGGTTATTTGATACAATGTTGTCAGGTCTCTACCTCTCTTACCTGCAGCCTTCACTTGCCAGTGTTTCGTAGAAGTGTCTTTTGTCTTTCCGTGCACTCTTCTTCACTTAACTGTCCAGTGTAGTGTTTTATACAGTGTACTCAGTTCCTCTTGTCGTTGAGCATCCTTGCACTGCACTGGTTTATCTTCTGCCTCACCATCCTCCTCTCCCTGATCTATCAGCTTCCATGTGTCCATTGAGATCCATTCCTTATCTTCTTTCTTCTTCCTTCCTAATACGGTTATGCAGGTTTCTTTCCACATCTTTCAAAGACTTCCAGTGTTCTTCCACAAAGGTTTCTTCTGGGATAATACTCGATATCTCCCACTTTGTCTTGATGGCTGACTGACGTCAAGATGTCCTTTGTAGTCTCGTCCGTCAGTTTCTGGGTGTTGAACTTCAACTGTCGCCTATCACCAGCTTCCTTGAAGGCTTTCAACTTGATTTGGAAGGTTCCTTGCACTAGACAGTGAGTGGTGTGAACCTACATCTGCTCCTCTTCTTCACCTTGTGTCAAGTAGTTTGCGTCTACACTTTCTTCAGATTGAGATAAAGTCGATCTGATTTCTACTGTGTCCATCTGGTGTCTGGTGAAATCCATATCGCTTTGTGGATATCCTTGTGCTTGAACACAGTACCTGACTCCAATCACCAAATCGTTGAATGCACAGAGTTCTGCAAATAATTCTCCATTCTCGTTCGTCACATCACCGAGCGCTTTTCAACCCATGGTTGGTTCTCTTCCTGTGTTGTCTGTCCCCAGTTTCGCATTCATGTCGCCCATTAGAATTTCGACGTCGCCGACTGAGGTATTGTCCAGTGTTGATTGAAGTTGTCTGTAAAACTCCTTCTTCTGCTTCTCTTCATCTGCATTATTTGTAGGTGCATAGCATGGTATGATTGTGATCTTCCTTCCTTTTGAGTTGAATCTTGCTGTTATGATACTGCAGAAGGAGATTGGTACCCACCACCTAATGGCCTTCGATGCTGTTGAGGATATCATGATAGCCACTTCCTTCCTTTTGAGTCGAACCTTGCCAAGAATCGAGCTATTAATTGCTTTACGCCCAGAAAATAGTTAAAAAGACTGACGGAGTTTTATGAATATCTCAGCCTTATTTATTCATACCTGGTTACTTTTTGCTTTTACGAATTTTCGATTTCAGGTGTAATGGTTGGTAGATCTTTATTGAAAACGCCATACTTATTTGCTCCAAAATACCTGCAAAATGAGAATTCATTTTGTCAGTTAATGGAAAATTGGTTACATCTATCAGCACAATACACAGGTGGTACAAGTTTTGCGATAGTTCATCAACAGGCATATTGGATGCTGGAGCAACATTTGGATAAAACCAAGAGATTATTCTTACATAATGTAGGATGTTTTCAGGGTCTAGTAGACTGGCTTACCGAACAACGCAAGACAGTGGAAATAACACCAATCTAGACGCTGATACGCATACGAAAGTTCCATTTCTAATTAGATATTTGTACAGCAAGACATTCTAACATACCTTTTACTTATTTTCACGGTTTATTTTAAAAACGCATTTCCATTCACTTATATCTATCGTTGATATTATCTCACTGATTGTTAAATATTAACCGACACAGACTCGTATCCATGTATGCTAACAGCGTTTTCATAAACTTAAGTTTCGATATTCCCTTTATTAATTATCGTGACTAATTTTATAGCATTGCAATTTCCTTTACTGCCAGCTAAAAGTTCAGGTGCTAACCATCTAAACCAATAGCTTCCTCCACGATGCAACATTTAATCTGATAGTCGTGTCACATCTTGAAGACCAACCAGGTACATGCGACCCGAGGGCAGTCACTATCGAAGTGAATTACCTGTGCATAGTTATACATACATCTTACTACTTTAGCTACAGTGACATCCATCACCTACGCCCTGAAAATGGGATTTTAGTAGCCCTCAGTTTTATATCTTAGCTTTTTTTATTATCTAGACTAATTTATCTCAAGATGTGGACATTGAGGTAGGATTTTTGTTAAAACTGGTGTTCTTCAGGGTAGAACTTTGGATGGTGACGATTAGAATGGTGGAAGCTCCCCCCCACCCTGAAATATCAGCTTGGGGAAGACTTCCACCTCAACACATCTGTTTTGTATATAAGAATTGCTTGAATAAACCATACCTTCCGCATTTCAACACCAGATATAAGTCATCTATAGTAAGTAGAGTTGTAAAATAAAAAGATATACTGACACTAAAATTGGCCTACCATATTCTGTTGTGTTACTTCTAGAATAAACAGTGACTGTCAGCCGCTCCACTATAAAGTCTCACGTTCCATTTTAGCACCTAAGTTTTACTCTTATATTAAAGTATCACGTTATCCATGCGTTTTAAGGAATCCAGTCACACTGAACCATATCCATGTCCTTTTATAGGCTTAATAGTAATATTTCGTTTTCCACTCTACAAACACTTTAAAACTACTGGTTCCATGAGCCATCTTCAAGCCTATTGCATACATACTTCATTCTAAAAATCTACGCTTCAATAAATTTCCTCAATGAGTGTCAGCCTCATTCTGAAATGACTCTTCTTATTCAGTCTCGATAATGAAACAGTTTATTGGGGTAACTAGCGTTTCGTTATCAATGTGTGTCCCTTCATGAAATAAATACTCTGCGTCTGGTCTCTAAATGTATGCCAACTTGTAAGCCTTTTGATGCATCACTGGTCTGCCGAAATTCAGTCGTCAGTATAGGCTAAAACGCTCAGAAAATGAAGGGCACACCTGAATGTAACCATTCACCTATCTCGCGAAATTCGCTTTCCTAGTTGTTGGATTCTTGATGACTTGTATAGTATAGTTTCTTGTGATCTGTCCTCTCAGCTGTTGACTGCAGTTCGGATGAAGTGAAAGATGAGTTCAACCTAAAATTGTCTAGCCTCCTACTAAAAGTGAAACGTTCATACGCGGTCATCAGAGCAAATGAAGCCAATACACTAACAGGAAGGTTAAGTCAAAGCACTTCCGGGATGTGTTGAGGTGGAAGTCTTCCCCAAGCTGATATTTCAGGGGTGGGGGCGAGCTTCCACCATTCTAATCGTCACCATCCAAAGTTCTACCCTGAAGAACACCAGTTTTAACAAAAATCCTACCTCAATGTCCACATCCTGAGATAAAGTAGTCTAGACTGCTATCCTCCTCCTCCATCATTACCTTCTAATCTTCCTTCACGTCTCTTAATTAATGATGCTGCATCATCTTCAATTTCTCCTACCTCTGCAGCCTTCGACAACGATCTGAGTCCACAGAACAGCATCCCTGGTCTCCTTAAACCACGCTCCAAATTACATATTGGAGCCTTCAATGTCCGCACCCTCCGTCAAATTGGCCAACAGGCTTCGTTGGCAAAGACTCTAGCAACTCGGGCATGGATGTGTGCTGTGTTTGTGAGACACGCATACAGGACCCAAGTGTGGTTATTCACCTGACCTCTCCTGACCAATCTGGTGAATCTGCAAAATTCACCCTTCGAGTTTCTGGAGATTCGATAGCTAGCTCTCGTGGTCTTGCAGGTGTAGGTATAGCATTAAGCACCAGGGCAGAAAACTCACTACTAGACTGGATCCCAGTTGATAGTCGCCTCTGCGCTATGAGGCTGAACGGCACAGTGAGAACTAAAAGGAATAGTGAGACTCGCCGTTGTCTCTTTGTAATCTCTGCTTACGCACCCACTGACTGTAGTTCGGATGAAGTGAAGGACGAGTTCTACCATAAACTGTCTAACCTCCTCTCGAAAGCCAAACGTTCGGACGTAGTGGTTGTTGCAGGTGACCTCAACGCACAGGTGGGTAGACTGAGTGAGGCAGAAAGGCACTTAGGTGGCACTTTCGGAATCCCAGCTGAACGTACAGATAACGGTGATCGCCTATTACAACTATGCTCAGATAACCGCCTATTTTTAGCCAGCACAAATTTCAGACATAAAGAAAGGCACTGTCTGACCTGGCGTCCACCGAGCTCGACTCAGCGATGGACACAGATAGACCACATTGCTATTAGTCATCGCTGGAGAGGATCGGTGGAAGACTGCCGCTCCTTCTGGAGTACGTGTTTGGACAGCGATCATGCGTTGGTCCGAGCACGTATATGCCTGCGTCTCAATGGACGTAGAAAAAATTTGGCAACAAAACCACTACGAGTTCTGCTGGACAACGAAAACACCAAAGCCGTGTTCAGTGAGAAGTTGGCTAGGCAGTTATCGGAACAAAAGACTGTCACTCATCCAGAAGAAGCTTGGTGCCATCTTCAGTCTACTGTAAAAGCAGCACTGGAGACTGTAGCCGACTCCAAGATAATGGCTAAAAAGAGCCAGTGGATATCAGCAGCTTCTTCCAAACTAATGGATGCACGTGAATGCATCCCTGCAGGCTCTGAGTACAATGAAGAGCGAGCGCAACTTAAAAATAAACTGACGAAAAGTCTGCGCAACGATCGTGAACAGTGGTGGGCAGCAAAGGCTAAAGAGATGGAAAAGGCAGCGGCGATCGGTAACAGTAGACAGTTATTTAGACTTATTAAGGAGACTGGGGGGAAATGGTCAACAACAGTTAGTGAGGTTATAGCGGAGAAGGACGGATCGGCGATTCACTCGCAGGGAAGGCGACTGGGACGATGGGCAGAACACTTTGAGGAACAGTTTAACTGGCCTCCAGCCACCATTGCGCTGCCCGCTATCCAGTCGGACCCTGAATGGGACATAGAGACAGGTCCCCCAACACTAGAAGAAGTTGAGAAAGCGGTAGGTAGCCTGAAACGGGGAAGGGCAGCAGGACCAGACGGACTACCTGCTGAGGTATACAAGAATGGTGGTAGAGTTCTCTTAGTCAGGCTAACGGAAGTGTTAGCCAGTATATGGGAATCAAATACGATCCCCTCCGACTGGTCTAAGTCACTCATCATCCCAGTCTTCAAGAAAGGCGAGAAGTCCTCTTGTGATAACCACAGAGGAATCAGCCTGACAAACATAGTGTCTAAGATCCTAAGTTCTATAATTCTCCGACGCCTGAGTGGAGCTCGGGAACAGCAAGCCCGAGAAAACCAGGCAGGCTTTAGACCTGGCCGTGGATGTATCGACCAAATATTCACACTGCGCCAGGTCCTGGAACATAGGCATGCTTACAGACGCCCGACAATAGCTGTATTTCTCGACCTGAAGGCGGCATTTGACTCCGTTGATCGAGAAGTCTTATGGCAGTGTCTGTCACTGAAAGGCGTGCCTAGTAAGTACATCACCTTATTGAAAGCTCTCTACTCGAACACTTGTGGGCATGTTAGAGCCTATGGTGAGTTGTCCAGGGAGCTATACTCATCAAGTGGTGTCCGTCAAGGATGCCCACTATCCCCATTCTTATTTAATTTTATCATAGATATTCTTATGGAGGTTTCCCTCTCGTCACCTAATTACAAAGACGTTGACCCGATCACAGGTGAATTTTCCTTAGATCTAGAATATGCAGATGACATAGTCCTGTTAGGTGAAGACGCTGACAAGATGCAGAGTCTTCTGAACACTTTGAGTGGGAATTTGAGAATGTTTGGGATGCGATTTTCACCACCCAAATGCAAATTTTTGCTCCAGGACTGGTCTTCAGCGGTACCGCGGTTAACAATAGAGAGTGAAGTGGTTGAGTGTGTTGACCACTTCACTTACCTGGGAAGTAGGATCAACCCGGTGGGTTAGTTGCCGATGAGATTTCTGCACGGATACAAAAGGCTCGATTGGCTTTTGCCAATTTGCGCCACCTATGGCGCCGCCGTGATATTCGTTTGTCTATTAAGGGTCGCGTGTACTGCACAGCAGTCCGCTCTGTTCTACTGTATGGCTGTGAAACATGGCCATTGAAAGTGGAAGACAAAAAGGGTTCAGGTGTTTGACCACCGTTGCCTTCGTAGTATAGGACGTATTCCGTGGTGTCACCATGTGAGTAATGCAGAAGTTAGGTGTAGAGTTTTAGGGAGAAGAGGTAAGTCAGTCGACGAGGTTGTGAACCTTCATCGACTGAGATGGTTGGGACACGTACTACGTATGCCTAGTCACCGATTGCCTCGTCACACAATGTTGGCTGAGGTGGGTTCAGGCTGGAAAAAGGCCCGAGGTGGCCAGACTAAAACATGGCACCAATGTATGAAGTCTCTGACTGTTGGTTTAAGCCATGTAGGACGATGCAGACTAGGTGGTTGGGGTCCACGGGACAAGAGGAACCAGTGGTTGGAGACCCTAGGTGATATGGCTCAGAACCGAAGTCAGTGGCGCAGATGTATACACACATTATCCTCATCTTAACAACGCTATACCGAATCTCACTATTTTGTCACTCCTCTTTCCTTTCTTCTCATACTTTATATTTCTTTTGACTGCATTCACTTATCTTCATCCTTCACCTCACTACCTTTTTACTTGATGTGCTGATATGAGGTGTGGCAACTCGGACCGTTACGCAGTAATGCCTGGTCCTATGTTGATAATGATGATGATGATGATAAAGTAGTAAGATGTATGTATAACTATGCACAGGTAATTCACTTCGATAGTGACTGCCCTCGGTCGCATGTACCTGGTTGGTCTTCAAGATGTGACACGACTATCAGATCCGAGAGTTGCAGACCACTTAACTTAGCAATTACCACTATGTAGTGAGCTCTTAGCACCTAGGCATGTAAATGGTGGTAAACTACGTTGCAACGAAATATTTTGAGCACAAAATCTCAAGTGATGATCGGTAAGCTAAAGAATTACAAGAATGCTTCAGCGCTGCAAAATATAAGGAATTGATTCATCTAGCCAGCAAGTTTAGTGAAGATGCGACCCTTGCTGATTTTGAAAATAAATTTGTAAGACGAGTGCCTTTTAATCAAATTTTCAAAAGGTAACAATATATGAAGTACTGGAATGCGTAAGCAACTGCATAGAGTGCCTTGACTGGGTGAAAGTATCGATTATATCATACTTCTGGGTCACTAACTAGTCTGAGTAATATGGTTTCAATCCTATCTTTTACTGTGTATAAGTCCTATTTATTGCGAACTGATAATCGTAGTCAGTCCATAATCTTACTGTGAAAACAGGACATGGAACTATTTTCCATATTTCAGTTACTGTAGTAGTTGGAATGTGATACTTTTCTTAACATCGACAAATATTTGTCTGATTTTACTGTTGCCTACCGATATACCAAATTTCGCTTCACCTATGTGCTACTGATACCGACACGAATTGCATCAATCATCGTTAATTTAAATGAGACAAAATGTGACTTGATTGTCTATTGGAATGTAAAGTTTGGATCGTTTTCAGATACATTCCCATCAACTACGCCTTAGGTATTACTGAATAGAGCTCAAACATTTTACTTTTCAGGAGATATTCTAGTAACCGAATGATAAAAAAGAAACAAATTAAAATACCATTTATCCAGAGTAAATACATTTATTCGTAGTCGAACTGACCGGACAAAGAAATTCTACGGATACTAAGTATACTAAAAAGAGGTAGCAGGATTTCAGTCTGACAAATCAATCAAATTTCCATCCTTATCAACAGTTTTTAATATGCCAGAATTCAAAAGAACTTTCCATTCTAACTCAGGATCGTACGACTGAAAATAGATAGTAAAAAGAAATAAAGGATTACCTGTAAAATTTCCGAACAGGTGTAATTTTCTTATCGACATAAACGTACAGACAAACCCCTGTTACCAAAGTTGAGATGATGGTAGCTATACCCATAGCTTTAATGCTTGTTTTAGTCTTGAAGTGTCGTAAGGTAGCTGGATCCATTGTGCTAAAACAAAACAAAAGAGTGTAACGTATCTTTCAGCACATCGAGGTACAAGACATCAGAGTGAAAGAGAGAAGGAATACAGTAGTCACGAGTGATAGAAAGTCTTGAGAGAACGAGGAAGAATAGGATAGTAATGCGATTCAATATGACGATTAAGATGAAGATTAATGTGTGAATCTATTTAGGAAGATTTCCGAAAACGCATATATGACGAAGTTGAATAAGAATGGAAAGAGTGAATATATTTCACGGACACAACTCGACGTGCACAATTCATCTGATAACTTACCAGAGGCTTTAACATACGCACTCATGTTTGGATACGGAGTATTCAACAGAACGATGTAGTATCTGGCACCCGTTTCGGCAAGAGATTGCCATAAAAACTTTGGATTGAATGCCACTTTCAGGTCGAGAAATAAAGCTAGCATTCAGTACCACAGTGTCTCTGTTACAGAACCTAAAAGTGAATATTTGGCCGGTACATCACAGGCCAGGTCTGTCTCCTTGGTTTCCTCGGGTTCGGAGTTACCGAGCTCCGCTTAGAGGTCTTATAATTATAAAACGTAAATCCTAGACACTATGGGTGCCAGACTGATTCCTCCTGTGGTTGTCACAAGAGGACTGAGACAATCAGTGATTCGAACCAACAGGAGAGAATCATGTCCGATTCTCATACGATACCTAACATTAGTTAATCTGACCGATAATAAACGACTACCGTCCCTAAATAACTTCGGTACTAGGCCATCTGACTTTGTTGCTCTTCCTCGTTTTAGGTTACTGGAAGCCTTGTCACTTCAATGTTTTGTTCAGAAACCGACTGGACAGCAGGCAACAAAGTAGCAGTTGGATCGCTCTTTAAGTGTTGCGATCATCGTTCTAGTAGTCTTTCCTGGCAGTGAATAGCAGACACATGCTTCTCCAAAGTATCAGTGACCAGACTTTTGCTAGTTTTCTAAACAGCTGTCTACTGTCAGTCATCGTCGCTGCCTTCGCCGACCACCACCGCTAGCGGTCATAAAGTGAAATTTGTACCACCCTGAATTTGAGCCTCTTTTGCCCTTCATTATGTTCAGAGTCCACAAGATTGCCTTCACAGGCATCCATTATTTCCGAAGGAGCTTCTGAGATCCACTGGCCCCTTCCAACATCTTCCTGGTAGTTAATTACGACATATAGTGGTGTTTAAAAGCAGATTGAAGATGGCATTAGGCTTCTTCTGCACGAGTGAAACTATCTCATTTCCATAAGTGCCTAGCCAGTTTTTCGCTGGAAGCAGACTTCGTGCTTCCGTCGTCCAGTAGTATGTTAGGTGGCGTACGAAAACAGCTATCTCTCCTTACGACTGATTTAGGTCGTTGTCTTTCCAAGGTTTCACAGAAGTAAAGAAACCTAATGTGATAACCTCAGGAGAATCAAGCTGGTGAACAAATTGTCTAAGGTCCTAAGTTCTACAGTCATTTGAGGCTCATTTGAGCGTGTAAACAGCAAACCCGGGAAGATCGCGCAGGTTACAAACTTGGTTTTACGTGTCAATTACTCTGCTGAAGTGTCTATATTCGAATATTAGTAACCGCGTTAAAACATATGCCGAGATTTTTAGGAGGGTTGTATACGTCGATCAGCGTACGTCAGATATGCCCATTCATCCATCTTTATTTAACTTGTTACAGGCATTCGATTAGTCAGCACGCAACATGCAATGAAAGTGATACACCTATTCCGTATACACGGAGAAATCTATTGCCATTGAAACCGAAGAATGACAGAACTATAAAAATAGATGTCGCAGTTTATGAGATTTCCCTGATACGATAATGAGCAATAAATTGCGCTGGAAGCCTCACATAGTAAACGATATTGGATCACCATGTAACTATATGGAGTAAGCAAAGCTATTATGGGACTAAATTCCAACAAAGTGACCGTGTTTTAGGCTCTTATCAATGAATATTGTTCGACTTTGTTTACCTAAGGGTGAAAATTTGTGATGGAACTAGATTATTATAAAACCACCTCTTCAAGGAATGACCTCTTACTTCAAAATCTCGACAGTGAAACAGATAATAGCGATCGCACGCTTCCGTTAGCATTCAAAATCTATCTAACCATTACGTACTTTTCTTAACTATGTCTCAACCCTTGTTTCCTCTCATAATCATCACCACCAATATCACTACAGGACCAGGCATTGCTGCGTAACAGCCAAAGCTGCCACACATACCAGCACATTAAGTACCAAAGTAATAAGATGAAAGGTGATGTAAGAAAGGAAAATAGGTCAAAGCAGCAGAAAGTAGTTAGAGGAAGGAGGAGTGAGAAAATGCCGAATTCAGTATAGCGGTTAAGATAAAGACCGAGTGTGAATATATCTGTGCCACTGACAACGATTTTGAGCCATATAACCTAGTCTCCAACCAGCTAGTCTGCATCGCCTTACATGTCTCACCGATGGCATATTTTAGTCTGGCCACCTTCAGCCTTCATCCAGACTGAACCTACTTCAACAAACAGTGTGGAACGAGGCAGACAGTGATTAGGCATGCGTAACACACGTATTAGTTATCCCAGTCGATGAAGGTGCACAACGGCATCACGTGCTCCTCTTAAGTTCCCCAATATCACAGTCTGCAATCACTGATGTCTTCTTCTAATTTCTGAATTCCAACACGGTTTTTACACCTAAGGTGAAGCCATCTTACTGTGTAAGTCAAAAAGCCTTTCAAAATTCATAGACTCGACAGTGTCACAGCCTGAGCATGACAGCTTATAGTACTAGTTTCTGAAACCTCGAACGATGAGTTCAAAGACACTGGTCGATAGTCATGCGTCTAGTCCACTGAGCAAAATTGCAACAGGTGACCCAGTAGTCAGCAAGGTTTATGAACTGATGACAAAGATAAACTTTATCTTTTTAAGATATTCTGCGTAAAGAATTTGAATCAACTAAATTAATGGAACTATCCATTTATGACATAAGTATGAAGACATATATATCAGTGTGGCACACGTGCAAGGGCTCGCGTTGTGGGACTACACCTCTTAAAGAAGACGGAAAGTGTACGAGTGGAAAGAATAAGTATAGTAAAGTTTATGAAGATATTCGACAATTCGAAAATAAAAGTGTATAAAAATGCACCGTTGTGACAGGTCCTAAGCCATACTTCCTAGAATCTTTAGCTATTGATCCAATTGTCTCGAGGATCCCAGTCAGGCAGCTTACGCCGTACACGGTTGAGAAAAATAGTCAGAAATTATGAAATGGCGCTGTCTTGATGTGACCACTCAGCTTTCTTCCAATCGAATCCTATTTTGGCTAACAACACCAAACATACAGGTCGGCAATGCCTCTGTATTTACAAGACGTCCTAGCCATCTGTCAAAGTGCACTCAATAACGTTGTGCACATTTGTGCAGTAAGCAATGAGCCACACTCATTGTGAGGGTGAATGGTACTACCTGGCTGCCAAAACCTCGGTAGGTGGAGCAGAGTTCCAGCCCGTGACCCAATGATTGAAAGTCATCTTAAAGCAATGAGCCACAGCTCTACACCATCTCAGTCTTTAAAAGTTCACATTCTCGTCGACTGATTTGACCTTCTTGACTAATACATTCTTCAAATAGTGATTTCAACATATGCGGGTAACTCTACGAATAACCTTTTAGTCAAAACTTGAAAGCTGATGTTTACTTTGCCGTATTTTAGCCGTACAATAGGATAGAGCGTGCACAAAATAACTGTGCTTTTAAAGGCAGTCAGATATCCTGCCAGCCCCATAAATGGCAAATACAGAAGGTTTTTTGTATCTGAACTGAGATTCTGTGACAACCTAACCCTTTCAGCCTCTTGCAACTTCTCAAGTCAGTGAGGTGGTCAACACATCCAACTACTTCAACCCTATTTTTAGAATGAACGCAGACTAGTCCTGAAGCATCATGTTACGCTCAAAAGGGGGAAATCACATGCCGTACACATTCAGATTTTGACTGAAGGCGTTTAGAAGACCCTGCATTTTGTCAGTGAATTCGCCTAACAGGATTGTCCTACGCACACTCCAAGCCAACCAGGTCCCAACCCAAGAAAAACTCAATTGTTCAAGCTTATGTTCATCAGCACGTCTATAACCAAGTTACATAGGAATAATGGAAGTGAATATTCTTGGACACTACTGGTTGTCGTTACTACAAATGATAACCACATGTATGCGCTTACATGAGTGGATCAGTTCGTGTGGGAGCTTTGATTGGCGTTACATGATTGTTTGGTTCACTCTCCAACGTCAGACGTTGCCACAATACATCTCGGTCGACACAAGTGAAGATCACCTGCAGATCAAGAAATATTGCAAATGTCGACCGTCGCTAGCATGCATGTCCCAAAAACTGTCGAAAGATGGAGATATCATCGAGACACCCAAACTGATGTTTGAAATCCGCTTGGTTTTTGCGAATTCGCCGTTTTCCAGCTCTAATTAGTCATCGGATGACGATAGATGACGGCTGTTAGATACGTTAGTCAAACTGATCCCTATGAAGTTGTCACAAGAAAACTTCTTTCCTTTCTAAGGACTGGAATGATCAGTGAAGTAGACCAGTCTGATGAATACCTCTGATTAACGTACGCTACCTAGCATATCCGCTACTGAACTCAGTAATTTCTAACCTTTTCCCTCAATAGCTTCTGGTGGCAAATCCCCAAGCCCTGGTGTCTGGCACAGTTTCAAGTTTGAAACAGTCTTCTCAACTTTGAAGAGAATTGGTAGATCATCAATTATATCTCAATCAAGTACGGAGTGGAGGCTGGGTAAGTGAAGCGTTACTGTAGACCGGTTGGACTGTTCTTCAGTGTTCTACATATTATTCCAGTCACAATAGATTATTAGGGAACCCTACTTTCTTGTGATGGTCTTCCTAAGCAGTCTTCTTCTAGCCAGCATCCTTAATACGCCGAAATAACCGTCGAAAATTACCTATTGCTGATGCACTGTCCATCCCCAACTTCGCCAACTCATCACCGCTCGTGATCGTGACGTTGACTGTCACTTTTTCCAAGATGCTTCGCTCCAGACAGAATACCCTTCCTCACACTAATCAGTTCGGGTGAGGATGCAGAAACACTAATTTTGCCAGCCCTTGGATGTGGGTTACCGGCTTTACTGTTTCTGCAGCAAACTGTTACGTCAGGATTTGTCCGGATGGGAGTGGTTCCCATGTTTTAGATAAATATTTAGCCAACTCTCTAAATGCACACATAGTTCCCATCTTTTTGCCGAGCAAATAGATTCTTCCTATTGTCAGATGAATACGTCATAAAGTACAGAAAACATATGAAACTTTGTTGTGTAATTCACATCTCAACATCAGTTAGTAGATGATGTTTCTAAAGCATATGCAGATATTTGATCTATTGACGTGGATGCGAATTCCCTTCGGAACAGAACTGTCTTGTTCGACAAACCTACTTAGATCAAGATGAGTGGATGGAGCTTGAGAAAAATAAAAGTTCAGTCGACGTACTGTTTCTCGACCTTGGCAAAAGTCTTCAATGCGTCTCACGCACGGCTTACGCGAGTTGACCTAACCAGCATCAAAAATGGTATTTTGGCATGCATTAAAAACTACTTATGAGAGAAAAACAGAGTAAAAACAGGAAATCACAGTTAAAACCAGTGTCAAGTATGTTGATATTCCAGAACCTCTTCCTCTAATGTTCTTAATCAATAAATCCCAAGAAAGACTGGTTCTTTTTTTTGTTATTTGTAGGATTATTCGCGACAGTGAGCACATCCACACCTTGAGGTGATAGAGAAATAACCAAGTGGTTAAGAGCGTGGAGACTGAGATTCAGTCTTAGCAGACCGCAGAAACGTACACTGAGCACCAGCACTCTAACCACAGGTGCAAAAACAGAATATCAGACATCAGTTGGGTCAATGTCTTGGTCTGCAGACAAAGCTTTTTGCATAATGTGACCGTTTCGACGGGAAGTCAGATGCGTGCCAGAAATGTTTAGAACACTGTATCCGTCCCTTGTATGAGCCGACAGACTGCGCGTCCTGAGGACCTCACTTCTAATGAATAGTGGTAGAAACAGTTGAAGACTTTTACCTTTCGCATCGCAATAGTGACATATATAACTTAAAAACCGACACATTTTTTTTACACGTTTTTTACTCCTCTCCGTCAGCGAAAGACGAGAAACCTCTGGACAAGTCATATGAGTTTGTTTTTCTGAAGGTAAATGCCACTCAACTACTTGCTGACACATACATATGTGCAGACCTATACACTGGAATATGAGTCACGCCTATTAAGCTGGAGCTGATAATGATACCCGTTACTCAAACTCAATTAATGGTTTAGCAAGAGTCAAAAATACGAAATCACTCTATATCAATGGGCTGCAAATCCACAGAACCAACAATTAGGACCTGTTAAGAGAATTAGTTGTAGCTTCTTCTTTAGTGTTTACTTTCACAACAAATTCCATTAGAAACGTATTCTACAAACCGGTTTAGATTTCAGCTTTATGAGTCATTTTAATGAGACCAATTAAAGATTTGGGACCAATCAAATAGTTATCTGCTTATTTCAGTGTATAAACCATTCTCCACAAAAAGATAAAATCTCCATTTTTTTCCTCATTGAAGCACAGCACTTGAAATTATTAAGATTGTGACTCGCTAATCAGACAGCACTAGTATGCAGTTCTACACATAAGTAAGTATTTCAAATTAAATAAAACTAGTGGACTATACTACTTTTTCCTGTGTGTGTGTAGGTGGGTGGACCAACGATACTCACATAAGCCTTTCCCGCCTCGACGACAATTTGACTTTTCAAGGCCAATCGGGGAAATTCAATATGCAACAACAATCTTTCCAGCCAGTTAATGCCTCTGAATTCACTTTCATACTTTAAACGACTGTTTCAGACCTTCAGTTTATTCTAATAATTGGGATTTAGTTACTCGCTTACTGTATCTCTGACAGGCAGCGAGGCTGATTTGGTGTTGAGTATATTTGTAGAGGGATGAATGATGTGTCCTGAGACCGCAGTTCCAGTGGAATTTCATCGCAGAGTCACTCGAACTCCCCCATTATTCACTGTTAAGGACAGTGGGGCAAGTAGCCCGCACTGATCCCACCACAATATATCTTCAACGAAAAAATAGTTCCCCGAACCTAATGTTCTAGAGTTCGACGAGATTCAACGCCATTGCTGACCTTTATACTTTTAATAGGCTCACCAAGCTAAAGGGACACGGTCAGGCGTCCATGCCATTTGGCACGTTTTCGTGTTAAATTGTGCTGCTCGTGTGTGATGCTGTAGCCAGTTAGACGGAACACAGGTATTTTGGTGCTGCCCATCAAATATACTATCCCACCTGACTACTCTATTGTTTTCTTCCTTGATCCTGCACTCGTGGGTGTACAACAAAAACTTTAACGACCAGTTGTTGATAAGTTTTCGTCTAGCCTGTAGCTAGGCACGTTGTTGCAGGGGGTGCGCAGAGTAGTGTGTTTGGTGGTGGCCACGAGAATCTGGGAAAGAAAAAGGAAGAGAAGAAAGGTGAAACGCCAACTCGGCAGTACAGTAAGAATGGTTAGTGACTCACCTTTGAACCTGTCAGTTTTCCACAAGACCCACTTTCAGATCTGTTTGTGAAGATCTTGAATGTATTCATCAGAGGAGCCACTAACACAATAGAAGTGCTATAACACTGACTAGGGAACCCCAGCAGTAACCAATTTTCATTCAGCTAGTACTCCACTAACTTTGACGTTTTGCATCATATCATGCATGTGAAAATTAAAAAAACTTTATTATATGCACATCTGAACTGAAATCTGCGTGCGTCCTCAACAAACCTCGTCGGGACATCCAATCAAATACCATGGTAAAATCTGTCAATAACGTATGAACAGGTGGTTTGCTATCTTATGCTCACTTTCTTACAATATCAACCAGGGCAATAACAGCCTAAGGAGTAAGTCAATGGGGTCACTTAGCTTACATAGCCTCAGGTTACTCGGTTATTTGGGCACTGCCTCAGCTTCCACCGAAATAGAAGCCGTTTTTGCTAGACCTCGGCCGTGGTCATGCTTTATATCAGCATGTTACTGTCGACCGAAAGAATGACACTGAATTACTTCTTTGCTCCAGGCCTTTTCTACGTTCCATCATTCCAAGACATCCAAGGTCCCATTCGGAGGAAGGGTAGGTATTTCATCCCACCTGGTAGGCCAGTTTCCGAAATGCGAGTAAATTATTTCGGACAGGCATTACAACCATTCGGTTGTTGCGGAGTTTAGTGATAGGATTCTTGCGAGTGTCCCGAACCCTACAGTACTTCAACTTAGGCCTAGCACAACCCGCTTCCGTAGGTTAAGCCCAGTAACTCTTCTTCCTCTTCAACAAACCTTGAATCTGATTATTCGTCCACAGGATGTTTATGGGTGGCGTCAACTGCCCTGCCCAGGAAACCAAAGTAAGCGTGACGCTCTAAACTTGATCCCAGATTTTTTCTGTCTTTTAGGGATTCCAATCCGCGCTGTCATACCAGTCCGCTAATACGGTAGCATCGTAGTCAAGTTTACTTGCCAGACATTTGGTGTGTAGTATGGACTGATTCACGGCGTTAGTTCTGAATCTGAAGCCAATGACCACATGGCTGCCATATGCGAGCGACCGAAGGTACTAAATGTGATTCAAATCTTCATACTGTTGAGTGGAGACTGGATTCAATGGTTAAAGCTCGTGCCCTGGTAGAAGGTGGGCAGTTAGCACTACGTTTGACTTCCAAGCACATTCGGGCCTGGCCAGAAGCGGCTCAGTACCGAGGCGATTACGACGGTCTGTATCTGTGGGCCCTCCTAACGAGCACGTAGAGCTCTCATGTCCTCCAATTATCAAGCACCTATCACTGGCGCTTCACCTGTGCAGGTATCTCAACACTAATTCATCATTCCTGTGATGAAAATTATGACATTAGCTCCAATTTTAAGGTGCTTTGTCTTGACTTAACTTCTCAACATCGTATTTCACATCTGCCACCGACATCAGCTTTTGACACAACTGAATATACTCTTATGCCCTCTCAAATACGTAGTGCCATGTCCATATCTTTACGCCTAATGGCTATCAGGCTTATCGACGGCAAACCCTGTTTGGTTAGGTGAGAACTAGGCCCTCTAATTACCGTGTTTCTGTCACTGCTGCCACGTCGAGTTTCGAACCTTCAGCTAAGTGCCCCAATCAGTACAGTCTGTTTTTTGAGACTGCGGGAGTATCTGCATCTGCTACCTTAACACTTTCTGACCAGTGGATGTCAGCGCCGGTGAAATTGGCTCCCTACACCCCAGAGCTCAGGAACCTAAAGCCGTAGGAATGCTTCCGGCTTTTCTTGCCTTAACTCCTACCCATTCAATGCTCCCTTTCTCGATAAAACGTATTAAAACCACCAGCCTAAACGCTTACGTACATTCTTATCGTTAAACCCAGGAAAACCTCACTTTTGGGAGTGAGAGCACGACTTTTAAAAAGCACCATGGGTGGACGACCTCATTCGCTCACTCCTTACTCTGAGATACGGTGCTTACAGCTTGAGATGTCAGTCTCAAATCATCAAACACCTCTGTCGACAAAGTCTGGCTTATCATTTTTTTCCTCGAAACACTGCTCTGCTCGAACTGAGATGCTGTTTATCATCAGAAGTATCATCCTTATCTCGGTTCTTTCGTGCACCGGCAGTACCGGGCTTGCTCAAGGACTGGCTGACAAAGCTTGTGGGTTTTTCTGCTGGTTTTCTGCTTAATCTAAGCCCGTGGAAGCCCACAGGAACAGGTCTTTGCCAGCTCATACTCGCTTCAAGTGCCTTATCTTTCATACCCATTCCTGCCTCACCGCTAGCCTTCGGTCATTTGACTTATTTTTCTATGAAAGTGGTTATGTTATCGTCAAACTTCAGGCTCCTCACCTTCGGTTGCAACTGTTGAAAGTTTCTTAGAGAACACAGAGCCAGCTGTCTTATGCAATGAAATGGCCACCAGTTTTCGACAGAAGCTGCGCAGCCAGACAGACAGAGGTTTACTGCACAGATTCTACGGTTTAGGGATTTAGCCCAGTGCATAGCCGGCGGAACCAACTTCACGACTGTTATAGTGCATGCCGTCTACGGGTGGGACTTCGAAACCCAACAGATAACGAGAAGACGTTTTACTAACCTAAGTGAAATGTACACTTAAAAGTGAAAAACCTGTGTAAAACGTGAAGCTAAAACGATTACGCAACAAGGTGTTACGCCCAACCAAAAGCGCGAAATGTGAAAACCCTAGTGTAGATAGAGAGTTATGATAAAACTCGTCGTTTGCTGAAATAATTTCAGTTAAGGATAACAATAACAGATTCTGATGTGAAAAACAAGACGAAGGGAAATTGGTCAAGAAAGTTAAGAAATGCCCCTCTTTTCGATCAAAGGTAACGGAGTTGAGAGTAAGCAAAAAGAATGATAAAAAGAGCAAGAGAAATCATATTGGGATGAAACTAGGGTAGATTGAGCGAAAGAGTGAAATAGATAATTCAATTGACTAGGGTTGAATGAGTGAGTGAATTAGACAGCGAAAGAAATCGGACAGACTGCAGTCTAGACAATAGAAATAATAGTAGCAGTGCGAATACATGCCATTCATACTTATAATATCTGAATGTTATTGTTCACAGTGAGACCGAGAAAATTTAAAAGGAATAAGGCGTCCTACCGTTCACAGTCTGCCGGAAGATGCAATTGCTCCCATATTGCTGGTCACGAATATTGGATAATAAGGGTCGACAGTAGCACAGGTTGTCACCCAGTATGAGCTGTGGCCGGATAGTGGTGGTTAAGCCCCAACGCTCCAGTTAATGAGCTGGTTAAACGGTAAAACCACTTAGGATATCAAAACTTGAGAGCACATAAGACTGAAAAAATGTGAATCTTCAGTGATTTTGAGCCGTCTGCAGGGAGCATGTAGGGCCAAATTAAAATTCTGGTATAGGTCGAGGATAAAACTTGGGGTCAGCATCACGTGGTGTCAAGCAAACACGTTGTGGTTGCTCGTGTCTATGTCGTTGGAAGCGAATTCGCTGGAATAAATGAAGCCCACTGTGAAACTCAACCCAGAAGCCGTTGTCATTTTATGGTCCGTGGTGTTTAAGGTTTCACGATTAAACTATTCTATATGTCCTCAAGGTCGGCGCTTTGCATGGAGCCGGTTTCGGTTTTTCATTACTACGTGAGCGGCCGTCATTGTTTGGGGAACGTGTGGGCGTGGATACAAACAGCATGTAACACCAACATTTTTGATACGATTCCAACTAGAGCCATAAGTTTAGGGTGAGCTTTCAATATAATCGTTACGCACAGGTTGCATTGTGGACCTGCCCTTTAGAAAGAAAACGAATCACGGATATTGAACAATCTATCGACTACTTAGTCAGAGAAAAATAACTCATTTGCAGATTTGAGAGTCGTTGCGCGAAAATTACCTATTTTATGAGTAACGAGCTGAGACGAAGTAGTGGTCGGTGCCTTTTAATGCGCGATAGACACAAAGTATAGCACTGAAACTATTTATCTGAATGGCAAGGCATATAAGTCAACATATCTGAGCGAGTTTCTAAGAGATTAGGAATAGGTAAACGTGATGCATATGCTTCTGAATGCGAAGCAAGCTTCAGCATCAAGAATTGAGGCAACGGGATTCTTAGTGTGTAACTAATAAGATAATCTGGTGTATGGATGTTTACGGGAATTCCAAGAACACAGGGTTTCCAGTAATGCAAATAAGCGTATTTTAACATTACTTGGGGTCCGGCAAGTATGCGAGATATGTGCTATCCAACCACCATGATACGAGTTATACAATGGAGGGGAAACTGACAGATACACAAAGTTCTCACTGTTCCAGATTAAGATCTATTTAATTCCCAAATAACGTTAAGAAAGGGACCCCCTATAGTTATTTTTAAGTAACGCTTGGTTTCACTATCTTGAGGGCACTAGAGTCCTGCGGAACCACCTCTGAGTGCCTCTGACGTAGGCCATCTATCTATAGGCAGGCTGCGGATATCATCCGAACCCAAAGGCAAGTAAGAGCAGACTTATTCTACTGAAAAGTTTCATTTAACAAACATCCAGTACCTCTATTCTTTAATGACGGAATACGTGGGGATTGAGATCGCCTGCCACAAAGACACAAGTAATTTATATAGTAATCTAATTGTGCCCGTGAAATTAGTGTGTGCTTGTATCTACAGAAGCAAATATTGTCATTATTATTATATTAACAATGAAGCGGTTACTCAACAGGTTAGAAGCCTAGTGGATGATAATAGTAATCATAATATATGTAGAATGATGAATTATACGATTACGTGACATATTTGCGGGCAATAGCAAAGTGCAATTTCCTTGTAGCGTCACACACCCGATACGTCACTTTTACGACTTGACTGCAGCGTCATGCAGAATGAACATATTCTCCAAGATAGATCTAGTCAAAATGTATGATCAGATACTTATGACAGCAGAAGATATCGCAAAAACATCCATTTTTACTCCTTTTGGTTTGTTTGAATTCCTGCGCATGCTATTTGGTCTTCGGAATGCAGCACAAACATTCCAACGCTTTATAGATGATGTCTTTCGTGGTTTAGATTTTGTCGACGTCTACATCGATGACTGTCTCATTGCGAGTCCAGATAAGGAAACTCACCTCAAACATTTGAACCTCGTATTCGAAAGACTTAAAAAGCATGGCATCGCAGTCAACTTGCAGAAGTGTGAAATAGGAGTTGGATCACTCAGCTTCCTTGGGCATACCATTGACAACAAAGGTATATGCCCATTGAGAGATAAAGTGGCGGCTATCATGAACTATTTAGAGCCGACCAATGTGAAGCAGCTCCGCACTTTTCATGGCCTGGTAAGTTATTACCGAAGGTTTATTCCGTCATAAGACCACTCACAGATCTACTTCGAGGGACTACAAAGATCATGACTCCGGACAACGTGGCTAGACTTGCTTTCTCTAAAGTCATGGAAGTCATTTCAAACGCAACCATGCTTATGCATCACGACCCCAATGATCCTTTGAGTATTGCTGTTGATGCATCTGACTCAGCGATTGGAGCAGTTTTGCAACAGTTGACTGACAACCAGTGGTAACTTTCAGGCCTTTACTCGAGGCGGCTGCAAGAGGCGGAAACAAAATACAGTACACTCGGTGGGAACTCCTAGCCATGCACTGTTCTGTACGCCATTTCCGACATTCGGTGGAAGGTCGTGATTTCGTCATTTTCAGAGGCCACAAGCTGTTAGCCTTATCTCTTGGCTTGGCATCATAGATATACTCCCCTTGTGAGTCGCGACAACTGGATTGCATTTCTCAGTTCACGTCAGATATCCGCCACATTTCCGGGGCAGATGATTCTGTAGCCGACGCACTATCTCGAATAGCTTCGATAGGCCATATCGAGGGCGTTGATCTCGTTGAACTAGCTCGGTGTCAAAAGAAGACCTTGAGGTGTACCATGAGTTGTCGTCCAGAACTTTCAAGCTACGACTGTATCGGGTAGGATCAGGCAAGGATACAACTTTGTGCGATGTCTCTGCTAGTGAACCGGGCCCAATAGTTCCGACGAGATATCGACTCAACGTCTTCAATACGTTGCACAAACTGTCCCATCCAGGTGTACGAGCCACCATCAGGTTTGTTGCACAATATTTCTGCTGGCATGGAATGAACAAAGATGTTAAGGAATTGGCTCAGTCGTGTTTAGATTGTCGGAAGTGCAAAGTCACATGACCCACGAAAAGGCCTTTAATCTCTTTTCCAGCCCCAGGCATGCGTTTTCGACCATGTCCATATAGATATTGTAGGACCCCTACCAGAATCTAATGCATGAACCTACCTTTTCACTTGTGTTGATCGTTTCACACGATGGCCGGAAGCAGTACCTATTAAGGATATTACCGGTGAAACAGTAGCACGTGTTTTCGAAAGATGAATTGTGAACTTTGGATGTCTATTTTACGTGACAATCGACCGTGGGTGCCAATTTGAGTGTGGATTGTTTCACGCTCTAACGGCACTTTTAGGTTGCACCCGGCTCCGAACGACAGCCTACCATCCACAAGCAAATGGCGTGGTAGAGCGTTTCCATCGGCAGCCAAAAGTTTCCCTTTCAGCTGCAAACATACCTCAGTGGATCGAGGCTCTGCCTCTAGTCCTACTAGGTATTCGTAACGCGTTGAAGGTTGGTGCTGGATGTACCCCTGCAGAACTCGTCTGTGGGACTACTCTTCGCCTACCAGGTGAGTTTGTTTCCCCTTCAACTCTCAAACATGTTTCTGACAAGGCAACGTACGTGACTAGGCTTACAAGCGCAATGCGTCCGGTTAGACCTCAAACGACTGATGTCTTCGTTCACCCTTGTTTACAAAATACATCACACATGTTGATTCACCACGATGCCGTTTGTCGACCACTTGAACCACCCCGCAATGGGCCATTCAAAGTGATCAAGCGACAAGAGAAATTCTATATAATCGAGCGAAACGGGCATGAAGATACTGTTGGTGTCGACCGTTTGAAACCAGCTTATTTCGAAGGCAACCCCACCATCAGTGACGTTTCAGCTCGTTATAGCCGACCAACGGATAGCCCAATTATCGAGATTCTTGATGTTGCGCCGGGTAATACATAGATTTAATAACCACCGGCTCAACAAAATACACGATCAGGTCGAACCGTTAGGTTCCCAGAGTGTTTTAAGTCGTATTCAACTCAGTGGTGTGAAATAAGGTGTGCCAACCAATTTATTTATTAAACATTATTTTCCGGGGCACCTTTTTTCTTATTTACCGGCAATGCGCAAATCCCGTACATTTCGCCTTTTTGTGTCAACTGTTTTTACTACTAACACGTAATGAAACATCAAAAAAATGGAAATAAGCGTGAACCTTATTTCGATATATATAATTCCCATTTTTGTGGTATTCAAGACTTTTATTTATATTCCAGGTGCAACGAACACTGGATGGAATGGCAAAGGAAACTGAGGACCACGATCAACGTACGATCCGAAATGTTGTATTTTATTTTTCATTTGCTAGGACTCCCTGGAATAAGTTCAAACAACCAGGGGCCACTTCTCGCAGTGAGCCCATCGGAAGAGTTTTACCAGCCGAGAAACTACTCGGTTTTTATTTCCGGCTGGTATCGTCTAAGCGTCCTCAAAAACCCGCTTAGGAGGTGATCCGTAGCATCACACACTTCTCCTGAATCAATAGCCTAGGGTTCGATGCGATTCAACATTAATACTGACCTTGATAGTCCGACTGGACTCGTTAAGCTGAGGGCACGCGGTCAAGCATCCTCGCCATCTGGCACGCTGTCATGTTGTTACGTTGCATTGCTCGTAATCGACTCTCTAACCAGTTAGTTAGAAAGTATTGCTATGTTGGCCCGACCTCGCAAATATACTACTCGATCCGACTAGGCTATTGTATTCTTTCTTGGTCTCGTATTCGTGCGTATATAACAAGCTCGAGTAATTAGTGATTGGCCTCTGCGTCTGTCAAGTTTGCACCAGGACCTTTTCCTAATCCTTTTTGAAGGTGGAAACGTTTTGAAAGTAACAAATTCTTGTGCTATTTAAAGTCTTCTGGATAGGGCGGTTGCTTGGATCTTGCCTGCCGCAAATTTTGGATGCAAGTTAAATAGTTGAACAACTCCCGTTAAAATTGAAAATGGTATAATCCCTCACTATTTGAGGTATTTATCGAACAGTGAGTCGTGGAATTTATAAGAGTGAATTGCACATCGAAAGTTGACAAAAAATGAATCCGGAGATACGCCTGTATTCAGTAAGTTTGTACTGTCTACGGATGGCAAGCGAAGCTGGGTTGAATGGCTGGGAATATTCGGTCTGTCATCGTATGGTGTAGTGCAGTGTTGCAATTTTTAGGTATACAACGTTGTAAGCAAAGTCATTTGAATAAATAAAGCTAGCGATGCGATTGTATTCGGCTGCCGTTGTCATATGCAAGAATAAAAGAGGTTTCAACATCAAACCATTCAATAAGACTTCAAGGTTGGTGAGTCATATGAGGTCACTTTCGGTTAGCTTCGTTTTCAGGTGGGTGGTTATCAGGACTGAGAAGACTTGCTTGTTTGGATGCAAATGGCATTTTATACCAACATTTGTTGGAGCTATGTATTTAGGAGGGGTTGTTGTCTGGGATGAATTATCTAGTTCCTGATGATTTTTGCATCTATACTGAGTCACATCATAATATTATGGTGTTCACAATTAGTGCGGTAATTCCAAACAACTGCCTTTTACTTGGTTCGTGACCTGGGATTGTAACCCACCTTTTGAGTGGCACATAGTTTATCTTCAGAGGTTATTGTAATCCCAAGTCTTTTTTCACGAAACCAATCAATTCAGTAGACACTGGTATTTACCAGGTAGACAACTTCGAACCGACTACAAGCATTGTTGATTGCGTTAGAATATCGGCTAAGTGTATGTGTTTGCCTTTGGAAAACTATTCCATCGTTATTCCGTGCTTCACACATTCAACACGAAATAATTGAGAGGTAGTCTCAAAACATGTTTAGTAGTAAACGCACTTCTAGCATAACCAAGCTTTACTTTATATTCCTTGTGCTTTATGAACACCGTCGTACACAGTTCGATTGACATGCCTGTGCGAATTTCATTTTTAACCGTGTATTTGTAAAAGTTTGTAAATAAATCATGCGCCTGGCCTTCCCTTCTATTTGTTTATTAAAAAAGCATGCATTAATCACTTTGCTTTTTCAACTGTCCAATTACGTTATTGCCAAAGTACCTGTTTAAAGCACAGTAGTCCTGGTATCCGAAACGTGGCTTAGTCAAGGCTGCGCTCGACTACCTAAAAATTACACATGGCTTGATGTGAAAAATCATAGCCAACCGACTAAAGGCTTTTCATCACACAGGTTCACCCCGCTGGCAACTTACGGCATTTGTATTTTGTGCCAACTAACTGTTAAGGACAACGTCGACAAGGCTCGCGAGGCCCATGTAGGTTTTGCAAGGCTGTATAGCAGTCCAAAAGACGTATCAACATCGGATACTGAGCCAGCCAGCGGTGTGAGACGTAACCGGTATATGTATCATTTACAATAACTTCTTTTCAGTGGCATTGTCTGAAAGTGAGAGTACGTGCAACGGGTGTGTCTTCCGATTACCCCTGACGAATTCTGGAAGATGGTGGCCTAGATTTGAGTCCAACTATATTCAGAAAGCCTTTCGCCAGTTATTCCTTTAGCAGGTGATATAAATTGCTGAGGTTAATTGGACTGCAGCGGTCAATCTATGTATGAGCAAGAGTCAGCAAGTTGGACTACTCTCATTCCTGAAACGTAGTTCACCTTCTAGTAACATCCGACACAGTCGCACCGAAAACGTTGGAGTGCAAACGGTTACTGCTGAATACTCAGCCAATTGTTGTCGTAACATTTCTGAACGTTTGGAAAGAATTGAGAAAATAATGGCTAGCTTAGTGGCAACGAGTTCCTTGCATAAGTAGGTCGCGTCCAGGGATTCTTCCGAAAGACTTAAGGTCTCCGGAAAATGGCTTACTGATAGCGATCTGCAAATGCGAGAATTCGTGCAGTATATGATTGATTCCGTTGAGCGTAATTCTGCAGCTCAGAAGTTGTCCTGCCCCGTTGAATCAGGTATCGGTGTATCCGTCCGGCGCATTATGAGTACGCTACTGGAGCCAAACTTCGGAATGCTGTAGTCATGGTCTTCCACGCAAGACAAGCGTCCTTTTATGAGGACGCTAATGTCCAAAATTATTTTCAGTAAGTTATCCTGTCAATTTTATCACGTACGAAGACGTCTTTTTTAACATCCACGGGAACGGGAGCGACAGTCAAGAAGTTGCTGCCAAGAAAATACGTACTCACATTCAAAGATGGCTTCATAACAGTCGTGACCGAATAAAGATGAGGGTTAAACGGCCAAAAGGCAAAACGGTAAGCTTAATATGTTCCCTAATACAATTATAATAGGTGACTGAATCGCCCGAAGATGGTGAGGTTGTCCCCATCTTCGTCGGTACATATGCGGAGAGCACTCGGCTACCAAGTTCGCCAGACAGTGCCAACGATTTTCGAGAAACCTGAGAAGAGTATTTTGTAATTTTTATTGTACCAATATAAATTTATTTCCATACTTACGTTTTTTGCATGCTGTTCTATAGGCATGAAACGTTTTTCAACTTAGGGCGTACTCTGAGACTTTTGACACTTTCGGGTAAAAGGCGTGGTACATGCGTCGCCCTGAATGCGCCCAAAGTAAAATTACAGGGTTTTTGCCCGAAAGTTACAAGGTGCGCACCAAGTAAATGCTAGCTGGGATGGGCAAGTAATACAAGAGAATGCCTAACTGATGAGGTGACTGGCCACAATATACAGATCGATGGGTAAGAGGTAGAAATTTTATGCCTAATGTTTCCCTGCCCCAAGGAAATAAGGCTGTCAGTGCTGAAATAGTGCGGATAAATTAATGGATATATGTAGCGCAGTCCACATGGTAAGGTAAGTCATGCTCAACACCTCATTTATTAGGTGGTAAAAGATGACGGTTCTCACGCGTTGAATGGAAGTTCGACGTGTATATCGGCGCTCAATATGTTGGTGTGATCTGCCACTATAATATGCAAATCGGGGGATAAAGATAAACATAGAAGCATAAGAAGTGACTTTAGTTGCCTTAGAATTTGGGGGAGAAATGCTGAAGACTAGGGTACCTAAAAAGGATGTGAGGAGTAAAGGGCTATATCGTTCTATATTCCACTCATAGAATACCTTTGAGGTTTTATGTAGTACATTTCTCTTATTCTAGTTTGAGCTGTATTACAAATGTTTTAAGATGATGACTTTGCTTTGCATTTGTGTGCCAGTGAGAACTTTGATATACTGCTGCAGAGTTAGGGGAAGATAGCTACTATAATCCTAAGGAAAGGTAGGATGAAGGGTGTGTAATAAAAAAATGATCTGAAAACCCCTCCTGATCATCCTATTTGACAGTATTGACACTTATTTGAATATTTTTACCCTCGTTATGGATAGCGTGCCTTTGACCCCAGCCTATGTATATTAGTTGGTTGTTTGACTGTCTTCTTTGACTTTGCACTCAGCATTTGACTTTGTATGACTGAGATTTATCATGAATGTTTCACTTTCCTATTATGTGACGCTGGACTGTTGTCAAAGTGACCTTGTTTTTACTGTACCCAATATTCTGTTCTGGTTCAACTTACGGTTATGCTGTGATTTGACTGTTTATCTTTTGACTGTCTAGTGGAAGCGTTGGTTTGCCGATTTGATTCTGGCAGACAGAGTTTTGATCCCCTTTTGTCGGGAATATTCTTATTGACTTTCAGGTACTTAACAACTGTATTTGTTTAACCACTTTTACTGTGTAGTACGTATTTGTGCCTGAGAAAGTTTGGAATGTTTAGTTACCCAGCGAGACTGTTGAGGTATCTTTGTAATTTTGATATGACCTGTTGTTCTGATGGTTCCACAGATTTTGTTACGAATCTACCACTGATTTACTACAAACCGTGTTTTGAAGTTTTTGATTCACCCTCGACTGTACGTCATTCTAGGAAGCTTGGGAGCTAGAGGGTAGAAAGCAGGAACTAGTCAGATTCGCGTTAGTTGGCACCACCCAGATATTTTCGGCTTTCAGGCCAAGATTATTGAATTTTGGCTGTTACACAAAGACATAAGGGTTATAGTGCGTCACGATTCAAAAATAACTGTGAAATGCGATGCTTCTCTAGCTGAAGCTGTTCAAGTGCCTTGATTATGCCGCTGGGTGTTCAACAGCTTTAAAAAAGAGATGATGAAGGGCCTAAACTTCACTTCTGTAAGGTTGAATTTAGAGTATTGGATCCAGACAGTATGCCCAGGCTCCCAAAAAGAATCCGTTACTCTAGAACCCGTTCGAGCGACCGCCACTAAATTATTGACAGGTGTCGCAGATCTTTATGGGATGTCAAAATGAGGGCTTAACTTCCTTCTGGCCTATTTGAAAGAGTGCATGGCAGTTTAGATGTATTGGTACACAGCAAAAGACTATAAAGTCAAACACAGCAAAGTTATACATTTTTGGCAAACCGTTGTTTAAAGTGCGATGGACAGATGGAAAAACAGTGACAAATGCCTAAACTCACAAATAAAATATTTATGTAAGAGATAATATATCCGCTATGTTTCGTGACTTGCAGATAATTTTGATAACATTGTAAACCTCAGTGACTTTCTTTATTTACTATATGGGACAATGAAATAGTGGTATTCTTTCGAATTTTATCAACACAATGATGCAATAAATCGGCACCTTCCATACTAACTTCATTAGGTGGAAGTAAAATTTGTATTACTTTCATTTCACCAATTGACCAGAACTTCTGGTATCAAAAAACACCGATCTCACCGTGTAATCCGAACTCCTGCCGTTTGATGTAGAGGTTCTACCAGTTCCTTAAAGGCTAGCTCGTTTCCTTTGAAGATGACAATGAGCGCACAAGAGAAACCTGAAGCTTTTGTTCATAATGGACTTTCTATGTGTACACTTGTATTCATCGGACAAGCTGCTGCTCGTAAACCACTACAACTATCACGTGACGGTCCGTTTAAAACAGTAAATAGAACAGACGAAACGTCCGTCATACAGAATTCAGAAGAACTCGAAAATGTTATTGTAGATAGAATAAAAACAACGTTGTTTAAAGACTAACAATGGAAGAAAATGAAATCCCTGGTTTTGTATTATTTGCAAAACATGCCACCACGGACTAACCGACAGAACAAGCAGTACAGTGACCATCTGACACTGAGAGGGGCACACGATCTAGTGGAAGGACTCATTGCCCGGACAGATGGTCAGAAACAATAAAATCTTTATTCATTGTATCATCCGAGTTGTTTTCAGTAACATTCCTTCGATAATCATAGCGGATGCGCGCTTCTTGAATAGTGACGTGTTTTCGCTCGTCTCAGTTTTGGATTTTTCCACATTGAAAAACCCCCACTTGCAATACTCAACCTAAAAAGAACGAACATTTGCGGCACTTCTGTCCGTCCACGCACCTCACCGCTGCGTATTTGTCAGCTCACTTCTCAACAGTTGAAAATTGATATTATTATTCCCTTGAGCCAACCGATCTACCTCTCTCAGTGGTTCTTGGGAGTTTCAACTGCCAACTGCCTTAGCTCTCAGTTCTCCTCGGAGGTCATTCCCCTGGAGAATATCTTTCTTGGTTACACATACACATCTGAAGCTTGCGGTTAAACTCGTTGGTCAAGAGCAGAAGACCAAGTGATAAGTGCCTGAAGGTCGGCCAACATAAATTGTCTTCCCTTATCTATTTTGTCCTCTTGCTGCATTCGGTCTTCAACCATCTTATTGTTGTTAACTACTTGTTTTCCCAAGAAGTTCATATCATAGCGACATGTCTGCCCAAAATGCTAGATCCGAAGCTTTGACACGGATAACGCGGTCATGCACAAAAAGGACAATAACACCTGAAACAACACACCAGTCTGTACTAGAAGACGAACAGAGGTAGATCAGAACACCGGGCTTCTAAAGAAGTGGCCAACCCATGCTTCTAGAATTTCGGTCGCCATCAGACAGGTCACACAGAGTAGCACTAGCACGTCGCAAACTAGTCCTACCTTGAGCAAGGATCATACCATGCCTTAAAATAGAAGGCGGCGTAAAAGGCTTCAGAACAAGGCAGCCATAGGCGGTTCGCCACAATCCGTAGCACCTTATACATGGAAAGGAGACTGTATTACGACACCCGATGGCTGCAGTGTTTGCACCAAAGTTGTTTCGGTAGTCGACGCGCATTTGCGTACAACCTATGTCACCGATGGGCGCGTTGCAACTGCGACACTATAGGCTGATAAAGAGACAACCATGCAGGTGGTCCTGGTACATCTGTCCAGAGTGCATAAAAATGCCCGCACTCCGCACAGAAAGCCTGAAGGGGATTCTTTCCGCCAGGCTACAGCTGCCAGTACCCTCGAATATAGTGGGGTGACACGGAGAGACCTGGAAACAGGCCTAGAGCTCCAGCTGCAAGCACGCCACCTCGCTTTGAGACCGCATTAGGTCAAGTCTCCATACCTCCTACCCGGCCTTAGGGAATGTCAAGCGTATGGCCAAAGACATCGACCGCCGAACCCTCTGCGAAACCCACTCCAAACATCCCACACACCGTGATTAAGAAACAACCAGTGGAATTACTCAAACCCGTTGGGAAGTCGGGCGTGCCATCCACAACGAACCCAGGTGGCAGGAGGACCAACTGGATCGTTTTGTTCAACGTCGATGTGTCGACAGAACCATTGTTGGTCGGGAGGGAACGGTTTGACAGCCGAATGTGGACCGACCACTGTCAGATGCTGGACTCCCTCCCCTACCTGCAACTTTGTGTCGCCTTTCTCGAAGAAGCCGTGCACCCCTTTACGTGTGTCCCTACATACTGTCAAAGAGGCCGAAGACACCCATGGCCAATAAGAGAGGAGGAGAGAAAGTCGGCGGTTGGAAATCCCCACAGAAACGACACTATAGTTGTACATGGGATTCCAGAATTGCCAAGTGACCTCTCGGTTAAAGATCGGTACTTTCACGACGTCTAACAATGGCAGTGGCTCTCAACCAAAGTTGGTCTCGACAGTATACCGGCCAACAGCATCAGTAGACTGCCAAGGCCAGCGCATCTGAAGTCCGTAGCCCGTCCCAGACTACTCACCGTCCAGTTCGACTCATATGCCTTCCCCACGGACGTTCTACACGCATGGCATAATGCGAAAGATCGCATGGGTGGCTCAATACATATGTGTGAAAGTAAGCCTAAACCCACAAGACAAGAGGAGAGACGGCAACCACCAAGACCTCTGGGGTCAGTGGTCGTCATAAAGGCGCTGACCAGTGAGTTAGATGCATAAAGTAACGAAGCCACTACCGCCACAGCCCCCACACAAGTTGAAAACAAAACACGAAACAACGGACTGGTGGCGCTAGACACAACCGCGTGAGCGCTCATCCCGCGAAAATACACAACCAGACCTTCCCTCTCACCAGGCACACTCCAGTACGTACGTACAGCAACGTTAGGGGCTAAGAGGGATGGTGGCAGAAATGAGGACGCTGCGTGAACATCAACACTGACATCATATTTATCACCGGATCCTGTCTCTCACCGGACATCTCCGACGAAGGGATGCATGTTACTGGCATGGAACTCTTCCGCAGGGACAGGGAACATAGAGCAGGAGGGGGAGTGGCTCTCTACGTAAACTCCCGTTTAAAGGCAAGGGTTGTTAGCGATGCGGCCGTAAGCCAGCTCCCAGAATCTCTATGGTGCTACTTCACTCTCCACCGTACGAAATACCTGCTCGGAGTCATATATCGGTCCCCCAACCAGCTCCCCTACACATAAGGAAATGGTCGTTAAGGCCATCTTAACGACTTCCTCTGCAAATTACCATTCCATAGCCATTGCCGGCGACTTCAGTACCCCGTCCATCCTCTTCAAGACGGAAGGGAGACGCATCAGATCCTTCAATCAGAAGCTGAAGGATGCAATTAAGACCGCTAGCCTCTCAGAGAAAGTGGGTGATGCCACATGCTGGGGACCTAACGGAAACGCATCGTGCCTTGACTACGTTCTGACGAACAATGAACTTCTCATTGAGGACGTTTGCATCTAACCCCCCTTGGCCTCAGTGACCACCTCGTAATCACCTTCTTCATGATTTCCAGTGAGGCTCTGTAACTGGAGACGTCCAACACCTTCCCTTGCTGCAGTAAGGCCAACTATGAGGCGATGAGGGACCATCTCATGAATGCTCATGGCCGGTAGACTATGCCCATCTCACAATGGATGAAGACTGGTTGGAGGTGGAGAAAATAATCACTGGGGCCATCAGTCACAGTGTACTAGAAGTAACGCACAGACAGTCAGTGAGGACCTCATGGTTAAAGCGTGGGACAGAGAAACTCATCCAGAGCAAAAAGCAGGCTTGGTTCAAGTGGCGTACATCACGCAGGGAGTTTGACTTCTTGAACTACAAGATGATTCGCAACCGCTGTAACATTAAAGGGCGTAGCGACAGATTTTCCTATCAAACAAACTTGGCGGCGAGGTTACAAAGCAATCCCAAAAGCTTGTACCGCTTCATGTCGAGAAGAAAGTCGACCAGTAAGAAAGTGAGTCTTGCCACAGGCCATGACGGGTGTATAACAGGCAGTCTACAGATTGCCGGACCTTTGAGCTCACACCTCCAAGCCCAACTTAGCACTGACACAAGATCCGCACCGACCCACCACGATACCGACCAGATCGTAAATAACGAATACCTCTGTCACGCCCCTATTACACAGAAAAAAGGGTTCCAGAAACTATCTAGGCTACGTCCAGGCAAGTCCCCTGGCTGAGATAACCTAGAATCAGAGGTTCTAAAAAACTGTGCCGTGGTGCTTACTAAACCACTTCCCGACCTTTTTGAGCACTCAGTAGACTCGTACAAACTCTCTAAATAATGGAAGAGCGCGGTCTTGTCACACATCTTCAGGGGAGGAGGCAGAAAAAGCCCTGGCGGCTACAGGCCAATTGCTCTACTCTCTATTGTGTCGAAAGTTTTGGAAAGCCTGGTAGCTGACATTACCTGGGAATTCCCCAATAGAGAAAACACTGTCCATACTGCTCAGCATGGCTTCCGGAGTGGTCGCTCGTGCGTCACCAACTTACTAACCGCCTGCGACGACTGGACACAAAGCTGGGATAACGAAAACTGGTACATGTTGTGTTTCTCGACCTAGCCAAAGCGTCTGACAGTATCCCACCCACAGTACTGCTTCACAAGATCATGTCAGCTGGTATAAGTGGACCCCTACTCTCTTGGTTCAAGGAGTACCTGGAAGGGAGGCAGTTCTGCACTAAAGTGAACAGAATAAGGTCGGAGTGGAGGCCCTCGACGTCAGGAGTATCCCAAGGAGCAATCCTAGGACCGCTGCTGTTCCTCCTGTTTGTCAACGATCTGCCAGATAAAATATCCTCACCCATCCTCCTCTTCGCTGACGACATAAAAATTTGGAGGGTGGTAAACGAAGAAGCTGATTGTACAGCAATACAAAAGGACTTGCAGCAACTCGAGCTCTGGTCGTCGGAAAATGGCCTGAGCTTCAACCTGAAAAAGTGCAAAGTAATGCACATCAGTAAAAATGAAGCAAGTACGACCGACTTCCAGTACATGTTGAGCAACCGTGCTATCACCAGAGTGTCCATGAAGAAAGATTTGGGGCTCAACTTCTCCGACACCTTGGACACTGGCTCCAACTACAAAGGTATGACAACCAGAGGGAACGCCATTCTACACTTTCCGCGTAGACAGCTTGGCGTCCTCACTCCCGAACTCTTCCTCACCATTTTCAAATCCTACGTGCCGCCGCACCTAGAGGTCTTCAATACGGTGGCTCCTCCAACACTCAAGAGAGACTCTAATCTCCTTGAAAGAATACAAAGAACTGCAACAAAGTCTGTTGTGGGGCTAAGGGGAAAGATGTATCCTGAAAGACCCTATTTACCTTGGGTTGTCACAGGAAAAGGGTGACCTTATTGTGGCAGACAAGAGCGCTTATCAGGCAGACCGTGCAAACAAATCAATTTTGCCTGCAACTCAACGATCTTCACGAGGAAACCCCATTAAGATGGCACACCAGAGAGCCAACACCGTACTCAGGTCCAAATTTTTCTCCCTGAGAGTATGTGCTTTATGGAATGCCTTACCGTGACATATCGTTATAGCTCCCTCAGTTGACTCATTCAAGAGACGATTAGACAGTTATGTCACCTCGCATGGACTGCCAAGGACGTACTCAGGTAGTCACCAACCTCACCAGCCCCAACTCCCTCCTAACTACCACTCACTATCTCCCTCCTTAATACACCCACATTACTTGCTAATTCTTCTGCAGGAAACAAACCCACGCGACCATTCGCGCAATTCCCGAATACTTTTCTTTCGTTCTTATTTCTCTTTTTCATCCCTCCTTTTCTTCTCCTTCCCTTTCCTCTTCCCTTATTATCATTGGTTTTTTCTTCTGTTTTCTCTTTTCTTATTCTCTCTTCATTCTTGTATCACTACCTTACTATTCTCTTTCAGGTACCTACACAGACAGGAGTCACGGCAGTTCCCTAAACGTCCCTGCAACCTCATAGCGCGCCCCTCAAATAGTGACATGCTTTAGCTCATCCCCATCCATCTCGACAAAATCTACAATTACAACTATCCACTAGGAGCTTTCAACTCCTCATTCAACGTTTCTGCAACAATCTTGCTGCAGAAAATATCACTGCTTACTTCATCACCACTATTACGCTCCAAACGGACAACTGTGTGGTAGGTCTAGCTGTCTCGACCAACTGTTATAGCTCAGATTGCTGTATCTGCAGCAAAATATATCTCACCAACATCTACGTCCAGGACCTGGTAGTTTTTGAACTTCGACAGAGTCGCAGGAACAGACAATTGAAGGTAAGGTCGAAAGTCTTCTGTTTACTACTGTGCATTTTCATTGCTCTACTCCTTTTATCTTCATCTGTTTATTAATATTAATATGCGTGGTAAAAGTGTGCTGAACCCGATAAAGGCAAGCGGTAGAAATGCTTTGAGTACAATCTCGCCACAGTTACTGACCACCTGATTCTCAGTAGTTACTAGGGCTGGAGCTACGAGACGCCAAAGCGTGGCAAAGAAAGCAACTGAGGATACGAACGCACCACCCAAGTCCACCTCTCTCGGTCGGTCACAGCTTGCAACACTTGAAGTTAGCCGTGCAGCCAGTCCTCCCGGCACTGTAAACGTCACTTTACCCAGTCAAGTAAACCGAGAGCCCCATGCTACTCTCTGCGCCCACCCCGATCCCCCAGTGAGAACCACTAGGCAGAAACGTCAAAGAGTAGGGCATAAACGTTTGGGAAAACCGCATGGACATGATGACAACTGCCAAACATGTGCTCTCACTGTCACTAAAAGTGATGCTGCCTTCGAGTGCAACAGATGGGTGCACTGCCGATGTGACAAAGAAGTGCTACATCAGTACTATAGCTTTATGACGCGTCACCCGTGCACGTGGTTTTGGTACATTTGCCCACAGTGCCGTCTGAGACCGCACCTAGCTTCAGGCTTACTCAGAGTAACCGATAAATCTCCAGTAATCAAAAAGCAGGTATCCGTCCAAACCACTGTCACAGAGGATATTCACTCTCCAGATGATTTTGGCAATGGCCTACTGAAGGCCGAAAACCTGAGAGGTTCTAAGCCGAACAAAACACTGCCTACACCAACGACAACTGCATCCACCTCAAGCCATACAGTCACATCAGAAACAGCAACCAGTGGACAACATAGAGAATGAGTCAGGGTGGAAAAAAACTCGAAGCACCCGTGAAAAGCATCTATAGGATAGAATAATATTGGCATCACTGACCGACCTAGCTCTGTCATTCTGTTTAACGTTCCCGTCTGTGATGATAGCCTTCTGGAACATAAGGACAAGTTTGACAGGCAGCAGTGGGACTCCCTCTGTGCCACGCTAGGTCTGGGCGTTCTCGAGGCAAAACTGTGTCGACTATACAAAGGCACCCACTCACCCGCAAGGAAGCCTCCGCCGATGAGAGTGACTCTAGTCTCAACTAGGGACGCTGAAAAGTTCCCCTTACTGTCACACGCCCTGGTCATCAACAGATCGTCCAACATTAGAGCCAGACCTGACCGATCATGGGTGTCAAGAAAGACATCTCGAGAAGCAGCTGGTCCACTAAAACCCATAACCATGGTCGTACATGGAATACCTGAAATGGTGACCGGTACCCCAGGTGAGAAGTACACACACGACGTCAAACAATAGGAGTGGTTATCGGCTCGGATGGAGCTGAGCGGGGTTGCAGCTGCTGCAGACTACCACCCCCCTGCATCTGATAACCATGACCTCACCTAGACTAATGGCTGGCAACTTCGTATCCCCAGAAGTACTCACCAGAGTGCTGGAGACGTGGTACAAAGTTAAGAGCACCATAAGCGGTAACGTTCGCTGCTGTGAAAGCAGACCGAGAACACTGCGACAACAACAGACAGCAGTTACGCCCTGTGCTCAGGCCACCGTAACCCTAAACCGAAATGTTGAGAGTCAGACCAGAAACCTCCACTCAACACCGAATGCACCAGTCGACGAGGGAAAAAACTTAACTGGGCCAGTTCCACTGGAACTGGCCAGTCAGTAGAAACCCCCACATCCAAACCAGTGCCACTAGTTAACTCAGAGACATCTCACGTTACGAGAAACACATCCAAGTGTCTCTACACCAACGTGAAAGGACTCCGAAGTAAAATGCCAGAGCTCCGATCCCTCTGTCTCGACCTCGCCCCGAAACTCATGATCCTGACAAAACGTGGTTGTCACCAGACATAATTGACACCGAAGTTAACATAGATGATGTGATTCTGTCAGGAGAGACAGAGACATGGACGGAGGGGGGGTTGCAATATACGTGAACAAGTGGTTCAGAAGTGAACAAACCACTGACACGGCGCTGACAGAGCTCCCAGACTCTATCTGGTGCCACTTCACGGTCAAACACCAAATTCCTAGTTGGAGGAATCTATAGGTCCCCTAATAGCAACCTGGAACACAACCAAAAACTACTCCAAGCAATATCCACAGTGTCAACTATAAGGTACGACCAGATTTTAATAGCTGGCGACTTCAACGCTCCAACCCTCAGCCTAGAGCAAGGTGGCACTACCCCGAGCCGGAAGTTCGACTGTAACCTGCTAAACGCCATCCAAATGGCTGGACTGCAGGAAAAAATCAGCGAAAACACCCGCTGGGGGTCAGATGGTAAACCATCTTAACTGGATTACCTACTGACTACTGATCCCTTTCTGGTTGAAAACGTTCAGGTACAAACCCCTCTTGGAAGTAGCGATCACGCTACGGTAACGTTCGACCTGGTATTTAGTGAAGAGCTATCATGGGAGGGACCTCGCCCTTACCTATGTTACAACAAGGCAAATTACGAAGGTATGAACAAGAGCCTTTCAACAGCTTCGTGGCCAGTGGATTGGTGTTCCTTGTCGATCGACCAGCACTGGGAACTAGTAAAAGATATCATTAAGGCGGCCGTCTCACAAAACGTCCCTCTCGCGGTAACAACAACCAGAAAGCGAACGTCATGGATAAAACGGGGCACTGAGCGTCCTCTAAAAGCCAAGAGAAGGGCATGGCACACATGGAGACTCTCCAGAGAACAGGACGACCATGACGCATACATGACTCTGCAGAAACGAAGCAACATAAGGGTGCGGGGAGATAGGAGGTCGTTCCTGTCTAACCTCGCCGAAAGGCTTCAGGTAAACCCTAAAAACCTTTACCGATTCATGGCAAAAAGAAAATCGACAAGCCGAAGAGCATGTGTCATAAAAGGTCCGAACGGAGAAAACCTCTCTGGACAGGAGATTGCTGAAATGCTGAGCACCACATTTGACACAGCTTAACATTCCATCAAGAAAGTGCGCATACCAATTGCACGAACAGCCCCAACGTTACCCGATGCTACTGAGTTACACGAAATACAGATAACCCGCGCTGTTGTTCTCCACAAGCTTTTAAAGTTAAGCGCGGGAAAATCTCTAGGGTGCGACGACATTCACCCATTTGTGTTGAAAGAATGTGCAAGTACCCTAAGAGGTCCACTCTGCAACCTATTTCAACACTCCTTGGATGAGCGGAAGCTCCCACGAGGGTGGAAACGGGCTATCCTTTCTCCCATTTTCAAAGGAGGAGACAGACAGAATCCCAACTGTTATAGACCCATAGCACTTCTACCAGTAATATCAAAAGTAATGGAAAGTGTGATGGACGACCGTATCAGGGACTATCTGGACAAAAACAAGCACTCAGTGAAGCTCAACATGGCTTCCGGAATGGTAGGTCCTGTGCCTCCAATCTCCTGACGGCCCATGATCACTGGACAGCATGCTGGGATCTCAAGGTCCCTGTCCACGTAATTTTTCTGGACTTCGCCAAAGCCTTTGACACCGTCTCACACCATATCCTAATACATAAGACAGCTGGGTTAGGTATTCGCAGCCAGGTGCTATCGTGGCTGCAGAACTACTTAGACAACAGAGAGCTCTGCACGAAAGTCAACAGGGTCTACTCAACTTGGAGAACATCCTCATCCGGTGTCTCGGAAGGAGCAATCTTGGGCCCACTGCTGTTCCCACTGTTCGTAAACGACTTACCGCTCCCCGATTCTCCTATACGCTGATGATGTCAAGTTATGGAGGGCAATAAATTGCGGGGCGGAATCTATGGCATTACAGAAGGACTTCAGAACACTAGAGGAATGGAGAACTAATAACGAACTGGCATTTAATCTGGATAAGTGCCGGTCCATGTTTTTCCGCACTCCTGATCCCCAGAAAACGTCCTACTATCTCTGTGGTTCACGTCTATCCCATACCACAGTAGAAAAAGACCTGGGTCTAACGGTGACGGAGAAACTGGACACCAGTTCCAATTACCCAGGTGATGTCTCAAAAGCATATGGGGTACTACACTTTGTGCGTAGACAACTGGGTGCCCTCACCCCAGAACTCTTTCTGAAGCTCTACAAGACTTGCATACGGCCCCACTTAGAGGTCCATGACGTCTTCGCTCCACCACAGCTGAAAAGAGGCGTGAACTTACTGGAGAAAGTCCAGAGGCGAGCAGCAAAAGCGAGCGCGAAGAAATCAACTGGTTTACACAAGCTCGTTAAAAAGATATTGGATATTGGAACCTGTAGCTCCCCAATCACTCCACAAATTACAACTTACTAACCCACAAAACATCCACCTCACCGAAGCTAAAAGCAAGAAAGAAGAGAGGATTTCCTCGTCCACTGCAGGAGTGAACCGAACAACTGGAACCAAGCCCTAAGAACTAGACGCGAGCGATCAAAAACTACCAGTTTTCTACGCTTGCACTATCAATATTGGATATATTGGATATTAGATGCACGCCCCATGCACCACATTACGAAAAAGAAAGCTTTAGAGGAGTCCATAACCATGTGGTGGAAGATGATCCCACAAAATAAAGTAGCCATGGGTTCAATGACATTCTACGCTGACGCTGACCTTGGTTGCCCTGAACTTGAGTGACCGGGAAACCCAAGAAGGACATATCAGGTAGCGGATTCTGTATATCATGGCCATTCTTTTGCATCAGCGTTCAGAGTTGTTGACGCTCCACACACTTGATTAGTTTTAACAAAGGCTAGCTGTTGATCAGACTGGTCGGACCGTCGGTCTGCCTGCGAGAAGTTTAAATTGTTTGTGGTATTGTACAATTGTAGTGGTTTAAGCGTTATGGAAATATTTCCTCCATGACAATCTCCAGGCTGAATGTTAAGTTTTATGAAGTAGGTTATGTGGTGTGAATAGACAATGTCTCATTCGGGAACGTAAGCGTAACAAGAAACACGATCTAAACGAGTATATGTAAGTCATCTGCCCGAATCAGAATGAGGTAATTATAGAGAAGCATGAAATTTAAACAGATTTTACTGTGTTTCCTGCATATTTCGCGCAGCCGCTCATCGTTCACAGAATACCCGTTTTATTCCTATGTAATTATAGTTACAATACATTACATTTTTTAACTTTCAGGCATAAGATTGTCCGCATTCTCCAAAACGGACTCGATGTACTGACTAGGACTGTAAAAAGGTTCAGAATCTCAGAATCCGTTGTTGTTCCCTTATTCAGTGGTTTAGTAATCCCTTGCTTACTACACTCGTGCAGTTTCTCGCACTCGCAGACTGACCAACCTGGTTCCCTAAACACATAATTCACTGTTCCCCGCGGTTACTTTCTGTTGTATATACATAAACCTGTCTCAAACATTTTGGAAATTTAAGACACTAGTTATTGATGTCCCGCTTTTGCGATCAGAAGATATCTCTTGACGACTAAGTTTCGCAGAAACACGAAAATTGTTTGATTAGGGCTATAAGTTATCTGCTAGATGACAGTGTCAAATGGTGAGGAAGAACCCATAAACGATAAAGTTCGCAGCTTCGGCACGATAAGTCCTGAGCTCATGTGCGTATTAGAAGCAATGACTTCAGGGGATTGTAACCTCATAATTATGTTTCCTGAAGGTGAAACACTAGCAAGCGATTTCCATTACAGATATCCGAAACGATTCGCGTCCGACTGTGTACCGCTTAGAAATACTTATGTTGCTGGATGGGAATGAAGAAGTGAAGTTAACCGTCAAGCTTTTACAGCCAAAAAGTAAAGTAACTAACTATCCCCCATTTCAACAGTCAGTCGTGGTTACCCTTTAACTTTGTCTTCGTTGTCAAGTTTATAAGTGGGGGTGGTTGTATCAATGTACTCAACCTTCTTTTTATGAAAGATGGGTTCATCATCAAGTATATGTCATAAGGCATAATACTGGTCAGCCTGTAACTGTAAGAGCTCTTGACCAGCAAGGTTCTGCGCGGCCTGCCTATCTGCTTCTTACTGAGAGTGAATCAGTAATATAATGTTACGCATAATAGATTCATAGGGAAAAGCGCTAGATGATTCAGTCGGTCAATGCAGTTAAACTTATCCAGCAGTATGCTTCACCGAATGCACACTCCAGACAAGATATGTAAGACTAAAAAAGTGTTCATATTGAAACAAAAAGTATTCAGATCCTGTCATGTATCCCCAAATTTGCATAGTTTCTACCTGCTGTTTCGCCCATGACCTTAACCTACATAGCTGTTTTCGCACCGTTGCTAATTTTTCTGCCCTCTGCTGTCAAGGTTGAACTCTCACTAGTTGTCAGCTATTTTCACCAAATTGTGGATTTAGTGTTGTCAGGGTCATTTAGAAACATGCATTCAGCATTGCTGTCAACTGCACTGACAGTTGTTGAGACAGTAAAAAGCTCTCAATCAACGGTCTATCTTCTCTTGTCTTCGCGCATCCGTGGCATTGTTGTTGTGGTGGTTGACGTTCTGATTTGTATTACAGTCGATTTTCTGCGCTTTAGGTTCGTATCATTCGTAGTCTACTAGGCTGGTGTCGCTCGTGGAGTGTGAGGTCGTACAACCTGTCATATCAAATGCGTCCCGACTCCTCCGACAAAGCCTTGTTATAACCTAAGACTAGATAAAGGTAAACTGTCAATGAAAGTTCTAAGGAATTCGATGTACGGAGGAAAGGTGCAAAGTACGTTTAAGTATAAAGGTTTCTAAATAAAGTAGAACCAGCCAATATTTTTTGACTCTAGGTGGAAGTGTTGTTAAACTTATGAAATTTCCATTGGAAATCCACAGGTGTACATTCCTTACATCCCAGTAATTCGTCACTGATAGGAATCAGAGTTTGTTGTTACTTCTAGCCTCCCTTACTGATTTTGAATACTGTCATAAGTTGGTTAAATTCACAATCCCGAAGTATGTAAGATTCATTGGCTCCAAAAGAAGACTGGCAAATCTTCCAAGGAACTCCAATCTCGAGGAGAAACACCCTGAGCTTTAAGGCGAAAAGATGAACCATTTAGAAGTTAGAAATTGCCATTACCATATTTCATCCTTCCATCTGGAGAGGATTGGTCAACAACTCGATTGTCTTGACCTGCTTTCCCATCGTCAGTCACCATCTGTTTTATATCTCAGAGTTCGGGAGTATCACAAATATCCGCAGCGAGCTTAACTGTGATATATTTACCAGACTCTATAACAAGCAGTGCATTTTGAAGTTCCATATCTGAATCCAGTGACATTTCCTTGAAGTCATAAGAGATTTTAAAAACCGGTGTACACACCCCATAAGAAGACTTCACCAATGTCGGTTTAGCAACGCAACTCAGAACTCTTCGCTATGGATAAACCATCTTAATTAAGTTGGATTTCAACTTCATTTACTTAAATTTAACCTTTCCCTTTAAGTGATGAAGCAGATTATCCTTCAGTCTTATGTGATGATAAACGTGCCACTCAAGAGTTCACAAGTACCATTACCTTTTAACATTCCTCGTACACTAGTCGGGGCGTTAAGATTAAGTAGCTGCATAAAATCCGGGATTCTACTAGTAGCAGTTGCTTTCACTCAAAATAAACAACCCTTCCTTGACTATTTGACAAACGCGCTCCTTTTCTGCTACAGGCTTGCTAGTACTAAACTCAGCAACTTCGTTTGATGCATTTTTTTCTCAATATATGACAACGATACGGCAAAAGTATGTGAAACATTTACTGATAATTCTGTACCAGGTTACCATTGCAATGGCAAGTTTACCGATTGCTGTTTCCATTGACTTTAAGTTTCTAAATTCCGGTACATGCAAGTGACCAAAGAATTAGTGATGCAACGTTTGGTGTTGTTAGAAAGTAATTGCACTGAAAAGTTTTCTATGCACTTAAACAATTTTATTCGATATTTTTACTTGATAGTCATTAGTCTCCAATAATATTCCATTAATTCGAATGTCAAAATCAGCAATTACTTTATAAAGTTACATCCAGACACTGGTTGTTGGACTTTATGGGAGTGGGCAACATGCATCAAGTAAGTCGACCGGATTATTTACGAACTGCATACAATCCACGCCTTACCCACACAATTTCTGTATGACCCACAGTATTTACGAAGTTCAGGCATTTCGTAGGCAGTAGTCGAATTATATTCTCATTCAGCAGCCTCATTTCCGAATTTCTTTTTGACTAGACGTATGCATATACCTCGAAAAATCACAAGTTCTTGGTCAGTATGACAGAAATAGGAAATAAAAGATATATTCAGTGGATAAAAGAGAGGTCAAAAAAGATGATTCTAAAAGTTATGGAAAAATAAGTGTAACTGCGTAATGCAGTTTAGACAGATAGTTGAAAGCTATGTATGCCGTTATCTGAAATGGGTTGCTTCCATCAATTATTATTCACAAGGAGTACTTCGTCGATCCAGAAACTGAAGTGCAAACAAAAAACGTTGAGAATATTCGAACTCATCTTAGAAAGGTTTTAGGACCTTTAACATGACCACGTGGGTATATGATATGTTCATCATGATATGTTCACACATGGATGAGTAGCAATGTTGTCATTAGTATGGTTTCAAAGGTGACAGACCTATTGAGGAATTAGATATCTTTGTTTCTCATGTGAGACGGATTTATAAATTACAAGCGGGATACCATTTACATGATCAATTCTTATTTGTCAGTGACTGTGATTGACCACCACTAAAGTTTAGTTGAACTTTGCCCTTCACAGTTCTGACGAAACTGCTAAACTGGAGGAGCACGCTCAAGCATACACTCCGCTTGCTACGCTGTCATGTTCCTTTGCGTTGTTTGTCCCCAATTCCCCAGCAAGTTGGCTCACGCGTCTTGGTATTATGGTACGATATGATAAACATGGGACTCATGGCTGTCCATTTAACTGTGTTCGTGCTTGATCTCACAGTCATGAGCATCCGACAACTGGGAAGAATTAATGTTTTGTCTCCTATTCTGCTCAGATCATATGCAGCAACTTCAAAAGTGATCATGAATATTACCTTGGCCATGTTTGTACAAGAATCTCAGTGTTTAATTACAGAGTGGTAACTAGCTACAGATTATTTATGTCATCGTAACGAGTAGGTCACGCTTGCCATCTTTGGAATTTGGTCTTTGAACTAATTGGTACGACTCCACTGGATACTTTGCCGGGTTTCGATACCCATAATCAATCGCAGAAAACGTATTTAACTAGGTTCTACGTTTATTGACATTCAACAGAGGTGTATTTACAAGCTTACGAAAACTGATTTTCTTCTTGTATTAAAATGTGTTGCAAACATAAATTTTTTGTGCTAGCCTGAAATTATCAGTAAAGAAAGAATATCATTCAGCCATTGTCTTCATGCATCTAAAGTACGTTTTGTACACGAAATACTGTTTAAATATCTTATAACGGCACTTTAAACGATGTTAATCGTATTTTGCTTATAGACTCATAAGATAATACGTCGTTAGTCAGTTAGAGGAACTTGTCAAAATGCCCTCTACCCAATGTTATTTTACACTTCAAGAAGAAGTACCTGAAGTTTCGTGCATGTATTTGCTGTGAATAAAAGTGAAAATGAAATAAAATCATCAACATAGTTGGAAAATTAGGTTGTGACAGCAGTATGTGGTTTGATGGCCACAATTCTTTTAGTTGAGGTGGCACCAAAGGCTATTCAAAATAATTATAGATTTCTATACCTCGCCATTAAGAAATATTGACGATTTAGCTATAGAATTGAATAAGTGGTAATGAAGTGGGAAATAAATATATTTGTTCCGTATTTAGCTACTTATTTATAATCAGTAGGCTCTTTGACTTCGTCTACTTTAGTTGCTCAGATGGCATAGACAATCACTTCGATAAGACTCCTCTCTATGAAGAATGATTAAAATGTCAACATAATTCATTCGTTCGACTCAAGGTAGAGTATGACGGGTTACATGTGTTATGCTTGTAACCACCAGCTGTTGATACGTTTTTTTCTGGTCTGTAGGTAGGTAGACAGGTAGGTACGTTGTTGCAGGGGCACGTAGGGCATTGTGAGTTTAATGGTGGCTACGAGAAGAGGAGAAAAAGGTGAGACGACGACTCAGCAAGTACATACTAACTGAAATACACATGGTTTCAACTAAGTTTTGCAATCAGTTTTCTATTTTCTAACATTCATTGCGTTAATGATGAATTAGTGCCGGGTATTCAACTGTTGGAAATAACTGGCACATGCGAAGAAAAGTAATTTGGAAATTTTATTATCTTGATACGTGTTTCACTCAAATGCATGTATTGTCTGCAATCTTTAAAATTATTACTTCTAGGATCAACAGGAAACTTTGCGGTGTGGTGGATGCACAACTAGCTTCAATAATGTGTATCTAAGCCAAAAACCATGTTAATGTATTCTAACCGCTTATAACAGTCCTGATCCGCGAATATCAAATGGTATAAGAATATGAAAGTCAGGTAAATGTAACGGAAACTGTTTCTGCATTCCACTTCAAAGACGTATTTATAATGTTAACACTATATAAGAAAATGCAAATAGTACGAAACGCCGACAACAGCAACTGTAAAAAGTCGTTAAGAACTAACTGCACACTTTGTTTTTTCGCAAAACACACTGGTAGTATAAACTAATATGTCTCCTTGAAGTCAAATTCAAGCTCTCTATCAATCAAATGAAACTTTAGAAGTTTCAGTCTAAAACCGGACATGGTACTGCACCATCTGTCCTTAAGAAATGAACCAAAATGAGTAACTTTGGGAGATTATAATGCAATTTTATTTTGTCCATTTTGTGTATTGTAGTGCATCCTCCTGACAATGAAATACTGCAACGTTTTGAATCGGTAAATAAATATTTAAAATACCTAAGTACTAGCTACATAGTCTGCTAACACATCAGAGGTTACTTTCATTATCGTAGGCTTTGTTTTGACGTGTAAACATTCGTGGACAGACAAGCTCCATTTTGCACCTCCTTTGTGCAGATCAACAGCTGCATCCTCAGAGTCCGTAGTTCATCTGTTTAAAACCAAAGTTAATAATTATTCTTAAAAATAGTTCCTGACTGCTTACTAATAAATACAGTGTCCTTCTGAGCGTTTTTACTATTTTATGTGTTCTTTTACTTGTTGTTTATCAGTACTTCCAATTTCTGTAAGACTGGTCACTTGGCATGTATTAGTAGTACGAACAGCCTCTTTCAATGCCATTCAAAGAGATGGAATTACTTATTGCATAATGTTCTGTGCATAATTTACTATTCATAGTCATATCCATTCCCAGTGACCTAACAACAAAAGAATTGAACTAAATAAATTAGTGCAGTTATCTTGATATGAGTGTTGACAGTAACTTTTTTTACGAGTGTAAATAAGTAAAAATAATTGTGTTTCTATGATTGATGCGTGTGACAAAAGAAATAAAATTAGTAATCTATCCCATTCTTTAGTGTCTTTTACAGTCAACTTAGTGCACCCATCTGGCTAATGAAGTTAAAACTTCTCATAAGAACATTCCACAACTGTTATTTGGCCATTTACTGATGGCATTAGATCAAATTTTTATTTCCACCTAAGTTATGACATTAATTCTCTTATACTTCTTATTTTCAATTTATACTATTTTCTAGTGAGGAATATTATCTCAGTTTTAATTATTTCCTTTTAAACTTTATCTTAAATCAACGACTCGTTACCAACAACCCTTAGTCAAATAGCTTTTACCTTGTTCCAGTACCTTTGGATATATTGACTTACCTTCGATTTATTTTATACGCAGCAAATGACACCGAAACCTGTGTGTTTTATATCATTTTCCTTATCTCAGTGAAGCATATTTCATATTCATAGTTAGATTGATTGACTCTTTTGTTTATCTACATCTGATATATATATATATATATATATATATATATATATATATATATATATATATATATATATATATATATATATATATATATATAATTTCACCCAGAAACTCGGTTATCCGTCACCTTAATGAGTTTTGAGTGAAATTTACAGATAGATTGTTCAGCATTATGTGATTATCACTGATTACTGCATCGATGATACTTATTTCTAAATTATTGTTTTAAATACACTGACAGAATTTATTTCATTTTATTCAGAGCAAAATCTGATACATGTACGATAAAAAAGTCGACAAAGAAAATATTAAAGCAACGCTTAAACAACTTAAAAATAGAAGAAAGAGTGGAAACCAAACAAAATTGGGTTCAGAAACAAGCGTTGCATACAAACAGAAACTAGGGGCTCTAAAGTGTAAGTGACCTTATCCCATTTCAGCTAGAGTAAAACTGCTCAAACACCTAAGTAACAGAACATGAAGACAGAAAATCTTTATTAAAAAATGAAACGCACAAAGGATACAGTACTCTCTGACAATTATTTCCATATGTTTATCAAGAAACACAAAATGAAGAGATAGTAAAATACTACCAATAGCAATACAGTTACAGACTTAAACAGGGTCAGAAATAAAGCCATGGCTAACTATTTTGGAAGTTTTATACCTTTATCATATTATTATTTATTATTTTCCCTTGGGTTCCTAGTGGAACATACAGCCTCAGTAGCACGTCTCCGCTGCGCTCTGTTCTCTATAGCCTTTTGAACCTCGATCCACAACTGCCTACAAGCTTTCATTTCTTCCTCACATGATCTCCTCCATGTCACCCTCAGCTGGGATGCCCAACTCGTCGTCTCCCCTTGGGATTCCACTCGATGGTTTGGCCTGACGCGTGATGTCACTAATCGGCCTTCTCAGTGTATGCCCAGTTCATCTCCACTTTCTTCTGCATATTTGTTGGACGATGGGTTCTCGGTTGGTTCGTTGCCCAGACAGCCAGAGTTTCTTGTTGCTTATTTTTGTTATTCTGGCCATCTGGTCGATATTCAGTATCGAGTGAGCGTAGGCGGCAGCTGTTGATGAATGTCTGTAGTTTGTTGGAGATGCTTTTCGTAACGCGCCAACTCTCTCAACCATCATACAGAAGCACTGACTTGACTGAGATAGTGTTGGAAATCCGGATCTTGTCCACGATTTATGCTGAGTGCAGAAGATCTCCACACTGGTTTCAGGCTAATCAACGCCTGTCCTGCTGCCTTTCCGATCCTGGCTTTGACATCCTCATCTATACCTGTGCCACCTGTAGTTGAAACGATGCTGTCCTGCTTAGGTAGGTGAAAGAGACAACTTCCTCTTGATTTCTCCTGTTGATTGTGATTGGTGCTTTTTGTTGTTGTTGTTGTTGTTGTCGGTTGGGTATCTTCATCACCTCCGTCTTCTCTGCGTTCACCTGAAGGAAGTCCCGTTTTCTCTGCCTCTTCTGTCAACTTGTTACTTTTCTCCTGTAGATCTTCAAGTTTGTGTGACATTAGACACAAATCATCATCGGCGAAATCCAAATCTTCTTCTGGGGTCTTTCCATCGATCGGTCCAGCCAGCGTCTGCCCCTCTTCTCGCTCCTCACGGTCTCTTGCATGATCCAGTCCACTACAATCAGGAATATCTTGGGTGATAGTGGACAGCCTTGTTTTACTCTTATCTTCACTTAAAAAGCATCACTGAGCTTCCCATTTTGAATTACTTGGCATGTGGAGTCTTCATATAGTTGTTGAATGAGGTTGATAAAGGTTTGTGGTACCAAAACCGTAGTGTTGAAGCAACTGCCTGTCAAATCACTTCTCGGTCGACGCTGTCAAAGACCTTTTCAAAGTCGATGAAGTTGAGGTGGAGATCCAGTTAACTGCCATTCTATACTCTGTTCTATGATGATGCATAGCGTAGTGTTGCAATTTCATCCGTACATGATTTGTACTTTCTGAAGCCAGCCGGTTCCTGTTGTACTTTTGAATCCAGTGCATCCTTTAGTCTGTCGAATATGGTGTGGCATAATATTTTACTTGGGGTGAACGGGAGCGTGATTCCGCGCCAGTTCTTGCAGAGACTTAGGTCTCCCTTCTTCGGGAGTTTGACAAGGTAACCCTTCTTCCAATCTGCTGATACCTTCCCTTGCTTCCAGACCTACTGCAATCTTGGTGTGAGCATGTCTGCTGTTGTCTCTGCGTCTGTTCTCAGCGCTTCTGGCGGGATTCCACCTGTTGCTGCAGCTTTCCCGCATACGATTGCATCTAATTTTTAGTCATTAATAAGTTGATTTTAGTCACTTGTATTCATTAGTCCAAACTTTATTCCGAAACGTAGTAAATTTTGAAAGTATATCAGTGTGTGATTGCAATTACCAAAGTAGATAATTTCAGTTATATATGTAGCAGTTTTCAGTCAACTTTTTAGTAATAATATTTTGTGATTACAATACAACGATAGTATATTTACTATTATATGGTAACTGTATGAATTATTTGTACTCGAATTCCCTTTTGAGAAGCTTCATCTCACTGTTACTAGCTATGGCCATATGACACATTTATGGTCCTTTCACTCTCGTTACTATAGCCTTTAGTCAAGCCACTGAAAGTGAGTTGTTAATAATTAGAAACGGAAGTCTAAAGGAAATTTTTGAAAAATAATTCAGAGTTGAGAAATTAATTCTCACTGGGTGATGCACTATGCTACCCAGAGTACACTTTGCTTGATGAAAGTCTAAGGTGGTCAAGCCAAATAAAATTACTGATAAACCAAATCTCTGAACCGTGTAGACAATTCCTCGCTATTTTGGTGGGATGAATAAGGCAGTTGAAACAGATAGTTACAGACTTTATGGAGGACAGTCACTGTAGCGAAGTTACGTTCATACTTCATCTTCTTCTAAACCTAAGAAAGTCATTGTTGTGTATTTTGTTGTTTTTATCGACTTACAATGTTTTCTATTGAGCTGCTATATTGTATTTCAGCTTGGAGAAATGTATAATTACAACCTATGATATTTCCTCTGTTGGTTCAATCAGGTACTGTAAAGACAATAAATCAAAGAACTACGAAGGTAAATACATTTGCCGCTCAGTATTTCGAAAGAAGAACGGTCAAAAGATGAAACAATTGTAATCACTAAGGCAGATAAAGGAAATGTAACAGGCATTATGAACAAAACTGAATGTGACCATAAAGCTGTTGAACATCTCCCAATCGGTCCACATAAAGAAATTGGATCGAAGAAGTCCTAAAACGTGAAGAACAAGATGAAAACGGAAACAAACCAGCTATTAAAGCTACTCAGACCATTCATCAGAGATAAAGATTGGCTTTATCGATATCCCAAATCATGCACATCATCACGTTTCTACGGATTACCTAGAATCCATGAACCTGAATTCCTGCTAAGACCGATTACGGGTTTTACAAACTCTCGGATCATTACTAAAGCCTTTCCAACGTTCTGTAATCGGCTCAATCAAAGATCCTTGTGAGTTCAACTCAGAAATATCGGAGATAACTATTCCGGAGGATGAAACAATGGTAAGTTACAATTGTTTTTCACTGTATACTAGTGTTTCCATGAGAAAATATTTAAATTTCGTAGGTGAAGTATGACCACATATTATCAAACAGATCTCCCTTGAACCTCAACCTCATTATGAAGGCACTTAAATTTTGTTTAAATTCGACACCTTTCACGTTTAGAAGAAAATTATATGAATAAACAAATGGAGAAGCAATGAATTCTTCGGTGTCTCCTGTCGTTGCAAACCTATTCATGTTTCACATTGAACCCAAGATCCTCGCCAACGCTATCAAACCACGTATTTGGCTCAGATTCGTGGATAATAAACTTATATACAATTAGTTCTCTTCATACATTTTTGAAAAGCAAGAACAACAAATATTGTGGGATGAATCAGATTCATTTCATGTGCTCTAAATCTTCCACATACACACTAAATTTAAAATTTCCTACAGTAAGCTATCAGTGTTTAGCATAAGTGTTGTCTACTACTGAAATGTACCAAATGACTTATGCTAAACACTGATAGCTTACTGTAGGAAGTTTTAAATTTAGTGTGTATGTAGAAGATTCAGAGCACATGAAATGAATCTGATTCATTCCACAATATTTGTTGTTCTTGCGTTTCGAAATGTATGAAGAGAACTAATTGTATATAGTTTATTATCCACGAATCTGAGCCAAATACGTGGTTTGATAGCGTTTGCGAGATCTTGGGTTCAATGTGAAACATGAATAGGTTTGCAACGACAGAGACACCGAGAATTCATTGCTTCTCCATTTGTTTATTCATATAATTTTCTTCTAAACGTTAAAGGTGTCGAATTTAAACAAAATTTAAGTGCTTCATAATGAGGTTGAGGTTCAAGGGAGGATCTGTTTTGATAATATGTGTCATACTTCACCTACGAAATTTAAATATTTTCTCATGAAACACTAGTATACAGTGAAAAACAATTGTAACTTACCATTGTTTCATCCTCCGGATAGTTTATCTCCGATATTTCTGAGTTGAACTCACAAGGATCTTTGATTGAGCCGATTACAGAACGTTGGAAAGCTTTAGTAATGATCCGAGAGTTTGTAAAACCCGTAATCGGTCCTTAGCAGGAATTCAGGTTCATGGATTCTAGGTAATCCGTAGAAACGTGATGATGTGCAGATTTGGGATATCGATAAAGCCAATCTTTATCTCTGATGAATGGTCTGAGTAGCTTTAATAGCTGGTTTTTTCCGTTTTCATCTTGTTCTTCACGTTTTAGGACTTCTTCGATCCAATTTCTTTATGTGGACCGATTGGGAGATGTTCAACAGCTTTATGGTCACATTCAGTTTTGTTCATAATGCCTGTTACATTTCCTTTATCTGCCTTAGTGATTACAATTGTTTCATCTTTTGACCGTTCTTCTTTCGAAATACTGAGCGGCAATGTATTTACCTTCGTAGTTTCTTTGATTTATTGTCTTTACAGTACCTGATTGAACCAACAGAGGAAATATCATAGGTTGTAATTATACATTTCTCCAAGCTGAAATACAATATAGCAGCTCAATAGAAAACATTGTAAGTCGATAAAAACAACAAATACACAACAATGACTTTCTTAGGTTTAGAAGAAGATGAAGTATGAACGTAACTTCGCTACAGTGACTGTCCTCCATAAAGTCTGTAACTATCTGTTTCAACTGCCTTATTCATCCCACCAAAATAGCGAGGAATTGTCTACACGGTTCAAGATTTGGTTTATCAGTAATTTTATTTGGCTTGACCACCTTAGACTTTCATCAAGCAAAGTGTACTCTGGGTAGCATAGTGCATCACCCAGTGAGATTAATTTCTCAACTCTGAATTATTTTTCAAAAATTTCCTTTAGACTTCCGTTTCTAATTATTACACAACTCACTTTCAGTGGCTTGACTAAAGCTATAGTAACGAGAGTGAAAGGACCATAAATGTGTCATATGGCCATAGCTAGTAACAGTGAGATGAAGCTTCTCAAAGGGAATTCGAGTACAAATAATTCATACAGTTACCATATAATAGTAAATATACTATCGTTGTATTGTAATCACAAAATATATTACTAAAAAGTTGACTGAAACTGCTACATATATAACTGAAATTATCTACTTTGGTAATGCAATCACACACTGATATACTTTCAAATTTACTACGTTTCGGAATAAAGTTTGGACTAATGAATACAAGTGACTAAATCAACTTATTAATTAAAAATTAGATGCAATCGTATGCGGGAAAGCTGCAGCAACAGGTGGAATCCCGCCAGAAGCGCTGAGAACAGACGCAGAGACAACAGCAGACATGCTCACACCAAGATTGCAGTAGGTCTGGAAGCAAGGGAGGTATCAGCAGATTGGAAGAAGGGTTACCTTGTCAAACTCCCGAAGAAGGGAGACCTAAGTCTCTGCAAGAACTGGCGCGGAATCACGCTCCCGTTCACCCCAAGTAAAATTATGCCACACCATATTCGACAGACTAAAGGATGCACTGGATTCAAAAGTACAACAGAACCGGCTGGCTTCAGAAAGTACAAATCATGTACGGATGAAATTGCAACACTACGCTATGCATCATCATAGAACAGAGTATAGAATGGCAGTTAACTGGATCTCCACCTCACTTCATCGACTTTTGAAGGTCTTTGACAGCGTCGACCGAGAAGTGATTTGACAGGCAGTTGCTTCAACACTACGTTTTGGTACCCACAACCTTTATCAACCTCATTCAACAACTATATGAAGACTCCACATGCCAAGTAATTCAAATGGGAAGCTCAGTGATGCTTTTTAAGTGAAGATAAGAGTAAAACAAGGCTGTCCACTATCACCCAAGATATTCCTGATTGTAGTGGACTGGATCATGCAAGAGACCGTGAGGAGCGAGAAGAGGGCAGACGCTGGCTGGACCGATCGATGGAAAGACCCCAGAAGAAGATTTGGATTTCGCCGATGATGATTTGTGTCTAATGTCACACAAACTTGAAGATCTACAGGAGAAAAGTAACAAGTTGACAGAAGAGGCAGAGAAAACGGGACTTCCTTCAGGTGAACGCAGAGAAGACGGAGGTGATGAAGATACCCAACCGACAACAACAACAACAACACAAAAAGCACCAATCACAATCAACAGGAGAAATCAAGAGGAAGTTGTCTCTTTCACCTACCTAAGCAGGACAGCATCGTTTCAACTACAGGTGGCACAGGTATAGATGAGGATGTCAAAGCCAGGATCGGAAAGGCAGCAGGACAGGCGTTGATTAGCCTGAAACCAGTGTGGAGATCTTCTGCACTCAGCATAAATCGTGGACAAGATCCGGATTTCCAACACTATCTCAGTCAAGTCAGTGCTTCTGTATGATGGTTTAGAGAGTTGGCGCGTTACGAAAAGCATCTCCAACAAACTACAGACATTCATCAACAGCTGCCGCCTACGCTCACTCGATACTGAATATCGACCAGATGGCCAGAATAACTAGAATAAGCAATAGAGGAAACTCTGGTCTGGACAACGAACCAACCAGGGAACCCATCGCCCAACAAGTATGCAGAAGAAAGTGGAGATGGACTGGATAGGACATATAATGAGAAGACCATTTGGGGACATCACGCGCCAGGCAGACCCTCGAGTGGAACCCGCATGGGAAACGACGAGTTGGGCGTCCAGGGATGACATGGAGGAGATAGTGTGGGGAATAAATGAAAGCTTGTGGCCAGTGGTGGAACCAGGTTAAGGAGACTGCAGAGAACAAAGTGAAATGGCGACGTGCTACTGAAACCGTATGTTCTACTAGGAACCCAAAGGATAAATAATAATAATAATGATAAAGGTATAAAACTTCCAAAATAGTTAGCCATGGCTTTATTTCTGACCCTGTTTAAGTCTGTAACTGTATTGCTATTGGTAGTATTTTACTATCTCTTCATTTTGTGTTTCTTGATAAACATATGGAAATAATTGTCAGAGAGTACTGTATCCTTTGTGCGTTTCATTTTTTAATAAAGATTTTCTGTCTTCATGTTCTGTTACTTAGGTGTTTGAGCAGTTTTACTCTAGCTGAAATGGGATAAGGTCACTTACACTTTAGAGCCCCTAGTTTCTGTTTGTATGCAACGCTTGTTTCTGAACCCAATTTTGTTTGGTTTCCACTCTTTCTTCTATTTTTAAGTTGTTTAAGCGTTGCTTTAATATTTTCTTTGTCGACTTTTTTATCGTACATGTATCAGATTTTGCTCTGAATAAAATGAATAAATTCTGTCAGTGTATTTAAAACAATAATTTAGAAATAAGTATCATCGATGCAGTAATCAGTGATAATCACATAATGCTGAACAATCTATCTGTAATTTCACTCAAAACTCATTAAGGTGACGGATAACCGAGTTTCTGGGTGAAATTATATATATATATATATATATATATATATAATATTATATATATTATATATATATATATATATATATATAATATATCATATGTAGATAAACAAAAGAGTCAATCAATCTAACTATGAATATGAAATATGCTTCACTGAGATAAGGAAAATGATATAAAACACACAGGTTTCGGTGTCATTTGCTGCGTATAAAATAAATCGAAGGTAAGTCAATATATCCAAAGGTACTGGAACAAGGTAAAAGCTATTTGACTAAGGGTTGTTGGTAACGAGTCGTTGATTTAAGATAAAGTTTAAAAGGAAATAATTAAAACTGAGATATATATTCCTCACTAGAAAATAGTATAAATTGAAAATAAAGTATAAGAGAATTAATGTCATAACTTAGGTGGAAATAAAAATTTGATCTAATGCCATCAGTAAATGGCCAAATAACAGTTTGGAATGTTCTTATGAGAAGTTTTAACTTCATTAGCCAGATGGTGCACTAAGTTGACTGTAAAAGACACTAAAGAATGGGATAGATTACTAATTTTATTTCTTTTGTCACACGCATCAATCATAGAAACACAATTATTTTTACTTATTTACACTCGTAAAAAAAGTTACTGTCAACACTCATATCAAGATAACTGCACTAATTTTTAGTTCAATTCTTTTGTTGTTAGGTCACTGGGAATGGATATGACTATGAATAGTAAATTATGCACAGAACATTATGCAATAAGTAATTCCATCTCTTTGAATGGCATTGAAAGAGGCTGTTCGTACTACTAATACATGCCAAGTGACCAGTCTTACAGAAATTGGAAGTACTGATAACAACAAGTAAAAGAACACATAAAATAGTAAAAACGCTCAGAGGACACTGTATTTATTAGTAAGCAGTCAGGAACTATTTTTAAGAATAATTATTAACTTTGGTTTTAAACAGATGAACTACGGACTCTGAGGATGCAGCTGTTGATCTGCACAAAGGAGGTGCAAAATGGAGCTTGTCTGTCCACGAATGTTTACACGTCAAAACAAAGCCTACGATAATGAAAGTAACCTCTGATGTGTTAGCAGACTATGTAGCTAGTACTTAGGTATTTTAAATATTTATTTACCGATTCAAAACGTTGCAGTATTTCATTGTCAGGAGGATGCACTACAATACACAAAATGGACAAAATAAAATTGCATTATAATCTCCCAAAGTTACTCATTTTGGTTCATTTCTTAAGGACAGATGGTGCAGTACCATGTCCGGTTTTAGACTGAAACTTCTAAAGTTTCATTTGATTGATAGAGAGCTTGAATTTGACTTCAAGGAGACATATTAGTTTATACTACCAGTGTGTTTTGGCGAAAAAACAAAGTGTGCAGTTAGTTCTTAACGACTTTTTACAGTTGCTGTTGTCGGCGTTTCGTACTATTTGCATTTTCTTATATAGTGTTAACATTATAAATACGTCTTTGAAGTGGAATGCAGAAACAGTTTCCGTTACATTTACCTGACTTTCATATTCTTATACCATTTGATATTCGCGGATCAGGACTGTTATAAGCGGTTAGAATACATTAATGGTTTTTGGCTTAGATACACATTATTGAAGCTAGTTGTGCATCCACCACACCGCAAGTTTCCTGTTGATCCTAGAAGTAATAATTTTAAAGATTGCAGACAATACATGCATTTGAGTGAAACACGTATCAAGATAATAAAATTTCCAAATTACTTTTCTTCGCATGTGCCAGTTATTTCAACAGTTGAATACCCGGCACTAATTCATCATTAACGCAATGAATGTTAGAAAATAGAAAACTGATTGCAAAACTTAGTTGAAACCATGTGTATTTCAGTTAGTATGTACTTGCTGAGTCGTCGTCTCACCTTTTTCTCCTCTTCTCGTAGCCACCATTAAACTCACAATGCCCTACGTGCCCCTGCAACAACGTACCTACCTGTCTACCTACCTACAGACCAGAAAAAACGTATCAACAGCTGGTGGTTACAAGCATAACACATGTAACCCGTCATACCTACCTGAGTCGAACGAATGAATTATGTTGACATTTTAATCATTCTTCATAGAGAGGAGTCTTATCGAAGTGATTGTCTATGCCATCTGAGCAACTAAAGTAGACGAAGTCAAAGAGCCTACTGATTATAATAAGTAGCTAAATACGGAACAAATATAATTTATTTCCCACTTCATTACCACTTATTCAATTCTATAGCTAAATCGTCAATATTTTCTTAATGGCGAGTATAGAATCTATAATTATTTTGAATAGCCCTTTTGGTGCCACTCAACTAAAAGAATTGTGGCCATCAAACCACATACTGCTGTCACAACCTAATTTTCCAACTATGTTGATGATTTTATTTCATTTCACTTTTATTCACACAAATACATGCACGAAACTTCCGGTACTTCTTCTTGAAGTGTAAATAACATGGGTAGAGGGCATTTTGACAAGTTCCTCTAACTGACTAACGACGTATTATCTTATGAGTCTATAAGCAAAATACGATTAACATCGTTTAAAGTGCCGTTTAAGATATTTAAACAGTATTTCGTGTACAAAACGTACTTTAGATGCATGAAGACAATGGCTGAATGTATTCTTTCTTTACTGATAATTTCAGGCTAGCACAAAAAATTTATGTTTTGCAACACATTTTAATACAAGAAGAAAATCAGTTTTCGTAAGCTTGTAAATACACCTCTGTTGAATGTCAATAAACGTAGAACCTATTTAAATACGTTTTCTGCGATTGATTATGGGTATCGAAACCCGGCAAAGTATCCAGTGGAGTCGTACCAATTAGTTCAAAGACCAAATTCCAAGATGGCAAGCGTGACCTACTCGTTACGATGACATAAATAATCTGTAGCTAGTTACCACTCTGTAATTAACACTGAGATTCTTGTACAAACATGGCCAAGGTAATATTCATGATCACTTTTGAAGTTGCTGCATATGATCTGAGGCAGAATAGGAGACAAAACATTAATTCTTCCCAGTTGTCGGATGCTCAGACTGTGAGATCAAGCACGAACACAGTTAAATGGACAGCCATGAGTCCCATGTTTATCATATCGTACCATAATACCAAGACGCTGAGCCAAACTTGCTGGGGAATTGGGGACAAACAACGCAAAGGAACATGACAGCGTAGCAAGCGGAGTGTATGCTTGAGCGTGCTCCTCCAGTTTAGGCATTCGTCGAAACTGTGAAGGCAAAGTTCAACTAAACTTTAGTGTGGTCAATCACAGTCACTGACAAATAAGAATTGATCATGTAAATGGTATCCCGCTTGTAATTTATAATCCGTCCACATGAGAAACAAAGATATCTAATTCCTCAATAGGTCTGTCACCTTTGAAACCATACTAATGACAACATTGCTCTCATCCATGTGTGAACATATCATGATGAACTATCATATACCCACGTGGTCATGTTAAAGGTCCTAAAACCTTTCTAAGATGAGTCGAATATTCTCAACGTTTTTTGTTTGCACTTCAGTTTCTGATCGACGAAGTACTCCTTGTGAATAATAATTGATGGAAGCAACCCATTTCAGATAACGGCATACATAGCTTTCAACTATCTGTCTAAACTGCATTACGCAGTTACACTTATTTTCCATAACTTTTAGAATCATCTGTTTTTTGACCTCTCTTTTATCCACTGAATATATCTTTTATTTCCTATTTCTGTCATACTGACCAAGAACTTGTGATTTTTCGAGGTATATGCATACGTCTAGTCAAAAAGAAATTCGGAATGAGGCTGCTGAATGAGAATAATTCGACTACTGCCTACGAAATGCTGAACTTCGTAAATACTGTGGTCATACAGAAATTGTGTGGGTAAGTCTTGGATTGTATGCAGTCGTCATAATCCGGTCGACTTACTTGATGCATGTTGCCCACTCCCATAAAGTCCAACAACCCTGTCTGGATGTAACTTTATAAGTAATTGCTGATTTGACATTCGAATTATGGAATATTATTGGAGACTAATGACTATCAAGTAAAAATATCGAATAAAATTGTTTAAGTGCATAGAAACTTTTCAGTGCAATTACTTCTAACAACACCAAACGTTGCATCACTAATTCTTTGGTCACTTGCTGTACCGGAATTTAGAAACTTAAAGTCAATGAAAAGCAATCGGTAAACTTGCCATTGCAATGGTAACCTGGTACAGAATTATCAGTAAATGTTTCACATACTTTTGCCGTATCGTTGTCATATATTGAGAAAAAAATGCATCAAACGAAGTTGCTGAGTTTAGTACTAGCAAGCCTGTAGCAGAAAAGGAGCGCGTTGTCAAATATCAAGGAAGGGTTGTTTATTTGAGTGAAAGCAACTGCTACTAGTAGAATCCGGATTTTATGCAGCTACTTAATCTTAACGCCCCGACTAGTGTACGAGGAATGTTAAAGGTAATGGTACTTGTGACTCTTGAGTGGCACGTTTACATCACATAGACTGAGGATTCTGCTTCATCACTTAAAGGAAAGGTAAATTTAAGTAAATGAAGTTGAAATCCAACTTAATTAAGATGGTTTTCCATAGCGAAGAGTTCTGAGTTTGCGTTGCTAAACGACATTGGTGAAGTCTTCTTATGGGGTGTGTACACGGTTTTTTAAAATCTCTTATGACTTCAAGGAAATGTCACTGATTCAGATATGGAACTTCAAAATGCACTGCTTGTTATAGAGTCTGGTAATATATCACAGTTTGCTCGCTGCGGGATATTTGTGATACTCCGAACTCTGAGATATAAAACAGATGGTGACTGACGATGGGAAAGCAGGTCAGACAATCGAGTTGTTGACCAATCCTCTCCAGATGGAAGGATGAAATATGTAATGCAATTTCTAACTTCTAAATGGTTCATCTTTTCGCCTTAAAGCTCAGGTGTTTCTCCTCGAGATTGGAGTTCCTTGGAAGATTTGCCAGTCTTCTTTGGAGCCAATGAATCTTACATACTTCGGATTGTGAATTTAACCAACTTATGACAGTATTCAAAATCAGTAAGGGAGGCTAGAAGTACACAAACTCTGATTCCTATCAGTGACGAATTACTGGGATGTAGGAATGTACACCTGTGGATTTCCATGGAAATTTCATAAGTTTTAACAACACTTCACCTAGAGTCAAAAATATTGGCTGGTTCTACTTTATTTAGAAACCTTATACTTAAACGTACTTTGCACCTTTCCTCCGTACATCGAATTCCTTAGAACTTTCATTGACAGTTTACCTTTATCTAGTCTTAGGTTATAACAAGGCTTTGTCGGAGGATCGGGACGCATTTGATATGACAGGTTGTACGACCTCACACTCCACGAGCGACACCAGCCTCGTAGACTACGAATGATACGAACCTAAAGGCGCAGAAATCGACTGTAATACAAATCAGACGTCAACCACCACACAACAATGCCACGGATGCGCGAAGACAAGAGAAGATAGACCGTTGATTGAGAGCTTTTACTGTCTCAACACTGTCAGTGCAGTTTGACAGCATGCTGAATGCATGTTTCTAAATGACCCTGACAACACTAAATCCACATTTGGTGAAAATAGCTACACTAGTGAGTTCAACCTTGACAGCAAGGGCAGAAAATTAGCAACGGTGGCGAAAACAGCTATGTAGGTTAAGGTCATGGTCGAAACAGCAGTAGAAACTGCAAATTTGGGGATACATGACAGGATCTGATACTTTTTGTTCAATATGAACACTTTTTTAGTCTTACATATCTTGTCTGGAGTGTGCATTCGGTGAAGCATACTGCTGGATAAGTTTAACTGCAT
>OX104134.1:95225517-95261591 GCA_944470555.2 Heterobilharzia americana
AAGTTGAATATTCCTTTTGGGTACTTCATTTTCAGTACTTGGTTTCATATGAGTATTGTTGCCGACAGCAAGTTTACTTATCAAATCATTTATGCCACTAATTCTAAATCATAAGTAGCTATCTATGTTATTTTGTGCTAAAACCTTGTCTCATAAGGTTGGATAGTGAAACTTGCTTCTGTTTAATGAATCTGCTGATTTGATGTGCTGTTGAGTACTGCATTTATTATGGTAATATCGATCGTATTTATTGTATGTACTTACAAGATTATGAAACATGCCTTTGTGCTGATATCTGGCGTATGTTAAAAGTTGTTTAGGAGGAAGCCACAAAAGTCGAAAAGGATATTGAATTTTATCGGATTTATGTATAAATTTCATCTGTACCTTCATTGAGGTTTATTTACAACCCATAAACAGCTGCGATAGACTGAGTTTTAACAACGGTGTTGAGAGACCACTTATGAGCAGACCACGTATATGTTATCACCAGGTAAACTGAATATAGAGCAGTTAAAAACAGTTCGTTGAACTGAAGATTTTCCTCGCGCAAAAATTACGTTTTCATTTCTTATCCACTGAAACCCTAGCTAGTTTAACAAACCAAAATTTTGATTTCTGCAGGCGTTTCTAAGATCATACATATGAAATCCCTGACATTTTTGGGGAATGTAAAGTTTAAATCAGGAAACGTTGAATTTATGTTCAAATTTTTGATGGGTAAATAATATGAGGCTGAAAAACTTGCTTCAATCAGAAATAAGCCTAATCACTCGCTGTAAACTATGAGAACAGCTGTTCACCTGAGGAAGAATGTTTATGCATAGGTTTATGTATTAGCTACAAATTTAACCCTTGAAGTCACTCGTATTTGAAACGTATTTGTCTGGTAATGAAGACAGAACACCTGCTACATATCGAGTTTATGTGGAGGATTTTGGGCAAAGTTGTTCATTGGTAAACAGTGGTCAGTTTCAAAAGATTTGTAGTAATCACATAACACAATTAGACAAAACCAACATAGGACATCGCACAAAAGTGCATCGTTTCAGTTTTCCTCGCTTCAAAGCAATATGCAAGGAACAAGTCAATAAAAAAAAGCTATATCAAAATAGACAAAGATGTACTGGAGGAAAATAAGTTCGAAAATCAAGCTCACTGGAAATGATCAAGTTGTGTAAAACACCAAAAAGTGAATACATCTGCGCCACTGTGACCGATTTTCAGCGATATCACCAAGGCTGTGCAATCATTGATTTTTATTGCCTTGAGAACCCCAGTCATGCAGTCTAAACCTCTCTATACGGCTCAGACCGAGAACCAGACTTCATAGTCTGATGCCACGTCTTAGTCTGGCCACCCCGATCCTTCTTGCAACTCAGTCCTACTTCAGCTAAGGTTGCACGTCGAGGTAGGCGGTGGTTCGGCATGCGCAATGCATGTCCAAACCATCTCAGCGGCTGAAAGTTCACAATCTCAATGACTGATTTGACAACTTGACTGGTACCTTTCGTTTAACCTCGATATTCTTCACACTTTGATTTCGCCATACGCATGCAATGCTACAAAGGTACCTGTCGTGGGAATCGTGTAACCTCTCGATATTTCCTACTTTCAACGGCCATGTCTTGCAGCCGTGTAACAGGAAACAGTGGACTGCAGCACAACTTACGCACCGCCGGATCTTGAAATGACGCAAGTTGCTAAATATCAAACGGGCCGCTCGTTTTCGAGTTAAGATTTCGTAAGTAACCAACGCGTTCTAGCTAATGCTGCTCCTCAAGTAAGTAAAGTGGTTGACGCATTCTACCACTTTACACTCTATGCCCATAAACTGGGAGTAGTTGCAGACCAGTTTTGTAGCATCACTTATATTTGACAGGTACAAAACGCATTCCGAACATACTAAGATTCTCACTCAAAGCGTATTTGACCAATTGGATCTTGTCGTCTGGGCACTGCTTGTCAGTAAGGCGCTCTGCAGGGATTAGATCAATGCTTGTGAAATCGGAGGTACCTAGAGTTATGTCCGTTGACGTGTTTGTGAGGAAGTTAAACAAGAACAGTGGTAGTTGTAATCTTTGACTCACAAAATTGGTTGTCATCACTTTAACCGGTAGCTCCCTACATAATCTGGCGCCACTGTGTGAGTTCAAGTATAAGTCTTTGTTCATTGTCGTTCCCGCTACAGTTAGACGTTGCTATAACGCTCTGTCGATAAAGTTGAATTCCACCTTCGGGTCAACAAATATGAAAGGTGCAAGACATGGGTGAGTATTCCTATGTTCCAGAACTTAACGAGGTGTCGAGGTCTGATCTATGCAACCTTATACAAATCTAAAACGTAACTGCTTTTCTTGACTATGTTGTTCTTTAACTCCAGCAAGTTGTGGAATAACTAAGAAACCCCAGGATTTCAGATACGAAACTAGTAAGACGCATCCCTGTGTCGTTGTCAAATTAAAACTCCTTTTTCTTAGGAGCTGGAGTGGTTAACGCTCTTCACCTGTCTGACCGAATAACTTCTGGATTCCGTACGCTGCCTGGCACATCCATTTTACCTTCCCCCTTAAAATCTTCCAGTGAAAACCGTCAAACCCCTCCGCTTTGGATTCCTTCAGGTTTAAAACGACTTTGTCAACTTCAACAAAAGTTAGTGGACCGATACCGATATTCCTTCAAGTTTTAGCTGGATACTGGGTAGCTGAAATGTGCTGTAGGTCAGTTGATCTGTTCCGCAAACTGTTCTTTTCAACGTTTCAGGTGCCTGTCTTAAGTTATCAGAGACCCATACTTTCCTGTGACGCTCTGACTAGCCGTTATCTTACCAGCATCCTTAATAGACCGAAATAAATGTAAAGTATTACCTAGTGCTGATGCATTCTACATCTTTGATTTTTGCTCTCTACCGCCTTTCATAGCCATCATGAAAGCTATCAGTTTAGGCATAATCTACCTTCACTCCTCATTGTGGTTAGAATAAAACAGAATGTCTTCTGGCAGCAATCAGCTTGGATGAGTTCGCGGGAATTCCTTGACTTTTACTGACCTTTGAATATAGGTTACCAACTGTTTCTACCGTTTTTCCTACAGCAGACTGAATATCAAGCTAGGCTTCATCCTTATAAGAGAGACTGCCACCTTCAGATAGGTGCTCAGCTGACTTTTTCGTAAAATGCTCACTTCATGTTTTATCTTCCAGTGGAGTACCGTGGTTTCGCTTTTGTTTGTTTCCTGCTATCGGCAAGACCCAAACATGCACATGTATGTACTAATACGTGATCGTAGTCAAAGCATGTACCATAGAAAGAACGGTAATCCTCTACTGACCCTATCTAAAGATGGCTCATAGCAATACGATGGGTTCACAGTAGGTCTGATGTTGGCGGACGCCAAGTGAGGGGTATCTGATTATGCTTGAAGTTGGTACTGTCCAGAAATACGTGACTGTTAGGAAGAAAATGCAAGCGATGATCATCGTTATCGGCTCATTGATATGAGATACCGTAGACGAGATTGTGGGATGATAATCATTCTGTTTAGCTCGATTACTGTCCATTCGAACTCATAGGTCTTAAATAAACAGAATATCAACTTATCGCATTCGGAACACCAGCCTAGTATCCATCATTTCAAATGAGTCAAGACTCCTGTGTTTGGATACTAGATATTGAGGATCCAACAATTTTTTAGTTTTACTTCTAAAGGTGATAAAAGACAAGGCTGTGGAATAAAGCACATTTATTGTTTCTCTCGCTATTCGGTAGCTATAAATAGTCGGTGTGGTCTAATGTAAAGTTCCAAATTAAATGAAAATGATGAAATAAAAAAAGAATGCAGTAATTATGGAGATAGTCACGATAATTCTAATTATGATCACATCTATAGGATTTCATGAAGAAATATTGGTTATCTAACAAATTTTGGAGTAGATGAGTTGACATACTTAAAGGGGATTCGTTTATCTCCTTGTGCAGATTCGTATAATAGTCCATGAGTTATACCTATTACATGACAAGATTGATATTTATGTAGCAGGTTTTATAAAGGTTCTGACTCAATGGGTAAAAGTTGACTGCTTTTATATATCAGTCACAGCTTCATACCATAGCATGTTTTTGTATTTGCTTTTGCTTATTTAAGTTAATCTTGGGTTCCTTACATTGCGTTTTCGTTTAATCTGGTTAACTGGAGCAATGCATTATTTTCATCTGTACTACTTAAAATTTAGTGCAGCATCACCTGTTTTTCGTTATCTGTTGTTGATGGCTTATAAGAAGTGATATAGAAAAACAAGGTAAAGCAGAACAAATGGGTCGGGTTCTATATGGTCAGGATGTGCACATGTGCAACTGAAACAACGGAAATTATGTTTAAACTATTTCGGTAAGCAGTTAGTTTAACAATTTAAAGTTTTAAGTATGAAGCAGTTGTTTTACATGGTGACTCTCACTTTTATGTAGTGGAATTTTTCTTATCATCGAAGAGTGAAATTTGAACGATCGCTTATATTCTAGTTGTGGTCATACATCGATAAATGTGGTCAGTAGTTAAATTTTATTGGTCTTTAAATTAAACTACAGATATTTACGAAGTAATTGCTTAGTTTCCTACCTCTACCCACAACAGTTTTCAGTAAGTGATTTCAAAATTTGTATTCCAGGGGTTTTAGTAAGTTGGCCCATCACTAGTACTAACATGTAAAAGCTGACACCTACTATGAACGACTTTAAAAGCCACTCCAACAACTGCTGAGATAACAACTTACGTTTCTTTAGTATTATTGTTATTATTATCATTCAAAAGTACCTAACCAGCCGAATAGCCAAACTTGAGTGGTTATTCCTGGAGTTGCTGGGGTCACTCTTTACTACCAAATAATAATTTCATTAGGATTTATTTTATTTTGTTAGTGTCGTATGTACTCTACACTAAAAGTTCATTCCTGAATTATCTCCCAAATAAGTAGTGTGAAACGAAGGATTCTTTCTCCTCTTTACTCCCCATTATTTCTTTGAAACAAATATTAATCTTATGGTGAGGTGAAAGTTCAAAAGATCTTTACTTATATTGACGTGATCATTTTGGCTATAAGGCATTATCTTACAACTTCATATGAAATAAATGTATAAAATATGTAGAAATATCTTGGATCATGCTTAGCAGGCCATACATAAGCGATTGAGATAATGATTCAGATGGTATTTAACTCAGAACAAAACCTCATTTGCTTTTTTTTAGCAAGTGGAAGAGTCATTTGTACTTTTACTGCAGTCAACCCCCTACCAAGTGGCACTTATCTAGTATTCTACAGATGAAAAATAAACAAACTGAATCTTTTTAATTATTGACGTTTATTCGGTTTAGGAGATGTAGACAAACAAATCCTGTTAAGTTCTTCATTCGACGCAGTATGCAACCATATAGAAACAGATGTGGATAGCGTACTGATTGGAGTTTTATGCAGGGAATGTTTTCCCATGAAACCAAAATTAGGAAAATGAATAAGGAAATGCTTATACCCAACCCTCTAGAAGTCCAGTGGAACTGAAAAAACTTAAAAACACATTAGCTATAGTTCTACATGCCATAATTTCAGATCACAAGGTAGATTTTGACAATGTCAAAATTATTCAGAAAGGCTTCAGAGATTATAAAAGACATCTCTTAGTAGAATCTTTTCACATTAAGTGGAACCATAATTGTCTAAATAGGAAGGAGTAAAACGTAGTTTGACCTGGTCTCAACCTACATACTGACATAAGTATCATACATGCAATAAGAACTGTCAATACATGTGTACGTACAAATCCCAATCTGTAATTCACACACAACACACTATATACGGATATCATCTTTATTCTATACTTCCGACAACGCGGAATCATTCATGCAGAAAAACACTTGTCAAGTTATCGTATATAAGCTTGGATATTGTAAATTTCGGTTTACCAGAACTTTGATAAAGCTATTAGCATAAAATAGCGAAACGTCAGATGAAACAAATTTATTTTGTTTTACATTCACTGGGAAATGCAAATACCAAAATAGGGAATGTTTTCATTCCACCCTTTGTTATATGTCATAAAATATGAGGTGCAATAGCTTCTATATAATCGTGAATGACTAACTTAGTCGCTTAGTTAGTTTTGTAAAAATACGGTGAATCACTGGAATACTTTTTGTTTTTGGGTTGAAAAGTTTTCGTATCTGATTTTATTGCGGTCACATGAACCGTCTGCCTCATCGCGCGATGTTGGGTGAAGAATGTTCTGGCTCGAAGGAAAGCTTGGAGTAGCCGGTCTAACGGATGAAGTCACCCCATGAAGTCGTTGACTGTTGTTGTAAGCGATACAGGGAGATTCAGGCTATTCGGTTGGGAACCATGGGACAACAGACACCAACGGCTGGATGCTGTAGGTGATATGGCCCAGAATTGATGTCAGTTACGCGGATGCAAATAAACATTATCTTAATCTCAATCGTCACAGTAAATTAAGCATTTTCCTACTCCTTTTTCCTCTAGTTTGCTACTTTATATTGCTTCTGACCGGTTTTTCTCTCTTTATCTTTCATCTTACTACTTTATTACTTGTTGTGTTGATATTGAGGCGCAGTAACTTGGATTGTTACACAGCAACGATCATATGAATTCAGTTCAAAGAAAATAAAAACTACTTTTTAATTGGTGGATAGCGCTATACTTCGCTAAATTTACTGGAACCATACTTTGTTAAAATAAGTACGGCATCTCAATGTCATTTTTTATACATCTTAGTGAGCAAATATCTACGTGGTTATCGAGCGGCATCCCACCAATAATCTGTGACCATATCCGTCAGTGTCTGTATCAGTTTATGTTTCATTTGCAGTCAAATGGAGTATAAAAACGGTCACCTTTGAAATAATATTTGACATGCATTAGGAGCAGGTAGCCAGTAACATCTATGATGTAATATGTGTAGCGACCGGCAAATTTCTTGAGGAACAAAGACTACATTGCTTTTTGGAAGTTTTTACAGCATGAAATATTTTGACGCTCATTGAAATCTTCGGCCGCATCCCAGTAGTTTGACAAGAATATCACCAACAGGATAAAATATGTGCAGGTTAGCATAAGATACTTCATTCTAATACTTGGGTACCTCGCACTGTTTTTATATCAGTGGGACTTGCATTCATTAGTTTTCATCATGTTTGATGTATTGATTATCATCTCAATAGCCAATATACAGATTTATATATATCTCAGGAACACTGCGTTTCTCTGTGACACTGGTTCAGGATTAACTAGAAAGGAAAGTGAATCGATAATTTTTCATAATTTGTTTGTACTGTGTGCATATCTCCTTCCTCATTCTTGCGTCGATAGTTTTTCCGTTTTGTTTTTGTTTTTAGTCTTCAGTAAATATGTGTATGTGTAATTAATTACACTGATGTAAGAAAAGGCTATTAGTAACTCAATACTGAAAGACAGTTGGATAGGGTTAAATAGCATTCTCTGACCTTAAAACCTATTTACTTTGGTTTTATCGATGGGTTGTACTGATTGAGTTTCCTGTCAACAACAAAAAGTTACATAAAATCTCCACATGTATAACCACACCTACAATAGGTGTGGTTAAGTCGCACACACTTAAAAAAGATCAGCTGGTTACAGCCTTCAATTTTCTGTATTTGTTCTACCAACTTCCAAAACTACTTACCATTCCTCAGTTTATAAGCGAGTGGCATATTTTTCTATAATCAGTAGGTTTAGTTCTCATGATCTTTCAAAAATAGTTCAGTTGTTACTTGTTGTCCTGACAGAAGTGGTAATTTTTAAGAAAGAAGTTGTTGCATCTCAAATATTCACTTAAAAAATGATCATCTACTGACAGAAACAACCTAGAACGTAACCGAATAACGTGTCATCTCAATTGTCATGTTTTCTGGTACCTCTTCAAAGAAAAGTTGAAAAGAATCAAAGACAAAGGAATGAAAACAATCACACAAGAGAATGCAGAAAAAGTTATTCGACGGAAGAAAAAGATACTAGAGAGAATGGATGTATGCGACAGTATGATTTTCATAGGAATATTTGACGTGGATACATCTGAGTGACTGGAATCAGTTTTTGGCTCTATCTGAAGTCTTACACCAATTATTTTGTCAATCTTAACGACCCTAGTCGGGATTTCTACACCTTCCTACATAATTCACAGCAGCGGCCAGTAGTATTGCTAAATTATACCAGATCTTGATCTGACCACCCTCATCCTTCCTCAACCTAATCTCACATTAGGTTAACGTATCTAACACATCCCATCCGTCTCAGCATATGTCAATAATCTTTCACTAACATCTACTTAACGAGTAAGTTACATTTGTTGTTTTGCATGGTTTTTGTTACTAATTTATAAAACTAAACTCTTCTGTCTTAGTTTATCATCATCGTTCCTTATTTATTTTAGATAATCCGGAATAAAATGAGGCTGATCATTTTTTCTGAAAATTATCTTATAACCAACCATTAATTCTAGCAGGGCTCTTCAAATTGACAGAAGCAGTGCAGCTATTATTTGTCAGCTGTGTAATGTGGAATAAAGCAAAGTGTCTTTCAAGTGACAATCATTTCATTCTCTAAAAACTACTATTCATGGATCCAGTTCATTTCTTCAATGAATTCCATCGACTTAATTTAACAACACGAATATCAAATTATGGTTACATCTACTATGCTGGTCTTTATTCTTCAAATTCATTTTTCATAGAGATTTTGGTCTGGTTAGTATGTGTTGGCGGTGTATTTTCAAATGTTCTTCTTTTTCTTGGACATGTATGCGCTATATTGTATGGTAGAAGACATCTATATCAAGTGCCTTATCCAGTAAACTTACAGAAAGTATATAAATATCCATTATACCGTCGATGTATACATCGACTATATTCCATAGTTTGTAAATGGCCCTTATCATCTATTATTTCACAAGTTGTTTCCTGTATACAATGCTTATTATTGTGCGATAAATGCAAGAGTAACAAAACGACAACAACAGTAACAAAGGTAGCAAAAACAACGCCTACGGTTACGAATACTACCTCTCAGAGTACACACATTCCGCTGCCGTCAGATAGTAGCATTAATCACATATTAAGTAGTAATGATAATAAAAATAACCACAACAAGAATACTAATGTAATGATTGATTTGAAGTCTGAAGTACTTTGGCCCGGTGTCACAATCTTGAAACCTTTATCTGGTAAAGATCCGAATCTAGAAATGAATTTATTATCATTTTTTCAATTGGATTATCCTACATATGAATTATTATTTTGTATATCAGACAAAGACGATCCAGCTTGTGAAATTGTCGAAAAATTGATAACACAGTATCCACATATTGATGCACAACTCATTTTAGCTAAAGATATGTTTGGTATCAATCCAAAGATTATTAATTTACAAGCTGGTTATGAAGCTTCAAAGTATTCATTACTGTTGATATCCGATTCAGGTTTATGGATGCGTTCAGATACGCTGACCGATATGGTATCGTCATTAGAAGTGGATCCAAAATTGGTCTAGTCCACCAAGTGCCTTATATGAAACCATACAATGGAATACTATCATCTACAGAACAGGACAGGGATATTTTATCTGCCCAACAATATCGTAAACATGTCAGTTATAATGATGTTAGCGATGGTGCGTATGAAATAACAACAAGGAATAGAGCAACACCGGCACATTTTGAACATATACCTACAATCTCTGAACAACCATCATTCACATGGGTTGTACAGTTAGTTTTCTTTTCATGTTGGCATGCAAAAATCTACTTGGTTGCCTCATTTCTTAACATGAACTGTGTAACTGGTATGTCATGTCTTTTACGTAAGTGTGCGTTAGGTGATTCTGATGGTTTTAAACAATTTGGCTGTTACCTTGCTGAAGATTATTTCATTTCAAAGTATATCAGTAATCGTGGTTGGAAAATATCTTTATCGCATCAACCAGCTTGGCAAAATTCTCCATCTCCGTGTTTATATCAATTTTACATGAGAATATTACGTTGGTCACAGTTACGAATGAGTATGGTATTGTTGGCTTTCATATTTGAACCATTTACAAGATGTCTAGTAAATGCCTTATTGGGAGCGTTTTCCTTTGCTTATTTTTTCCGAATTTCATTGATCCAGGTGTATATTTTCTGTGTTACATCCTTATTTGGTTCTTATTAGATTATTTATTGTTGCGTCAAATTTACCCACCAGAGACTCCAATATGTATTACGAAATTAGAGTATCTTATAGCTTGGCTATTTTCTGAAATACTAGCGTTTCCACTGCATTTAACCGCAGCATGTTTTCGTGAAGTAAGATGGAGGGATAAGCGGTTTCGCATACGTTGGGGTGGTGTATCTGAGCGAATTAATCAGTCAGATACGATATGAATCAGAAACAACAATTCACATTTTATAACACAAGGTGTCATGTAAATTATATCATCACTTGTGTGTGCGCGTGTGAAGGAATGTTGTGAATGATAAGATGTTTTGTGTATTGTCGGTCTATTACATAACTCTTACTAATCAGGTCTTTCCAATTTATGCTGATACAGCCTTTAGGATTGAAAACTTTCATCTTCGATTTATATTTTATTATTGTTATCAATATTGTAATCCTTCCCCCTTTCACTCTTTTCTCATTATCGTTCATAATCGTGATGGTTATAATTACTATCAGTAGACCAGAACAAGAAGTTGTAAATAAATGAATAAATAAACATAAGTATTATTATTGCTATTATCATCACTACTGTTATTAATGTTGTCATCACCATAGGGCTTAATCAAGGCTATTAAACTATGATTTTGACTGTCGAGTAAATTTGGACAACTGAGAGTGTCATTTCCAACAGATTATGTTGAGCTGGCGGTAAACACTGGAAAATGTATCGAATCACTGCACATTTTATGAATACCCAAACTCCTTTATTTATGTGATAACAACATGTATCTTTCGATTGAAAGGGTTGTGAAGAATGGATTAATGCTGAATATTACTTGGAAACCGGTGTATTCCTCACAAACCTAATTAAAAAGCGATCTGGTGGTCATTATCAACTTACCTGGAAATTGATTTCTCGATGTTCTAGTGAAAAGTGATGACTTGTGACGCCAATCAAGCCAGATATTATGACGTTCACTCGCAGGTTACACTAAATGATAATCATGTTTCATTAAAAATTGACGGACTTTGGAAACATGAATGAGTTAACATGAAGAATCTGGCATCCCTAGGCTCAATGTATCATGGCATCGTGGATATGCATTACTGAAGAGTCCCAACGCAGGTCGAAACAGCCATACAGTTCTTCATGTTTTCCTTAGTAACGCTGTAGCTAATGTCAATACTTTATAAGCGCTTAGAAAAGGTGGTCTTCACCAGCGTCAGACAAGATTTAGGTGTGTCTTTATGTACATATATATATATATATATATATATATATATATATATATATAAAATAATAATGATAATAATCATTATTATTATTTTTCCCTTGGGTTCCAAGTGGGACATAGGGCTTGAGTAGCACGTCTTCATTACTCTCTTTTCTCTGTAGTCTTTTAAATCTGGCTCCACGACTTCCCAGAAGCTTTCATTCCTTCCTCACATGATCTCCTCCATCTCACCCTCGGACGACCAACTCATCGTCTCCTCTTTGGATTCCACTCGAGGGCCTGGCGTGTGATGTCCCCGAATGGTCTTCTCAGTGTATACCCAATACATCTCCACTTTCTTCTACATATTTGTTGGGCGATAGGTTCTTGGATGATTCGTTGCCAGGGTTCCTTGTTTCTTATTCTTTGTTGCCATCTGATCTTCAGTATCGAGTGAGCGTAGGGGGCAGCTGTTGATGAATGTCTGTAGTTTGTTGGAAATGCTTTTCGTAACGCTCCAAGTCTCTGAACCATATAGAAACACTGACTTGAGGCATTAGCGTCCTCATCTGTGCCACCGCCACCTGTAGTTGAAACGATGCTGCCTAGGCCGGCAGGCAAAAGACTGCTTCCTTTAGATTTCCCCCGTTGATGGTGAATGGTGCTTGTTGTTGATGTTTTCGTTGGTTATATATCTCCATCACCTCCGTTTTTTCTACGTTCACCTGAAGGAAGTCCCGTCTTCTCTGCCCTGCCTCTTCTGCCAATTCGTTAGTTTTCTGCTGTAGATCTTCAGGTTTGTGCGACAAGAAATTAGACATAAATCATCATCGTGGCGAAATACAAATCTTCTAGGCTCTTTTCATCGGTCAAACAGCATGTGCCCCTCTTCTTGCTCCTCACAGTTGTCTGTTGCATGGTCCAGTCCAGTCGACTACAATCAGGAAGATCATTGATGATAGTAGGCGACAGCCTTGTCTTACTCCTGTCTTAACTTCAAAGGAGTCACTGAGTTTTCCATTGTGAACCACTCGGCATGTGGGGTCTTCATATAGCTGCTGAATGAGGTTGATAAAGGTTTATGGTAGTCCGTAGTGTTGAAGCAGTTTTTAAATGACTTCTCGGTCGAGGCTATCGATGGCCTTTTCAAAGTCGATGAAGTTGAGGTAGAGAGTTGATTGCCATTCTGTGCTCCGTTTTATGATGATGCGTATCGTAATGTAGCGTTGCTATTTGATCCGCACATAATTTGTACTTTCTGAATCCAGCCTGTTCCGGTCGTAACTTTGAATCCAGCGCATCTTTTAGTCTATCGTCTATGATGCTGCTTAATATTTTGCTTGTGGTAGGGAGGGAAAGAAGCGTGATTCCTCACCAGTTTTTGCAAAGACTTAGGTCGCCCTTATTCGGGAGTTTGACAAGATGGCCCCTCTTCCAATCGGTAGCTACTTTTTCTTCTTTCCCTCCAAATCCTCTGGAGTAATGGTGCGAGCATGTCCGCTGTTGTCTCTGCTTCTGTTTTTAGTGCTTCTGGTGAGATGTCATCTCGTCATACTGCTTTCCCGAATTTCGGCAACTTTATGACGTTCAGGACTCCACTTCTGCTTTTGTCGGAGGGCTTGTTTTCACTGGTAATTCTATGGCTGGGCTGCTGGTGGTATTTCTAGTGGCGGTGGTCGATTCAAGAGTTTTTTGAAGTGGTCAGCCCATTGTTCCCCTTGTTTCTTCTCTATGGTAACTGAGTCTCCTTCACTATCTTTCATTGGTCTCATCTGCGTTGATCTCTTCCTAGACAGTAAGTAACCTGGTTATTTGATATAATGTTGTCAGGTCTGTCCTAACTGCAGTCTGTTAGGTTTCACTCACCGATGTGTCGTAGAGGTGTCTTTTGTCTTTGCTTGCACTCCTCTTCACTTCTTTGTCCAGTGTGGTGTTTTATATGTTGTACTTAGTTCTTCTTGTCGTTGCTCATCCTTGCACTGGTTTGTCTTCTGCTTCACTATCTCTCTCCCTCCTCTATCAGCTTCCATTTGTCCGTTGTGATCCATTCCTTGTCTAGCCTATTCTTCTTCCTTCCTAATACGGTTATGAAGGTTTCTTTTCACATAGCTTTCAAAGAGTCCCAGTGTTCTTCCATGGAGGTTTCTTCAGGGATGTTGCTGGATATCTCCCATTTTTTCCTGATGGCTGGCTGAAGTGAAGATGTCCCTTGTAGTTTCGTCCTTTAGTTCAGTTTCTGTTTTGGGTGTTCAACTTGAACTGTGGCCTATCATCAACTTCCTTGAAGGCTTTCAACTTTATTTTGGGAGGTTCCTTGCACTAAATACTGAGCGGTGTGGCCCACCTACATCTGCTCTCCTTCTTGGTTTTGTGTCCAGTAGGCTGTGTCTCCACTTTCTTCACACTGAGATGAAGTCGATCTGATTTCCAGTATATCCTGGTGTCTGGTGAAATCCATGTTGCCGCCTTGTGAATATCCGTGTGCCTCCAATCACCAAATCTTTGAGTGCGCAGAAGTCTTCAAACAGTTCTCCATTCTCATTCATTTCACCAAGTGCCTCCCAATATATGATTGGTTCTCTTCCTGTGTTGTCTGCTCCCAGTTTGGTATATGTATATGTCTAGTCACTAACGGTTTGATAACTAACTTGCTTACATAATTTAGTCATTTAAGGGTCCCTGGGGCTTGAAATCAATCACTAGTGAATTCTGACTAAGTTACTGATCAAATCTCGTGGACAGCACGGTTTTTCTTGAAGTTGTAAATGTGCAAGAAATCTAAGTTTAGTGTTTCCTACTGCTTGATTTCAAACATTTGACAGTAAATTCAGTGTATCTTAGTATGTTGTCATTTTTTGCGGTAGCATTGCAAAGACTTGTTGAATATTTTTGATAGACGCTTCAAATTAGGAGAATACACTATCTTTAAGTTGTGGAGAGAATCGGGTAAAACGTGACTTGTTTCTCAACAAATTTATGAAAGGAGCATACCAATCGAAAGTCATGGAGAGTAGAACAATATGGACGTTATGTACTGTTACAGGTAAGAACAAATGGTTCTGTGATAATGTAAAGTTTCCGAAAGAACAGTCTAAGTACAACGACGGGAAACTTGTTTAAACCAGATGGAACAAAGTAACCCCTTTATTCAAGTATCACTATAAAAAACCAGGCAAAAGTGGAGAGGAATCTTCACACAAACTGAACTTTTCAGAAGTACAATACAACTATTGAAAAGGTCTTTAATTATGTGCTGATTTAACTAACATATCATCTTCGTTATGGGTCTTTGTTCACTCAATTAAAAGCTCCTTAAACTAGATTTATGTGAATGCTTTCAATGTGTATTTGGATAGCAAAACGCAAAGTAAATTTTTTGTCTTGGATAGCGTAATTAGAAAACGTCGTTTCTCTGATAAATATGATATACTTGCACCACACATTTCTGTCGGATTTCAAATTTACTTGTTTTAGTATTTTATGTGAAAAATGAGAATGCAAGGAGGAGAAATATGACTAAAGAATTTAATAATAAGAGAGGCAATGAAGGGAGAAAAATCAGTTTTGAAGCCACCAACCTTGGTTAAGATGAGCATTATTAGGGTGTAAGAAGAAACTGTTTTTGGAACCACAACGGGAGCTTAAGTTTGTGTATGGTTAGCGCTTCAACAAACCTGACAGTTCCTATGCAATGTTGTAAAAGCTTTTCTACTATCAATCCTATCATCTTTATCAATAACGTGTTTTCAGTGGATAATGACGGTTGTCTGCTATCTGTGCCTATTGATGTTTATGAATTCAGCTGCTTTTATGGTCATTTTGGCACACGTTTTGATCTGTTTGATTTGGGATAATGATATCTGTCAATTACAATGCCGCTTTACATACGTTGGTGGAAATGTATTGATTGTCCGCCAACCTCTGTGTTACGTTTACCTGACCACTCGTTATTCAACGGTCAGCCTATAATGGTCTCAACGTAGCTCGATGTTTTGTGTATAGGTAGTTGTTTAAGTTCACTAATTTTCTGGTTCACTTTAGGTATTATTGGGAAGTTCATACCCATCGACTCAGTACTCTTACGGTTCAGTCTTTTAATTTCATTCAGGTGTCCAGCAGATGGTCACTGGTCAATAAGAATGAATCATTTATACCAATATTATTAAATGGGTTATCAGTTTACTTATCCCGTTTAGAGTGCAGTGCAGTGTGATCATTTCTGCGTACACTCAAGTTGCAGTACCAATATTCTTATTATTTGATCAGGACTTTGGGACCAATTAGAAAGCAAGTGATTCATTTAAATTTTTAATCTGAAAAATACTTTGGTAATTCTTGTAAATTTATATGTCTACTGACTGTTAACTGAATTTTTATGAGCATTCTTTTAACCACATACATCTACAAAACATGTGTATTGGTCAACTCATGCAAATTAAACACAGAACTGCAAACAAGTATCTTATTGGCATTTAGCTAGCACTCATCTTGATCTTAACGATCAGCCGAAAATTAGAATACCTACCGGCTAAATACTTTATATGAAAGTTAGAAAGTATTCAGTTCCGTTCAAAAGCTATAATTTTTAGGGTGTCTGTATAAATGGCAGATTTGTCATCTATGGTGAGGAAATCGGTTCGCCTGACTAATACTACGTACTCGTTTACTACTTGGTTTTGAATCCACCCTAAAGAAGTCATTGTCTTACGAAATATATTAGGTACTTTGCAAGATTTGTCTTCGTATAATAGTCTGTATTAATGAATAGGAAGGGGACCAATTACTGCAAATGGCTATTCTATACACTGGTAAAAAGTGGTATTTATAGTATGGTATAGTATGCATTAAGTTTAATCAGCCAGTAGCTAAAGATGATTATCGCATTTATTTCCTTGTTAGGCTTCTGGGAGTTAAGTACTATGCGTCAGCTACTGAATCCACTTCAAGCAAAGACTGATGCATGATAGATGTATCTGATAATAATTCATTTCGATGAACTCATAAATGGTTCGGATATGATTAAAGATAGTCTTTCTCAATGTAAATTTGCTGCTTTATCTCTTCCTGTTGGGAAAGATACATTTATTATAAATGGTGATTGGTTTCGAGAACTGATTATTTGACATTTTGCACAAGTAAAGGGGGAAATTTATCATACGTAAACACCAAAATAATTTCCATTAAAAAACCTGCTTGCGTGATAACTGGGATTTTGTGCAGGGGTTTACTTGAGTTTAGAGATATTTCCGGTCTTAATGTCTTGGCTATTCATAGTCTGGTTTTTTACCTTTATGAACGAAGCAATAACTTTATTCTTTGCTCTGTGCAACTTATTCGCTAAAAATGTTTCTTCCTAAATTATTTCACATGGATTAGAATCGAAACCAGTGCAATCATGCTGTAGTCTTCATGTTTCTTCTTTTACTGAAAGGTAAAACGAAATTAGGGAATGTTTCTTTTCGAGAACCATTTATAGTTTTTGTTTTCAATCTCTCTTCCGTTTTAAGTGTCTTTATAATGTGACTTACTTTTAGTGGTGCCCACGGTGTACCGAAATTGTGTTCTAAATAAATACATAATAATAAATCACGCTTAATAGACATTTTAGTCTGTTGGACCTTCTTTTGATACCATCGTTATATGGGTGGAAAGTTATTTGCTTGCTGAGTAATTCAGCATAGGCAGTTTCGTGACTCAATCCAAGAATTTTGACGATCATTCTTAAATCGTATAAAGTTCCAAAACAATAATACGATATTCACCCAAGCTGTTAGTTATAAGAAAATAACATTTTAGCACTATGGTAAAGTTTCACATCGTTTTTCTTCCCTTTTTAGGCACATAGCAAACAAAATTTACTATTTACTAAATAGATAGATAAATCAACTTAGAACCTGGTACGGAAGTGCATCAATTCGAGTTGCTACAATTCACAGTAGCATGCACAATTAGGAGGATGGAATATGAATGTTGAATGAAGGAAGAAGAACAATAGTAGCCGAATCAGCATGGATGTACTTCATGGATTCGCCTCAACTGCTGTATACAACGTACTTTCACAAATTGAAAAGAATCCTTTGATTGCGATGGAAGATAATAAAGATGTAAGTTGACTAAAATTGGTGAAATTTGATGTTGTTAGCTCTACTGAAGGGCTAACCATTAATAGAAGAATAGAAGGAATATTCTAGATAAAATAGCAGAAGGAAGGGCGTTGTGCACAATGTTATTCTAGAGCTGATAAAAATTTCATCGTGATTTATTAGGTGTAATAAAAGATTGATAGATGTTCACTGCATTTATTAATAGGATGAACATAGAGAGTATGAGCAGGTTTTAAAATAGATTGAACAGTAAAACAAAAAAGCACTGGGTCATGAATTTACAAGTTCAAGAGGTTAAAATTACTAAGGTCAAGGAAGAATGACTACAGTATCTTTTTGAGTCTTTTAATTTCAACTGTTTCACCAAAGTGAAAAAGGTTGGGTTTCATTTATTTAGCCATCACTTTGAAAGATTTCATTAGATTAACATTGTGTCCAGTATCAAGTTAATGTCAAGCGATTGCGCTATCTAGGCCCAATAAGACTGAATTCCTTCAGGATATGTTTAGAAACATGTCCTGAAGAATTTGGGTCCATCTTCTCAAATATATTGGTTCTATCACTGCATCAGTGATTAAGCCCTCTGTCGTCCCAATGACATCAAATTTCACCAATTTTAGTCAACTTACATCTTTATTATCTTCCATCGCAATCAAAGGATTCTTTTCAATTTGTGAAAGTACGTTGTATACAGCAGTTGAGGCGAATCCATGAAGTACATGCATGCTAGTTCTACTACTATTGTTTTGTCTTGCTTTATTCAATTTTCTGAAATGGAAGAATTGTGTGAAGGAGTACGACAGGAAAGGGAAAGAATAGACGACAGAGTCGAAACGTCCCCATCAATGTGACCGATTTTGAACGATGCCATACGCAATCTTCAAACATTGTGTCAATCAACCTACACGGCTCAAATCAGCAGTCATAGGTTCTAAATCCACGGCCACATCTTGATTTAGTCAATCTTAGCTTTCTTCTCCACAGTGATCTTACAAAAGTCACTCGCTTAGGTAGGGTGTGACTCGGCATGCACATTGCACGTTCAAGACACCTTAGTTGGTGAAGGTTCGCAAACCCATCTGCTGATTTAATTTCCTTGCTTAATAATCTAGCCTGACCTTCTCTTTTCCTTGGAGAGACGCTGTCCAAGAACCCTCAAGGAGTTCAAGCCCCTTGCAAGAACTTGCTTCATAGTAGCTATACGAGTGATTTTCACCGGTTACTTGCCGTTTTCTAAGAAATTTAAGTGTAAAGTCTCGCCCCTACCTACTTTTATGTATGCATATCAGTTAACTCACTTATGTGGAGCTACGTATATCGAAGCTTTGGCTATTCAAATAGGAGATCCAGAGCCTTGCATGCAAAAACGACTTGTTCAACCTCTTCTTTTCAAATCACTTCCCCTTTTCCATCCCGTTCACTTACTCAATATCAAATCTTACTTGTTTCTGTGCTTTCTGACACCAATATTTCCTTCAAGTATTCTATTTTGTTGGAAAACTTATCAAAAAATGTTAACTTTTATCCAACTTCTATAAATTGAGACTGATATTCACTAACTTCAAAGCTCTTATTATTTTTTTTTTACTGATGACTAATTATTTTATTCAGTAACAAGCCATGGAAAAGAGAAGAAACAAATTATTGTACAGCACTTTTACCCAAGAAAATTATGTATATAGTTGCGAGTGTACAACAACGTGAGTGAACTCTCCAAAAAACGGCTCTTCACTAAACTACTCTTGGTTTTTAATGTGTTTCGGGGAAGAATCTTCGTAAATTAACCAACAAATCGGGGGCGAATTCACAGTAAGTAGATCACGGGAAACTACTTTGAGGATGGATGAAAGATTTTTTTTTAATGAAAACAAATTGATATATTATGTTAAAAATCAAAGGGTGGCAATTTACTAGTCGATACAGCAAAAAAAGATGGTGTACTGTTTCTTGTATATGCGTTTAAAGAACACTTCTTCGAACAAGGGACAAGGGTAAAATGTCCACTAATGCGTTGGGGGTAGACAAATTTTACATGAAAATCTTATCATGTATCATATAAACATTTTTCAGGAGTAAGTAGCTCAGTTTACATTCACGTGAAATAACATTCACCTTAAAAGCCTTCCTCGATTCCTTGTTTGTTAGTGATAACTTGATCTTTGAAGTTGTATGTGTTTTCTTTTGTGTTGTGTAGACTTTGTTGACAAAGCTGGTGGTGATAAAATCCACTTCGTCATTACCCTAAAGTAAGAAGGAAATATCTAAGAGTACATGTATTATGCTAAACCGGCCATCGACAGTCGAATCACTGGATCCGCCTTTGCATACACTTACTGACGCACGAGTTCTCACATTTTTAAAACAGAATCTTCAATACTTTGCTAAAAACCTGAAATAATATAATTCTGGCTTATTAAGTAGCCTGATATGTCTTAATCATTTTCAAATCTCAAGTGTGAAGATCACCAACTTCATGTCGACCTTTCCTAAATACCGTAGTTTGGGGAGCAGTTCTAAACTAGTTGAAATTTCCTTCAAATTTTTATAGTGATCTTTAGAAATCTTAATTTGTTTATACAGTTATTTTATTAGATATTTTTTAAATTATTTTAGTGATACTTTTATTTGTTGATATGAAAAAAGAACAATACTCAGTGTTGTTTCAATATTGTCATGGCAACTTCACTATTCTTTTGTTTGTTTATTACCACCCTTATATCCTCTATTCAATACAACTCTAAACTAACTAATATTGGGTACCTCTGAAATACGGGAACTAAGCGTACATACCTTACGATAACCAGTATTATTTGAATGTTTCTCGTTAGATGATATGTGTGTAATTATAGTTTATTTTCCTGACTGAAGACAAATTCTGTTAGAATGTCAGCCCGATAATATTCTTTTTCTACTATTGTTTTTTGTGTGTTTTGCCCCACATTGTTTTCAGCATACCCACTGACTCCATAGAAATATCACCCAACTTCCTGAGCTTAGCTGAATTTTAAAATAATTTAGTTATTTTACCAGTAAGACATACATAGGTCAGTAGATGGAAGATGTCATTCTGATTAGACATTTTGTTTCAGAAAATTTAGTTATTGAGTTAGTTATCATGCCTTTGCAGCTTGGATATCACTGTGAACAGTGGTTTTAATGACTTTAACGTCGCATAACTAAGAAAAAGTTATAATATATCGTATCCTAAATTATATAAGTGTATTTGTTTACTAAAGTATCGATTGCGATCAAATGAGTTTCTTCTCAGTTGATTTATCAGTTCGATTTGTGTGAATGGGAATATTGGTTTCTAGTTGATATTAATTTCAAGAGTTTTAAGATTCTTTCTTGACCTCCTTAAAACTTATTTTGGACTAAGTGTGTCAGAATTTCTCCATTGTCTTTATATTGCATTTTAGACATGCCTACTGTACTAGTGAACTTCGTTTTGTTCTTGAGTCTGGATAATATGGTGGCTGCTGAAAGTAGATTTGAATGGGATCACAGGTTTTTGATCAGTAGTTGGTTATATTGGTTGTATTTAACGTAATCACTACATGAAAAGTGTTAGGCTAGGTACAGAATATTAGGCAAGAAGGTTAGTTAAGCGGTGTGGTTATAAACTTTCACCAACTAAGGTGACTTATATATGTTGTGCAAATCAAGAGGTAAAATGAATCTATGACTTCTCTGACTGTTGGTCTAGACCGTGTATGGAGAAGTAGGCTCTCTGGCTGACTTCTTCATGACAATGGGAAGCTCTTGTTAATGTGGTTTAAAATAGATCCCATTGATCTGGATTTATACAATCTTTATAATCTTTGAAGTCTTAAATATTTTCGTTTACCTTCATCTCTGCTTTCATATATTTTTGGTTACGTTTATGTCATTTTTTTTCTTATTCGTATTTTCTATGGATGCTGCTTTGAAGTCCAGCAACTCAAATTGACTCACTTCTGTACAAGGTTATGCTTTAGGTTATCCGTATGACTTTCATTTCTTCTAGGCGGGACTTATTTCAAAAGCTGTTACTTGTCCAGGGTTGCCTTTTTATATGTTTCTGATCTATGTAAGCAAACTTCTTTAAAATAACTTTCTGGCTGGTATCAAAATCAAAAGGCAATTTTGAACCAGGCTAACTGGACACATCTCTCTTCTAATGACTGGTTGCGGGTGAGTTTTAGACACATTGTATGAAAATAGTTTGCCATAAACATATAAAATATCTTTAAATGTTCATTGGGCTATCTGAGATCTTGTTTGGGAAGTGATCAATGCAAAATAAAATTATGAGTGAATTTAAAACCTAGATATCAGCATAATTTGAGCTAGGGGCTTTCAACTCCCCAAACTGAGCTGAATTATCAGACTAATTAAAACAACTCAACCTTTGTATCGGTGTCCTGATTGTTTGTGAATTCACTGAATGGAACTAAGCGAATATTTCATTATGGTTTGTCATTGTACATATTCTAGGTTGTAGGCAGCTGACGAGAACCACCGAAATAATGAAACAGATTCATGTTATTCCCCTCCAGTCTGTGTCCTGGCTGTTTTAAAGTTGATAAGAGGATATTTTTGTGCGGAATCTCTAATAGACATGAAAAACTGACAACTCGGCGTAATGTCTGTTGATCCAGGTCATTTCATCTTAGGTTTTAGATAACCAAGTCAAGGAGTGAGTCGTCTACGTACAGATGTGTATAGATCTGAGTTGTAAAAATGTATTCAGTTGTGGCCCAGATTTCCTTTCAATTTCTGTGATCATCTTTGTACAAAATTGAGCTTATACATTGATCATTAAACTTATATGTTGTTTTCTGCCGAAACTTTTTTGCATGACCTTTCAGTAACTTATTATTAATTAGATTGGCCTTGTACTCATGTTAAGCAGAGTTATCCAACATATATGAAGTGGTTGAGTCATAAGTGTCATTGATCAACACTTGTGTTAATCATTTGATGCGAAGAGATCTATGCTTAGTTTTAATCTAAGCAAAGTCTACGTGCATAATTCATTCATATTTTTTTAAAAAATAACACCGTTATGGTTTATTATTATTGTTCTCGTATAGTCACTTTTTCACTGAATGCATGTGTTTCGTGCAAAAAAACATGCGTATGTAAAGTAGTATATTTCTGAAATAGATGTTGATATTCTGTAACCGAGTTGGAATAATGTTAACAGTGGACAACGGCCTTTTATAATTTATGTTCACTAATGGTGTACCTTGACACATTCTCTATTAATAACTGAATTTATCTGATATAATCAAGTGATTTTGTGAAAAGTAAGGAGAATAGTTATCATCGTGTGTTTGTGTGTGTGTGTATGTCAGCTTGATTACTCATATGGAATTTAGTAAGTAGGTCATACTCTAAACACTTCACGCATATCCGTTATCTTACACCCAGCTGGCTAGCAAAACAGCGATAAAACCCATTAGTTTGGGCGTTCTGTCACCTTCGGTGGACAGCAGACTCTACACTGAGATTGACCAAGCTTTCCTAATGGTTGACTGAGTGGTGAGTTATTTGCTGAAGGGCAAAAGGCTGTATTTATGTATGACAAGCCTTGGGAATCGGTAAGTAAAAACTGAACTTTGTACAAAAGTAACGCATCCAACGTACTCTGGCACACTTCACACTTCAAGGCATGACGGCATCATCATCATCTAACTTCAATCTGAAAAGTACTTTTTCTGAAAGTAGAGAGATACACTTACTTGTTTCACAATTCGCTATGGTAACCCTTAGAATAGCTCATCTAGTCAGACGACAACTCTTTACTCCGTTTTCTTTTAGCCGTATCTCCTTCCTTCAAAACACTTTTTTGTTAAATAATCATACGTAATTGGATTTTACAACTTTTACAACTTTACTTTTTGCAACGAAACGTGCTCATCGAGTCATACAGAAAATGAGAAATAATTCAGCGAGGAAACTTTTTTAAAACCGTATCGTTTTCTAAAGATGCACAGTCGTTTTTATTCATATCGGAATTTAAATAGAAATCAGAATTTTGTTTTCTCGATGCCTTATTGAAATGGAGGCCGGACGGCTTCCTTCAGAGATAAATTTATAAGAAGTCAACATAGAATGGACAGTACGGGAATTTTCACAGTTGTGTACCTCTCAGAAGGAAAATGAGTCGGAGTTATTCTTCATCATCAAGAGTCAGAAGAATATGCACCGGTGATAATGAATTGGACAGACTATGGAGAATACTCATGTACAATGAATACCCATCCAGATCTATTACGAAAAACTTGAAATTAAAACAATATGGAGCAAGTAGTCTCGACTCCAAAGAAGACTTTATTTATGAACAGCGGTTTCAAAGGTGATACGGCAGTAGAGATCTTGAAGAAGTAACTGTCCAAACCTCCGAAGAATAAATTCTTCTCTGTGAAGCCACAAATCTGCTTTTCTAGTCCACAATAGGTTCCTGAGTGTTTTAAGAACTGTTTGTCATTTCGGCCCACCTCAGTGTGTCTAAAAACTTACTTGCTCCTGTAGAGCTAGTTATATTAGCTACACAAAGCGTTCACTTTCCAAACATATCCTGCATAATTGTCGAGGAGAGAATGTAAATCAATTAACATTTCAATTCTTAAACATTCGGTTGACTCTTGATACACAGCTCGACTAAAGTCCTCATTCAGTTTCATTTATAGAGTCAAGGGGAATAGTTCATAATGAGTGCGCCTTCGACCTTTTGCACAGCAGAGACACTATGAATTCACCAATTCAAACCTGATCTCTATGTGCAGTGAAAATATGTTCAGTCCCTTATCTTACCATGGTCTTAACATGTTCACAACTATTTTCGACTTCATTATAATTACTTTTATTATGACCCTTGTTTCTTCCTTCACCATCTTCATATTTATCAAGTAAACACTCAGTTTTCGCATTTCAGCAGTAATTTCCACCTTGTCAAACACCTCACCTTTCTCATTGTTTCCATTGTATGAAAGGTCACTGCATAACTAATTACTAACTACTTACCATTCCTGATTTCAGTTTTTAGCACTTACCTAGTGATGCCTAATGATGATACCCTCTTGTTCAACAATAAACTTTTATATGTTTGTGATATATATATAAACACGATTGTATAGTTTTGGAAAATCACACCTTCGAAAAGGAAAACCTTCCTTACTAGGTTAACTCCGAAATACATTTGGACCACGGTGATAACTTTTTGTAAGTGTTATTTTCCACCTCTTCTCCCTCACTCCGTGTATGCAATGTTGTTCAGTTAAAATGAACGAGAAAACATCCCATATGATTGTTTACACGAAATCGAAAAGTACTATAAAACAGAGAAAACTGAGGAAGGGTTGCTTTATTTTCATGATGAACTACGATACCGTCCAAAGTTTCGTCACGGAACATGAACGAATCTTCATGGAGCGTTTTGTCCTTAGAGTCTTTGAAGGCCGCCCAAAAGGAGTATGAGAAGCAGACGTAAACGCACTACGTTGTGTGAGATTCACATTTGCAAGGTGACCGAAGAGCCTTCATCAAGAAGGTCAGTCCTGTTTGTTTTCGTTATATACTTCATAGAATATCCCTGAAATGTTCTTGTTGGGCGTTCGTGCTCGTGAAGTTCTTAGAAGGTTCCTGGACAGTAACTCGGTGGCTGTTAACTCACAATCATCTCTGCTTTATGACAATAGTTGTTGGACGAGAAAGTTGACGGGAGTTGAATTGGAGAGCATAAGACCATTGGTAATATCTGGCATGGCTGCATTTAGTGTTTTTGACTTTGTTTATGCACACTATGGTAAACGACTGAATAATCAAGCTGTGTTCAATATGCGTTATCGCCTCTTCGCTCAGTGTAGTTTGACCTGTAATTGAATTTTCCCTTGAAATGATGTTGTTGTAGGAAGTTATGAAAAGTTGCAGGAGTATATAATCAGTCAAGATGGATCGGCATTCTACTCTGTCACAGAGGGTGGAGATCTGAAATCCTTTTTTTCTCCACCACCGATCAGCTGAAATTAGCTGAAAACTGTCTTGATCTTCTGGGTGTCGATGCACTTGTAAGATTAATAATGAGAATATTTCTCTTTACGAGTTTGTAGACGTCGACATCAACTTCATAGCTGTTCCTATAGCTTTTGCTTTTACAAGCAGTGAAACATCAGTCCTGGAGTCCTGTGTTAGTCACCGAGATCAATGTAACATCGTGAATCAGTAGTAGTATCAAGGTACCCTCATAGAAGCTCATCTACCAATAGAGGTCGAGCAACTCAGCTGTGTATAACAACGGGAAATTACAATTATCATAACACTAATTACACTCAATACATTTGAAACAGGCTCCCTGGAATACTACACAACATTGTCACTATAGAATTAAATTCTCTACAAATTTTAAATTCATTTTGGATCTAATTTTAACCTGATGGTGATTAATTTCTTAAAACAGAATTTATGCGACGCATGATGATGATTTTCCAAGCCAATCTCAATACAGATGGCTTATCTGGGCTTAACTAATCAGATTCCTATAAGCAAGTGTCCTAGTTCTATCGGAAAGTATTTTGACCACACAAACATATTGACTTTTAAACAGTGGAACCGGCCAATCATTTTCCATTTCCGATTTCTTGTTTCCACCCTAAATAAATTATGGGGGAGAAGTGATCCGGGTTATAAACGTCAACCGTTATCTCCCACGTTTACTTTTCTATTTTTGTTACTGACATTATCAGTCATCTGTTTCCTGCACCGAATACTTATCCCGTTCATTCACTCATTCATTCAAATCATGTGGTTTTTCACACCGCCAGTCATAACTAATCTCTTGGTACCTGTATAAGTTCCTAGTGTTAAATTTTGCGAACATAAACTCACCATCTTTCAATCATGCAGATTTTTATTGCACTTAACTCTCTATTTTCCTTGCATTTGAATTTCAATCAGCATCAACAAAGTATTATTCTATATATCGATTTATCTATGTATCAATTCCATTCGATTCTATCTACTCACATTGTTATCTCAACTTTAATTTTATCAATGCGTGACATTGGTCATAGCATGGAAAAGATCGTGGATCTATAATGTTTGAAGTGTTGGTTATTAAAAACATTCATTTGCTCAAATATTTTTTTATGTTATCTGTTTTCATCAAAGTTTTTTCTGTAGTTATGGGCGATTTCCACCTGCTAACCTTATATGGTAGCATACTTGCTTATTTAGTCAAAAGTTTTTTTATCGAATCTCATTCGTGATTGTTGTTTTTCTTCAATAGTAGCGTGGGTGATTTCACATTTTTGTAGAAATTATCAGTACAGTCTGTGAAATTTGAAAATAATGCAAATGAGACAATGTTGAGATCAGTTCATGTCGAATAATAGTTCAGTTTTGTGAGGAGAAAAATCTGGGAAAAGACGGTTTTCAGAATACTGTCACACTCTAGTAACATTTCAACTCATTATGTAAAACAAATCTTAATAATAAAGATTTGCTTTGGTCATCCAGTGCTGGATTCAAAGATGTTACCACTGAGCTATCCGGGTTGCGACTGACCTCTTGTAGGACTGGATTGCATACATTGATTGCTTGATGACGAACTTAAGCTCAAGAGTTTGTCACTAACACTATGGATTATAGGAAACTGGTGGCGTTCAAATGATATACGCCGGTTAACCTAAAAGGGCCATTAAATTACTACTTTGAAATTCAGTTCCTTCATATATTTACTGCATGGGTTAAGAAGTTGACGAACATGCACTTGGACTAATATTATGAGATTTAAGGAAATTGATCATTAACTATTCATATCAGTTAATTATTATATAATTCCACAAATCTCACCCAGGATTATTAAGTAACCGCCTCAGTCATTTTAGAGATTGAAGCAATGATGCACCAATTCGAATTGCTTCATTTCAAATAGATAAAATAAAATGTAGCCCGAAAAGAAATCGTGCAATAAAGGCAACTATAAACAAGGGAAAGCAGTGCACGACAGTTTGTGCACTAGTATGATTTTTTGATTTGCCGTAAATTCTAGTCCTGTAAACAGCTGTGGAGCTACTGACGCACTGAGAAACTAACTAATTTCTGACAGGCAAATAGATGTTTATTTCTGCACAATTAATGGAGCAATTTGGCATGTATATATCCATGATAACTGAGTTTTTATTATTCTAGCGATATATAGAAGGTGGCTTTCAATCACTTATTTTCACTTCCTACAGATAAAACATTTCTCGTTGTAATACGAAAATTATTATTTCACTTTGTAAGTGACATGTAATACTGTTTACAAATAAAAACCAATCAGCTATCATTTTCGTGGATTCATACCCCACTTTGTCTAAAAAAGGCTTGAGAAGTCATCTAGTAGCATTAACACTCATTACGTATTGCACAAACATGAATGTGATTATTTAAGACATTCCGATTCTTTTCATTTCCTGAAGAAATCAACTACAGATAGTGATAAAAATGATCAAGACTAAATTGGGATGAAGTAACTCCGTCCAGTGTTTTTTTAATTTATAACAACTCATCAACCTGTAAATTTCAATATCATCCTAACGAAACTGATATTAATCTACTAGGTCAAAGTTGAGTTCATTCATCGAAAGGTCATTAATATAATCAATCGTGTATCAATCCTTATCATTGAGGAATCAGTAAAATTACGAATCATGTTCAGATACACCGCGTAAAACCTTTTTGAATTAGATTTCAACAAATTTCACATAGATCAGATGTCGAGAACTGTTTTTCACCAACCTAGTTTGATAACTTATTACCAAACACGTTGTTATTTACCTCCATAAATACTTCGTTCTACTGTTATCACATCTAAAACAAGTTAAAAGCATGTAAGATTTAAAAAAATTAAGATTTCCATAACATTGATAAAAAGCAACAATCTGAAGGAAGAATATTCTTTTCAATAAATTCTCTTCAGGTTTTAAAATTATAAGGTGCTTTTTACAACGTGAAATCAAGCCAGGTTAGATATAAATATATTTTCAAAATGGAGTGAAATGTAGGGACTATAAGGAAATCGAGTTCTTTTTTTTAAATTTGTAAATATTGAGATGACAGATATACAGATGAATGATGTGATAATAAACAAAAAGTTAACAAATAAAGAAGGCAGGAATGGCCTTCAGTTTACTGAAGACCAAGGGAGGAGTAACGCTTAGAAGTGTCTTTTCTGAATGCATAGTTCAGGTTTGGTCAGTCTTATTGGGACAGCCTCCGCTATGTTGCGCAGGCGTTGGTTAGTTACATGTATCGTTTTTGGAATATGATGAAAGCTTTTTAGCATCTATGCTATGCCCCGTGTCTACTGGTTGTGCTAGAACTAAAATTTACATCACGTTTACTTTGTCCGTTCCGAATCAAGTTGTTAAATGGCTGATTACCGATAGACATACAAGTCTACCAGCATAAAACATCCTATTGACTGCTCTAGCTAGGACTTGTGATAAAATATCACTAGCAGCGACTCTGTTGAATTGTAGTCGCAGAAACAAAGGCTTCTTTTCTGCTGTCATCAGTTCTCGTTTAAGATCTATGTAGTTGATATTAATTTTGATGAACTCATCCGGATATTTTTTTCACTTAGAATACCATGGATACACAGTAGTTCTTTTTCCACATACTCCTAGGGACAAATCGATTGTGCTCGAAATGCCAGGGACCTGGTTATATTACGTTTGTAATTCATCGACACGAAGCTGAGAAAGTGTGTAGTATGTGTCTCGGGCGTCGGTTTTCTATATATCCATCTCATAATCGAGCCATTTTTCTTTTCATTAGAATATCAAGAAAATGCATCGTATCACTGATTTCATTTTCATGTATAAAATGAAATGATGGGTGAGCGCTGTTGAAATAATTCAGAATAGAATCAATACAAATGAACTTATCGAAGACTAAAAAGTATCGACAGTACAACCCCATCTCGGCAATTTGGTCTTTCAGAGGGTCAGTTTCCAATTTTGCTAAAAAGATGTCTGCAAATATTAGGCCTAATGGAGATCCTATAGCCACTCCATCAACTTGTCTTTACAGATTACTGCTGAAGATTAACTCGACATTCATTGTATGTTTTAGCAGTAGCTCCTTCAAATTGATAATAGATATGGTAGCGTCTAGTTTCTTTTCCAATAACTGTTCACAAATATGATCCACAGTTTCCATTAGAGTGGCGTTGGACAAAGATGTGACCTCTGAGAATCCTAAACACTTATTTAAAACACTTAAGTCTCTACTTTGTCTACAAACTGGGAGGTGTCACTAACTGGGCACGAGAGGGTTGAAGTAAACGTACTAGCCCTAATATAGGTGTAAACCTTGGGCAATGTGGTAGAATTTAATTCCGTATTATAATCATATCAATGTGATATAATTATGAACAGTAATTTATGCTCGGAACATAATCAAGTAAATAATACTAGATCACTGTGTGTTATAAATCAAATAAACAAATCTAATCGTACTAGGCATTTAATGATAGCATGGTAAGGCGAGTCAGTCATGTCTACCATAGGGCAAAGATGCGCCTCATGTTTGTATATTTTTAGTAGGCAATACATCCGTGGAATGGTACTGCTTATAGGTTTCAAATAAGGTTGGTGAAATGTATCCATCATGTTTCAGTTTTTTTAGTGAGACGATTAGGTCATTTTCTTAGGGATGTCACACAATGCCCAAGTTTTACTTCTGTATTAAGTCCTTTGCTGCTTTTTCGGTTAGTTATTCTTTAAAGAATACTTCCTATTCAAACAGCTATTATAATAAATACATGCTTGTATAACACTTATATTGTATAACTATACTTCCATAAAGTAAAGAATAGTATTCATCATGATTTCTAAGTGCACTGGTGTAATCGAAATAAGCTAATGACATCGATTTGTTGTAAAAATATCAATTCCATTGATCAAAACTAAAGGTTGCATAATTTAAGTAAGAATGACAATAAATTAAGCAAAGTTAGTATGACTGGGATTATGATTCAAATAGTCTCATAATATGTATGTAGTCCAGTTACTGGTTGAAATACGTGATTAATACTGACATGATTGTTTTATTTCGATTAGATAGATCTTTTTTACCTATTCATTCATATTGTTAGCCACCTTGTTCTGCACCTTACAAGAAAATAAAATGTAACCAAGACAGTTACATTCTGAAGTTCACAATATTCTTTATTTCATATTTCGTAGGTGGAGCAACGGGAAATTACAAGTATCAAGTAACAACAAATGATACCCGTTGCACTAGAGGTGGCTGTCGTGCCACAGTGACCAGGTGGATAACACTCTGGAGTTTGAAGCGATTGGTCTTGGTTTGGAGTCTCAGTGGGAACAACATCACTCACTTCAGTGCAGGTACATCCATCTGACGAGTGAGTCTCAAATAGGATGAAACGTGAGTCGTGGATTCCATTGATAGTCACCAAGATGAATGCAACTTTATGTTGGCCATTTGAGTATTATTCAAATTATGACGTTTTGAGCACGATTTGTTTATTCATAATCATATCAATGTAATGGTACGACCTTCAGTTTTTAGTGTGTAGTTCCACTTTTCTCATTCTCTGATTTTATTGATAATGGGTGTTTCCATTTATCAGACAGATTTCATCGTTGAGTTATTTTTTCTACAGTTAATATGTATCGATTCAGTGAAGAAGGGTCTGATTATCACTCTCTGCCTCCACCAACATTAATTGGTTTTTACAAATGTAATTCTATCATATCTTATTACGTGACTGTGTATGTGACAGGGTGGATAGACATAAGTGAATGTTTCTCTATACTTTTCAACTTGCTGTTATCTACCATTCAACATTTAGCTAGGTTTCTACGTTTTACTGATCTAATTGACCCCAGTCGACTAGTTTGACCTATATTTTAGACTTCGCAGTTAAAATATAAAATTTAGTTGATGGGATTGTTCAGTAGGATCTTTTAACCAACAAACTCTGTCTACAGTTGAGTTTATAAGTTTGGACGGCATTCTCATCTTACTGGGAATCGTATACAGTTCTATCTCTTCTTTACACAGCAACAGTATGAGCGTTTTGCTTGAGTATCTCTAAAGGTTTCTGTAACAAATACTGGGAAAACTGATTTCTTCATTTATTTAGAAAGAAATATAATTGGTGATCTCAGTAATTTCTAGGATGGCCTTTGGAATCAATGGTTTTAGATTCTTTTGTTGTGGTGTTATTATTTTTGCCGTCATTTCAGTCTGTAGGTACATTGTCAGTAGTATTCTCTCTGCTACTTCTTATGTGTTGCTGGGTGAACTCACAGGGGTAGTTGTTGAGCTATGGTACTTCTTTTATATAATTTATTTTTTGATATCGGTCAGCAGACCTAATAACTAGTCTTCATACTCTATTCCACAAATATTTTCCAAGCATACCTTAACTAATAAAAGATAGGGTGACCTTAAGTCAAAGTATCGATTACTAAGTATATTCATCTTATTAAAGTGTATTTTTACTTGTGTAATTCTGGCGTACTGTATTAGAGCAAATAACAAAATAAACAAATAATAACTGGAATAATACAAAATATATTTTTGTTTTGTTATCTGTTTCAATTTACTACGCCGGGACTAAGCAAGGAAAAATATACCTTATATGACGAATCATACTAACTCGGTGCCCAAGTAATTTTCAAACCATTTAGTCAACTAGTGTACTTCTAAACCTTCTAGTTAAAACATTTGTGGACAAACATATTGTCTCATGTAAATTTCTGGCAGGAATCACTTCATCATATGACTAGCATCATTTTCACTGAAAGCTCTGCGTGTCGGTCATCTGGAAAGATAAGAAGCAAGTACAGAAAACTTTAGACCCGTATTACAAAATATAAAAACTCTACAATACTGCATATAATTCATCTACTGTGTGATGAAGAAATGATTAGGAATGAACTAACTAATTCACTTCTGTTTTGAAAGCATAGTAATTGATGGTGAGCATATTACTGTTTACGTATTATGAACCTAATTGCTAATGTGATTGTCTACATAAATTAACTGCACATTTTCAAGAAAGTTGTAGATAGAGTGAATATTCTTATTATAATCTAATATGAATATTCTTATCTTTAAAAAAGGTGTAATTTATACTTATTCCATTGACTATGTATACATGTACGCTGTCTCTGTCTAATTCATTCTATATAACATGCTGAAAATTCTGTAGAGTATGCTCGAAATAGCTTTCAGAATAAAGCCATTATTATTACTACGTTCAGTACTAAGTCTATATTTTTAATGAAGTCTGAGGGCGAAAAATTACGGAACTATAGGGTTGAGCTAGAAAGTTATGATTATATTAGTGTACTTATGAAAAATAAACTGTACTTAGCACTTTATCCAATATAATCTAGGGTTATACATTAAGTCACAAGACCATGTTAACTTCTCGTGCAGTTTTGTGATGTGCTAATACATGGCAAGATTTGTGTGTTATTAAGTTATGAATACTGACTGACTTATTGAAACTTAAGATCAGAATCCGTAAATTACAAGCTAAAATATCTGAGTTACCATATAGTTTTTGTATGTTGTAAGACAAACCTACCTTACAAAAAAAGCAAGCATTTCTTCAGCCACCATCAGCATTGCTATAACGAAGACACCATAGTATAACGTACACTCATATGAATGTGTTATCACGGAGTGATAATTGTATTTCCTTGGAAATTGTTTGGTAGACAGAAAATATTAATTAAAGATACAGATCAGTACAATATCACTTTAGATTGACGTTTCTAGATTCAAACAGGAAGAAGAGGCGTCTGTTTGAAGGGAAGTCTACGAGGCTAAAAGCTTCAAGAGTACAGTGAGAAACTGTTTGCTATTCAGAACAAGGTAGAGAGTAAACGCCACTCTGTTAAAGGAACCAACACCCGTCCAAATCATTTAGTGATGCGAACTAACTAGTGATGCAATTGCTTTGGCTCCAATCTGCAGGTTCACATTTTCTAACTAAACCATCAAATCCTAACATGGTTTGGATATCTATAGACAGGTTTCCTAACGTTGATAGAATTAGAAATCTTCAGATGTGAAAATCAATCTTGACAAATGTTTGAAGGCTTTGTCTCGAAAATACAAGAGCGTTTTAGAGCTTATGGTTAGTTGTGTACGTCAAGTGGTACCCATCATAGATGTTCACCCTCTCCATTCTTATCCAACTTTATCAAAGACGTACTTGTGGAGGTCTCCTTCTTGTCGTCCGACGTCACAGAGATTATTCTTGTGACAAGAGATTCTTTAGTAAGCTTATGGTTCACAGATGTCATAGTCCTGTTAAACGAATATGCAGACAATATGCAGAGTTATCTGAACACCTTAGGTGGCACCTCGAGAATGCTTGGGATGCTTTTATTGCCACCAAAATAAAAATTGGTGATCTTGAGTGGTCCACTGGTTAAAAATAGAAGATGAAGTGGTTGGGCATGTTGACCACTTCACATACCTAGGAAGTCGGTCCAGCCCTTAATGGTGAGTGACTGATTAAATCTCCGCATGGATACAGTAGGCTCGACTGTCTTACACCGACTCACGCTGTCTCTGGCGCTGTCGCGATATCTGATTGTAAATAGAGACCGAATGTACTGCGTTGCAGTTCGCTCTGTTTTACTGTGCGGCTGTGAAACACGGTCAATAAAGGCAGAGGACATGAAAAGGCTTTATGTGCTTGACCGCCATCATTGTCTTCATGTTATTTGTTATATGTCATGGTGTTACTACGTCAGCAATGTAAAAGCCAGGTATAGCATTTTAGAGAGGATGGCAAAATCATTTGATGAGCTTGTCAGCCTCCATCGGCTCAGATGTCTGGGACATGTGTTATGTGTTATGGTATTGTTACTACTAACTACTACAGTGACATCAGCTCTCGTGGTTTGTTGCAAGTTTCTGGACGACTTCATGAGTTTAGTAATAGTGTCCTCAGCAATGTATTTTTTATGGGTGTACTAAAAATGAAAGTAAAAACAGTGTTTTGACTAAAAAGTCAAGAGGTATTTTATTTTGAAATGAAGTAGATTTTAAGGTTCAACCTACCATAGGAGTTGATGGAGAGATGGGATTTGAATACTGAATATTTCGCTTGGGATGAAACTTGTCTGATTCTCTGCTTTTCTTAATTTTTGAAACAGTCGTTTAAGGTTATTTTCTGCCAAAATAGTTTGTTTTCAAACAGAATATTTAGTTTCTTCTCATAAGTTATGCTTACACAGTCTGAGAATAGGAAAATAATTTGAACAATTCAGTCAGACTACAATTTTTGGTTTGTTTCAGTTTCTGTTATGGTAAGAGACAATAGTTAGGTCCTGCTTATCTTAAAGTCGACAAGTAAAGACGCATTAAAGGTCAATTAGGAATATTCGACTTTTTGTTCTTAAGATATTATAAGAAATATTAGTTGGTTGGAGGTAGCTGGAAGGAGGCCCTGAATCTGGGTTTCATCCTTTTTGGCACCCGTCAGCAAGACATGTCTGCAGCCTGGCGGTAAGTGATGTCTCCTATGAGACTGGAACCCATGTCATAGTCAGCGATGTTACCACTGAGCTATTCGGGCTGCAACTGACTTCCTGTGGGGCTGGATCAGATACACTGACTGGTCACTAGAGAGAGTGACCAATGCCCTATTGTCTAGTCCTGAGTACTGACCGAATTCTATCTATTATTTTGCATTGCAGCCACCAAGCTAGGAGGCTGACCATCGTGATGCAATTTAATAGTGGCCACATTGCAAAATGACCGGCAGAATTCGTTCAGAACTCAGGATAGGGCAAATGAAATTGTGCTAGGTCATATGTTCCTTATGCCTAATAACCCAAAACTTCTGTGTGGTTTTTTTCGCGTCAAAAATTTAGTTACATTCAATATAAATAACTCTAAGTAGCTTTGAATTCTGAGTGATTGATTTACTTCCCAGAGGGCGCCTGGTGAGCTTGGTGTACTCAGATGACATAGTCTTCTTAGGTAGAGATATTAACAAGATGGAGTCTTTTAAGTGGTGTGACCAGAATCTGATTATATTTTGTATACATTTTGCTCTCATTAGATGTAGGATGATGTTTCAGGATTGGTTTCATTTCCAGTATAAGGATAGCGTTGAGATATCTGAATAAGTTGGTCACTGCAGTTACTTAGAAAGTTGTATCAGTTCAGATGAGTTGACTGCTGACAAAATCTGGAGTCAGTTACAAATGATTTGCTGGGTATTTGCTATCTTACACCACTTATGTTACCTGTAAGATATCCCAGTGCTTATTAAACGACCAGCATACTGAACTGCAGTTCACTTTGTTTTATTAAGCGGCTGTGTCACTTGGCCGTTGAATAAAGATAGGAAGAGGGGATCACATTTGTCTCGGTAGCACTGCTGGCACTAGGTGGGATCACCGTGTGGGCAATGTCGCGGATGGGTGAGGGGTACTAAGTAAGGAAGGCAAGTCAGTCAACGACTGAGGCTGATCGAATATACGTTGATACCGACGCACTACCTACC